>CM060944.1:370869544-371584544 GCA_030765085.1 Allium cepa | reverse complement strand
AAGAAGAAAAAGATATAATTTCGGGTGATATCTCAGATTGAGATTTTGATTAGTATTTTGGTTGAGATTTGAATATTATGAACGAGATGAGTGTCAAGGTTATATGAAAAGGATTGTATGTCTCATTTTGGCTAAGTGTGAAAAAGTGTTCCCGACGAAGATCTCGAACAAGGTATAGGATATTTAAAACCATGGTGGAGCCTGATATGACTATCATTAGGCGACTTATTCGTATATTGGACAAAAATACGAATGAGCTTAGAAATAAGGCAGTCAAGTTATTAAAAGTCCAACGAAATGACGATGAATGAGAGCATACTTTGGAAATTGAGAATAAGATTAGAGAGGCATAACCTAAATTATATTGTTGTATATTCCATAATGTTGTATAGGCTTTCTACTATTATTTATGCTAGTAATTTTGTATCTATGTAGTTGTGACATATTTTTGCATGATTGATATGCTTATTGATTTTCCTTATCAGAATTTTCGAAAACGAAATTCATTAAGAAGGAGAGCCTATAACACTCTTAATTTTGTTGCACATTATTCCAAATATTAATTGGGAAATGATTAAATAAATAAAATAGAAGAACATTAATATATAGGTAAGTGTGGATAATTATCGTATTATTATAATTTGAATTTCAAACTTTAAAAGGAGAATTTGTTTATAGGGAGAGAAATTAAGGTTTAATATATCAAGGGGAGAAATGAAGAAAAAAAGATAACAAATTAGATTATTTCCTCCAATGCACTCTCCCATTTTCATTATATTTTCAGGCTCATTCCCTAAGAAAGGAATAGTAAATTAAACATAAAATCAAGAGCTTTCTATTAAGACAGATTCAACAAAGAAGAAGGAGAGGAAGAAAATGCTGGGAAAGGAAAACCAAGACAACTATCTCCACACAAACCAAACTAAGGTGAATAATAATTCCATTTCTTTATTATATGTTGTTAATTTTGGATTTGTAATGAAATCAAAAATGGTTTGTGGAAGTTCATCATTCATATTGATTATATAATCATTTATATAAGTTATGGTTATTATATGGGATTTTTATGGAATTTTCCTTGGGGGATTTTGGTGCGAAAACTAAGATTTTGGCCTCTAAATGCATTGAATTATTGATATGATGTTTGCAATGATATTTTAGACATAGATTTCTAATTTCATAATTTTATGAATTATTATAAATTTACTATGAATTTTCTAAGTGACAAAATGGACAATTTCATATTTTCATTATTTAAAATACGGAAAATAGTTATTTTTCTTCAAAAGTTTTATATGTTGAAAAAGAGGTAGTTTTACACTTCTTGGAATCTTTGAGGATTTTTTTCCATGTAACTATAATTTAATATAAATTGCTTTATGAAGAGAGTTTTAATTGCAAAGGATAATTCATGGCATAATTAATAGAAAATTTATATTTTGGGAATGAAGTGAAATTTTTGTCTTAATTTTGCTGCAAGTTTTTGAAAACATTTTGATTGACTAATGAAAGTTTGATAAAGAAATTGGTTTGGTAATAAGTTGTTACTTTTGAAGGAAATAAATCGGTTTTGTAGATATTAATAGAAATGCCATTAATCAACTTGGGATATCCCATATTTATCAACATGCGATTGCTATGTTACGTCAACTTGTGATAGCAATATATTTTCGTCAACTTGTGATAACTATCATTTCTATCAACCTGCGATAACTATCACTTTTACCAACTTTTAATAGCTATTGAGTTTTTGTTTTGTGACAGCTATGAGTTGTCAACCTGTCGTAGGTTTATGGTTTTCAACTTGCGATATGTTTTTATCTGCTTGTCATAGCTATAGTTTTTCTTGTGACGACAATTATTTTTATCAACTTGCGATAGCTATATGTTTTCAACTTGTGATATTTTAGGTTTTCAACATGCGATGATTGAGTTTTGGTTGATATGCAAATAGATATATTAGTCAATATGCAATAGTCTATAGTATTAACATGCGATAGCACGAAGTTTTTAAAAGTGTAATATCAAATGTTTTAGGTATATGACCGCATAAGTTTTGAAACTCAATAGCAACATCTTTGGCATGCGATGGCATGTGATTTTGAAAGTGCAATAGCATATTTTATGAAACTTTAGTTTCTAACTTTATGTTTGGGCTATGTTTTCCGCAAAAAAAAAAATGTAGTTTTGTGAAGAATTTTTAAAGGTCTTCAAAGAAAGAAAATATGTTTATGCATATTTTTAAAGAGATTTATGAAGGAGATTGTTACTTATGTATAAGTGATTTTTGTATATAAATTGAGTATCATATAAACATATTTGTGATGGATGTTAATGTGTTATATTTCCAATTTTGTATCAAGTTTAATATTACTTAGGTAAAATTGTTGATATGGCCACATATATATTACGTATTATCACCCAACATTTATGATCTTGGTGTTGGGGATTGGGAACTAATGACTAGTTAGGGTTATTTCAATAGTGGGCATGGTCAGACTTAAACTCCTGAGTGAGTAGAATTGCACCCAGAAGATTAGAAAGATCACATTGTGTTAAGATGCCCTGAACTGATCAAAAGATATGACCTATGGATATTTTAAAATCAAAATTTTGGGAGGAGAATGGGGTAGGTTCGCTATATCCTTTAACCATTTATCCCTTTGTCGCTCATTTCCACGATTCCAATGCATTGGGCTTTATCGAAATTAAGGCCAAAATTTAGGAGTTATGCATGGAAAAGAACTCAAAGCAGAGATGCTCACCATTGTTTTTTCTATTAAACAGAAGCCAAGGTTATTTCCTCTTGTTGGACAAGAGATTTTAGATTATCTAGTTATATTTTTGGCCCAAGTCAACCTGATAGATTTTTATTTAGCCTAAGAAAACTAATATCGATTTATGGTGACCGTGCAAAACTATGCCATGGACTATTTTTTAGGATTAGGCGGTTATGAGAATGTGTAGCCCTTTTGACCCTAGTGAATGATAGACTATTTATTTAACACATTTATGTATGATAATAACATTAATGTTACGATTATGTTCTAATCATTGTGGTTACTGGTATATATCGTGATTGACATATTGATTTTATGGATATAGTAAGGGGAATATTCGTTTCGGTCAACGGCATGGTCTAACTAGTATCTATATTTTTGGTTGCAGATGGAGTAATATTATGCTCACTAGACAATTTGTTTGACCGAAATTTTTTAATTTTCTCCTGAACTCTCGGGTACTCAATTGAAATTTGGTAAGCAGAGAGCAAAGTTTTCCGGCTAGATGATTAAGCATACAGAGATGTGTAGGAAGCGAGCTATTATTTAGTAGTATCATTTCCACTGTGCATTGATAACTGACCTTTTATTTTGTTGATTGAATGTACATAATGATGAATACTATTACTGTCTAGTAGTTAAGACTCTGATCTCCATGAGTAGATCTTTATGTGTCGCTCTATGAACAATACTTGTATTTATTATATTTTATCAAAACGAAAGAATCATCGAGTTATGTAATTGAATGTAATAAATTTTGAAGTGAATGAACGAAAATTATTTGATTAAAATTTATAAATTATTGTGCTTTTGATGTTAATGATGCAATAACCGATATTATTATTTTTAGTGTGAAATAATACCAAGGATGACTGAGCATCAATATTATCTATTTCGAGGCTAAAATTGGAGGATGTTACATTTGGACCCCAAGCCAAGTTTATCCCTTAGTTCAATACACACTATAATATTTGGTCTGAGATGACTTAGGAAGAAGTTGGCAAAGTTAGTGAGAGTACAATGGGTGAACGATAAAATTGAGAGCACGTGGGAGCCTGAAGAGAAGATGAGGGATCTCATCCTGGACTATTTACCTGTATGTATCTTATTTGGTTTGCTTTGTTAGGGTTAGTTTTTTGTTTGCCTTAGGTGAGGAATAATTGCTTTGGATGAATTTGTTGCCAGGATATTTTACCATTTGATAAATTTTATTTATAGGCTCGAGATAAAAGCTACTTCAACTTTAGGCCTCGTTCAAAACTTATTACAAAAATAGGTATGTTATTTACCAGGTCAATTTTATATTTGCACATATTCAAATTGCGCAAGTAAAAAAAAATCTAATTTGTACTTATGCAATTTGAAATTGTGCAAGTGTGGTTAAAAGAAAATGTACTTATGCAAATTCAAATTGCGCAATTGTAAAAGGATGAGACAAGAAAAAAGAAGCCCATTTTTGTAATTAGTTTTGAAAGAAATCTAAAGTTGAAATAGGTTTCTTATTTGGCCAATAAATAAAAATTTCCTATACCATTAGGATTAGAATCACTAAATATTATGCCTTATTTCTAAGCTTTGCCTGTTGCAATCATGTAGAACCTATGTGCTTATACTAGGATGTTGTGCACTCATGCCAATATGTTATACATTTGCATTCACGAAAGGTGCATTAGGGGAATTTTTGCGTTTTGATATAGTATATTGCAAGTAATTGTCACATGTGCCTGTATGTTTTGTATGTTATCTGTAATAACCCTCTCCGACATGAGCCTAAGTTTCGGCCCAATAAAATCCAATCTAACTTTAGGCTTATTCCAAAGTCGACCATTGATTGGTAAAATTGATACAATGAACAATTTATACAGAGCGGGCTGTCTATGCTTTTCGAATCTTACCATGGAAGGAATAAAATATAATAACAGAAATAAATACCCATTTATAAAGATTGAAATTTCAAAAATATAGCATATATTTCGAAATATCCATAATACAATGTCTTAAAATAACATCAATATGTCTAAAACTGGCCATATCATATTATATCATAAATATTGATAAATAAATAACTGTAGGAAATCTTCACTACCGCCTTTGTCTTCTCTATCAGCTCTGATTCCCCCTAAATTATGTGTTGTAATAAAGAGAGAGAACAACAACGTCTAGTGAATGAAAATCTCAAACCTTGTCATGATAGTGCAATATCATTTAGGTAAGTAATATGTCTTACGCATCTTATACTATATCCTTCCAAGTATACCTCCAATTGTAAGCTCAAAGTCTCTTCCAGTCCAATTCCATAACTCTAATGAGGGTGCAACGCATTACCGTTAATTACGCCCTAATGATGCGAGGGAAACTAACTGAGCCACTTAACACCTCTTTGATAGGAATTAGATAGACTTTGTTCGTTTAATACCTATACTTTAGGTAGATCCCCATCATTTAATACCTAAATCCAAGGTGGACGTCACTTTGGTAATCCATAACGGATATCATAAGAAATCTCATCAGGTTACTTAATATTTCTTTTGTGGAAAGAGGCGGACCCTACAATAGCCACTTAATATCTCAACTCTGAAGTGGGCCTCCCAAAGATTTCTTACTACCACACCTAAAAGATAATCTCAACCATTTAATGCTTTTTGAATGGAAACATGGCGGACCCCTACACCAGCCACTCAATACCCCCAACCCAGAAGCAGACCCTTACTGGGATATCCATTGTATGACCTATAACTCAAACTGTAACATCTCACATTAGTCCTACTATTCGTCCACCATGGATACTTATTATAGGTGACGTCTAATATCAGTCCTAAAGTCACACTACTTGTAGCCAGATTAGCTGGAAAGATTTCTATGTGCTTTTAACTGACCTCGTATCCCTATAACTTATTCATATTCTCGCTTTCCTAACATACTATCATATCTCACCACATTTACGACTAAGGCCATACAAGGAGAACTCCTTATTTCACCTTTATTATGGATTAATTTCCATAATTATCCTTAACTTCCTTCCTATGGGGTTTGATTCTATTTACCAACCTATTTATGCTATAGGATACGAATAATATATTATTATTAATATGATATTAATATACTTATATGCTATTAGTATATTTGTACGCACATAATTTAGACTAACTAAATATTCCTAAGCGTGCGTAAAAATATTCCTATTCTAAATTTTCACTTCCTATACTATTTGTTAAAATGTAAAAACTTCCATATTCATACAAGCTTAAGTTTCATATAATAGTTTGCAAAATAACTAATATTCTTAGCCAGATCAAACAACTTGTATAAATATATTCAAAAATGGAATCAAAATACAAACTTATTTTGCATTAATATAATAGAATCCATGCCTCTATTTCAAGGAAACAAAACTTACAATTTAAACTCTTTATGTTTTATTCAACTTTTACATAAATAAACTTGAAGCAGAAAAAGGGGTCTATATTTATTTATGTTATGGAAATAGGCGTGCAAACTACAAATAAGAAATTCCATACTTTGCGTACCGTTTCCTAATAATTTTCTTTAAACCCTTTTATTACAACAATGGAAATTGGAAGTGAATAGAACATAAATTATTCAAATTGCAAACAACAAATTTGATTCTACTATATTAACATAAAATAATTGAAATTCCAATAAATCCAAGAATCGATATTTTATTTGGGGAAATTTTAGGATTTTAGGGTTTAAGATTTTTGATACAAAATTCGTCAAAGCATAAAAACAAGTCTAAACTTTTACCAGACAAACTACTAAAATGTGAAAAAAGTAAGAATTCTACTCACTAATGGTTTCTTGCTTCCTTTGGATTTAAACCATGCCTTCTTCTAATTTCTCGTTTAGATTTCTTATTTTTGAAATATATAATAATTCGATTGTATATAGAGTAGATTCAAAATCAAAGTTTAGTAAAGAATAGAATTAGAAAACATACGTATATATATATATATAATCCCTTAACTTTAAATCCAATTTATTATGAATTGTAAAAATAATGAAGAAGACTGATAGAGTTTTTCTAGTGTTTCAAATATTTTGTGAATAAAAGTGAGGGGGTTAGCCTCCTATTTGCAGTGATTAGAAAGCGCCGGAATCATAGGTTTAGATCAATTTAAAATAATAAAATTCAGGTCATTTGTTGCCAAACCTAATCCTAATCGACCCTCACTAACTGGTCGACTACTTATCCTTAGCTATCGACCAGTCAAGGTAAGGGAATCGACCGGTCCCCTAATTTTGAACGTGAATGTTATTGTCGTTTGTTTTAATTACTTCTTTCCTAATTTCGTGTACTGTCATTAACATTTTCCTTAAACATTAAGATACCCTTAATGTTAAAATATTGATTACCTTTATTTTAAATGCTAACATATATAAATTCTTAAATTTAAACTTCATTCGAATTATTTTAGATTTGAAAACTTCACACGTCGGTAACTTTTTCGTTTTGAGCTCCGATTGAAAAACATAATGTAATAACTTGGAATTTCAAACACTTCATATTTAAATATCTGAATTATTTAAATATTTTAATCTTGATTTAATGTGGTTAAATTGATTTTATAATCTTGTTAACCCCCTTTTAATTAATAATGAATGAAGGTGAACTTGTTTTTGAAAAAAATTTACAAAAATAAATAGTTCGAAGAAATATCGGTAACGTGACCGAAAGTCATATTATTAATAAATAGTTTTTACTTAATAGATGTTGTTTGAACTTGTTGTGCTTGTCTAATTAACTAATGTTTCATTAATTAACAACTAAAAATAATTTGCCTAATAAATCTTTTAGAAGCAATTTGGAAGATATTTTAAGAAGAGGGGTAGTTTTGCAATCGACTAAGGAAGGAGAAGATATTTTCTTTCAAAAGGTGAGGTATGAAGCAAACATAGGGTTTTCTTTGGCTAGTCAAAGGAGGGAAAGGGCGATCCTATGCCTTTATTAAAGTCTGAAAAACTTATATCTTACATTTCATAATTTTACTTTCGAGTTTTGTGTAAATAAGCTTAAGTATTCAAGCTCTCTTCCGCTCTTCATTCTTTATTTTCATTAATGAAATCAACTCTAATCCCTTCTATCTTTGAACAGGGCTTTAGATCACCTTAGGAAGCATGAAAAGCAAGTCAAAGTCAAAGAAAGTTGAAAAAAGCAGGAGCAATAGGGGAGGTCGTGTGCCTATAGGGAGGTGGGAAGAATGCTTTATGTTTGTGAAGGATAAAGATGGAAGCTTTGGCTTGCATGTGATGGTAGAAAGTGGGTCTATATAATGACCCAAATTTTGACTAAGATTATTTAGAACATTTAAGTAGATAAATTGAATGAAATAATGGAGATAATTAAGGGATTGAGATTTCTTAATTTAGAAGGAGTTGTGCCTTAATGAATGTATTAGCAAAAGAGAATAAAAATAAGAAAATATGAAGAATATGGTAAGGTAAAATAGGAATAGCCTTTGTTCTTATATCCCAAACCCTTCTATTCTTCATTCCTTATTCATTTTAACATTCACAAACAAAACTGAAACCCTATTGAGCTCGGCCAGCTGTTATTAAGAAGATTCAAAGAGAAGAAAAGATAGGATTCACGCAGAAAGCTGAAGCAAATCAATCTAAGATCAAATCACAACCTTCTTAACACAAAGTGAAGCTGAATAATATTTGCGCCAATAATGGTCACAAACACCCTGTTGTATGCGAAAGCACTAATATCCAATATTTAGATCCAAACAAAGAAGTGTAGATCCACAGATCATAGAATAGATTGTACAAAAGTAAAAGAATAAGAAAGTATTATAGTGGTTCGGCAAACTCTAGTCTGCATCCACTCCGATTATCTTTTATTTATACTGTAAGATTACAAATACAGTTGTTTTTTACCTTAGAAAAATAATGGAGGAAGAGATAGGAAATGATGAAGGAGAGTCCCAAAAAAAGACCTTTTCAATGATCCAAGTCCACTGTATTTATAGAGAGAGATGACGAGATATTTCGCTAACATTTGGGAAGAAGGCTCTCTAAGTCCATAGCGGACAACCATAACGATCGGTGAACCTAACGCGACGATTTGAAACGATAGGCTAAAGTATCATCGATCGATATTTTCATCTCCTACTAGCATGCGATCGTTTCTCAAGGGTCCCACATGCCACTTGACAGTGCTCCTAAAATATGGAATCATTTTGAGGTAAAGATTGTGAGATACGAATCAATCCTTGTTAAAATTGGATTATGCACAAGAAGATACCGATTGTTTTTAAGACTTGGCCAAAATGATCGGCCAATAACAATTGGTGAAATCCTAAATGTAACTTTAGGACTCACGATTATTTTTGGGAGATCCCACAAGTCTCTTGATACTGCTTCTGAAATTTAATATCATTCTGACTAGTAACTTAGGAGATATGGATCGATCTTGGTTGAAATTAGATTGTTCATTGGGTCGTACAGATCGTTATTAGAAAACGACAAAAACGATCGGCCTAAAATGATCGACCATCCTTGAATTCCAATGTTTTAACCTACGATCGTTTTTTAGGCTCCACTCTTCATTTTATTGATGCTCTGGGAGTTTCAAGTGAATTGGTCCTGTGGATCTTGTGATATTGATTGATCTTCATCGATTTACACTGTTTTATGGATTCTTCTTAATCGATCCATATAAACTCTTGACTTGTCCATAACTAGAGCATATGAATTCCGATTGACTTGAATTTGAAATGTGGCTTCATGGGGCCTTGTCACTTCATACTGATTACACCTTGATTGAGTTCTTTGCCATTTTCTGAGCGTTGTCCATCTGAATCCATTTACCTATCATTCACAGTTTCAATTGTAATTGATTTCCAATCCATCCACTTCAGCCAAATCCATGATAACCCAGTTTAACGAAAAGGCAGGATAACATTTTCCCCCTAAAACATGCCTTGCGGTGGGAAGGTGTGTTTTGAATTTCTATAAATCCAAAATTTAAAGTCAATAATCCGTTGATAGCTGTGTTATCCAATTCAAAATCCAATCCGTTGTCAATCTAATTCCTTGATCTCTTCGGATCGTTAGTAAAATCCACAACTGTTCTGAGTTAAATCCAGTTTCGAATCCATTCCAAATTCGTTAGCCAAATACACGATCTCTCCAGATCATTTTATCAAAATCAAGAACCGCTCCATGTCCACATCCAAATCCATAGCTATTTGAAATTGGTATCCAAATCCATGACCTCTCCGGGTTATTACCCTAATCCAAATCGTTGATCTCAGCAGATCCTTACCAAGCACAATTCATGCTTGACGACCTGAGTAAGTCGATCCTGTCGTTCTTCGACAATGCAACCTACTCCTTGCCCGGCATAATCCATACCTGACGACCTATTGGGTTCTATTCTCCAGCTTCGACTCTCCAGTCGAGGACTTAATTCATGGATATCCTTCTCTGGCCTCGATCCTAATCGCGGACTTAATCCATGGGGTATGCTTCTCCAAACTCGATCCTAAGTCGAGGACTTAATCCGTAGGATATCCTACTCCAGCCTCAATCCCCAGTCAAGGACTTGATCTGTGGGGTATCCTACTTTGGCCTCGATCCCCAGTCGAGGACTTAATACGTAGGGTATCCTACTCCAACCTCGATCTCCAGTCGAGGAGTTAATCCGTGGGGTATCCTTCTCCGACCTCAATCTCCAGTGAGAACTTATTCCATGTGGTATCGTACTCTGGCCTCGATCCCCAATCAAGGACTTGATCTGTGGGGTATTCTACTCCGGCCTCGATCCCTGATCGAGGACTTCATTCATGGGTATCCTACTCTGGCGTCGATCCCCAATCGAGGACTTAACCTATGGTGTATCCTTCTCCGGCCTCGATCCCCAATCGAGGACTTAATCCATGGGGTATCCTATTCCGGCCTCGATCAATAATTAAGGACATAATCCGTGAGGTATTCTTTTCTGGCCTCAATCCCTAATTGAGGACTTAATCCATGGGGCATCCTTCTCCGGCCTCAATTTCTAATCGAGGACTTAACCTGTGGGATACCCTACTTCAGCCTCAATCCCCAATCAAGGACTTAATCCATGTGCAAATCCATCATGTCACTCTCCGATGAAGGGACTCGCACCTTGTGTTTATTACCCCGTCTCTTCGGTCGGGGCCACAACCGCGACATGTGTTATTTATTACATTAATCCAAGTTTAAGCAGCCCAAAGTCCATTTGGAAAAATATAAAATAAGAGCCATACAGCCAAAAAAATAATAAACCAAAATGTCAGAAAAACTAGGGTTCAAAGTAAACAAAAAAAAACAAAATTTTACAAACCCGAGCACTATGGTTTATTATCATCTCAGAGCATGCCTAGGGACCATCCTCGATCCTGTTCATGTGTAAGTGACTTAGCCATATTAATGCAAATTTTATTACTTATTCCATGTCATCCCAGTCAATTAATGATAAGTTGACAACGATGCCTTGATCCAGTGCATTTTCATTCAAAGTGGACGGTGGCTGCTCCTATTTCATCGCCATAGCCTGTGTCCTCACATATTGTTGCAACTGACCACTCCTCACATATTCCTCAATTATATTAAATTCCTATAGTCATTTGTATTATTCCCATCTAGCTCATGGAGTAGGCAATACTTTTCTGATGCCCGCTCATGTTTGGAGGGTTCCCTCCTTGCCGCCCTTCGATATTGAAGGCTTCCTCAAGTATCCAAATAGATATTTTCCATAGATTCGGGCAAATCCGCATAAGAAGAGAATTTTGGTTCTCTCCATTGCCTCTTCGACACATTAATGCCGTCATTCATTTTTCATTTACCTTTATCAATCTTGCTTACATCTCCTGATGATCTTCCACTTTGCATAGCATTCACCTTTGGTTTGTTGGCTCATGTGTAATCCTACAGTAGGAACCTTTCTACTTCATGATAAACTCCTTGAGATCCATAAGTGGATCACGTGCCTGTGAATCCTTGAACTTTGTACCATCAACAATTCCAGATACAGCTGCCATCAAAACCATGTATGGATCCAAACGATCCACCTATGCCGCTGCGACATTAAACCGTATTAGGTAAATCCTCAGGGTCTCTTCGGTCCTCTATTTCAATGTTGCCAAACTCATCACATTTTTGGGTCTCGAGATGTGAACCATAAGCTGCCTTATAAACCTTTTTATCAATTCTGTCAATGTGCTAATAGAGCCGATTTCCAACAGTCTGAGCCATAAGGCAGCAATATCCATTAAATACAAAGGGAAGCACCGTGCCATGACTTCCTTTGATGCCCCTAGTACTTCAATGTGTCTCATGTATCTCGTTAGATGAACAGCGTGATCTGCTTTTCCATCATATGTCTTAAGCATTGGTAGTTTGAACTCCAGTAGATTCCTAGCTTGCCAGATATTAGGAGCGAAGGGACTCCTATTTGCATCTTCTAGATGCCTACTTACCAATCCTCCTCTCATAGTTCGTTTGATCATTTCCGCCAACCTGTCGTTGTCATTCAGTGGTGGTCTTCGATCATTATCCCTAACCTACCCCATGAATCCATGGGGGAATCCAAAAATATGCTCTTCTAGATGAGAATCCACATTTTGATCGACGCTAAACTGCATAGCACTGCCCGATATCGTACTTGGGATCGATCCACCATGACTCGGGGCATGCCCTAAGTATGGATCGATCAGCCTCGATCATTCTTGGTTGGTAGGGTCCGCTTTCGGCCATTCCACTCTATCCTGCATCCTATTAGCTTCATTTCCTTAGTCTTGATTCTGGTTTCCTCAGCTCCTGCTGCTCCAACTCCATGATCCATATTTCTAGCATTTCTTGCTACGTCATTTCCTTTGTTTTGCGCTCCAGCTTGTCCAATCTATTGGAGTAGGTTTTGCATCATCTCCTCCTATCCCTTTAGCATCCTAACTTGCATAGCATCCATCATCATTTTCATCCCGTCTCTAGTAACAAAGGTTAAAGTTTGATTAGCTCTTGAGGAAGCCTCACGACTCCCTTCATGATAGCTCATATCCGCTCTCTGTCTCCTTGTTGATGGTTTTACAATTACTCAAATTCCAAGTTCTCCAGTTAATTCCAAATCTGAACTCCAAGTTCATGTGGGCAAGCTCTCTCAATGGAAGCACAAAAATGTTTGCGCCAAAAATGGTTACAAACACCCTATTGTATGTGACAGCACCAATATCCAATGTTTAGATCCAAATAGAGAAGTAAAGATCTATATATCACAGAATAGATTGCAGAAAAGTAAATGAATAAGAAAATTTTATAGTGGTTTGTCAAACTCTGGCCTACTTCCACTCTAATAATCTTTTATTTTTACTGTAAGATTACAAGTACAGTTGTTTTTTGACTTAGCAAAATAATGGTGGAAGAGATTGGAAATGATGAAGTAGAGTCCCTCTAAAAAATCCCTTGCAATGAGCCAAGTCCGCTGTATTTATAGATCGAGATGATGAGATATTTCATTAAGATTTCAACAGAAGGTTCTCTAGGTCTATAGGGGCCCATCATAACGATCGACAAACCTAACTCGACGATTTGGAATGATAGGCCCACTATAACGACCTAAATGCAATTTTAGGACTCGTGATCATTTTTGGGGGATCCCACATGTCTCTTGATACTGTTTCTAAAATATGGAATCATTCTAACTTATAACTTAGGAGATATGGATCGATCTTGGTTTAAATTAAATCGTTCGTTAAGCCATACCGAACATTGTTAAGGATCGGCAAAAACGATTGGCTCAAAACTATCGGCCATCCTTGAATTCTAATGTTTTGACCTATGATCATTTTTGTAGGCTCCACACTTTATTTTATTGATGCTATGAGAGTTTCGAGTGAATTGTCCTTGTGGATCATGTGATATTGATCGATCTTCGTCCATTTACACTATTTTATGGATCGTTCTAAATCGATCCATATAAATTCTTGACTTGTCTATAACTCGAACATACGAACTCTGACTGACTTTAAATTAGAAATGTCGCCTCCTGGGGTCTTCCTTGTCATTTCAAACTGATTACACATTGATTGGGTGCTTAGCCATTTTTTGAGTGTTGCCCATCTGAATCCGTTCAACTATCGGCCATAGTTTCAAGTTGTAATCGATTTCTAATCCATCCACTTTAGCCAAATCGGTGATATCCTAGCCTAACAAAAAGGTGGGATAAAAATAATTTGATTTACATCTCACTTTTGATAATAATCTTGTTTCAAGGTTTGATTCAAATTATTTTTCAAGTAATATGCTATGTGATGTTTGTTTAAAGGGATATTGTTACCAAAATAGATCAACAGCCTAGATCAAGTGTGAAAGCACTAGTGTAGATAATCAACAGCACAAATCTCAGTTACACAACAAATAAATAGCAGAAGTAAGGAAAGAGACACATAATTTTTATAGTGGTTCGACAATATATATAATATACATCCACTTTATAATTTATTTATCACTTGCAGTTTCATATTATAAGAAATTTTAAGGAGAAGATGAGAAGTCGTATTTTTGATTCATTTTCTTCCTTTTTTCTTTTGCAATACTAGGTGTATTTATAGATATAAACCTTGATCAAGTGATGGTGTGGAATTGTAGTGACGCTGACTAGGCTGATATTAATTGCACCATAATCTTCTTGTTTAAGGTAAGGATAATAGGAATTAGGAATATTTGATATGGATATGGTTTCCATTAATTAGTAGTAAATAAGCAGGCTATCACGACATTTATTGGGCATTAAATCCGGCTTTGATGTGTAATGTATTGGTATTTATAGTGGAGATATGGTTGGTTTTTATTATGTAATGAATTGGTATTTATGGTGGAGATATGGCTGCTTTTTATTAATTATTTGAGATAATAAATGTAAGAAAATCAGGAAGCAAGTCTTTAATTCTTCTCCAAGGATGGTGACTTATTTGCTGGATAAGAGAAACATATATATCTGTGTGTGTGTGTGTGTGTGCGTGTGTGCGTGTGTGCGTGTGTTTTGATGATTTATATGATTTCATATGGATTTATGATATATTTATATTTGGAACCTATTAAATGATATCCAAACGAGTTGTCTTTTTTTATATATGATCAAAAACATTATTTTAGAAGTGGGTTTCAAGTTTCATAATTTTCTAAGTAGCTATGGAGTTATTATGAATTTTCTATGAGAGAAAAAGTTAATATTGGTTTTAAATTATTTAAGGCAATTATATAATGATTTCTAGCTAGAAATATATATATGTTAGGAAACATACTAAATGTGAATTATTGTCATTTTTGGGGAATTTTCCTAATTATTTTACTATGGCTATAAAATTATTTAAAGGACTTAAATGTGTTACATGTTTTGTTTAGGGGAAGGGTTTATTTGTTAATATATTTTTAATTATAAATTTTGAATTCAGTAGCCTTTTTGGAAAAGAATTTTGATAAAGAGTGGGAAACCAATCATATTTTGAAAAATTGGGCAAGTTAGGTAAAAGGAATTACTATGAAAGGCAGTAAACCTGTTTTGTTTGGAATTACAACTTCGCCACTTCCTTAGCTTGCTTCCATCACTAAGCCTAGTTAGAACTTTCGCACCTATTCGAAACCAATGCATATGATATCAAGAAATTGGTATGTAGTGTATTGGAGAAAGGCGGAAGGAATGATGGTGTCGAAGGCATGCTTCTGAAGGGGTTGAAGCCACTTTAATTAGCTTTCGAATCAATCAACTTACCTTTGTTTTAAAAGTGAATTTCGAACAATTTGCCACTTTCCGTTGTTTTTAGAAAGGAGCTTTCGAAAGAGTTGCCCCTTACTTTTTTTAAAAGAACCTTTTGAAAGGATAACCGCTTTTGAACCTTTATGATACCTAGATGCTGCATTCATACCTTTCGAATTAGTTAAGGCCATTATACCTTTAAAGCAATCCAAAAGGGTGCTTTCACCTTTTAACTTTGAATTCGCTTTCTCAATTCTTTCGAAAGGGTCATATAGCCGCTTTCAAAAGGTTTCAGAGGCAATGGTTTTGAAAGGGTGGATTTCGAAACTGTCACCTTTCTTTTACTTGGGATTAATGCTTTCGAAAGCAATGCTTTCGCATCTGTTCTTTATAACTCTTTAGTTATATTAAAGGTTAAACCCAATGGTTTCGAAGGAATAATTTGAATGGTTTTGAAGCAATGTTTCCATAAATCCTTACTTAAACCCAATGTTTTTGAATGGTATGTTACAAGTGTTTCGAAGGGTGATAACCCAAAAATGGATCAACACCCTGGACTAAATGTGAAAGCAACGGTGCAGATAATCAGCAACACAAATCTAATATAAACAACAATAAATAGCAGAAGTAAGAAAAGAGATAGATTTTTGTAGTAGTTCGGTCGAATCTATGGCTTACATCTTACATCCAATTTAAAATTTATTTATCATTTGTAGTTTCATATTACAAGTGATTTTGAAGAGCAGAGGAGAAGTCGTATTTTCTATTTCATTTTCTTCCAAATTTTCTTTTGCAATACTAGATGTATTTATAATTATAAGCTTTGACCCAATGATGATGTGGAATTGTAGTGACACTAACTAGGCTGATATTAGTTGCACCATAATCTTCTTATTTAAGGTAAGAATGAAGAGAATTAAGGAATATTTGGTATGGAAATGGTTGGCATTAATTAGTAATAAATAAGCAGGTTATCATGGCATTTATTGGGCATTAAATCTATCTTTGATGGGTAACGAATTGGAATTTATAGTGGAGATATGGCTGGTTTTTATTAAGTAGTGAACCGGTATTTGAGGTAGAGATATGGCTGCTTTTTATTAATTATTTAAGGTAATAAATGTAAGGAAATCACAAAGTAAATCTTTAATTTCTTCTTCAAAGATGGTGAGTAATTTGGTTGATAACATTTTCCCCCCGTAGTGTGCCTTGTTGGCAATAAGGTATGCTTCGCTCAAGAACTTATGTCGGTGAAAGCAAATTTGTTGGCATCAAATTCTCATCTCTTTGGATGTTTGACAGATGTTAAGTGTCGGACCATTCCTCCATAAGGAGATAGATGTTAAGCTTCTATAACCTTTGAATGTAAGCAAGAACGATGCTGTAAAGATTCTTGAAAGGTGTTGCCCTTAGGAACGAATCAGAACATAGTTGTGGACCTTTCAGGGTCGCTGATCACATGTATTAGTCGTTCTCTAAGCACTAACCTTTGAAACTAGTTTTGTGCAAGAAATCTTTTTTTATGAGATGTTGCTCCTAGGAAGGAATCAGAGCATTAGACCGCTTATATTCGGGATCTCTTACATGAGTAAATCGCTTTCCAAATGCTAACCTTCAAAGCATTTTTTGATGATGCACAATTCAAATGCAGAAAGTAATCTAAATTCAAGATCTCATTTTTTAGTTCGTTTCAGTTGATGATAATTTTTATTTGATTAGCTGACCTAGAGTCTAGTACTCATCGGAATGAGGGGACTTGCTGGTTGCCTCCAACTATTTGCTTCATGGTAGAAAGAAAGTTTGAATGAGAGGATGTCTCCCGGTTGCC
This sequence comes from Allium cepa, assembly GCA_030765085.1. Lineage (NCBI taxonomy): Eukaryota > Viridiplantae > Streptophyta > Magnoliopsida > Asparagales > Amaryllidaceae > Allium > Allium cepa. The sequence continues at coordinate 371,567,194 of CM060944.1, read as the reverse complement.
CCTTGCTGAGTTCCTACTATAGCACTTTTCCTTGTATGAGGTTTCTTTATCTTCTAAAAGCTAGATAGGAATCTATTTTCCAGATCTAAATTTTTCCTTTCAGAACTAGAGTTGGATCTTCTTCTAACATAGAGTAAGCTTCAAATCTGAGATTCCCTTGTTCTTCTCAGTGAAAGCACCAAAATGTTAACCCAAAAAATGGATCAACACCCTGGATCAAGTGTGAAAGTACCAGTGCAGATAATCAACAACAAAAATCTTAGATAAACAACAAATAAATAGCAGAAGTAAGAAAAGAGACACAAAATTTATATATTGGTTCAGCAAAATCTATGGCCTACATCCACTTTATAATTTATTTATCACTTGTAGTTTCATATTACAAGAGGTTTTAAGGAGCAGAGGAGAAGTCATATTCTCTATTTAATTTTCTTCCCCATTTTCTATTGCAATACTAGGTGTATTTATAGGTGTAAGTCTTGACCCAGTGATGGTGTGGAATTGTAGTGACGCTGAATAGGCTGATATTAATTGCATGATAATCTTCTTATTTTGGGTAAGGATGAAGGGAATTAAGGAATGTTTGATATGGAGATGGCTGGCATTAATTATTAATAAATAAGCAGGTTACATTGACATTTATTGGGCATTAAATCTGGTTTTGATGCGTAATGAATTGGTATTTATAGTGGAGATATGGCTAGTTTCTATTTAGTAATGAATTGGTATTTATGTTGGAGATATGGCTGCTTTTTATTAATTATTTGAGGTAATAAATGCAAGGAAATTAGGAAGTAAATTTTAATTTCTTCTTCAAGGATGGTGACTAATTTGCTGGATAACAACGGGAAAGTCCCCATTGCTTTAGAAAGGCATATTTTAAGTGTTTCGAAAGGTTTGTTTTAAGTGTTTTGAAAGGAAGGTTTCCAATACTTTCGAAAGACAATTTTAAATTGTTTTGAAAGGGGATGTCTAAGGTTTTATATAATTGTTTCGAAAGGGATGCTTTCAATTATTTTGAAAGGGATTGTTTAAAGTTTTAAACAAGGGTTTTGAAGGGTGTTTTGGCCTTATAGACTAAAATTTTCTAAGTTTAAAAAAGGCTTTAACTACTTTGAAGGGATAGATATCCCATTGATTAAATTTCATCAACATAGTTTTATGTAAAGCACATATCATGGATAATTTTGAGTAAAGGAAAGGGTATGATTTCCTTGTCCATTAAAGATATGATTTCAAGGGTGAATCCTTTATACCGGTTGTTTACAAGGAAATGAAATTTTTATAGGGTAGTTAAACCTAAGTATATGACTCAGATATTAGAAGACTAGATCATACTGATATGGGGTCGCATCCTAACTTTATCTAGTAGCCCTTGCTAATATAATTCTAAAATTCTAGTTTGTAGGGCTTTGTCATACGTGAGACTTACATGATGTTACACACAGAAGGGAATATACAAAGTAAAGATAGGTTATTGTGAGCTCGCAAAACCATTAGGATCAGTTGATTCTAGAAGAAAGTTATGGGTAAATAGCCCAGTATTGTGTTTAACAGAAGTTAGAATGTTTATTATGTCTTGTAGGCCGTAGTGGTTAACAGTTAGTGAGATAAAACTATAGTATGGACAAACAGTCCATTGATTACCTCATTTATATTCATATATGTTATTGCCATTATCGTTGTAGTTATAATCAGATTGATTGCAGGTTTTTGATTTGTAAAAGATATTATTTTAAAAGAATATTAATGAGGGGAAATTTGTTCCATTAAGCAGCATGGTCTCACTTAATATCAAAAAACCGACATGTAATAGAATTATTCACACCAAGCTTTATGTTTCACTCGAAGTTTATGTTTATCCTTAAACTCTCGGATGCTCAAAATTAAATTTGAGTAGATTAAGAGTTAGGACATTTCAGGTTTAGCGGGTTGAACGAATAAGCTTTCGAAGACGTGCAAGAGGCAAAACTAGATATATAGGAGCTATTTAGTATTGTTTCCATGGTGATGTATTTATGACTAATATGTCTATCTACTACTCTGATCATCCAAGAGGGCATCTTCATATGTCGCTCTTTGCATAATTTGTAATAATTATATTGATTAAAACCTGGGAATCATTTTGGAATTATGTAATTGAATATGAAATTTTGATCTGAAATGTAACTAGGAAAGATTTTTTTTGAAATGTGTGTTAGTTTATTTCATATTCATGTACTTCTGATAATATAGATACCATTAACATTACCAAATTTTTTCATTGGGAGTTAATACAATAGATGACTACAACATCTGCAGCGCTTAGCTTCGGGCCTCAAAGTAAGGGATGTTACAACTTGGTATTAGAGCATAGGTTTATGTAAACTTAAAAAAATTAAAGTCAAAATTATTTTTGAAACATAATCCTAAGGAATTAGAGAAAAGATTGGGGTATGGGATAACGCTATAGTAATGTACTTGTATGTTCTATATATAAGTATAAGCTTTATCTTTATTTCTCCCATCTCTCTTTGGCTATTCTTCTATATATTGAAAAGCCTCGAATGTAGATTTTAAGGAAGTAAGATATGGATGCTAGGAATGGAAGATTTAACATTGGTGGAGGAAGCACCACAACAATGGAAATGTCAGACCAAACAATAGAAGGAATCCAGGTCAGGCACAAGCAGCTAATGTGGGTGCTGGTGCGAAGCAAGTTTATATAGGAGCTATGTATCAATTCTTCGTCAACATGATGTATGCTGGAGCTGCTGCGAGATTAGTTAGAGGAAATCAGGAAGCTCCGGTGGTCAATAACTACAGGGTACTAAGCAGAAACTATGCTAGCCTTGGAGGGAAGCCATTTATTGGCACTAAGGAAGCAACTGAAGTTGAGAATTGGTTGCTTCATTGTGAAAGGATCTTTGCTAATTTAGGGCTTAATGATGAGAAAAAAGAAGATTGGCATCCAAACAGTTACAAGGAGCATCACTATACTAGTGGAACAGTGTTGCTGCGGGTGCAAATGAAGAGACCATGACTTGGGCAGAATTCAGAAGGAGATTTGAGGAAAGATTGATATTGGAGATTTCCATGTCAACTTTTCTCAAGAAGTTTGCTGAGTTAGTGTAGGGAGACCTAACAGTGCTTGAGTATGCTAACAGATTTGATGAGCTATCGAGATAAGGATATGCTATATTTGATACGGTTATCAAAAGGAATGAGAAGTTCATCCACGGATTGAGACCCGAGCTTGCTATAGCAACTTTATCGAATATTAAGGATCCGCGTTATATAGTTGTTGAGATGACATTGAGGCATAAGGAGATGCTTGCTCTATTTAATGATAACAAAGTAGTGGAAACCGAAGGTGGGCAGAATCAGAAGAGAAAGTTTTTCCATAAGAAAGGTGCTCAGAATGGAGGAGCAGCCAAAGGGAAGGGCGATGTAGCCTACTAAAAGTGTGACAAGAAGGGACACTATGCTCACGAATGTTGGACATACAAAGAAAAAAAAGGTTGTTGACAAGAAAGGAGTAAAATGCTTCAATTGTGATCAGATTGGACATAATAAGAACTAGTGCAAGGAACCAGCCATGGAAGGAAATGGCAAAGTTTTTGCATTGGATCCAGCCACCTCAAGACTAACGACAGAGGAGAAAGGAAAAGCTATGTTGGGAGGTACGCTTTTGATTCGTGATGTGTCACTTAAAGTTCTATTTGATACTAGTGCGTTGAGTTCATTCTTTTATATTCTATAGTTTGGTAGAATTAACCTAGTTCCTTATACTTAGTTACTTCCTTAAGGGTTGTGAATCCACTAGGAGGGTATGTGACTCTTGGGATGAGATGTGACTACTTAGAATTTTAGTTATTAGGTCGTATATTTTCTTGAAGTTTGCATGTATTTAATTTGTAGGATCCAGAAGTATTTTAGGTATGGATTGGTTAAGTAAGTATGATGATAGGATAGTTTGCCATGATGGGAAAATATCAATAGACACCCTAGTTGTAGTGGTCAGATTATATACTGCATAGAAAAACTTAGTTTTGAGGTTAATGCTTTTTTGGGTGTTATGGAGAAAGAAGACGAATTGAACCGAGTTTTCATTGTTATAGAATTCGCAAATGTCTTTAACACTGTAATAGGATTACCATCGAAATGGGCCACTGTGTTTTAGATAGATTTAGTACCAAGAGCAGAACTATGAGTAGTCCACGAAGTAGAATGACACTTGCCGAGATGAAGGAGTTAAAGGTGCAGCTGGTGGATTGAGAAGATAATAATTTTTTCAGACCAAGCAATTCGCCTTGGGGAGAAGCCGCAGTATTTGTCAAGAAACCGTATGGATCATTGAGGTTGTAAATCAATTATCGTAAGCTGAATGAGAAGACAATAAAGAACAGATATCTGTTACCTAGGATTGACGATTTGTTTGATCAGTTGAGTGGAGCCAAAGTATTTTCTCGGTTGGATTTGGCTACAGGGTTCCATCAACTTAAGATAGCAAAGGATAACATTTCTTTAACAGCATTTACGACCAGATATGGATCACACAATGGTTAGCGATGTCATTTGGTCTAACCAATGTGTCAGCATTGTTTATCGACTAGATAAACAGAATCTTCCGAGAACATTTGGGAAGATTCATGTTAGTATTCATAGATGACATTTTGACATGCTCTAAGGATTAAAGAGAGCATGAAGTACGTCTTAGGTTGGTTCTTGAGATGCTGAGACAGCATCAGCTAAAGGAAAAGTTTGTGAAGTGTCACTTTTGGAAGAAGGAAGTGAAATTTCTTGGTCAAATGTTCTCAGAGAAAGGGTTATCAGTAAATCCAATTAAGATCGGGGAAATTAATAATGGAAGAGATCCGAGACAGTGATTGAGATAAAAGAATTTTCTTGGGTTAGCTGGCTACTACCAGAGACTCATTAAGGATTTCTCACGGATAGTCGCACTGATGACTAAGTTGACTTGGAAAGATATGAAGGTTTTCTGGACCGATAAGTGTGAGGAGGCATTCTAGAAACTGAAACACTTATTGACTGATGCACCTATGTTAGTTGTTCCAGACGGGAATCGGGACTTAGTTGTATATATGGACGCATGTGGAACAGGATTAGGAGCTATGTTAATGTAGAGGGGTAAAGAGATTGTTTATGCTTCTCGACAGCTCAGACGCATGAGATTAGATATCCAACTCATGATTTGGAATTAGATGTGGTGATTTTTGCATTGAAGTTGTGGAGACATTACCTTTTGGGAGAAAGATTCGAGTTGTATACATATCATAAGTAAGTAAAATATTTGTTCTCTTAGAAAAAGTTTATTATGAGATAGCAGAGGAGGTTATAGCTTTTAATCGCTTATGAATTTGATATTTAGTACACACCGGGAAAAGGGAATAAGGTTGTAAATGCACTTAGCAGAAAATATCAGAATGCAGTATTGGCAATGATAGCTGGTGGAAAGATTTAGAAGCATTGACTACATGTGGAGTACAATAGAGATATACGGCTACTTCTAGTCAAGGAACCGCCATGTTATCATGTTTAGAAGTTTAGCCGATAATGATCAAAAAAATTTCTACTAAACAAGGGGAGGATCCATTATTAGCTGAATGGATCAAAAAGTTTAGGAATGGAACAAAGAGCGATGACTTGAAAGACTTCAGTCTTGATCATAATGGGTACTTGAGGAAGAAAGGATGACTATGTGTTATGAGTTTGGGAAACATTATGAAGGAAGTTCTTAGAGATTGCCATCATTCGAAGTTCACTATTCATCCAGGAGAAACTAAGATATATCAAGATGTGAAAAGGAGTTTCTTCTGGGAAGTTATAAAGAGAGGTGTAGGCTTATGGGCAAGGCGGTGTCAACAGGTAAAAGCTGAATATCAGAAACCAAGTGGGTTACTTCAGCCTTTAGATGTTCCAGTCTAAAAATGGGATTCTATCTTAATAGATTTCAAAGATGGGGTGCCAAGTTCATATAAAGGAAATGAGAGTATATGGGTTATTGTGGACAGATTGACAAAGAGTGCACACTTTATACCCGTTAAGTTGACCAAGACAGCACCAGATTTAGCTAAGTTATTCATGAGGAATATAGTTAGGCGGCATGGAATTCCTAGTAGTATAGTAAGTGATAGAGATTCCTTATGTACTAGCTAGTTCTGGAATTGTTACTGGAGACTTTAGGTACCAAGCTCAAGATGAGTACAGCTTACCATTCATGGATAGATAGGAAAACTGAGAAAGTTAACAAAGCTTTAGAGGATTTGTTAAAAGCTTGTATGCTAGATTTTGGAGGATCGTCGGAAAACCTTTTACGCTTAGTCGATTTTTAGTATAACAACGGTTATCAGACTAGTATAGGGATTGTACCGTTTAAAGAATTATATGGAAGCTCATGCAAATCTCCCACTTGTTGGTTAGAAACGGAGGATAGACTAATTATTGTACCAGATTCTGTTAAAGAAGCTGCAAAAAAGATTGAGTTAATTCGAGCTATGATGAAGGAAGCTCAGTCTGGGCAGAAGAGTTATGCTGACAAAAGATGGAAAGACATATTCTTAGTCGGAGATCATGTTTTCATCTAGATGTCACCGGTGAAAGGTGCAATCGGATTTGGAAAATCAGGAAAATTGGCATCGAAATCGTTGGACCATTTCTATTATAGAAAGTATCGGGAAACTCACATATAGAGTTGAGTTACCAAATAGTTTGGTAGGAATCCATAATGTTTTCCATATTTCTCCTCCAAGGAAGTGTATTCGAGATCCAGAGACTACTATTGCACTAGCTGCGTTAGATGATCTAGTAGCGAATATGATTATAGTTATAAAACCATTTCATATAGTTGCGAGAGATGAGAAGAGACTAAGGAACAAGACAGTCAGATTAATCAAAGCCCAATAGAGTGACGACGAGGGGGACTTTACTTGGGAAACCGATAGCACGATTAGCGATACTTATCCTGACTTTTTTTATGGTATGTTTTACCTTTATGATTGATTGTTGTGAGTATTTTATCGTGATTTCAAGGGAAATTATTTAAGGAGGGGAGTCCGTAATGACCCTAACTTTGACTAACATTATTTAGAACATTTAATTAGATAAATTAAATTAAATAATGTAGATAGTTAAAAGATTGAGATATGTTAATTCAGAAGGAGTCATGCCTTAATGAATGTATTAGCAAAAGAGAATAAATATAAGAATGTATTAGGCATATGGTAACTGTAAAAATGGAATAACCTGTGTTCTTATACCATAACCTTTCTATTCTTCATTCCTAATTCATTTTAACATTCAATGTAACATCCCCTATCTGGAGGCCCGAAGCTATGCACTACAGATGTTGCATTCATCCATAGTATTAACTTCTGTTGACCAAATACGGTAATGTTAATAGTATCCATAATATCAGAAGCACACGAATATGAAATAAAATCACAGATTTCAAAAAACATTATTTTTGATTAGATTTCATAAAACATGTTTCATATCCAGATTACATAATCCCAACGTTTCCCAGGTTTAGATCAAATACAATTATTACAGAATACGCCAAGAGCGACATATGAAGATGCCATCTTGGTTGACCAAAGTACTAAATAGTCATAATAGACTTAATAAAACATGGTGGAAATAAAAAAAAAACAGAACAACTCCTAAATAGTTAACTTCAGCCTCCTACTCGTCTTCGGAAGCTTTATTCGTCAACCTAGTAAACCTGTAAATCCTTAACCCTTAGCCTACTCAAATCAATTTTAAGCACCCGAGAGTTTAAGGGAAAAAATATAAACTTTGAGTCGGACATAAAGCCTGGTGTGAATAATACTATACATCTAGATTATTTGATATTAAGAGAGACCAGGCCGCTTAGTGAAATGGGATTCCCCTCATTATTGTCCTTTTAATACATATCTTTTGCGAATCATAATCCTGCAACCAAAACTAGTTAAAACTATAAAGCATTATCATGTAATCATACATATCGGGTAACAAATTAACTATCTGTCCGAACACTATAGTTTTATTTAGCTGACTACTAACCTTTGGCTGACTCGGGCCTACCAAACAATATAAACAGATAATATAACATCTGCTAGATTCTCCCTTTTTGGACGGTCTGTCACTAAATTATCTTCTCATGGTCAACTGTTCCAAATGATTTTGCTGGCTCACCAATAACCTACCTCTGTACAAATATATTCTTTTCTATGCGTAACATCATTTTAGTCTGACCAGTAACAAAGCCCTACACATTGGAATTTTGAACTAAATTAGCTAAAGGATAATAGCTAATGTATGGGGCATGACCCTATACCAGTCCCATCTGGTATACAAATATCTGAGTCATTTTACTTACAGTTAACAACCCATAAATTTTACCTGAAAACTTTTTCTTTCAAAATGATTTAACCCTTTAAATCATACATTGAACAAGGAAAATATACTATATGCTTTACTCAAATCACCTTGCCGTGTTGTAAATACTTTACTCAAAACTTTTTTGATGAAAACATTTAATCTTTGAAAGTACCCTTTTCAAATCCACTGAAAGTACCCCTTTCAAAACCAAGTAAACCCTTTATAACGTAGGTCAAAAGGCCAAACCATTGCTTTTGAAACTATTCATATAAACCTTTCGAAAACATTGAAAAACCTTCCCTTTGAAAGCTTTAAAACATTAGACATCCTATCTTTAAAACACTTAAACATTGCCTTTCAAAAACATTGGTAAGTCTTTCCTCTCAAACCTTTCGAAACCATTTGAGAACCACCCCTTCGAAACCTTCATTAAAACCTTTCAAAAGCATTAAAACATCAAACCTTTCAAAACCATTTGGGTTCAAGTAAAACATGTGGAATGATCATTCTAAATCATTTAAAATTTAACCACTCGAAACCATTTGGATTCTAACTTCAACAGAGAAAAAGGATCATAAAACATTTAAGTCAAAAGCATTCTTTCGAAAGCATTTCCTAAGTAAAGAAGTGATGGTGTTGGAAAAAACCCTTCGAACGCATTGGAGAAGCGGCTTGGGTTTTAAAACAAAGTATACCTTTCGAAACCATTTGCTTTGAAAGGTAGAAAAGTGGTAACTAGGGGTTTCGACCACTTCGAAAGCATTTAGTTAAAACAAAAGGCGCAACTTCTTCAAAACCATTCCTTTAAAAGAATTTAACCCAGTCGAAGCCAACCAGATCGAAAGCATACCCTTCGAAAGTAAAGTAGGCTCGTTTTCATTTAAAAGGAAAATAGCGCTTCGACCCCTTCAGAACCCCTGGTTTCAACCCAATACCTTCTGCCTATATCCAGTTCGTTGCACGTCAAGTCATTGATGCCATGCGTATTGGTTTTGATGGTGATGGTGGCGGAACTACTAAGTCGGAACCTATGTACCGAAAGTGGCGAAACAGGTAAAACGCCTGTTTAAGTTGAATTTTATCTTTTTAAAGTAATCTTTTCAACTAACCTTCCTTGTTTGTTAAAGTATGATTGGTTGCAAATTTTACTTCCCAAAAACACTACCAAATTTCAGAATTAAATAATTTAAATGATTTACAAAATACCCCTTCTTCTTTTATAAATATATAAAGCATTTAAGTCCCATACCTTAAATAATTTTATATAGCAATTAATACACTTAGGAAAAATTTTACAAAAATTTCCAAAAAATATTTTTTAATATGTTTTCCAACATATAATAATATCAGACCCAAAATATAAATAATTTAGCCGTAAATTAATTTAAACCCATTTTTTTCACTGGAAAATTAATTTTTTCATATAATTATGAAAATTGAAACCCATCTCTAAAATATCGTTTTTGATCTAAATCTAAAATTGCAATGCATTTGGATGTCAATTAATAGGGTTTTCACGTTAAAACATATCCTAAAACCTATATAAATAAGCACAATCATCAATAAGCATATATAAACATTCAATCATTCAAAAACATGGCATAACCTTAGAAGATAGATCGGGTTTAACCTTAAAACAGAAAACAATAAAAAATATGAGATATAGTCATTATTCACCTTAACTTTAAGATTTAGGATTTGAGATTTGATCTTGATTGAGTTGCTTAAGCTTTTCTTTTTAAAACTTGCTTCTTTTCTCTTTTCTTCCCTTAATGTTGGATAGCTGCAAGTTTGTTTTTCTTTTGTGAATACAGAAATGAACATGTGAATGATAGGGTTAAGGGTTTAGGGTATAAGGATGTGTCATATTCCTATATTTCCCTTTATCTATTTTCCTTAACATTTCAATTCTTTAGTTCATTTGTATATAGCATGGCTACCCTTACTAATCACAAATCTCAATCCCTTCATCATCACATTATTTTATTTAGTTTAGCTAATTAAATATCCTAAATAATGTTACTAAATATTAGGGTCGTTACAGACTTCCCTCCTTAGAGAATTTCATCCCCGAAAATATGATAAGGTACACAACAAATCAATCAAAAAGGTAAAACATGCCATCTAACAAATCGGGATAAGTGTCTCTAATCCTGCTCTCAGTCTCCTAAGTACAATCTCTCTCATCGTCGCTCCAATGGACATCAACTAATCTGATTGTCTTGTTCCTAAGCCTCTTCTCATCTCTCGCAACGATTTGAACTGGCTTTCTATCTGTAACTTAGTTTGGTTCTACTACTAAGTCCTCTAACACAGTCAGCACTATAGTAGACTCTGAATCTCTAACACACTTCCTTAGACGAGAAATATGAAAAACATCATTGACTCCTACCAAACTGTTTGGTAACTGTACTCTATATGGGAGTTTCCTAATCCTCTCTATATAGGAAATAATCTTACGAATCCCGGTACCAACTTCCCAGATTTTCCAAATCGAACTACACCCTTCATTGGTGATACTTTAATAAAAACATGATCCCCAACAAAGAACTCTAAGTCTTTCTGTCTTCTATCTTCATAACTCTTCTGCCTGGATTGAGCTTCATTCATCCTAGATCGAATCAACTCAATCTTTTCTGAAGCTTCTCTAACCAAACCTAGACTAAGAACCAACCTATCCTCGTTATCTAACAAACAAATTGGTGATTTGCATGGCCTTCCATACAAAGCTTCAAATAGTGCCATCCTTATACTAGCATAATTATTGCTGTTATACGAAAACTCGACTAAGTGTAGATAGTCTTCCCATGATCCCCCAAAATCTAACACACAAGCTCTTAACAAATCCTCCAAGACTATGTTAACTCTTTCTGTTTGCCCATCGGTCTTTGGATGGTAAGAGGTACTCATCTTGAGCTTGGTTCCTAAAATCTACTATAGACTCTTCCAGAACTCACTAGTGAATAAGGAATCTCTATCACTTACTATACTACTAGGTACTACATGAAATCAAAATATATTTTTCATAAATAACTTAGCTAAAATTGGTGCCATCTTAGTTGACTTAACTGGAATGAAATGGGCACTCCTGGTCAATTTATCCACTTTGACCCATATACTTTCATTTCCTCTATTAGATCATGGCAACCCAACTATAAAATCCATAGAAATAGAATCCCGCTTCCATACAAGAATATCTAATGGCTGAAGCAACCCATTTGGCTTTTGATATTTGGTTTTTACCTGTGGCAGTTCAGACACAACTTCACCCATAAGCCTACATCCTTCTTCATACCTTCCCAGAAGAAACTCCACTCCATGTCCTGATACGTCTTAGTTCCTCCCCAATGAATAATGAACTTCGAACAACATCATTCCTCTAAAACTTCTTTCCTATGCCTCTTACATTCGGAACACATAACCGTCCTTTCTTTCTCAACCGCCCATTCTTGTCAAGACTAAAATCCTTTAAGTCATCACTCTCTGTTACACCCCTTAACTTCTTGATCCGTTCAACTAATACTGGATCCTCCTCCTACTTAGAAGCGATCTTTTCAATCATTACCAGTCGAACTTCTAAATAAGACAACGCAACAGACCCTCCACTAAACCTAGCTTCAAATCTCCACTGCACTGTACAAGTCGACAACGCTTCCAAATCCTTCCACTCTGCTACCATTGCTAACACTGCATTTTGATGTTTTTTGCTAGGTGCATCTGCAAGCTTATTACCTTTTCCTGTTATGTATTAAATACCAAAGTCATAAGCAGCTATAAATTCCAACCATCTCTGTTGTCTCATATTCAGCCCCTTTTGAGAGAATAAATACTTCAATGATTTACGATCCGTATAAAGCTCAAACCTCTCTCCCAAAAGGTAACGTCTCTACACCTTCAATGCAAAAATCACCGCAGCTAATTCCAAATCATGCGTTGGATATCTAACTTCATGCGATCTAAGCTGTCAAGAAGCATAAGCAATCACTTTACCTCTCTACATTAATATAGCTCCTAATCCAGTTCCACACACATATGTGTATACTACCGAATCTTGATTCCCTTCTAGAACAACTAACGCAGGTGCATTAGTCAATAAGTGTTTCATCTTCTCGAATGCTTCCTCACACTTATTGGTCCAAACAAACTTCACATCCTTTCACGTTAGCTTGGTCATTAGTGCTGCTATCTGCAAAAAATCCTTAATGAACCTCCTATAATATCCATCTAATCCAAGAAAACTCTTATCTCAATCACTGTCTTAGGTCTCTTCCAATTATTTACTACTTCAATCTTAGTCGGATCTTAGACAACCCTTTCTCTGAGACTACATGACCAAGAAACTTCACTTTCTTCTTCCAAAAATGACACTTCGAAAACTTCTCCCTCGGCTTATGCCGCCTCATCATTTCAAGCACCATTCTAAGAAGAACTTCATGCTCCCTTTCATCTCTAAAGTATTTCAAGATATCATTATAAAAACCAGCATGAACCTATCCAAGGGCTGTTGGAAAACTCGGTTCATCGAATACACAAAGAACGATGGCGCATTAGTTAGTTTGAACGGCATCACTAACCATTCATATGATCCATATCTAGTTCTAAATGCCATCAAAAGAATACTATACATTGCTAGTCTAAGCTGATGGAAACCTGTTGCTAAATCCAATTGAGAAAATACCCTTTCTCCACTCAACTGATCAAATAAATCCTCAAATCTAGGCAACTGATATCGATTCTTTATCATCTTCTCATTCAACTTATGATAATCGATACATAACCTTAACTATACGTCCGGATTCTTAGCAATCATTGTGACTGCTCCCCAAGGTGAACTGCTTGGCCTAATGAAATTCTTGCCTTCTAGATCCACCAACTGCACCTTCAACTCCCTTATCTCGGTAGTCATCATCCTGCTTGACGGTCTACTTACTAGTTCTGCTCTAGGCAGCAAATCCACCTGTTATCCCGCTTTTTGGCAAAGCCGTAATACCAAAAGATCGATCGAAAACAAAGGATAGTTCGTACCAGAGATTGGCCATACTTCGTTTCGCTATGGATATCTCTGAATTTTGTCCGAGCCCGAATTGTGCTACAATTGATGAGACAAGACAAGAAAGACCATAGAAGCTTTTATCTCAAATTTTGAGTCAATCCGAGTTCATACGCTCAAGTTATGATCGATTCAACTTGAAGGGGAAAGCACTGGTTTCGAACCCATCGAGATAGGTGTCTTCGAACCCATCGTCAAACACCATTCGAACCGATCACCTTCGAATCGATGGACTTCGAACCCATCGGAGTGCCTCGGTTCGAATCCATCAACCTCGAACCCATCTAGTTCATATCGGTGGACCTCGAGTCCATGGAGGGGTTGCAAAGCTCGTATCCATCCAAAGAATCCTTGTTCGAACCCACCAAGCGTCAGTTGTTCGAACCCATCGAAGGAGCCTTGTTAGAACCCACCTGTGAAGCTTCGTTCGAACCCACTGGGTCAACTAACCATGATGACGTGTCTTTCATCGGTTCGAATGCGTCGAGATATATAGAGTCGAAGCGGTCAACTCGGAGTGAAAACCGGAGTGCCACCATCAGTTCAAAACCATCGGTTCGAATGGATGGTTTCAAACCAAACAGCCACGCAATGAACCCCATCTCGAATCCATCATATCTCTCAATCCACTGATCCAAATGCCACGAAATTTTCACAGAAGCTTGCATTCATGTCAAAGAGTGTCCATGCCAAATTTCACCTCGATTGAATGAATTCTTGATCGATTTGAATGGAGTTTGAACCGATGCCAAAGTGGGCCCAAACTTCCTAAGACCGGGCATGTGGGCCCCCTCACGTGCCAGAAGTGATCTCCCGAGTTTTCAGCGAAATATCAGCAGCCTACACCTATAAATAAAGCCCCAGAGCCAGTAGAAAAGGGATCTTTCGACTCTCGAGCGTCCAGACTCTGTCGGATCGAGATCTCCATCATCCTACATCATAATTTTGCTGTTGATTTTGAATTTCCAGTTGTAACTTGCTGTAGATCGTTGTAACAACTTGTAATCATTGAAAGAGAATAAATAAAACATCAAAAAACTTCACAGTGGACGTAGGCAACACGCCGAACCACTATAAATCGCTTGTCTACGCATTTACTTTACTGTTGATTGGAGTTTTTGTTAGATAATATCTGTTTTGAATTAACATTCCTCACTATTATCTCTTCAACGACTCCCGAAAAGTGTTGTGCCCAACTTTGACACAAACACTTTGGTGCTTTCACCGAGAAAACCCAGATTTTCTCCTGCTCGTTGGATCTGTCATCAATACCGGATTGAATAAATCTAAGAGAGAGATCCAGATCATTGACTCCAACTTCCTTCCCTTCTATTCAGAGTTGCATAAAGTCTAGGAAAGGAATTCAACTATCAAGATGGTTACCACAAGAACCACCTCAAACGCTGTCAATCAAGAAGAACAGGATAGACAAAATCCTGTGCCCCCACCTCCATCTAATCAGGATGCTACTGGGCACTCTAAACCGTCTGGTCCGGTTACTCGACAAGAGTTGCAGTTGCTACTCTAAGAGCTGACCCAAAGTCGGCAACAGCTAGAAGAACAGCTACGCGCTAACGCTGAGCTAATCAACAAGCTGGATCGCTAAAAACGAAAGAGATCCATGAGAGACCATGCCTCTCGCTCATCCAGCGAAAGTTCTTCATCCTCTGATTATCATAACTGGCCTCCACGACCCCGGCTAGATGTCCAAGATCAGTCGGACCTGGACCGTCGTCATAGCGGGCATACTTCTGAACCGTACGTCCCAGAGGACTATGAGCCAAGAAGGCGAGACTTGGACCGTCGACGATATCCGGTTCAAACCCAAAGTATGGGACATGATCATACTCCGGCGCAAATGCCGGATCTTTCAACTATGATACGTCAGATGATCCGTGAGAGTCAGGGATTCACAAACGACGATTGAGGAGTTTCCCGAAGTCACACTCCCTTTACGGACGATATTCTTACTACTGAACCCCCACGGCGATTCCGAATGCCCACTCTACCCATGTACGAGGGAAACTCCGACCCCAACCAACATATTCTAAAATATGAATGGTCGATGACTGCTGCCAAGGCTGACGATGCAGTGAAATGTCGTAGTTTCCCCATATCCTTGGGGGGCATCGCTACCATGTGGTTCACCCGACTGCCACCTCGATCCATCTCATCATTCGACCAGCTAGCCACAAAATTCGTTGAGCAATTCCGCATGCACGTCGCAAGGCCCAAAGATGTCAACACTCTATCTAGTGTCACGCAAGCTCCCGGAGAGACACTCAGACACTACTTAGAGAGATTCCATACTACATGCGCGGAGATTAGTAATCCAAACGATAACTCCATCCTTATGGCATTGACTAAGGGGATCGACCCCGATTCTGAATTTGGCAACTAGCTAGATGGGAAACCACCTGCATCATTGGACCGTTTCCATGCCAAAGCAGCTCAATTCCTGAGATGGGAAGACGCGAAACAGTCTAGGAAGCAAACTGACGCAGGGCCAAATGCGGAAGGGACCCAAAACAATGTTGCAATAAAACAGTCCGGTGAGAGCTCCAGAAAAGTTCAGTTGAACATTAAAAATAAACAAGCTCGACGAAGAGAAAGCGTGAATCAAACTAAAAAACAAGATCAAAATCATGGCCTTCAATGCAAGAATCCAATGTTTGACAGTTACACTCCTCTGAATACATCACTAGAAGATTTGTACTTACAAACCTGCGATACAATTCAGTATCGAAAACCTTCACCAAGACCGTCGTCAGAGAGACAAATCCAGACGGGAAAGTTTTGTAGGTTCCATGAAAGCTACGGGCACAATACGAACGAGTGTCGTCACTTACAGGATCTTGTTGAAAAACTGATCAGAGAAAGGAAGCTGGAATAGTTTGTGCGGACACCGCAGCCCAGAGAAGCGGGCCCATCAAATCCAAACGATGGACCCAATCGACCAAGACAGGAGGACTCGACTTGTCCTCGTGGAAGATTGGTGATAAACGCCATCAGTGGCAGACCTACTTACTCAGGAGCCTGGAACGACGAAGATCCTCGTCACTGTCACACATGACAGGCTCCTTCAATCTATGAATACTTTGCAGTTTCCTTTGCATTCTGAAATTTGAATTTGTAATAAGGCACTGACTTTTCCATATTTTCTTATTTCAGCAATACAATACTATCTCTTCAAACTAGAGCTGTGGTTCACCGAATACAACGTTCAACAATTACGACACACGAAGAGATAAGTTCCATCAAACAATGGAATTTATTCAAATAGCGAGTGACTGTGATACGACCGACAACTCACTAGGTGAAACCCCAGCTCGGGGGCAAGCCATCACGACAAAGGCTGAATTGGACCAGCACACGACAGTCCATTCAATAACTCGTTCCCAGAGCGTGAACGAACTCCAACTTCCCAGAGTGTGAATTGGAGTATAAACATTCAATAATTCGTTCCCAGAGCGCGAACGGACTCCATGTTCCTAGAGTGTGAATTGGAGTATAAACATTCAATAATTCGTTCCCGGAGTGCGAACGGACTCCAACTTCCCAGAGCGTGAATTGGAGTATAAACATTCAATAATTCGTTCCCAGAGTGCGAACGGACTCCAACTTCCCAGAGCGTGAATTGGAGTATAAACATTCAATAATTCCTTCCCGGAGTGCGAACGGACTCCAACTTCCCATAGCGTGAATTGGAGTATAAACATTCGATAATTCGTTCCCGGAGTGCGAACGGACTCCAACTTCCTAGAGCGTGAATTGGAGCACAAACACTCGATAACTCGTTCCCAGAGCATGAACGGACTCCAACTTCCCAGAGTGTGAGTTGGAGTATAAACATCCAATAATTCGTTCCCACAGTGCGAACGGACTCCAACTTCCCAGAGTGTGAATTGGAGTATAAACATTCAATAATTCATTCCCAGAGCGCGAATGAACTCCAACTCCCCAGAGTGCGAATTGGAGTATAAACATTCAATAATTCGTTCCCAGAGTGCGAACGGACTCCAACTACCCAGAGTGTGAATTGGAGTATAAACGTTCAATAATTCGTTCCCGGAGTGCGAACGGACTCCAACTTCCCAGAGTGTGAATTGGAGTATAAACATTCAATAATTCGTTCCCAGAGTGCGAACGGACTCCAACTTCCCAAAGTGTGAATTGGAGTATAAACATTCAATAATTCGTTCCCAGAGTGCGAACGGACTCCAACTTCGCAGAGTGTGAATTGGAGTATAAACGTTCAATAATTCGTTCTCGGAGTGCGAATGGACTCCAAATTCCCAGAGTGTGAATTGGAGTATAAACATTCAACAATTCGTTCCCGGAGTGCGAACGAACTCCAACTTCCTAGAGCGTGAATTGGAGTATAAACGTCAAATCCATCGTTCCACGGGTGTGAACAGACTCCTAAAAGCCCACGTGGATGTGACTGACCATCCAGTGGCTAACTCCAACTTCGTAGAACATGAATGGAGTATATATATAAATTACAGGTTCCCGAAGTGCGAACCCAAACATACATGCTATCTCCAAATTCCCGGAGTGTGAATTGGAGCACAAATACCAAGTCAAAATTCTCGTAGCGCGAACTGAAATGTTAATGCTAACTCCAAATTTGCAGAGTGTGAATTGGAACGAGAACATCAATTCCAAGTTCCCGGAGCGCGAACCGAGTTACAAACATCGGTAACTCTCGAATTCCCGAAGTACGAAACGGATTACCGATCTCAAATTATCTTAAGTCCCCAGAATGTGGACATGTGCTTAAGGTTTTGAATATACGCAGTCAACCACCGGAGCACAAATGTTATTCCCCGAGAATAGGGGGCAAAAAAAAGGCTAAGTGTTAATTGCTAACCAAAGTGATACAATGTCCGAAGTTCGGTTATTCATCGATCACAACTTGCGACCAAGATTCTCAGACTCGGCGAATAAAAACAAACTCTACTTGACGGTAAAAACACCACAAGTACGCCGGACTGAAAGCAAAGCACTACAAACACTTAAGCACAAAAGAAATGAGAATTGAAACAAAGAAATTGAATTTTATTTCAACTAACTAGAAACAAGGACTTACATGAAGATAAGTTCTTCCAAAAAAAATTTCCTACTTGCAGGGGCCAAACCTGCATCTATACATGGCCTATTAACAAAAAACGAAAACAAGTTCCTATCTACCAAAAAATCTGTTTGGGAGGCCAATCTATTCTTTCTTTCTTGGCTTCCTTATCAGTGGTTCGTCATCAGAATCACTAGGAACGGAGATCCTTCGTTTGGACGGCCTCCTCTCCGGTGGCTGCTCTTCGGCAGGGGGCATAATGTCAATGTACTCCTCTGAGCTCGAATCTACATGAAGGCTTCCCGCCGGAGGAGTAGGAGGGACTGGGTCCGCGACTAAAGGTGTGATAATGCCGCCTGATGATTCTACCCTTGAAGGTGCTGGGCTACGCGCCGCCGTGCTACCACCGATACTGCCATTTTGCCCCGCAGCTTCTATTTCGGCGTTGATCTTGGCCAAGATTTCCTCGTCTCGAGCTGATGGGGCCTGGATGGGGGCTGCCGTGGTTTGCGTCACAAAACTGGAGGTCGACGGGAGATCACTGATGATAAATGGCAAGTCAGTGAAAGAGTCACCATGTTGGCCAAGCAGCTCACTCACCATTTGTTCGTCAAGAGATAGGGACCTCCCCTGCGCCATCTCAGTAGGCACTGACGTCATCATGACAGTCGTTTCAGTGGTGATGGCTTTTTGCCCTTGAATGGACTCCCGAGCCAAAGATGCTGGAGTAGTTTCGGTTGCTGAGAAAAGAGGAAAAGGAGATATAAGCAATCACTTCAAAAAAACGCTTTAATAAAAACACACTTGAGATATGTTCAAGTACCTTCCTCAGTTTGGCTCGTTGACAGTTGGACGGCCTCAGAGACGTGCTCCCGAATGGGAGATAACCGCGACTGTTCTGGGTCATAAGCAGGAACAGATTGTGAACTGACCACAGATACAGGCACTAATGAAGGTGGAGCGGTAATATCAGTAACAGTGGCGTGATACTCAACACCTGATCCCTCTCCAACCTCCAGGGATCGGCCACCGATCATCTCCTTCTCATGAACAATAATAGCGTCGTGGAGAATCTTCTTCTCATCATCTGTCAGCCATCGATTTTCAAGTTCGAATCAGTCGACCGACTCATCCGGATGCGCTTCCTCCTCTTCCTCAACCAATCGACCCCAAGCGCTGCGGGGGTGTATCGGGTAATCTTGGAGCCAGGCCAAATTTCGATGTCTCAACACGTTGGCATTGTAAATGATGAGCAAATCTGCAATATCGGCCTCCAGCCTGGCCTCCGCTTGATGAACTTTCTCCTCAACCTCCGTCTCAACTGCCTGGACCTTGGCTACTGCTGCATCCCGTTCAGTCCGGAGAATAACGGCTTGTTCACACACCTTCTGGGCTGCATTATTTGCATCATCACTATCCTTGGCAATTTCGACGAATTTGGACTTAAGCTCGTTTAACTCCTTCAGGGCTGCGTCCCTCTCAGCAGTGACCAGGGTGTTTCGATGGCCCATGTCCTCTACCGTGGCATAGTGCTCACGTTTCATCCTATCCATCGTTGCTTGGGCTTCGTCGGCCTTTTTTGATAGCCTCCATTTCAGATTTCCGGGAAGATTCAGCCTCAATGTTTAGCACCCTAATAATACGGCTCTTTTGAGCAAGCTCGGCCTGCAATCTCTTGATGGTGGCCCCACGCTCAAAGGCCAATGCCGACGCTTTGTCAGCTGCTTTCGACCATGCTTTGTACTGAGCGTAAAAATCGTGTACGTAATCATGTACCAATTGCTCAGCTTCCTCCGGGATTTTCTTTAAATGTGGAGGAAAGGTATAGTTGTCGAAGCAAATGTTTGGGAAATCTTTTTTCAGCTGAGCAAGCCTGATTGCTCCTTCCCCTGAAATTTCCACGGGGGGCTGTTCTGTAATGGCAGCAGTCATCATTTCGCTCCTAGAATGGCAGGATTCATGCCTAGAAGATTGAGAGACAGACATGTGGTGTGAAGATTCAGAGGGACGAGAGACATGAGTAGGAGGTTGAATGGGATCTCTGGGAGGAGGAGGAGTACGCGATCGAGATCGAAGCTTATAACCTCTGTCTGTATCATATCTCTCCTGACTAGAATACCCAGAGCGTCCTTGGTCATAATCTCTATCCCATTCTCGTCTGCGTGAATCATAATACAAAGACTTGCGGGCATGTCGGAGACTTCCTAGCATTGAACCTCGCCTAGACATAGTATCTGCAGAGCAAAATAAAGCAGGATCAATCACCCTTCGATACATGTAGTTTATAGTCAAAGATTATGCAGTGTTGTGAAATATGTATGAATGTGCAACCCCCCGACCAACTGGATGTGTCCGCCACACCAGTGGGAAAGACTCGCTCAAAACTAGAGTTTCTGAAAGCTCTTCCAATCTGGCATCATGCTGCAGGGACACATCGTCCGGAATTGGAATATCGGCGAGCCCTTTATAAAGATTTTCGGTTCTCGGAGGAGACATCTCCGAGATTCTAACTCCGGGAGAGGATCGGGCCGTGACAACCGATTTCCATCTCCCCTTCTTAGTTGACGTAACGGCGGCTGCCTTGCCTTTTATCTGCTCCGCAACATCCTGAACTACATCCGTAGGCTCGGTCAGCGGCTCATCGTCGGTACGGGTTCTTTCAGAATCAGCCTCTTTGGCTATGATAACTTTGGGCTTCTTGTGCTTGGCTCGTTTTTTCGAGACAGTCCTTAATGCCCCTTCAAACTGAATGCTCTGCCCTCGTTCAATCAACCCGTAAGTCCAGAGATTCCTATCCGTCAAGAGCAGCTCGATATCCCTATCTTCACTCGGGACTCCCCGGAGTATTCTTACTACCTCCCTAAATCGTTCACCTTCAGGCCGCTGAATCGTTGCTGTAAAAAGAAAAAACATAAGTTTCACTTTGGCCGCCATTGCCTTAGTAATTACTTGAAAACTCGGCTACACTCACGTCTGAATAACCATCGCCGGGCAAACCCCGGAGGACACCTGACATAGAACCATTCCGTCCTGTAATAGCTCAACCTGGTCCAGGACCCAGTGACCACTTGGCAGTTCCTCACCGCTTCCAGAAATGTGAAGGAAGGGTAATCACCTCGAATTTTGAAATTAAATAGTTATCTGATCTCGGTCGGGATCGGTGGTCTATGAAGGTACTCCATGAAGACGATGAATAAACTATTCACGGAAGCATATCCGTTTGGGTGTAGTTGGGATGGAGCGATCCTCAAAAAAGACAACACTTCTGTTATGTACTCGTTGAACGGAGGAAGCGTCCCAGCCGCGCACGCATGGCGATTGAATGATGTATATCCCTCCGGCTGGTTGTGTGGTCTATCATTCGGCCCTGGCAATAATACGTAATCCAGTGACAGACCGTGCCTCAAGCATATTCTCCCTAACATATCTTCAGAAATATTGGATTGAACAGAATCTGACGGATTGGCAATGAAAGACGCATTGGGAAGTTCGTCTGGAGCTGGACCCATGATCTCGGGTTCAATGTCTGGAACCTCTAGTCTCGGGGTGACTGTACTTTGAATCCCCTGCTGCTGTGAACTCGAAGGTTCCATTACTAGCTAACTCATGAGAAACCATCGTTAGACGACAAAGAACACGTGCGTTCCCCAGTGTAAAGTGTATGAATGTATGTTGTACAGTGCCATGCATAACTTGAATAAGTGTCACAGAGTTAAAGGAAACATGCAAACGACAAAGCTAATTTCCCCAGTTATGATGACCGTCATCGCTGACCGTCATCACTGAAATGTTTGTATGATGGAATTTGATTTGGATAGAAGTTGTTATGGTTCGATCGACGAGCTTCGAAAGGTGGTCAAGTATGCAGTGTGATTATCAAGTCCAAATATGCAAGGATGAAGCTCGTCGGAATTATGCTCAGAAAATGTCAAACTTTGGTATCCATCATAGAGGGTTCGAACCGATCACAAGGAACTCATTCGAACCCATCCCAACGTCACTTCGAATCGATGCAGAAAGGCCCGCTTCGAATCGATGATCGGGTGTCAAGTTCGAATCGATCAGTGAAGGATGACTCCGAATCGATCCTTGGTTGGCTAGTTCGAACCGATAAGGAAACCCTCAACTTAACATCAACCACGTTCGAATTAATACCCTCCGTATCGATGCAAAGTTGAGAACTTTGAACCGATAGCTGATGGATTCGAATCCATCGATTCGAATGGAACCATCAAAGATGGTCAATCGGTATGAACTACGTCACCCTCGTACAGTCATTCCAGGGATCGATGCGAAATCCAACAAGGAATGACGCCGCCATCATCGATTCGAACTCAAATCCACGCATCGGTTCGAAGACTTCATAAACCAGATCTGGTTTTGCTAATCTCAAGACTGAGCAATCGATGAAGAGGGGATAGGTTCGAAGTAACTTTGCCATTTGGATTCGAGGCTAATTACCTAGTTTAAGTGATGGATTCGAGGAGATAAAGTCTTGGATCTTGAATGGTTCGAGTACGTTACACGGTGTTGTCTTCTCAGAAACTTTGAAACGATGCGAAACACGGTAAAAGCAAGGCGAGAGTAAAAAGTAAAAAGTGAAAAAGTGAGGCCCCCTACTATTTATATGAGGCCTAGGAAGTGACCGGGCCATTTTGCATCCCAGTTAACCCAACCGGTCACAACCGGTCCATCATCATATCAATTCGAGGTCAATCTTCGAACCCATCGGTCTAAGACCCTACCGATTCGCAGTTACCCCCGCATTTCATCGGTACGAAGCACACGGCAAAACATCGAGTCGCATCGATGCGAAACGCACAGTGGGCACATCAATTCGAAGCCCCTGTTAGCAACTCCATCCACAACCTACCGAAACGAACTATCAGTTCGAATCCATCCTTTCACATCGGTTCGAATGTCAGTTTCGAACCCATCACAACATAAGCGTACTCCATCCATGCGAATGTAGATTTCGAATCCATCAATGCTCCAACACATCGGTTCGAAGTGTTACATTCGCACAACCCAAAGTAGTTTCCTTCGACCTTCCATATTGATTCAGGAGAGGATTGATAGAAGGAACCTTTCATGACAACCATCAAGCGTTATCTCAAATCGAATTTCTAAATCGGTTCAGGAGAGAATCGGTATGAAATTCAATAGCAAACCAATCTGACAACGACTCGTGAACGCACGACGTCAACAAGGGTCAAACGCACATATGTGCATATATGTCGAACTAACATTCGATCTTAAACATTTACAGGGATCGAGCACTCATCTTGTTACAAGTGCAACAGCCAACGGCTAAGCGCTATTATACAGCAATCAATCATATCAACGCAAGGTTATAGCAATACGGAGTACGAGTCTCAACAAAAAAGAGAGCAGTAATTATGCAGAAAGAAATTGCAGCTATTTAAAGCACGTCATGTTCCCACAAGACGTACTTTGGGGGGCAAAATGTTATCCCACTTTTTGGAAAAGCCGTGATACCAAAAGATCGATCGAAAACAAAGGATAGTTCGTATCAGAGATTGGCCATACTTCGTTTCGCTATGGATATCGATGAAATTTTTCCGAGTCCGAATTGTGCTACAATTGATGAGACAAGACAAGAAAGACCATAGAAGCTTTCATCTCAAATTTCGAGTCAATCCGAGTTCATACGCTCAAGTTATGATCGATTCAACTTAAAGGGGAAAGCACTGGTTTCGAACCCATCGAGATAGGTGTCTTCGAACCCATCGTCAAACACCATTCGAACCGATCACCTTCGAATCGATGGACTTCGAACCCATCGGAGTGCCTCGGTTCGAATCCATCAACCTCGAACCCATCTAGTTCGTATCGGTGGACCTCGAGTCCATGGAGGGGTTGCAAAGCTCGTATCCATCCAAAGAATCCTTGTTCGAACCCACCAAGCGTCAGTTGTTCGAACCCATTGAAGGAGCCTTGTTCGAACCCATCAGTGAAGCTTCGTTCGTACCCACTGGGTCAACTAACCATGATGACGAGTCTTTCATCGGTTCGAATGCACCGAGATATATGGAGTGGAAGCGGTCAACTCGGAGTGAAGACCGGATCGGTTAGAAGTTTGCGCGCCATGTCACCACGAAGGCGCGTGCCACCATCGGTTCGAAACCATCGGTTCGAATGGATGGTTTCGAACCAAACAGCCATGCAATGAACCCCATCTCAAATCCATCATATCTCTCAATCCACTGATCCAAATGCCATGAAATTTTCATAGAAGCTTGCATTCATGTCAAAGAGTGTCCACGCCAAATTTCACCTCGATTGAATGAATTCTTGATCGATTCGAATGGAGTTCGAACCGATGCCAAAGTGGGCCAAACTTCCTAAGACCGGGCATGTGGGCCCCCTCACGTGCCAGAAGTGATCTCCCGAGTTTTCAGCGAAATATCAGCAGCCTACACCTATAAATAGAGCCCCAGAGCCAGCAGAAAAGGGATCTTTCGACTCTCAAGCGTCCAGACTCTGCCGGATCGAGATCTCCATCATCCTACATCATAATTTTGCTGTTGATTTCGAATTTCCAATTGTAACTTGATGTTGATCGCTGTAACAACTTGTAATTATTGAAAGAGAATCAATAAAACATCAAAAAACTTCATAGTGGACGTAGGCAACACGCCGAACCACTATAAATCGCTTGTCTACGCATTTACTTTACTGTTGATTGGAGTTTTTGTTAGATAATATCTGTTTTGAATTAACATTCTTCACTATTATCTCTTCAACGACTCCCGAAGAGTGTAGTGACCAATTTTGGTGCAAACACCACCCAAAACACAATGGCTTTTTTCGAGGGTAATCCTACAACAGGTTCAAAAACGTCAGTGAATTCTTTAACCACGAAAACTCGATTCAACTCGTCTTCTAACTCTGCAACACCCAACAAAGCATTCACCTCACAGCAAGGGTTTTCTACGGTATATACAATCCAATCACTACAATTAGGGTGTTTAAGCAATATTTTTCTATCAAGGAAAAATATCCTAGCATCGTACTTACTTAACCAATCCATAGCCAAAATAATTCTGAACTCTACAAAATCAAACACATGCAAACTGCAAACAATGTTATGACCTAACAAATCAAACTCTGGGTGGTCATACTTCATCCTAAGTGTTGCATACCCTCCTATCAGTTTTGCAACCCTTTAGGAAGTAACTAAGTATAAGGGTTCTTGGTAAATCTTATCTACCAAACGATGAGATATAAAAGAATGCGATGCACCAGTATCAAACAGAATGTTAACAGAATACCATGAATCTGATGCATACCTCCCAACACTGCCTTCCCTTTCTCCTGCGATGTTGGTCATGATGTAGCAGGTTCCAATGCAAATACTTTTCCCCTTCCATCCTTAGTAGACTCTTTGCACTAGTTCTTATAATGACCAATATAATCGTAGTTGAAACACCTCACCTCTTTCTTCTCCATAGTTTTCGTTCATTTGCCTATCCAACACTCAAGGGCATAGTGTCCCTTCTTGTTACACTTGTAACATACCACTTATGTCTTTCCATTCTTAGCAACTACACCCTTCTGAGCTCCTTTTTTGTGGAAGATCTTCCTTTTTAGACTCTACCGCACCTGGACTTCTTTGCCTTTTCTTCTCTGGAGAAGCAGTCATTTCCTCATGCCTCAATGCCATCTCTACTATAACATCACAAGGATCCCTAATATGAGATAATGTTACCCTTGCCAACTCAGGCTTCAATGCCCTTATGAACTTCTCACTTCTCTTAAAATTAGTATCAATCATAGCATATCCATATCTCGTTAGCTCCTCAAACATCCTTGCATACTCATGTACAGTTATATCTCCCTGCTCCAACTCAGCAAACTACCTGAGCAAAGTGGATTTCGCAATCTATAACATAAACCTTTCCTCCAATCTCCTTTTGAACTTGGCCCATGTCATTGTCCCCTCGTTAACTCCTACCATCACACTATTCCACCAAAATAAAGCTGCTCCTTAGAACTGTCCTGATGCAAGCCTTCTCTTCTACTCAACATTGAGCCCCAAGTCCGCAAAGATCCTCTCACAATGCAGCAACCAGTTCTCCACCTCAATAGCATCTTCAATTTCGATAAATGGCTTTCCTTCAAGCCTGACACAGTCTCTACTCAGAATAGCATAATTGTTGACCACTGGAGCTTCCTGAACTCCTCCTCCAACTATTCAAGCAGTAACACCCAGCTGTATCATGTTGAGTAATAACTGATACATTGCTCCCATGTAAACTTGTGGGACTCTAGCACTAACATTTCCAGCTTGTGCCTGACTTTGGTTTCTCCTTGTATATAGTCTGGCATTTCTATGTGTAGTGGTGTTTCCCCCAAGTTACACCCTTCAACTTCTAGCACCTATTCAAGCCTCGTGAGATGCAGAAGAATATCCTTAGGGAGATAAGAGAATAGAGATATAACATATACTTATATATAGCAAAGAAAAGTACGTTACTATAGCGTTATCCCATACCCCGATCTTATATATGATTCCTTAGGATTATATTTTTAAAAATCATTTTAGTTTAAAAAATTTCATAAACCTATGCTCTGGTATCAAGTTGTAACATCCCCTATTTGAAGACTCGAAGCTAAGCGCTACGAATGCTGCAGTCATCCATAGTATTAAATTTCAGTAACCAAATATGGTAACGTTAATGGTATCCGTAATATCAAAAGCACATGAATATGAAACAAAATCATAGATTTCGTAAAACAACATTTCTGATTACATTTCATAAAATATGTTTCATATGTAGATTATGTTGAATATGCTAGTATATGATTTTTTGTTTGATGATAACAAACATATATATTCATTTAAATGTATTTGTTATTGTACTATTTTATTTTTCACATAATTAAATAAATATTTGTTGAATAAATAAATGACGCAAAAATTAAATTCAAACAAATATTTTATTCAAACAAATAATTTTATTACAATTTTAAATAGTAAAAATTTAAGCTCTCACAGTATATACATAATTTTCAATTACAACATAACTTCAATTACATTTCAATTTACATAACTTTCCTCACTGCATATTCACTCAGCACTCGTATATGATATTCAACTCTATTTCAATTTGTATCCTGTATCCGAGTTATCTGCAAAATAAACACTAACACGGTAAAATTGAAAAAGAAATATTTTGCAATGTAAAATAAAATGTGTATTTTGAAAATGTTATTTTCCTTAGCTGTTTGGGTTGTTCGTCATCATTTATTTTTGAATTCATCTACATGAACAACTTGTGGCATGCATAGTGTATCACCGTACATGGCCGTGCACATCGATATACACTTAATAAAACTATAGAGGCAGGCGAGGATAAGGTCAAACCTGAGCAGAGTTTGGATTCAACTCAAGTGCATAGAGTCTCGATCATATCAATCAAAACCAACGAAATGGTTCAGAACCAAGTAATTCTCAAAGCCACAAAGACAGGAAATGAATCAAGCATATATGATCAGAGGAAAGCAACAAAGCATGCATCAGTTCAAACTCAAGCATGAATGACTAGGCATAAGCTAAAACTCAAATGTGCAACAACAAATTGCATGAACATCAACACAGAGATCCAACTCAACACCAAAGTACAACCCAGTACATACACAAATATACAACAAGTACAAAGGGCTGCAATAAGACTCAAGTGTATCAATCTAGATTCAACATCAAAACAACAAATACAACGACCATGTTCAAAACAACTACACACTGGGAACAAATTCCAAAATCAAGATACAGATCAAATGAAAATAGGTTAACTTCAAGTGAAAACATATGCTTATGTTTAAACATGAAGGCTCGAACATATATAAGACCATAACAATGCATACTGAAGCCTGCAAGTAGTTCAAACTCAAAGCAATACTCACATGTAAACTTCAAGATGAACCAGATAAAAATCAAGCAGTGATGACACAAGTGCACCACACCAGTTTAGTACACATGAAAACAGGTGAATGCAGCACTTCAACCAAAGACACAATGCTACAAAGGTGACATCAATATAAGTGAAGGCCAACAGCAAGTAGCATATTGGATACAAGTGCACAAAACAAGTACACATGACTCGAAGCAATGCAATCACAGATCTGACTCAAGTAAATTCAAACCAAAGAATGTAACAGGAGTAAAATAAGTTCAAAATCCAAAAAATCAAAGCCGTGATGACCAATGCAAAAATCGATCAAGTCAAAGTCAAAACCAGGAAATTACAAAAAAAAGAGTCCGGATTATTATTTAAATGGCCAAAGTCAGAGCGGAAATTCACGTGAACAAGTAAAAATCAAAGCCATTGTAATCTAGCATAGCACGTTAGAAAATATACGAATTGAAAAAATAAGAAAACATCACTAGCATTCAATCGAAAATCAACGGCTGAGCTAAAATATCAGATGAATTCATTCAAACAATAATTTTGGAAATTAAACCCTATTTAAATCATTAACATCACCGTCATTTGAAGGCATTCAAGTTTAATAAAAATCACAGAGGCTAGTTTCGATTTCAACAACTCGAATCAAGTTCGAATCAAAGCAAAATAACATAGCAGTTAGACGACATAACTGCCAGATTCACAGATTTGAACTCAATCCTAGGAACAGCTACAAGCTTAATCAAAGAAATATAATAGAGCAAATCATAGCCAACGACTCATTTTACGAAGGAACCAGAGGAGAGTTTACTTCAATTCCAACATCAATTTTCAAGCAGCGCCTTAGTTATCATGAAGCCCTAATTTTTTTAAAAGAGGAACGAACGAGCAACGAGGCAGACATTATTCTAAAAGAAAAAGGGTACGGGCCAAACAAAAAGGAAAATATTAAGGGGGACAAATTTTTCTGTGATATAAAAAGTGGTCGGTCTTTATTTGTTCATTGGATCAAATTGAATAATCGTGTCTCACACTATTTAACTGCACAGGAAATTTAGCATACACTTGAAGTGACTTATGAAGAAACATCTCAAGTGAAGGAATCTCACATTGCCATGCTTAGTAGCGAATACGAGAACTTCACAGTGGCCAAGGATGAAAATGTCAAAGAGATGTATGGACGACTTTCCAATATTGCATATGAATCAAATGCTCTCGGAAAATCATATACAGAATTGGAAATAGTCCGAAAAATCCTCAGAGTCCTTCCACGGAATTTTTAAGCAAAAAGTTACTGCCATTGAAGAATCAAAAGATCTAAAACAAATCAAAGTCGAAGAACTCATCGGAAATCTCACCACTTATGAGCTAGAAATGAAATTCAAAGAAGAACGCAAAGGAGGTGATACTTGAAAGAAATCAATAGCTATTAAAGAAGAATAGAAAGTGATAATAATGACGACGATGATGATGATGGAGCAGCTGAGTTAGTGCTACTAATAAAGAGATTCAAAAAGTGGAACCACAAGTATGGAAATCCAGCTCTAAATCAACAATTGAAAAGCAGAATAGTCAAAGTTCTAGACAATCCATAAGAGCAAGAAATCATTTTTCATAAGTGCAATAAACTGTTCAGATCATGCTCAATTTTCCCTAGAATCAACTTGGCCAAGAAAAGAAATCGAAAAGAAGAAGTTTTGCTGCCACATGGAGTAAAAGTGATGATAACAAAAGCACTAGCAGTGAGAGTGAAAAAGCAGATCAATGCCTTCGAGGTGATATAGCTGATAATGATGACGACGAGCCAAGTGATGTATCAAAACTTACTCATTCGAAATTACTTATATATTTTCATGAAGTAAATGGATGCTTCGAAAGACTTAGGGAGAAATACGCTAAAATTGAATCACAAAGAGATATTTTGGTAGAATTAAATAAACTGCTTCATCAATTGGTTAAAAACTATCAAAACAAAATCCCTAAGTGTGATAAGTGCCCATCATTTGAAGAAGAGATTAAAAAATCAGAAATTAAAATTAAATCACATGAAAATGAAATTCTGATTTTGAAAGAAAGCGAAAACACAAGGGAAGAAAATTATGTTAAAAAGTGCACTCAATTATTGAATGAGAATGAATCTCTCAAAACACAAGTCCAACAATTTTCTACAACTTTAGTAAAATTTTCCAAAGGAGAAAGATCGTTAAATATGCTATTAGGGAAACAAACTGTTAATGTTGTTAGACAAGGATTTGGATATAATCAATCTGAAAATGTTAGAAATGAAATTAATCAAGACAAATCCGAGTGCACAATTTATGGAAAAATTGGACACAATCAAAACAATTTTGGCATAGGCCCAAACATGTAAAAACCATACAATTTGGGTTCCAAAAGGCACAAATATAAAATCCTTTAAAGTTAAAAAAATCTAGGTGCCAAAAGGAACAAAAATAAATAGTTTTGGGTCTGCTCAAACATATTTTTCAAAATCTTTTACCACTAAAAACCATGGACCTATAAAACCAAATAGGCCACAAAAATATTTTCTCGTGTAGGTGTGGTGGCAGGCTAAGGAACAATAACAGTGTTATCTGGATTCTGGTTGTTCCAAGCACACAACGTGCGACAAATCAAGGTTTCTTAGCCTAATGTAAAGGTGACAGAATCACAATGGGCAACAACGAAAAATTATCGGTAAAGGTAAAATAGGTAATGGTACATTTATCTTGAATGATATATTAAATGTGAAAATCTGCACCAAAATCTGATTAAATCGGCCAGTTATGTGATAATAAAATAAATTTTGATTCTGAGTTATCCTTGTTTGATATGTTCTTATTTGACTTGTTCTTATTTTTTATTCTGATTTGTGCAAAAATGTTGACTAATCATCGTTTCATTCTTGAAACGTTTCATATTGATTTGTTTGAACAAATGATGTTTTATTAGTTGATGATTACTCAAGATACTCGTGGATATATTTGGTTATTTTTACTGATTCGAGACGTGTTATTATGTTCACTAGTTATTTATCTACACAATTTCAATTTAAATCCAAAAGAATATCATTTAAAATCCGTAAAAAGGATTTGGTGTACACTTCACGATTTGGTCTATGACATCCAACTAAAGATAATCTTGAGTCAAGAAATTCGGATACAGATAACACTTGTATTCTAGTTGATAGAAAAATTACTAGTGGAACGTATTTTATCTTGAGAGATTCATCAGTTGCATCATTTTCAAAGAAAATATTTGCATATTTTTATTTCAACTAATTTTTAATTAGCAAACATTTTTTATACAAAACCCCTTCCAGAAAATAGCTTTTCGATTGACCTTCTTTCAGATTAGTCATTTTAGAAAATTTGAGTTTATAATTATTTTTGGATTTGATCTTAAATGACTACTTTAACTAATCTGACTCCCTATTGATTATCGAAAAGATAAATAGTGATTGAAAAAGCGATGAGTGTTGATATTAGTCATTTATTATAAATTCAGACAGTATATTTAGTAAATTTCTTTAGAAATTTAAACAAGATTTATAATAATTTTGATAGGTAAAAATTCCATGACCATCTCTATTTCTATCATATTTCTATCGACCTTCACTCATCAAAATCCAATATAATTTGTCAATATGTAGTATTTTAAAAGGAAAATTATTTGTTTTCATTTTATTTTATTTTTAGCAATAAAAACATTTAAAGTATTGACTCTCATTTAAAAGTCTTCACGGTTATGCATGGGTCAATTACTTGCAATTTTTGATTATGTGCTTTCATGCTCATTTAAAAGTCCTCGCGGTTATGCATGTATGGAACACATATCAAAATTGTTTATTAAATAGACAAGTTGATTCTAATCCCATTTGAAAGTCCTCACGGTTATGCATGGTTAGAAGATGCTTGAAATTCATTTTTTTTAAATTGAGAATACTACTAATCTCATTTAAATGTCCTAACAGTTATGCATGGTTAGTAATATTCAAATTCCAAATATAAATGTATCATAAATAGAAACAACTATATGATTTTGTATACTGGCATCATCCCTATCACTCAAAAGTAGAAAATGTGTCTAATAGAGTATTTATGATTTTTGTTTGATTTTTTATTGAAATTTAATATTTATACTCGATTGAGTTTTAATGTTGTATTAATGTCTATCACTTTATCTCTAGTTTTCTAACACTATTACTCTTTTGCTGATAATAAAAGTGGAAGAGAAAGGTTAAGATTTTGGAAAATAAAGGTCAAATATTTTATTTTTTATTTTCATATTCTCATCTAGCTTCAACTGCATATTTTTATTTATTTTCATGCATATATGAAGCAGGAGTTTTGTTTTAGAGAGCGAGCATTCAAATAGGGGGCTAATTGAATGATCAAAAACATTTAATAAATTCAAAATATTATATATATATACATATATATATATATTTGTGTGTGTGTGTTATCATCAAATGGAGGACATTGTAGAATATGCTAGTATATGATTTTGGTTTGATGATAATAAACATATATATTCATTTAGATGTATTTGTTATTGTACTATTTTATTTATCACATAATAAAATAAATATTTGTTAAATAAAATAAAAAACACAAAATTTAAATTCAAACAAATATTTTATTCAAATAGATATTTTATTACAATTATGAATAGTACAAATTTGAGCTCTCACTATATATACACAATTTTCAATTACAACAAAACTTCAATTACATTTCAATTTACATAACTTTCCTCACTACATGTTCACTCAACACTCATATATGATCTTGAACTCTATTCCAATTTGTATCCCACATTTGAGTTGTCTGCAAAATAAACACTAACATAGTAAAATTGGAAAATAAATATATTCAGTGTAAAATAAAATGTGTATTTTGAAAATGTCATTTGCCTCAGTTGTTCGTCATCATTTATTTTTGAATTCATCTACGCGTATAACTTGTGACATGCATAGTGTATCACTGTACATGCCATAAGATCGTGCATACCGATATACACTTGATAAAACTACAGGGATAGGTAAGCACAAGGTCAAACTCGAGCCGATGCTGGTTTCAACTCAAATGCATAGACTCTCAATTATATCGACCAAAACCAATGAAATGGTTCAGAACCAAGGCCATGCTCAAAGCCACAAAGACAGGAAATGAATCAAGCATATATGATCAGAGGAAAGCAACAAAGCATGCAGGTTCAAACTCAAGTATGAATGACCAGGCACAAGCTTAAATACAAATGTGCAACAACAAATTGCATGAACATCAACAAAAAGATCAGTCTCAACACCAAAGTACAACCCAGTGCACACACAAATATACAACATGTACAAAGGGCTACAATAAGACTCAAGTGTACCAATCCAGAATCAACATCAAAATAACAAATACAATGACCATGTTCAAAAGAACTGCACAATAGAAACATATTCCAAAATTAAGATACAGTTCAAATGAAAACAGGTTAACTTCAAGTGAAAACATATGCATATGTGAAAACATGAAGGCTCAAATCTACATAAGACCAGAACAATGCATATCGAAGCCTATAAGTAGTACAAATTCAAAGCAATA
Source organism: Allium cepa (assembly GCA_030765085.1). Taxonomy (NCBI): domain Eukaryota; kingdom Viridiplantae; phylum Streptophyta; class Magnoliopsida; order Asparagales; family Amaryllidaceae; genus Allium; species Allium cepa. The sequence goes on along the minus strand of CM060944.1, from coordinate 371,533,180 downwards.
CTCACATGTAAACTTCAAGATGAACTAGATCAAAACCAAGCAGTGATGACACAAGTGCACCACACCAGGTTAGTAAACATGAAAACAGGTGAATCCAACACTTCAACCGAAGACATAATGTTACAGAGGTGACATCAATATAAGTGAAGACCAACAGCAAGTGGCACATTGGGTACAAGTGCACCAATCAAGTATACATGACTCGAAGCAATGCAAGCATAGATCAGACTCGAGTAAATTCAAACCAGAGAATGTAATATGAGTCAAAATAAGTTCAAAATACCAAAAAAATCAAAGCCGTGATGACCAAGGCGAAGATCGATCAAGTCGGAGTCAAAACCTGGAAATTACCAAAAAAAGTCCAGATTATCACCGAAGTCAGAGCAGAAATTCACGTAAACAAGTCAAAATCAAAGCATTGGTAATCAAGCATTGCACATCAGAAAATATACGAATTGAAAAAATCAGAAAACATCACCAATGTTCAATCGAAAATCAACGACCGAGCTAAAATATCAGATGAATTCTTTCGAATGAAAATTTAGAGAATTAAACCCTATTTAAACCATTAACATCATCGGCATTCAAAGGTATTCGAGTTTGAGAAAACTCAAAGAGGAAAGTTTCGATTTCAACAATTGAATCAAGTTCGAATCAAAGCAAAACAACAAAGCAGTTAAACGACATAATTTACATACCAAATTCATAGATTCGAACTCAATCCTGGGAGCAGCCGCAAGCTTAATCAAAAAAAAAAACCACAGAGCACATCATAGCCAACGAATCATTTGATGAAGGAACCAAAGGAGAGTTTACTTCAATTCGAACATCAATTTTCAAGCAGTTCCTGGGTTATCATGAAGCCCTAAGTTGTTTTAAAAGAGGAACGAACGAGCAAAGAGGCATACATTATTCATGAAGAAAAAGGATATGGGCCAAACAATAGAAAATATTAAGGGGATAAATTTCTCTTGTGATATAAAAAGTGGCCGGCCTTTATAAATTCTTTTTGGGCTTTAAACTATAAAATTAGGGTTTGATTGTGTTAGTTGTTTTTAATTTGTATTTTTCTTTTAAATTTTGTAAATTCTAGTCATGTGACTAGGGGACGAACTACGGTGGTGTAGTTCGAGAATTCGCAACTCAGTGGATGAGTTGTGGTAGGGTTTTGATCGTAGAGTAAGGTAAGTCTATAGTGGGTGTCATGAATTTGCGTGTGTAAGCGTCTGACTACTTAATTTCTAGTAAAAACCTTGGGGACCACGTAGGCAGGGTTTTGCCAAAGCTTATAAATCTGTGTTGTTTTATTTCTTCTTTTATTGTTTTGCTATTATCTACGCTGCAATTATTTTATATATTTCTGCATTAATTTTTATGATCATTAGTATCACCCCTCCCCTCTAGAGTGAAATCGATCCTACAGATTACATAATCCCAATGTTTTCCAAGTTCAGATCAAATATAATTATTACAAAGTACACCAAGAGTGACATATGAAGATGCCCCCTTGGTTGACTAGAGTATTAAATAGTCATAATAGACTTAACATAACACGACGGAAGTCAAACAAATAGAACAATCCTAAATATCTATCTTTAGCCTCCTGCCCGTCTTTGGAAGCATTATTCGTTAACCTACTATATCTATAAATCCTTAACCCTTGGCCAACTATGATCAAAAACATTATTTTAGAAATTTGATCAAAAACATTATTTTAGAAGTGGGTTTCAAGTTACAAATTTTTCTAAGTAATCGTGGATTTATTATAAATTATGTATGAGAGACAATAGTTAATATTGGGTTTAAATTATTTAAGGCAATTATATAGTGATTTCGAGTTTGAAATTTATATATGTTAGAAAACATAATAAAAGTGAATTACTGCGATTTTTGGGGAATTTTCCTAAGTATTTTACCATGGTTATAAAATTATTTAAGTTAATGGATTTATATGTTTTGCATGTTTTGTTAAGGAGGATGGCTTATTTGTTAAAACATTTTTAATTGTAAATTTTGAATTCGGCGGCCTTTTTGGAAAAGAATTTTGATAAAGAGAGGGTAACCGCTCATATTTTGACAAATTGGGAATGTAAGGTAAAAAGGAATTACTTTGAAAGGCAATAAACCAGTTTTATTTCAAATTACAACTTTGCCGCTTCCTTAGCTTGCTTCTGTCACTTTGCCCAGCTAGACCTTTCGCGCCTATTCGAAACCAATGCATATGATAGTAAACAATTGGTATGTAGTATATTGGAGAAAGGCGGAAGAAATGATGGTGTCGAAGGCATGCTTTCGAAGGTGTTGAAGCCACTCCAATTAGCTTTCGAATCAATCAATTTACATTTTTTTCTAAAGTGACTTTCGAAAAAGTTACCACTTTCCTTTGTTTTTAGAAAGGAGCTTTCGAAAGAATTTCCACTAACTTTTGTTTTAAAAGAAGCTTTCGAAAGGATAGCTGCTTTTGAACCTTTTCGATACCTAGCTATCGCATTCATACCTTTCGAATTAGTTAAGGTTGTTATAGCCTTAAAGCAATGTATTCGAAAGGGGTGCTTTCACCTTCTAACCTTGAAGCCGCCTTCTCAATTCTTTCGAAAGGGTCATATAGCCACTTTCAAAAGGTTTCGAAGGCCATGGTTTTTAAAGGGTGGATTTCGAAACTATCCTCTTTCTTTCACTTAGGATTAATGCTTTCGAAAGTAATGCTTTCACATCTGTTCTTTATAAACCTTTAGTTATACTAAAGGTTAAACATAATGGTTTTGAAGGTAATAATTTTAAATGGTCTCGAAGCAATGTTTCCACAAACCTTTACTTGAACCCAATGCTTTCGAAAGGTATGTTATAAGTGCTTCGTAGGGGAAGTCCACAATACTTTTGAAAGTTATATTTAAGTGTTCCAAAAGGTTTGTTTTAAGTGTTTTGAAAGGAAGGTTTCCAATGCTTTCGAAAGACAAGTTTCAATGGTTTTGAAAGGGGATGTCTATGGTTTTATATAATGGTTTTAAAAGGGATGCTTTCAGTTATTTTGAAAGGGATTGTTTAAGGATTTAAACAAGGGTTTCGAAGGGGGTTTTGACCTTATAGCCTAAAGTTTTCTAAAAGTTAAAAAGAGGCTTTAACTTATTTGAAGTGATCGATAATCCTAGTGGTTAGATTTCATTAACATAGTTTTGTGTAAAGCATATATCATGGCATAAGTATTTTGAGTAAAGCAAAGAGTATGATTTCCTTGTTTATTAAAGATATGATTTCAAGGGTAAATCATTTATAAAGATTGATTACAAGGAAACGAAATTTGAACAAATTAGTTAACCCTAAGTATATTACTTAGATATTAGAAGACCTGATGGGACTAGTATGGGGTCGCGCCCTATACCTTAGCTAGTATCCTTTAGCTAATATTAGTCCTCAATTCCATTGTTTAGGGCTTTGTCACAGGTAAGACTAAAATGGTGTTACAGACAGAAGGGAATATACAGAGTAAAGATAGGTTATTGTGAGCCCACAAAACCATTAGGATCAGTTGATCCAAGAAGTAAAAAGTTAAGGTTAGATATCCCAGTATTGTGTCTGATATAAGTTAAAATGTTTATTACGTCTAGTAGGCCCGAGTCAGCCAGTGGTTAACAGTCAGCCAGATAAAACTATAGTGTGGACAGGTAGTACATTGATTACCTAATTTATACGCATATATGTTATTTGTATTATTGTTATAGTTATAATCGGTTTGACTATAGGTTTTTGATTTGCAAAAGATATGATTTTAAAAGGATATTAGTAAAGGGAAATCTATTCCACTAAGTGGCATGGTCTCACTGAATATCAGAAAAGTGAGATGTAATAGAATTATTCACACTAGGCTTTATGTGTGACTCGAAGTTTATGTTTTCCTCTTAACTCTTGGGTGCTCAGAATTAAATTTGAGTAGACTGAAAGTTAAGGACTTTTCTAGTATAGTGGTTGAACGAATAAGCTACCAGGGACATGTAGAGACAAAGCTAGCTATGCAGGATCTATTTAGTATTATTTCCGCTGTGATATATTTATGACCGATATGTCTATCTAGTACTTTGATCATCGAAGTGGGCATCTTCGTATGTCACTCTTGGCATAATTTATAGTACTTATATTTGATCAAAACCTAGGTATCATTTCGGGATTATGTAATTGAATATGAAATATTGATTTGAAATGTAATTAGAAAAGCTGTTTTTGAAATCTATGTTGATTATTTTTCATATCCATGTGTTTCTGATATTATGGATACCATTAACAATACCTTATTTTGTCACCGAAAGTTAATATTATAGATACTACAGCATCTGTAGCGCTTAACATCAAGCCTCAAAGCAAGGAATGTTATGGTCTAGTGCTTTAATGCTTATGCTTTGTTGTTAGCAGAGTTATGGTAAGTTTACTCAAAATTGATCGTGTATACATATGTGCACATATGTTTGTTGCTTGAATATAAAGTTTAATGTATAGTTAACTATTAAAGTTATAACTCTTGGACCATACTTGTTTCTGAAAAATGACAACTTTATATTTATATTTTCACTTTTATTACCCTCTTAAAGATGTATCCTAGCCTAGACCTTTGTTTACATGTTTAGTTGGATTGTGTGTCAGATTGATGTGAATATGGAAGTGTCTGTATAGCGATAGTCACTATAAGTTCACTTCAAAATCCCCTTGCTTTAGACTTGTTCGAATTGATGATACATTAAATATTATGACATAATATATATTTTGGTTATTCTCTACACACATTACAATGTATGGTTCAACCAGGAATTGGTTTTGAAAATTGTAGAAGATATGAAACAAAGTTGTAAACGTTAGAAGCGAATTAGTCACAATGGATGCATTTTGATAGTGTCTTCTATTTGGCGATTTTTAAAACTAATTTTGAAAAACATCCATAAGGTTATCTTTTCTATTTTAATAAGTAAAATATGTGTACTTATAATTTTAAAAATATCTTGGTTTAAAAGATTATAGAACTGGTCAGACAGAGTGGTAAAGGATATAGAAAAATAGCCGTTATAAATGCATTTCAAAAAATACTTTGTTTTCTGGAATTTTAAATTAGATTTAAAGATTTCCCTAGGGGTTTCTTTGAATGGGTTTTATACTACTTATCATAGAAAAATTCAATCTTAAATAATTTAAGTAGTGAAAACCAACCACGAAGCTCATGCTTTTTCCATGTTGTTCTCTGTCTAGGGCTACAACACTTACAAATTTTCTCTTTGGTCCACTGCAACACTTACGAACTTATTGCACTGTTTCATTTTAATGTGACATTTTGACCTTTTCATTATTTAAATGATTTATAATTTATTATCATTATGGAATCTTTTTGGAGAAGTTCTATTAACATGAATTAGAGTATGAAAAAAATATTAGAAGTTTGAATATTTTTTAAATAAATATTTACGAATTTTTGAGGTAAATGGTTTTAAAATATAAAACATATTTTTATTGATTTTTGCCAAAATTTGAAATTAGTTATTTTTAAGCAATATTTGGTATAGATATTTAAACTTATTTATAAGTATTATTAAAGTATTTATATATAAGTTTAGAAAAGTTAAGTATTTTATAAAAGAATAAATGTGGTTTTGATTTTGACACTTAGTTATAGTAACGATGTTTGAACAACATTTGTTTTAACCCATTTAATTACACTTTTGGAGATGTGAAAGTTTGCCTAAGATTTGTGTATATTTTTATAACATTTGGAATAAAAATATGAATACATTTCTAAGTATTGAAAAGAGTAGAAATGAATAGTGAACTGGTAGTGTGTGTGTGTGTGTATATATATATATCTCTTTTCTAAAGGTATTCAAATATATATATATATATAAGTATTTACAAAGAAGTTTTAATTAATAAAAAGAATTAAGTAAGTAAAAAGGGGACTAGAGGTCGCTTATGTGACAAAATCGTGCTTTGTGTGACTTACATGCTTTATGTGGCTTAAGCATGCTTTGTATGTCTACTTGTTTCTAGATAGTATTTAATCTAATATTTAGCACTAAAATTCAATACTTGTGAGAGTAAAGAATGACATTCGAGTAGGGTTTAGAAGCAAACAGTGCTCTAACCTACCAGCTTCACTCTTGACCGAGGGATAGTGTAAGTTGAGAATGTCGGAAACATGATAAGTATATGAGAATTAGTTCGCATATACGATCGTTTCTACTTTGTACTAGGTGCTCAATTAGTCAATTGTCAAGTTTGACCAAATTAACTTTGGAAGTATATGTAAGCATATGTATTGATACAGTATGAGATCCCTCGAGAAAGACTTATTCATGTGAGTCGTCTCTTACTTTAAGAATATATGTATACAAGATTTCCCAAGGGAGCTCCTTTATATAATTCATTTACTTCTTAAAGAACCAGGATTGAGTTAACTGGAAATTCAGTGATTTAGTTTTGAAGATACTGAGATCAAATAAGTGTATTACTTACTGAAAACCACTTCGAAACTGATATATGAGTTCTATGTTTTGAAAGCATTTATGGAGTGGAATGCTATAGAGTTCAACTATCTATCCTAAGGGTAGGTGTAAAGGAAAGGTCAACATCAGCATTCATCGAACGACTTATGTTGGAATTCATAGAGAGATTAAGGAACTGCTTAAGATGGTGAGATCTAGAGTGAGATTTGAGATCCGTTCAAGTGATGAAGACTTGTGTGTTGAGATGCTAAACTTAATTTCACCATCACAAATGACATGAAACAGAATAGGATGCATAACCAGTGTGTTTAGCTGACCCAAAGGGTACATCAACTTCAAATATTTAGAAATGCTTCGAATGAGGCACGTGGGAGCTGTTGGTGTTCAGTAACACGTGTCTAGGTGTGGATCAGCATTGTTTACCTTTGTGACGTATTTTATTTGGAGATATGCAAGGTTTCGAAAGGTAGCTTCTGATTCTTGTTGGAAGGCCCATTTCAGTTTACCAGGGGTTCCTATAATGGAAATCCTTATGCGAATGTACCCTAGCGGTTTTAGTTATACTTATACTATTGTGTGTTGTGAGATGCAAGTAGCATGGTTACTTTTTTATTTATGTTCTATACCCTAGACATTATCTATTATACCACCTTATGTACTTATTAGATGGTTTGGTTCTTTTGATGGTAAAACCGCTAAGGTGATTCGAACGGTCTCAAAAGTTACTGTTATATCCTAGCTACATTTTTGAGTTTCTCATACCATGCTTATGTTTGGCTCGTGGTTTTATATTTCCCTTAATTCCATGGGTGCTCTTTCAAGTAGTTTGAGAAAGGTGGGTATTCGTTAGAGCTACGGGAGTGAAGATGGACGCTTCCATCGACTTATCGTACTATTTTATTTTTGATACACTACTACTATTTATATCGAAACATATGTGAGGATAGACAGTTAAAACTGTCTAATCCGATGATAGTACTTAAGATTGTAAATCTAAAAAACCATGTATCTTAGAGTAGCATTTTGTACTATCTTTTAATATTCTACATTATCGTTCCGTTGTGAGATTATGGCACTATATTCTTTCTTCCTTGTTCCTTTTCTTTTCTTTTTCTTTTTGCTTCCAATTTATCTTTTCGACAATTGAGTGTTCGATATGTGAATATCGTGGATGTACTAGTGTCGGCATTTGGGGTTCGAAAAGGCAAGTCGTTACATCTGTTATCAGAGCTAATGGTTTAAGTGAGAACATTAACTTTGGTTGGGTATAACTCATATAGATGGGATAAGCAATGCCTTAGAATGAGTTGAGTGTATTATACATATAAGAGCGTATTTATTTTTCTTATAAATGTAGCCTTAAAGTATTTTGACAATGAAAATTAAAGATCTTATATAAAGGTAAGTTATGTGAGTATAAATTATTAAAGTACAGCTTAATAATGTAGGGATTAATGACGTTCGTTCATTATCCCTCATTGATTTGTTAGCTACGCTCGACCAGTTCATGAGCACTATTATCATTTGTTTATTGATTAGTCATGCTTGACCAGTTTATGAGCGTTGTTATCATTTGTTGATTGATTATGTTACACTAGTTTTTAAGCATTTTGTATTGTTTATTTATTGTTGATTTGTACTTGACTAGTTTATGTGTAGTTTACCTTTGTACTGCATGGGTTAGGTAGGCAATAATTTTGGATGCGTTGAACTGAACCTAGTGAACTGAGTTTCACAATTTGACTATAAGACGTTCAGTGATAACGCTGGGTTAGAATTTTATCCTAATAAAAGAAGTTTAGTATAAATTTTCTAAGTTTGATATATAAAATATGGTTTATAAACAAAGAGGATTTAAACTGATATTTTGACAACTTAAATTCTGATATCTTTGAAATGATTTTTAAGATTTGGAGGAAGTAATAATAACATTACTATTTGCAAGTATTTGTGAATACTAATATCTTGAAAAGAGTTTTTAAGATTTTTTCGAGTTTAAGGTTACTCTCGGAATCGGCGAATCGATTCAAGAATAAAGTATTTATATGTTATCTAGTTTAAGTGGCTTGAAGTGACTAAAAATGACCAAGAGATGTGTTCGGTTAGTAAACACTTCTTGTGAGCATTACCCTTCATAGTAAGGGAATATATGATATGACATGTTATGACATGTTTCCATTGTATCATTTTTGTGTTACTCGATCTATATGAATATTTTCTATACATTTTAAAGTATATACTTGCGAAATTGGTTTATAAATTAAGATCCTGATACTTATTAATATTATACATAGTATTTCACAGCACTTTGAAAATGGTTTTGGTTTATTCCGAAAGACTGTTTGAAATAAAACCTACAGTTTAGTTCTAAAGTTTTTTTTAAATAAATTTAATATAAAATATGGGGTGGTTTAATAAAGAGTAGTTTTTGGTAGTACAGATTTTGATATGAATTTTCAGTAGAAAAGATTTGCATAAATGATATGTAAGGTGCCTAAGCGGTAGTCGCATAGCCTAAATAATTGTGAAACCTTTTTCTGTTTTCTCTTAGTAGTAAAGTATGTTTAGTAAATAAGTGTTGTTACCCGGCTACTTGAACTGGCTATAGGACGATAGTTGGAGAAGTTATAGTTAGCACTAAATAGGATTATGGCCAAGAAGATGGTGGAGATATAAGGGTTTGATGCAATCGATGTGGTTTGACATGTATGTATGGCTCGGTAGCTATGGTTCTTAAGTATGATTCGGTGGGTATGGTTTAGACTATTTCGGTATGTATCGTTCGGCCTTGTTTCGATATGTATCGTTCCGCCTTGTTACGGTATGTATTATTCGGCATTGTTTCAGTATGTATCGTTCGGCCTCAGTGTTTCGGCATCGCTCGAGCATATATATGTCGGCGGCTTGGATCCCGTCTTGGTGGCTGGGAATACTTAGTTCGGTATGCATCAGGGAATCCAACAAATTAACACAGGGGGATAGATTGGTGCTTCCTCACTTCGAGTCTCGTGTCTAACAACTTCGAGTCAAATAGCAGCTTACTTCGAGTCATCTACATGGGAACCCTAGTTCAACCAAAGTGGCTCGGTGGCTAGTGTCAGTCATCACGGGTCGGTGTCCATGGGTCGGAGAACATGGGTTTTGTTGTGGGCCGAAGTGTCTTGGTAATGGGCCTATGTAGGGAAAGCAGCCTGTCTTTGTCTATAAATAGTGGGGCATTGGCACAGCAGAAGGGGCCTTTTTTCAAGAACTCCAATGAGACTCTGCCATTTTCTGTAGTCGCTTCTTTCCTATTGAAACTTGTATTCAAGTTTTTTACGGATTGTATATGTACTCAATTGACTGGAAAAGTAATAAAGATCATATTCAAAGTGGACATAGGCAATTACGACGAACAACTATAAATTTGGTGTTCTCGTTTTTGTTGTTCATTTTGCACTCAACTGTGTTACTTCTCTGCTTTAACTTATTTTCTTCACCGATCTCTCTACACAATTCTATTCAAGGATGTTAACGACCAATTTTGGTGGCAACATTTTGGTGCTTTCACTGAGAAGGTACATTCTCAGGCTGTTAGGATCTGCTTTGTCGCTATTGGATTGAGGAAATCCCTCCAAGGAGATCCACATTAATTCTCAAGAGTTTATAAATTCTACATAGAGTTCTATGGATAACTCTATGATGGCAAGACCACGTATCAGATCTGCCTCCCATAACGCGGATGCTAATGAGACCACCCGCGTCCAGCGAGTAGGACCCAGCATTCAGCAAGCTAATGTATGTGTAGATCCCGCCACCATCCTAAACCAACTAGAAGTTGTCACCAGGGCAGAGTTCAATGAGCCAATGAGGGAGCTAGTGAAAAGTAGGGGACAGCTTAATGAGCAAATTTAAACAAATGCCAACCTGATGACCCGGATCGCTCAGCAGCAGCGTCAAAACACTAAAGGAAGCCCTGCTTCCTACTCATCATCTAATAGCTCCGCCTCGTCAGATGAATACCCTAAGCGTAGATGTTGTAAGATCAAAATGGCATAAACTGGTGCAACAGAGCAATTGGTGACGACTCGCCAAGAGCAAGCCAACAAAAAAGGTCCAAATTCCTTACCTGGAACCGTGACCCCTCATCTGCATCTGGGTAGTCGCTCCCAACCTAGAGTGGAAAACTTAGGATTTGGAGCACGCTTGGGAGCTGGTCCACAACCTTTCCAAGGTCGTAGTGAAGCGGGTCCTCAGGATGCGTAAGTAGGTGATCGCCTATTGACGAGGCACCAGCCGAATCAATCGCGTCGAATAGATATCGACTTGCCACCTTCCATCCAGACTTTGAATTTATCAGCTATGGTTAGGCAATTGATGAGGGTGAATCATGGCTTAACCAACAATGATAGTGGCATATCTAGGAGCCATACTCTGTTTACAGATACCATCCTGCAAGCTAAGTACCCTCGAAAATTTAACATGGCTACTATTCCAACTTATTAAGGGAAGACGATCCCCGATAGCACATAATGAGATACGAGTGGATGATGTGCTCGGCTAGGAAAAATGATGCGACCAAATGAAGATGCTTCCCAACAACCCTATCCGGATTCGCTACCATATGGTCCACCAAACTTCCCCCGCGATCGATCTCCAGGTTTGATGAGTTAGCAGTGAAATTAGTGAAGCAGTTTAGGATCCATGCCACTCACTTAAAGGGTGCGATGTCATTCTAGTGTGATTCAGGCTCCGAGGAAGTCGTTGAAGGATTATTAGCAAAGATTTAACATTGCTGCTACCGAAGTTAACAATCCAAATAACCATGCTATCCTTATTGTTTTGGTTTAAGTAGTAGATCTGGACTCAGAGTTTGGTGACTGACTGGCAGAAAACGACCAATTATCCTGGAATGCTTTTATTCAAAGGCAAACCAATTCATGAGAAGGGAAGAGGCCAGTTGGTCAAGGGGAAGCAGTGCACCAGAGCCCAGCAAGGAAGGCGTGCAAAGCAATATTGCGGTAAATTAATCTGGCATAAACTCTGGCAAGGTCCAAATCAATGTTCAAAATAAGCAGAGTAATCTAAAGGATCTAGAGGAGGAAATTCCGAAAGAAGAGGGAAGTAGGAAGGTGGAAACCAAGAATCCCAAACTATAGCAAATATACTCCTTTGAATACATCTTTGGAGAATATTTATCTATCAACTTGTAATATGTTGCAACACCGATAGCCGTGCCCAAAGGACTCCACTGGGGAACAAAAGCAAACTGGAAAGTATTGTTGATTTCATGAGACCTATGGGCACAATACTAAAGAGTACAGACACCTACATGATGCTATAGGAAAGCTGATTCACCAGAAAATTTATAGCAGTTTGTTTAGAATCCATAGGAAGGCGGACAGGGGACATCCGACCCCAATCACGAACAAGCTTCACATCGACCTGAGGCGCCCGCTCGAACTGTAGGAAGGCTGGTCATAAACATAATAATCAGTGGACCTCATCCGGTAGATAAGAATTGGAAAGAAATGAATGCTATGCTAGTTCGATGAAGCATGCGGGTTTCGAATGCTGCTCTAATACTGAAGACAGGGTTCCAGCGAAGCAGCAGCAAATGATGACCGATGATATAGTATTCAGGAGAAGGGATGCCGATCAGGTAGAGGCACCTACCATTGAACCGATGGTTATCTCAGCTACGATTGGACCAGCGCTTGTGAGAAGGATGCTAATTGATTGTGGAAATTCTGTTAATATTATCTTCCAAAACGCATATGACCAAACGAAATTGGAGGCGAAGTATTTGAAACCATCTAAATCCCACATTCACGGCTTTAATGGTGCAGCTATTGATGCATAGGTTTTGTTGAATTGCCAGTTGAACTAGGAGAAGGCAAATGTAGGAGGGTGTAGATCCTACTGTTCATTGTTTTGGATGTTGAATCCCTGTATAATGTTTTTCTGGGCCGACCGGCCCTGGCGGAGTATAGGGCAGCTTTGACCACGTAGTCTTTGACCTTGAAATTTCCAACAGACAGAGGAGTTGGTGTAGTGCATTGTGATCAAGCAACTAGTCGTGCTTTTTATGTGGCTGAGTTGAGAGAGGCCCAGCGAAGAGGGAAGGGAAAGGGTGTGGACAACCTTGTCCGCATCCATGTTGCTGAAAATTGACAAGTAGCGCCTGAGCCTTGGCTTGGGCAACACAGTCGGGTCTATAGGGACATAGATCCAAGATATGACAATGAAGAACCCAAGGAGGCTAAGGCGGCACCGATTGAACTGATGATTGACATTCCAGTCAGCCATGATGACCCGGCACGGGTGCTCAAGATTGGATCACAGCTCAACCCCTCGATGAAAAGGGATCTTACTGATTTCCTCCGAGCGAATCTAGATGTTTTCACTTGGAGTCATTCTAATATGTATGGGATTTCTCCTGCCATTGCAAGTCATATGTTGAATGTTGACCCGAAGTATGTACCAATGAAACAAAAGAGGAGAGGCACAGACCTGGGGAGGTCCACTGTTCTCAGAAAGGAGGTGGACAAACTTAAAGCTAATAGGTTCGTCAACGACGCCCTCTATCCTGAATGGATATCTAATCCCGTACTGGTAAGGAAGGCAAATGGGAAGTGGAGGACCCGTGTTGATTAATTGGACCTGAACAAGGTGTGCCTTAAGAACAGTTTTCCTTTGCCCAGATTGATCAGCTAGTCGACTTAATAGTAGGACATAAATTGTTGTCATTTATGGATGCATATTCAGGGTATAATCTGATCCCGATAGACATCCCAGATCAGGAGCATACCTGTTTTGTCATGGACATTGGATTATACTGTTATGTAGTGATGCCTTTCGGGTTGAAGAACGTAGGAGCAACTTATTAGCGTTTGGTGAATCGGATGTTTAAAGACTAGATTGGTAGAACGATGAAAGTCTATATGGATGATATGCTCGTGAAGTCACGATAGTCAAATGACCAAATTCGAGACTTAGCATAGATGTTTGATATACTTGGATTTTACGAAATGAAAATCAATCCACTGAAATGTTCCTTTGGCGTTGCGTCGGGGAAGTTTTTGGGTTTCATTGTCAATGCATGGGGGATCGAAGTCAACCCAGAAAAGATTCAAGCTATTCGAGACATACGGCACCCAGAACTTTAAAGCAAGTACAAAGCTCGAATGGGAAAATCGCTGCGTTGAGTCGATTTATATCTAGAGCAACCGACAAGTGTATTCCTTCTTTGATGTGATAAGGAAAGGGAAAAGAAATTTTGAATGGACACCAAACTGTGAGGATGCGTTACGAAATCTGGTGAGACACTTGGAGAGGCCTCCAGTTCTATCAAAGCCCGTAGACCATGAGGAGTTGTATGTTTACTTGGCTTGTCCCAGCTGCCATCAGTGCAGCTTTGGTTTGTGAGGAGAACCGGATCCAAAAGCCAGTGTACTATTTAGTAAGCATATAAAGGGGTAGAGAGAAATTATCCTAAATTTGAGAAACTGGCTTACTGTTTGGTGATCGCGTCATGCAAGCTCTGCCCGTATTTCCAGGCACATCTGGTCAGTAGTTGTACCGATCAACCTTTGTGGTAGGTGCTCCAACGATCGAAGACGTCTAGAAGGCTACTCAAATGGAATATTGAGCTGAGTCAGTTGACATCACCTTCCTGCAACAGAGGGCTATCCGAGGGAATGCGTTAGCAGATTTCATTGTAGAGTTCACCATATTAGACAAGCCATATGGAAGTGACCTGATTCTCGATGTTCGATGGAAGCTGTACACCGATGGGGCATCCAACGACGTTGTCCTGGGGCTGTGTTATTCTTGTAACTCCCGAGAACTGATCGATTTGTTATGCTTTGAAACTTGATTTCCCTGCTACAAACAATGAAGCGGAGTATGAATCATTGATCGTTGGACTGAAGCTTACCAAAGAACTTGAATGAAATCGGTTGAAATCTTTGTGACTCACAGTTAGGGATGTACCAAATACGGAGACTATTGGGAAAAGGGGCAAAAGTCAAAGGCTTGCCCATACCTCGCTTGGGTTTAAGAATTGTTGGCGTACCTTGAATACTATGATATTTCACACATTCTGTGCGAACAAAATGGGGAAGTCGATTCCTTGGTAAAATTTGCAAGCATCGGTGATGCGCAGCAGATGGGCTTGGTTCCCGTTGAAACTTTACATGACCCAAGTATAAATGAGATGGAGGTAGATTTTGTGTCAGAGACGAAAAATGAAAGGGAGTCGTGGATGACCCCGTTCAAAGAATACTTGCTACATGGAACCTTACCCGAGGGAAAGAACGAGAGACGACAAGTGATTTCGCAAGGCCTCACGGTATATAATGTAGGATAGAATGATGTATCAGAAGGGATTATCCATTCCCTTGCTTAGGTGTGTCTCCCATGATGAGATAAAGCGCTTTTTAAGAGAAGTCCATGAAGGAGAATGTAGCGACCATACTGGAGGGCAGACACTAGCCAAAAACATACTCCGCTATGGATACTATTCGTCGACCATGAATCGAGACACCGCAGACTATACATGGAGATGCGAAAAATGCTAAAAGTACGCAAAGATCCCGAGAGCACCGTCGATGGAACTCACACAAATGGTCAGTGCATGGCCGTTTGCAATATAGGGGATCGATATAATCGCCTCCTTACCAATCTTCCAAGGTGGTGCGAAATACGCAATCGTCATGGTTGATTACTTCACCAAGTGGGCAGAAGCGGAATCATTAGCTATGATCACCACTAAAAAGGTCGTTAACTTTGTTGTGCAAAACATTATACGTGGATTTGATCTCCTATGGACTATCATTACTGACAAGGGAACTCCATTTAAGAGTAAAGAATTCAAGGAGTCTCGCCAATAATATTGCATTGAGAAAAGGTTTGCAGCAGTCGCTCACTCTAAAGTGAATGGGCAACTTGAAGCCGCAAATAGGATAATCAAGTCCATCTTGACAAAATGTTTGGAGAAGGATAGAGGCAAGTAGGTGGATGAGCTCTCGACAGCAATCTGGGCCTGTTGAACCACCCATAAGTCCGCTACTGGCCATACTCCTTTCGCCTTGGCATACGGCATTGAAGCTGTTATACGTTAAACTTGAAGTTCCTTCTCACCGGATGACCCATTATGATCCTAGAACAAACCAAGATCTTTTAATGGAGTCATTAGACTTTATCGAGAAGCATGAAGAAGCTGACTTAAGGGCCGCGCATATCGGCACCGAGTCGCCCGATATAATAATGAAAAAGTTTAGCCAAGAACATTCGATGTGGACAACCTTGTTTTGAAGCAATTTTTCTGGTCCTGTCACATATGAATCCCACATGGGTAGGTCCCTACGTCATCGAACGGAGGCTTGGAGGAGGAACCATCAAGCTAGCGACTGTTGATGGCATGACACTCCCTAGAGCATGGAATAGCGGGCATTTGCGCCGTTATTATACTTAGTTTATTTCCTTTGCATTTTAGAAATAATTGTTTCCAGTATATGGTTCTTTTGTTGTTCTCTGTTTCTGACAAGTAATAAGAAAATTCATTTTGTCCCTATTTTCTACAATCAACAAAGGCTTGAAGCTATTTTTTTATGAACTATTGGTGTTCCGTGTTTTATGATTCCATGGAAAATTTAAATTGCATTAATCTGTCTGGCGTATGAACGCACACACGAAATTAAAAGTCGATCAGCAAATGATTCAAAAAATCTCTAAGTCCCCAGAGTGCGGATTAGAATACTTTAAGTCCCCAGAGTGCGGAATAGAGTATAAACGATTCAAAAAAATATCTAAGTCCCTAAAGTGCGGACTAGAGTACTCTAAGTCCCTAGAGTGCAGACTAGAGTATAAACGATTCAAAAATCCCTAAGTCCCCAAAGTGCAGACTAGAGTACTCCGAGTCCCCAAAGTGCAGATTAGAGTATAAACGATTCAAAAATCTCTAAGTCCCTTAAGTGCGAACAAGAGTACTTTGAGTCCCCAAAGTGTGGATCAGACTATAAACGATTCAAAAATCTCTAAGTCCCCAGAGTGCGGAATAGAGTACTCTGAGCCCCCAGAGTGCAGACTAGAGTATAACCGATTCAAAAATCTCGAAGTCCCAAAGTGTGGACTAGAGTATAAACGATTCAAAAATCTCCAAGTCCTGTGAAAGCGGATTAGAGTTTAAATGACCTGCAAAACTTCGAATTTCAATTGCAGATTAAATTATAAGCTAAGTGATGAGAGTCTATGAATGCAAAGAAACAAGATTTTATTTACTTCACAAAAAATATTTTCCTTACAACTTCTCTGAAAGTGCAGAGCCCAAGTCTAGCTACAATGACTACTGGTTGAAAGAAAAGGAAAAGAAAACGAATGTATGATTTTCAACTATTTGAGCTAAGTAAAATGTTGCGAGGCGACGATTACTTCTTCGGTTTTCTTTCCCTTTTTGGCTTTTCCATAGTCTCCTCATTTGAGCATCTTTCCCTAGACCCTTTTCCTCCCGACAACGTGGTACTAAAGGAAGGAGGAAGAACTTCCAAGTGTGTAATCCCATCAGGGAGAATGACCTTCAACGACTTGTTTGAGGATCGTCGAGCTCCTTCACATCGGATTCTATCTTAACTTTGATTCTCTCTTTCTCCTCCTCCTTGAGTTGCTCCTTCATGCTAAGCCTGGAAGTGTGCTCGGAAGCGCATGTGAATTTGACCTCGTCATGTTCTTCTATATGTGAGTGATCTTCATGTTTATCCTCATCTAGCACCCCGATCACTTGAGCATCAAGACTAGAGGTATCTTCGATGTGAGGTGCCTTTGCCTCTTTCTCTTCCTGCTCCATGGCGACATCGCTCCCTGGAGTCGGCTCGGGACTAGAGTAACCTATATGAATTCATGAAAAGCAAATGTTAGAACACATCCGTCACTTGCCAAAAGCGATGATTTCTTGAACTTTAGAAGGTGAAGCTACATACCAGTTTCCAACTGACTTTCAGTGGTCCTCGAAGTATCACCCTCAATGATTGAGGATAAAATTTGAATGCCATGTTCGGGCTTCTCCGGGTCATAACCAACGTGCCGCTCGAGACACTTGATTGATGAACTATTGGTCGATTGAACGGGAGGAGGAACTAGAGACTTAGTGTCGGACGGGCCAGCGATATCGTCCTTACCCTTCAATGATAGGGAGTCTCTTCCAAATAGGGTTTTGCCACGAATACGTTTGAAGGCTCATTTCCTCGGAGCACTTCCCTCACGAGAGCCTTTCACCAACCTCTTCGACGCCTAGCTCCACTCTCTAAATTTTTACCAAAGTATCCCATGCTTCAGCTGGTGATTCAAGATAACCATCTCCTAAGAAAGATAGGTCACGGTGCATAAGTACTCATGCATTGTACTTGGCGATGAGCGAGTCAAAGGAACACTTAATCTCTTCTCTGCCGGCTTTGGTTGTTTCCTCAATTTGGGAATCTACCTCTGAGAGTGCAGTCTTTCTGCCTTTTCCACGAGCGGCATCTTCTAGCTCTTTGATATTGAGTAGCTCTTCGTCAAGTTTTGTTTTAAAATTCGTCATCTCGATGATTTCATCGTAATAACTTTGTAATTCTTCCTACGCAGTGATTTTTCTTCCTTTTCTTTAGATAGTAGTTCCTCCAGCTCTTTGACTCGCTAGGCGAGGGTCTCTTTTTCTTTTTTGTAGACAGTCTTTATCCAGAGCTAGAGTGTCGCTGCGTTGAACTGCCTCGTTTAACTCCTTTTATGCTGGCCTATAAGCATCTGACCAATTCGGTTGTCTCCTTGGCATTCTTCTAGGCGATCTCGAGTTGAGACTTATATGAGAGTAGTTCCTCATCCTGGCCCTTTATAATTTCTTTGTTATGAATGGCTTCGAGCTTAAGGCATTCAATTTCATGCTGGCACTTGATGGAGACTTCCGAGACTTTTTCCAATAAGTGTATGAACGCGTTGTATTGGATATACATGTCGCTGTTACAAGCAATAGCACTCTGTTTGACATGCCCGGGCATAGAATGAATTGCGGAGAGAAATTTGAGTCCGTCAAAACAAATCTTCAGAAACATAGCTCTGTGCTCCATGCTCGATTAACATTTCTGCCGAGATCGAATCGTGAGCCGGAGCTAGGGGAGTCTGCCTTACCGAAGTCACGAATTTCTTGTAAGGCTCGTGGGTTTGCTTGGTGCTCGAGCAGCCACAATGTTGGTCAAGAGGGACTTTGGACTGGGAACCTTTTTTAGCAGACTTTTCACCACTACACGCTGAAAGATTGGGTGGATCATTTGAATATGAAGAGTGGTTGCGGGTCCGCCTTTTGGAAGATAAGGATGACTCCTTAGGACAATAGTCTCTATCTCCGCCTTCGTCCCTATCTCTGCATTTTCCCGGTCTTGAGTCTTGACCAGAATTATAGAAGACGGAGGGTTCTCAGAGACGATCAATGCCATGTGTGCGCTCCATTTCTCATATATGTAAGGCTAAATGTGAATGAATTAGTAAAAGTCATACGATGAACTGAATTCAGGTGCATGGTGGAGTGTAAGTGTTGTGTGCGTCCTAGTGCATCCCCCCAACAGACCAGTGTTTTTTGCTTTTCTCATCGGAGTTTTCTTTCCCTGATCATGAGGCTCGGTGCCTTCATCACCGCTCATAGGCAAATCTTTGGCAAGCTTCAGTCCAGCGATCAATGGTCAAGTCAGATAGTCCCTTAGATGAGCTTTCTAATTTTTGAGAAGACGATCCATTCTCGATAGGGGTTATCGTGACCTTTGAAGTTCCGCCGAACTTTCTTTTTTCCAGCTTATAAGCTAAGCTCTTCTTCTTTTTCAAAGGATTTGGTGGTTGGTCGGCGCCGGGTGCATCAGCTACTAGCACTTGGCCGGAACTTACATTCTCATCAGTCGCCACTGGTGCCTCAGTTTCTTTAATCTCGCCTTCCTCGATAATATCGGGGGCCCCTTTGGCGGGGGGCACCAAAGGTTCGGCTTGTTCTTTGCTCATTTTCGATGTCGTTCTTGTTATAGTGGCACCAATTGGAAGGATAATCTGGCATCCCTCTCCCAGTAATCTGAACTTCGAGAGCAATTCGTTGGTAATTATAGATTTAATGTCCCGATCTCCTACGGGAGTAGCTCTAATGGCCTCGACGGCCTTAGAATACACGATGCCTTCGGGTCATGGGCGGATACCTATAAGAGTTGAAAGAAGTTCGAAAAAGGTGCTTTCCAAGCTTTACGGCAAAGATTAAGGTAAAGATGAGACTTACGTCCTTCTAGCCGTTTCTCACAAAGCCAGGAGGACATCGTATGTAGAACCACTCTGGTTTATACTGAGAAAACTTATTCCACGCGACCATCAGGACTTGGCTTCTAGGATGTGGCTTGAGGAATATGTTAGATGGACTATCGGTACATCTCTTGAAGCGATAGATGTAACGGATTTCCTCGGTAGTTGGGGGTCGGAGTAAGATGCTCATGAAAAGAACGCTTGTACTGTGGATAAATGCATGGCTATTAGGATGTAATTGTGTTGGAGAAATCCTTATAAACTGCAACACTTCATGGATGAATGAATTGAAAGGTGGCACACATCCGGCCGATCACATAAATTTGTTGCACGTGGTATGTCCAGCTGGGGGAAGTGAGGCCAAACTTGTGCCGAAGGAACCAGAACGTCTTCGAAGGGGATTTCGTGGATAGAATATAATCGATGGAGAGAAGATTCGTCGATTTTCGAGGGTTGAGAGTCGATAGGGTCATCCAGATTAACGACCCCGTCTACAGCATCGGGAGCCGGGCCTATAATCGCAATAGGTGGATCTTGGATGCCAGGTATGGGGGCTGACGATGGATTCAAAGTCCCCACTGCCTCTTGCCGAGAACTTGGATCAGGCTTATCAGAAACAGTAGCGGAGCTTAATTTTTTGGACATCTGCAAGGAGAGATTGGTGTGAATAGATACCTATTAAGCTATACTTGAAAGATAATAGATATCAGATATAACAAAAAAGTATTCCTCCATGTTGTGTGTGAGCTTGTGCGACGATTCAAGCAAAGAGTACAGATAAATTAAAGTTCTAAAGAGTAATATAGAGTGACGGAGCTTTGAGTTGTCATCTTTGGAGACCGTCATACTGACCGTTAGCAAAGTTTGTCCTATGATCGATGGCATAAGTCATGGGGTCGGACATTGGCATCATATTTTATGGAGGCTATTGCTCACTTTTGATGAGTTAAATTCACGTTTATAATTATTAATTATGGAATTATTAGTCCAAACCAGTTCCATATGCTCACGTGCTTAGGTTCTTGTCATTGTTCATTGTTCTATGATCAGGCATGGGAATGTATGGTCTTGATATATGCTATGTTCAAGTTAAGGAGATTCTGATTTCCAATGCCGATCCTAAGGCCCGATGCAGATCGTCTCTCTAAACCTACATACCGACCCACTCGCCTATAAACTACCGAATGACTCTCTAGATCCAAGCAACCAACCCACTCACTCTCCTCTCTTACTCTATAATTACCGAACAGCCTATTGGGACTTTGCCGAACCACACTCCTAGGTTCCTACTGACCCACTCTCTCTCCCTCAACACTGAAAGACTCCCTCGCTCAGGATACCGAACCACACCTCTAGAATCGTACCGACCCACAACGTCACACGAAGTTACCGAACCATACTCTCATTCTCTCAAAGTGATTGGCCCGCTTTTGCTTTTGATTCACCGAACCCCTCATTTCTTTTTCTTTCTTCACTGTGCGACATCCTCCTTCCTCCTCCTAGGTGACTTATGCCATTATCCATAAAAGCCAAGCCGAGGCCCTAACCTAAAGTCCACTCTTATTCCTAATTTGTCTCTTTCCCTCTTTTCAATCAGCCTCTACCTATTCTATGACAAAAGAAGAGGGGGAACCATCCACACTGAAACATTGTATGTGACTATGGGTTTGGAAAGAAATTCGTTCCTATGGAGGGAGCACAAGGTATGCGGCGGTTTCGAGGTGCTAGCCCTGCTGGGCTATGGATTTGTTCGAATTCATGAGCAATTGAAGTCGTGAGGTAGGAAGTTCGGGTTCAATGAAAAGCTAAGTAACCAGTAAAGCACAGAGAGGAGTGAGTTTGGTGAGTTTGGGAAAGTAAGGTAAAAGTGAGAGGATGGAGAAGGAACGAAGGCTGGGATTTATATATGGGAGAAGGGAGACGAACAGGTTGTACCCATTGGAAACGGTCAACACATTTAAATGGGTCGGTGAAGGAGAGTGATGTTCGAGCCGATCGTGTGGGTCGGTACTGGAGTGCCAATCCACCTTTTGTTTAAAAAAAATAAAAAATAAAAAATGAAGTGAATAATATATATATATACATAATTAAAATAAGCATAGAAAAATATAATCAAATGATAAGAGCATGGATAATAAAATATAATGTATACATGAGAATATATACACATATAATGATGATCGAGGATGATGGTCTGGAAAGATGACAGATACTACGGAATAATTGGAGAAGAGTGGGTTTGGGAAGCCCACTGCGATTCAGCCTTCGGAAGATTGTGGGTCTCTAGCTTTCGAAAAGCTAAAATAGGATTCCAAGAATTTCTCTGAAGCTGAACTAATACAGTCAAACGATGAAAAGTTCCTCCTGAGGCCGATGAAAAAATGACAGTCAGTTAACATTTAGGACATGCTGGTTTCTGGAAACAAGGAATGCTCACTGATTCGATGTGCATCATGTTGATCCACACAACACACATTTGGGGGCAGATGTTACCCGACTACTTAACCCGGCTAAAGGAAGATAGTTGCAAAAGTTACAGTTAGCACTAAATAGGATTCTGGCCAAGAAGAGACTGGAGATATAAGGGTTTGATGCAATCGATGTGGTTTGGCATATGTGTGTGGCTCGGTAGCTATGATTCGGTAAGTATTGCTCGATGGGTATGGTTCGGCCTTGTTTCGATATGTATCGTTTGGCCTTGTTTCGGTCGGTCTTGTTTCGATATGTGATGTTTGACCTTGTTTCGATATGTATCGTTCGGCCTTGATTCAGCAAGTACGATTCGGTCTTGATTTAACACGTACAATTCGGCCTTGATTCAGCATTTATCATTCGGCCTCGGTGGTTCGACATGTATCACTCGGGCATATATGGGTCGACAGCTTGGATCCAGTCTTGGTTGCTCGGCATACCTGGTTTGGTATGCATCAGGGAAGCCAACAAATTACCATAGGGAGATACGATCGGTGCTTCCTCACTTCGAGTTTCAAGTCTAACTGCTCCGAGTCATATAACAGCTTGCTTCGAGTCATCCACATGGGACCACTGATTCGGCCAGAGTGGCTCGGTGGCCAGTGGGTTGGTCATCAAGGGTCGGTATCCACGAGTCGGAGAACATGGGTTTTGCTGTGGGCCGAAGTGTCTTGGTCATGAGTCTACGTAGGGAGAGCAACCTGTCTTCGTCTTTAACTAGAGGGTTAGTGGCACAGTTGAAGAGACTTTTTTTCGAGAACTCCAGGGTGACTTTGCCATTTTCTGTACTCGCTTCTTTCCTATTGAAATTTGTATTCAAGTTGTTTGTTTGCGGCTTGTATCTATACTCAAGTGATTTGAAAATTAATAAAGATCATATTCAAAGTGGACATAGGCAATTACGCCGAACCACTATAAATCTGGTGTTCTTGTTTTTGTTGATCTTTTTGCACTCAGTTGTGTTACTTTTCTGCTTTAATTTACTTTCTTCATTAATCTCCCTACACAATTCTATTGAAGGGTGTTAGTGACCAATTTGTGCCAATAAGTGTAACTTTGATAAATTGTTTTGTTGACAAATGTATCCTACGCATCAGGAGTATGTTCATCTCGATATGATATAATTGTTTGATAATTTTTATTTGTCAGAATGAAATGTTTTTTTTGACTATTTTGGATAGTCTTAACTTTCAAATTAGTAGAACTTAAAACTATGTGTTTTTTAAAATATAATGATGAGTTTATGTAACACTTGAATTAAGAAGGTAGTAGAAGTAAAACATGTTTTAAAGTCGTTGGACGTCCGTGTTAAGTATGCATTCGATGTTATTAGGCAAATTAATAAACGTCTTTACCTTAAGGTTCTCAAAGAAAAGTAGACTCTAGCCTTCAGTTTGAATACATGTGCCCTACTCTTTCTAGCTACTTGCCTAACTCGATGGTTAGAGAAGTCGAAAGGTTGACTCGGTTATAAAACCCAGATTTATTTTAGGTCTTCATCTGAATTTTAAGAAAGTAAAATGAATTTGATGTTTTATATATACTCTGCGTGTACAAGCCCACTTCACTGCCTCATTCAAACATTCCACAATCATTCACCACCAGTCCTCCACCCTCCACTACACAACTCAAAAAGTTTTAGCAATTCATCATTGCATACTCCCTATTACATTGCATAAAAAACTGTGCACATTCATATCTCCTGCCAGATCCTGCCTGCACACTCCATTTCACAGCCTCTACATCACTTCAAAACTACTGGTTACCACATCAGCAATCTCCCCTACAGTAGCACATCAGAAAACATCACCCTCCTTCTTGCCTTCACTGACCAGAATCACCAAAAAAACATTCACTTCATAACCACTGTTGCACCATTGAACATTCATCCACCTGCAAACAATCCTTCCAGCTCCACCTCCACACTTTTAATACCGTGCACTACTACCGTCTTCCTAAACCACTACCATGCCACCATCCTAACTGCTGCATTCATCATTCACCATCAAGCTACAACATTTCTTCACCTATAATTCATCAACATGCATGCTATCCTTCAGCAAACAACAGAAAAACCACCATCATCATCCACAACTTCGTGAAATCACCATCTCCAATTCCCAAACACCCGAAACCACTCGTGGATTTCCACTAACCACAATCAATTCTAGCCGTGGCCAGACTGCAGCTTAAATCACGACTGCAAACCTCTGCTCCATCGCCATCTCCACATCGTCGAATTCCCAAATCACGACCCCACCACAGCCCAAACCCTCTACTTAACCGCCTCAACCCACGAAATCCATTTCGAACCTAATTGAATCACTGCCTTCCCCCAATCCATCAACCCGAAATCGAGAACCACCGCGAACACTTCCAAAGTGATTGGGGAAATTTACAAAATTGGGACGTTGCAAAACTTGCGAACTTGTGATTTCTGGAAATTGATTAAGTTTAGTTGCGATTTTGTATGTTGAGAATTCATGAATTAGTTGAGGATTATTTTGTTTAACTGGGTCGGGCCTAGTTTGAGTTATTATCAAAAAAAAAAAAAAGATTTCAAGTTAGTTGTTTTCAAGTGTTAATTATCAGTATCTTCTTCTTGTTTATAAAAAAAAAAAAAAAGGAAATTTTGCTTTGGTGAATTTGTGAATTTCTTGATTATTTTGGGCCGGGTCTAATTTGTTTTAAGAAGTTTATATTTCGTTTTGTTTTCTTTTAAAAATCCTTTTAAGTTTCAAAAAAAAAGTGAGAGAGAGTTTTTAGGTTTTTTTTTTGTTTTTTTTTTGGTATTGTTGTGCTTAATTTGTTTTATCTTGTTTCTATTTATCTTGTTTTTATTTTCAGGTTGAAAATGCTAAAATTCATAAGAAATGCTTGCCAAAAATAATTGTTTGCCTGCTTGCTTAAAAAAATTGCCGCTTAAAAAAAATGTCAATAATCGACATGCTCTGGTATCATACCATTTTTCCTTGTTTTATTTGAACTGCATTATCAGTTGCTTGCATTTGCATTTATATAAAAAAAAAATGAAAATCCGAAAACAAAAACAAACTTCATTTTAGTTGCATTGTAAATTCACGTTTAATTTCCGCTTTGCATTCATCTCATCTTATTTTCTTTTCTAATGGCAATACCCCAATTCACATAAGGTGAGGGATTTCATCACTCTTTCCTTAGTCCACAAATGCATTTCATCATAGAATTTGACTAATAATAAAGGTTAATCATTCGACTTAAGAGTGCCGCGAGCTCGTCTAGGATTAGTTGTATCTTCACAATTATTTTCTTTAAACAATTTTATTTCTTGGTGTCTAGCTTACGGCAGAGTAATAATCATTCATAAATATTATGGTGATTCGTAAATATTATAATGGTTATTCCTCCATAGGTACTTAAACCTTCGGTCGCATTGCTACGGTGATTCGTGGTGCACCGATATCCCCTGCCCATTACCTGGCTAAGAAATATTTTTGTTGATTAAGACAAAGTGTGATTATACAATTCTGGGTTAGGAGCTACCAAGGACAAAAAATTGTAATTAAGTCCTTTACATTCAATTAGCTGCATTAGTTCATGCATATTTTAAAAAAAATCTAAAAAAAATCCTTTTTTTCCTTTCCTTTGAAAATTCTCAATCCAAAAAAATATAAAATCTTTTCAAAAAGAAAAAAAATTGAAAATTGAAAAATAAAAATCAAATTTCCATTTTCTAAAAACAAAAAAAATCCTTTTGGTAAATATTTGAAAATTCAAAAACAAAAAAAATCTACAAAAACAAAAACATATAAAAAAATTTGAAAAGCCAAAAAAAAAAAATCAAACTTCTCTTTTGAAAAAAATTTCATTTGCTAAATAGTTTTCTTCCATTTAAAAAAACAAAAACAATTTTTCACATCATTTTTCAAATCTTGTTTGATTCTCTAAACTTATTTTTAACTTCTTTCTCTTCTCGACTTTCGTTTGTGCATGAGTATTTGGACTCGTGACACAACAACAAATCGTTAGACTCGCGACTCAACAACTAATCGTTTAACTCAAACAGACGACCCCCCCGAAATGGCAAACGAGAATGCCCCTCGATATCTTATGGATATATTCCCGATAGAGTTTCTATTCAATCTTGCATCACGTTACGCGCCCCTACATGTAACTATTTTGAAATTCACACAAACCATATTGTCACGCATCCAAAATTTGGCAATTTCGAGCACGATGACCCATACATTTTCTTGACTAAAATCGAACAAGTTTGCGTAACCATTAAACCCAACAACTTTTCGATAACGGAATCAAACTTCGATTAACCACATTCGCTCTTATGGATTATGCTGAAAAATGGTTGTACTGCCTACCATCAAACTCGATTAAAACGTAGAAAGAATTCGTAAAAGCTTTCTTAAAAAAGTTCTACCCCTGGAAAAAAAAAGTAGAATCCGAAATGAAATTGTAAATTTTCATCAATTCAAAGAAGAATCATTTGAAAAATATTTTGAAAGGTTCAAATAGCTTTTGATAAAATGTCAACACAATAACTTCGAAAAGTGGAAGATTTGCCAAACCTTATACGATGGACTCGAAAACAGCTCACAAACCATGCTTGAATCAATGTGCCAAGGCAACTTTCTTTCCCAACATCACGATGATGCTTGGCAATTTTTTGAAAATCTCGCCGAAAAATCATCCCAATGGGAACATTCGAACGAAAAATCAATTTACATATGATCGAGTGCACTCTCGATAGGATCTTCTTTTGCTTTGGAAGCTAAGATCGGTGCAATGATTAAAAAATTCAATAACGTTTTCTCATCAAACCAAATGAACCAAGCATCCCAATCGATGTATTATAAATGCAACGATCCAAATCATATAGCCTATTAGTGTCCCAATTCCGTCGAATAAATTAATGCTTTCAATAAAGCCAAAAATGACATGTTTTCTCCAACGTACAATCCTGCTTGTGGAAATCATCCGAATTTTGCTTGGAACCAAAACAATCCCAACACAAATACGATTCGTCCCAATTTTCAAGCATTACCGAATAATGCTTCGAATCCTCCCTTTCTGCCCAACAATTTTCAACCAAACTTTACGGGTCTGCCTCATAATCAACCGCAACAATCAAATTTTCAGCCAAATTCTGCCCATTTTCCCCATGACGATAAACGTCTAAGTTCGCTTGAGAAAACTCTTGAAATGGTTGGCCAAAGCAACGACTCAAAGTGTTCAATCAAACAGTAATTTGCAAAATTTGATTAACCTCATATATGCAAAACACAAACTAATAGATTACATAACTTGAAATGCAAATGAGTCAATTAGCCACGTCTATAAGTGAACGCGAATGAGGAATATTCCCAAGCCAGCCCCTTCCAAATCCCAGAAATCAAAACGCAAACTCAAATCAAGCCCATGTTGTTCAAGATAACAACGTCACCCAATTGAATGCTATCACAACTTTACGTTCTGGTAAAAAAATCGATAATCAAGTTGTTAGTCCAAACGACTTACCGGAAACCTCTCTCGACGCATCTGAAACCAATGAATGAATCTAAACAGAACATGGAGCCAAACGTTGAATCGAATGCCAATCAAAATCCTTCTTCTACTCGAGTAGACCCGCCTATCGAGTATCATGTTCCATTTCCACGTCATCTTCGACCCAAAAAACACTCAGATCAAATGGAAAAGACGTTGGAAATGTTTGTCAAAGTTAACATCCCGCTTCTTGACATCATTCAGCAAGTCCAAATGTATGCAAAATTTCTTAAGGACGTGTGCACCAAAAAGCAACACACTCAAGTGCCCAAAAAAGTATTCTTAGCCGCCAGTTGGAGTGAACTTTTGTCAAATCCATGCCGTTAAATACAAAGATCCTAGTTGCCATACGATTTAGTGTACAATTAGAGATAAGACGACTAGCAAATATTTGATTGACTTAGGCGCGAGTGTCAACTTGATTCGATACTCCGTTTACGAACAATTAGGCTTAGGTGAGCTCAAACCTATAGAGGTCACTCTTCAATTCGCCGAGCATTCCATTAAGAAGCCCGTGGGAGAAATCGAAGACGTGCTCATTCGAGTAGGGCAATTCATATTCCCTGTTGACTTTGTCGTTCTCGAAACCCAACCCGTGACAAATCCCGCTAGTCAAATTCCATTGATTTTAGGCCAACCATTCTTAGCCACCTCAAACGCCTTAATCAGTTGTCGTAACGGATTGATGAAAATCTCTTTTGGAAACAAGACTTTGGATCCCAATATTTTCAGTCTTGAAAGCCAATCGAATGTACCTCATGACCATACGTTGGATGTTAGTGTCATTCACGAAAACTTTGAAAATGAGACACTTGAACTTTACAACAAACGCAAAGCCGAGTATGAAAAATTGTTTCATGAAATTCCCAATGAGATTAAATACACTCTTCCTTTTGAATTGCTTGCAGTTGAGTACGAATCTCAACCCAACTCTTTGGTCGAAAACTCTCAAGTTGGACCTCAAACCTCTTCTTGATCACCTTAAGTACGCATACTTAGGTGATAATGAAACGTTGCCCATCATACTTTTTGCAACTCTCTCTCTCTCTCTTGACCAAGAAACTTCTCTTCTCTCTATTCTTTCGAAAAACAAGGAAGCGATGGGATGGTCGATCTCCGATATAAATGTAATCAGTCCCACTCTTGTTCAACATCGCATCCATTTAATTGACGATGATAAGCCTGTTCGTGACGCACAACGAAGGTTTAATCAAAAAAAGGAAGATGCCGTGCGCAATGAAATTCTTAAACTTCTCGACAACGGAATCATTTACTCAATCACTGATAGTTCATGGGTTAGCCCAATTCACGTTGTACCGAGAAAGTCTTGGCTAACCGTTATTAAGAACGATTCAAATGAAATGATTCCAACTCGTACTCAAACAGGATGGCGTGTTCATTAACTATCGAAAACTAAATGCCGCAACACATAAAGATCACTTCCCTCTTCATTTCATTGACCAAATGCTCGAACGTTTAGCCGGCCACGAATTCTTGATGGTTATTCCAGTTATAACCAAATTCCAATCACTCCCAAAGATCAAGAGAAAACGACTTTCACATGTCCATTCGGCACCTTTGCTTATTGACGTATCCCATTCAGACTTTGTAACGCTTTTGCTACTCTCCAACGATGCATGGTTGGCATCTTTTCCGACATGATTGAACGCTTTCTAGAAGTTTTTATGGATCATTTCTCTATCTTTGGGGATTCATTTTCCAAATGTTTACATCATCTTGACTTGGTTCTAAACCGATGTAAAGAAAAACATTTGACTTTGAATTGGTAAAATGCCATTTTATGGTCAAACAAGGCATATTTCTTGGACATATCATCTCAAATCAAGGCACTGAGGTAGATAAAGCGAAAATCGACGTAATTGCAAACCTACCCATTCTCAAATCTATTAAAGACATTCGATCATTTCTTGGACACGCTGACTTTTATCAACGCTTTGTGAAAGACTTTAGCAAAATCGCTCATCCTTTGACAACTCTTCTTGGCAAATACGTTCCTTTTAATTTTAACTTTGAATGTATTTCTTCTTTCGAACGTCTCAAAAACGAACTCATTTCTGCTCCAATCATTTGCTCCCCCAATTGGGATCTTCCTTTTGAAATAATGTGTGACGCTTGTAACTTTGCGGTTGGTGCTGTCTTAGGGCAATGCATCAACAAAATCTTTCATGTCATTTACTACGTGAGTGTGACTTTGAACGACGCTCGACTCAATTACACAACAACTGAAAAAGAGCTTCTAGCTACCTTTTTGCACTCGAAAAGTTTCGACCTTACTTGATAGGTTCATACATTACTGTGTACCCGGACTACTCTGCTCTATGATATCTCTTTGCTAAAAAGGATGCTAAATCCTGTTTGATTCGTTGGATCCTTTTACTTCAAGAAATCGACCTTACAATTAAAGACAAAAAAGGAAGGATAATGTCATAGCCGATCACTTATCTCGTCTTTCGAACGCACCAACCATCTTCGGTGTCAATCAGTGAAAACTTCTCCGATGAACAACTTCTTTCAATTTCTATCGATCCATGGTACGCTGATATAGTGAAGTACTTAGTCACTAAAGAAACTCCCTCCTCTAGGTCCAAACAGGACAAATATAAATTCATGTCCAAAGTGAAGTATTTCTATTGGGACGATCCGTACTTGTTCAAATACTGCCCTGACCAAATCATCCGACGTTGCATTTCGGATAATGAGATCAGGAGTGTTCTTTCATTTTTGCCACGATCAAGCATGCGGCGGACATTTAGGCCCTCGAAAAACTACGGAAAAAGTGCTTCAGTGTGGTTTCTATTGGCCGTCTCTTTTCAAAGACTCATTCGAATTTTGCAAAATTTGCGATCGATGTCAAATGCTTGGACGAATTTATCGACGAGATATAATGCCTCTAAACCCCATTCTTACGATCGAAATCATTGATGTTTGGGGAATTGACTTTATGGGACCTTTTCCCAATTCTTTTGGAACTTGTATATCCTTCTCGCTGTCGATTACGTCTCAAAATGGGTTGAAGCCGTTCCTTGCAAAACCAACGACCATAGAATTGTTGTGAAATTTCTCAAAGAAAACATCTTTTCAAGGTTCGGCACACCTCGCACAATAATCAGTGATAATGACACCCATTTTTGCAAACGTTCTTTTGAAACTTTAATGAAGAAATACTTGATAATACATAAGTCATCCACGCGGTATCATCCTCAAACTTGTGGCCAAGTTGAAGTTTCAAATCATCAAATAAAACAAATCTTAGAGAAACTGTTTAAAAAAATCAAAAAAATTGGTCTCAGAAATTGACTGATGCGCTTTGAGCTTACTATACTGCGTTTAAAACTAAACTTGGGATGTCCTTATTTCATTTAGTTTATGGTAAAGATTGCCATTTACTCGTTGAAATCGAACACAAAAAGTTGTGGGCAATAAAGAACTTAAACTTTAATCTTGAGAAAGCAGGCGAAAATCGAAAATTACAACTCAATGAACTTGAAGAACTTAGGAACGACGCGTACGAAAACGAGAACATTTACAAAGAAAGAACCAAAGTTTTTCATGATAAGTCAATCCTAAGGAAAACATTTTCGCCTAACAAGAAAGTTCTTTTATATGATTCAAGACTTTATTTATTCCCTGGAAACTTAAATCAAGATGGACCAGACCATTTGTGGTATGAACTACTTTTCCACATCGTGCCATAAAAATAGAAAACCTCAGGGATGGATTGA
This sequence comes from Allium cepa, assembly GCA_030765085.1. NCBI lineage: Eukaryota > Viridiplantae > Streptophyta > Magnoliopsida > Asparagales > Amaryllidaceae > Allium > Allium cepa. Next base: position 371,501,667 of record CM060944.1, on the reverse strand, counting down.
TTTTCAAAGTCAATGGTCATCGTTTGAAACCTTTTTGGGAATTTCCAAGTAACCAAGAGGAGGATCTCATCATCCTTCATGAGCCAAGCTACGTCTAGTAAGAATGTTAACCCTCTTTTGTAAATATGTATATAATTTTCCCCGTTACACTCATTATATCATGCATTGACTATGGGGACACAGTCAAAATTAAGTGTGGGGAGGGGTCTCATTTTCATTTTTTTAAGTTTCATGCATTTTGAATTTTCATTCTCTTTTAACTTATAAAAAAAATCTCAAAATTTCTAAATCTCAAAAACATTTTCTTTTTAGCATTTTGATTTATTTTTGAAGAAACACAATGGATAAGTATAAGTTTTGGTTAATAAATTGAAACTTTTAAAAATCTATTTGTCTTAAAATAAATAAAAATGAAGTTTGATTACAAATAACATTGATTTAACTAGTATATAGGAAGGTTCATATGTGTTAATTATGAAGTATGTTCTAAATGAAAATCCTTGTTTAAAAAAGTGATAAATTTAAAGTAAAGGATATAACAGCTTTACCTTCTAAGTTAAATGGTGCTAAGATAATTTTGCAAAACTCTCTCTTTCTAAAAAAAATGGAAGAAAAAAAAAAGTTTTGTATATATTTTTAACACCTAAAGTTATGTGTTCGCACTCATGTGTTTACTCGCCATGCTATGTACCCTTCTCACGTAAGCCCGAAAGGCAGTTAACGATCGGCATATCTCGCCTCAGTTTATCTAAGTTAGGTGTTTTATATAAATACTCTTTTTAATCATTCCTATAATCGTTAAGTGTTCACACTTGTATGTTCACTCCCCACGCTCGGTATTCCCCTCACATTAGTCCGAACGGCAGTGCATGGGTATAGCCTCAGTTTACCTGAGTTAGGCATATGTAAATATTGTTATTATCAACAAAATTTTCAAATAAGAGAGAGTAAGCAATTGAAATCCGAGCACCATGTTAACTTGTTTGATTTGAGTTGTTATTGGAAAGAAATGAAAATACCACTTTGATAAACTTTGATAACCAACTAAGATTCTATTTCATAGTTACACTGTATCATCGACCGAAACAACGAGTTAAACTATAGCCCATTTGTTTCGACAACTTTGTTTTTATTAGAAATTTTGATGAGTAAATGACTTAAATTTTCAAGATAATGACCAAAATTTATATTTAACTTATTTATGTCTATTTAAAAGTAAATCTTTCTTTTGTAAATACTTTCAAATACTTGCATTCATCCCATTGTAAATAAATCTTGCACTTTGTAAATATTTCACTTTTCATTTGGATTTAGTGGGTAGTATTCGCTAAAAACCCTCACGAGACAACGCTCATCCTACTGGGGACACCCAGAGGATTAACGGCTTGTTGCATATGCTAAATGCAATCTTGCTTCCTACGAAAATGGATTTATCTTAGTTTTGTTTTATTCGTGGATGAATAAAACGATAAATGTGGGGGTATTTGATGTGCATGTAAATATGCATATATATACATCCATATTTTATCTCTTTTTATTTAAACTAATATCATATTTGAGGGATTTTCATATGTTTAAAACCAAAATTCAATTATTTTCAAATCATCATATATTCATCTCCATTCAGGGGGAAAACAGTCATTTTTGTGCATGTGTCAATTTGAGAATTTTTACTTGGACATTTTTTGATGAGTTTTATTGGAATTTGGATGCATATGGAAGAGGCTTTTATGAAGACACATGCATGCAAAAATGAATAAAAAGGAAATAAGATGGAAATAATTCAAGACCATGATCATGGAGGACCCCACCCACTTACTTAAATTTACAATTAGAAGCTAATGGACAACTAAGCGGAGATTAAAGCTTCATGCACATCAAATGATGGATTAATCAGTTGCTAATGGTTACTTGGTGGCCACACTTCCTAAATCCATTTTAGGAAGCACTTTAAAAATGAAATTAGGGTTTTATGCATGTATAAATAGCCCTCTTATATACATATAAATATCTTCTACTCTCTCTTAAGTTTACTTAGGAAACTAGCAAGTTGTAAACACAAATCGAAGTGAAATAGAAATGGCTTCCAAGCCTATTTCTCTTCTCTTTTCTACTTGCTTAATTTACTTTTATGTTGATGTTTTATATGCTCTCTTCTTTGTAAGTAGATTAAATTTACATTCATACAAGTAGTGTAGTTTTTTTTATTTATTTTATGTAAGTAGTTTGTAGCTAATCTCATTTTCCTCCTTTTATTTAGTTTCCATTTCTTTTGCTTTTAATATTGAAATTTACATGTGTTGATATGATAACACAAATGAGTAGCTAATCCCTTCAATTTAGGGGTAATGAAGCTCTCAAATATTATGTAATTTCAACATTTTTTATGACTTTTGATCTCTTTAGCTTGTGCTTCATGAAAGTGAATTTTGATACAAGTTTATACAAGTGGGTTTGATAGATTATATTTGCTTATGCAAATGAGTTATTCTTATTCAAAAATAAACGAAATTTACATCATTATTTGCTAATTAAATTTTGATTTTGAAACGAAAGTAAAAATGAAATTTGATAATGTATATTACAAGTTACAAAAGTAAATAGATCATACTTAACATAGGTTTTGCTTTCGCTTCATTTTCTTGAGAATTTACAGGTGGTATAATTATTGTATTATAGTTTGATGGTTTAAGTTAGGTTAATTAATAACGTATATAAGCCATACTTATGATAAATGCAATAATTATTTGACTTAATACCATAACTAAAGGTCATAAATTATTTGTTTGTTGATTTACAAAAATATGAGAGCGGATTTGCCTCTAAATTGTTCTCTAGCCTAATAATTTTAAATCACATTTTAATTCTAGCTTTAGCTTCTTTTTTGTATTTAAAAATTTCCCCTCACTTTGGTCTAATTTAATTGAATTGAAAATTTTAAAATCTTAAAATTTTCCCCGTGGATCTTTCTGTACTCGCTACATACTAAAATTGTACGTCATGCGCTTGTGGTTATTTCAATTTGAAAATTTTCAACAATTTTCTAATCCGGTAGAAAAATTGTGGTTGAACATTAGAGTATTATATAAGTAATAAAGTAAAGTATGTTTTTATGAAATGTTTTATAAATAAAGGTGTATATAAGTTTTTATGAAATGTTTTATAAATAAAGTCGTGTCTTTGTAAAATGTGTATCAACTTGAATTACATTTTTGTTAACTGTTTCATAAATGATTTTAGTATTAAATGAGATACTATTTGGGTAAATGAATGTTGTATAAAGAGTAATTGGTATATTTGAAGAAACCAATAGGATAATATATGTAAGTTGTAGGTAGATTGTTTTATTCGCATGACTGTTCTTGATCTAGGATTTGAGTACATGGTTTCTATGTGATTTACACCAGTCCGAACAAGGATTTATCATTCAATTATCGATGATGAACTGAAACACCCCACACCCCTTAATATACCTAAAAGGACACACTAAAAGGCGTGGTGCGTTGTAGGTATATCTGAAACTAACAGAAACTGAGATTCATAAGAAAAAATTAAAAGTGAGTGCGGATTAAGGATCTTAAGGCTAATTTAACACTAGAGGGGGGTGAATAGTGTTTAATGGATTCTAAGACTTATATGGACTAATTTAAGATTATGACACAAACAAATGCAGAATTTAATCACAGAACAATCACAGAATAAAACATAGACGCAGAAAGTAAATAAAAAGTAGTAAAAGGAAAGAATACACATGATTTTATACTGGTTCGAAGTTACCTACATCCAGTCCTGTACCAAGGCAAACCATCTCATACAGATTTTTATTGTACCAATGTCGAGCTTATAATCCTCAATTTCTAAAGGTCTTCAGGTACCCTCATGTCTCTCGAGTCCGGAGCAAACTCTCTTGATTTACGGGGCTCAAAACCACCCAATTGATTTCCAGGCACAACCGCACCTTAAAAAGAGACTCGATAAACTTTTGATTATAAATTGATCTTATAACTCTGAATAGCACTTTGGTCTTCGGGAGAGACAGAGAATCAAACAAGAACGAGATTATAATTTGATTAACTTAAAAATTCGGCAGAATTTAGGCACGATCTTAAAAATATGAAAATTATAGAATATGGATTTGTAGAGAAGAAGGAGTGAAGAAAATAAGAAATTAGTTGGTTAAAAAATTCGTTTATGAAGGCTATTTATAAAGCACCAACGGTCAAAACCATTCATGAAGAGATTTAAACGAATAGACACTTCTTTTGAAAATTGAAATTTTTGAGTTCAATGGCCGCCATGTCGACATGGGGTATCCCATGATGGCGACACCCCTATGTTAAAAAACAATGTAAAGTTTGTTTTGAAAATGAAGTTTAGAACAAGGGTTTATTTAAAAAAATAACAAATAATATTTTAGGGCTAAAACATCTTTTTGAAAAATGTTTGAAAAGATAATTTTAAGACTACAATATTTTGAAAAGCAGTTTTGAAAATCATTTTGAAAAACCATTTTGAAGTAGTTTTGCAAGCTTCTTCTTGCAGAATATATCATCACATTAGGACTCGAAAACTTGTACAAAACTAGGATGTTTGTGGGTTTGTAAGCCATTAAGAAGATAGAAATGGGTTCCATCCCAAATGAAATTCAGAATGAAGATTTCCATGCTATTATGAAGTTTTAACAAAAACTAGACACTAATCTTGAAATCTTGATCTTAATACTCATGAGTCTTCAAACTTGATTTCTTCGTTCTTGATCTTTATGCTGTACAGTCTTCAATAATCATTAAGTGCCTTATATGTAATCCTGCATAATAACATTCATATATATATATATATATATATATGGACAATAGTGGTAGTATATATTTTATAATAAGTTAAAAAGGTTGTTGTCATTAAAACCAACATCTCAGTTCTTAACATTCTTCCCTTTTTGATGATGAAAACCTATATTTATAAAATATACTTATCATACCATAATTCCTATACCATGACTCCCCCCTTACTCCATGCCTACTACTATTTTATAACTTCTCCCCCTTTGTCATCAACAAAAACTTCTAACTAATAAATTCTCTGAACTTGATATAAGTTAATCAACCATAATAAAATAGAGTAATCCATATATAAGTGTAATAAATGCTAAGTGTGATCATAAGTATGAAATGTGATCATAAGTGTAATCCAAAAAGTAAATCAATCATTAGCCAATCATTTTTACAATAATTATTCAATCCAAACATCTATACAAACCATACCAAATAAGGTAAGTCAATCAAGTTTAAAACACACTAATCAAATCAAACAAATAGCATACATAATGACTAGACATTCCTTTGTACTTCCACCCATCTATCTTCTCCGAAGATAGGGTCTACTTTGATGACATCCCATTCTTCTTTATCTTTGTCGAGTGTGATAAGTGGATTTCTTTCGAGATCGTCCTTGTTAAGGGCTGAGATAATCCAACGATGGGCATCGAAATGTCTCTTTTGCTCCTTGATCATCTGTATTTGACTTAATTCTATGTGACGCTGAATACGAAGTATGAATGTAAGAATATTATTGAAGGAAGTGAGAGTTTCTTCAAGATTATCACTTAGATTCTTAATCAGAGAAGCCATAACTCAAGAAATAGGAAGAACTATGAAAAGGAGTGATTAGAGATGAAGTCTGACAAATTTATTCTGGAAGAAGCAGATATAAATAGGGGTAGAAAGTCGTTTGAAATGAATAGACCCAAGTTAGTTACATGAAAGTAAAATTTGAAAGTGTAACTATTTTTTGCCAGTTGTATGTCAACATGGGGGGATGGTGTATGTCGACATGCCTCTGCCAAAAGTGACATTTTGCTTTGTTTTGAATATTATGAACAAATCTATTAAATTAGTATTTGTATAATATAAAAACCAGCAATTACAGAGACAATTGAAGTTGAATAACAAGAAATGAAAGATTTCATTAATATTCTAGTCAACATTACATAAGATAATATAATATTAACTAAAATAAAGAAAACACAAAGATAGAACTTAAGATAACATGAACTAATACTAGTTAGATGAAGATGAAGAAGAAGATGGTCCAAGATTTCTACTAATTTTCCCAAAGAACTTGTCGATTTTAGTGGAAATCTTATCCATTTTCTTACGCATTGATCTTTTAAGTGTCTTTTGATTTTCCACTATAATTCTTTGATTATTGAGAATGGCCTTGTTGGAGGGATTAGCCGGATTAGTAGGATATTCAATACTCTCTAAGGAAGTTTCTTGATCTTCCTCTTCCTCCTCTTTAATTTCCATTCCTTCCTCTTCCTCCTCTTCTTCTTCTTCCTTCATTTCTTCCATCTCTTCATGAGCAAGTCTTTCTTCCCTTTCCGTAAGCGTTTCATATGGTTGAAACACTAATGAAATTTGCATAAGGGAAATGTTTCTATGGTTGAACACTTTTCTAGTTATAAATTCTTCCCTCAACTTCAAAGTAATTAAAAATCCGAGTGAGATAAATTTCATGATATAATGTGTTTTCACCCATAGTAAAATTCTTGGGACTTAGCTCATCCAAAATAACTTGAGCATAATTGATATCATAATTTCCAAAATTTGCAAAAAGAGCTTTGCGAACTTTCAAAGTTGGGTTGTTGTAGTTTCTCGAACTTGGTATAAGAGTGTGTTGGATAAGAAGGTTAACAATTCTTTCTTTTAGACCAAAATAACGATTTTTGAATTCAAAATTATCATCCCCTTCAAAGATGTGATGAAATGTCTCTCGACCATTTTCATTGATTTGAAATTCCAAGAGATTCATTCTGGTATACTTGCATTCCAAAATATTTTCCAAAATTTCACAATCCAAAACAATTTGTATTCCTTTAACACTACTCCAAATTTGTCCTTCTTCCCCATCATAAAACCCACGATTCAAATTCGCATAAAACATCTTAACAAGATTGGGATAACATACAAAATCATTTTGTTTGTTATCTACTAAATTAATAATAAAACATTGTTGAAAAAGATTTTCAATTTCATAAGAAGGAAAATCTTCAAAAATAACAAATTTTCCCGTATGAGTTTTACCAAAGTTTACATAGTTGATGTAAGCTTTGATAGCTTCCGAGTCATTAAAAGAAAGTTTTTGATAGATTTTGGAAGCCTAATGGTGTTAGGAGTGCTTCAAGAGGCCATTGAAGAAGTTTGGAAATGAGTAGAAGATAAATTTAAAATTTGAAATAAAAGTGAAAAGTGATGATAAAGAGAGTGAGATAAATAGAGATTCTATAGACATGTTCTCTGGTCAAGTGGCATCTTTGCAGAGCATTGAAGTTAGTGAAAAGTTGGAGGGAAATTCAAAAGTTTGAATTCAAATTTTGAAATCAAATTCTGAGGGGCATGTTGACATGGGGTATACGGGTATGTCAACATGTGCCTATTGAGTCAAAGTATAAGTTTTTCTTCCTAATTTCTAACAAATATATATATATATTATATCCTATATTCTAGTTATATAATTCATGGGATAACATTAAATATAATAATACTAAAATATTAATAATTTAATATTTAAAATATTATTAAAATAATATTATTTTTGAATTTAAAACTCAAAGTTCAAGAAATAAATTTGAATTTAAAAATTCAAGGAATTTAAAAGAATCAAGCAAACAAACAAGCATCCATTCAAACAAGAAAAATTAAAAATAATTTAAATGCGTACCTATATTTAGGCCCATACTCCCATCATCTTCTGATTCATGAATAGCAGTGAAACACAGATTTGAATTATCCATCTTCTTTTCATCGTCACTGGATGATGAGTCTGAGTCATGAAGAGCTGCTACGTATGCTTTCTTTCTTTTCCTTGACGAATCATATTTGGAGGGAACAACTGTTTATCTGTATATGGACAATCTTTCCTATGATGCCTGACTTCATTGCAACTGTAGCACCTATCATTGTTGACGTTCTCCGTATTATTTTTGAAATTCCTTTGATCATTTCTTTTGTAATTATTCATTTTTCTATATTTTAAGAATTTCCGGAAGTTTCTTGTCATGAAGGCAATCTCCTCATCACTGTCTGGTTTCGAATCCTTAGTTGTTGCATTGAATGCTAATGACTTCTTTTCTGTAGACTTGTTTTCTCTTCTTCCTTGCAGTTGAACTTCATAAGACATCAAATTCACAATCAATTCTTTTATTTTCATTAGACTATTATCATTTGCTTTTTCGATTGCAAGTGTCTTTTGATCCCATTCTGGAGTGAGTGAATTTAGAATTTTTCTAACTTGGTCTTCCTCCGAAAAGCTTTTTCCCAGTGCAATTAGTGAATGAACAATATCTTGAAATCGACAATACATGTCGGAAATGGACTCATTTGCATGCATTTTAAACAATTGAAATTTATTAGTTAATAGTCTATTTTACTTTGCTTTTCCTTCATGAGTAACTTGCAAAGTTTTCCAGATTTCAAATCCAGACTTGCAAACAGACACTCTATTAAACTCATTCCTATTTAATGTACAAAATAATATATTCATGGCCTTTGAGTTATTTTGTGCAACACCCTTTTGCTCAACAATCCACAAGGGAAAATTGGTAGTTGGTTCAACATACCCAGTTTGTGTGATATTCCAAGTGTCTAATCCTACTGATTGTAAATAAATTTTCATTCTACAACCCCAATATGCATAATTACTGCCATTGAAAAATGGTGGTCGGATAGTAGACTGACCTTCTATAAACGAACTAGTGTTAGGGATAACAGAACTAGTTCCAGAGTTGACATTACCAGTGTTGGTAGCCATTAAAACAATTTTCAAGTTTCAGATTATGAAAACTATAAAAACCTATACTCTGATACCAATTGAAAGTGAGTGCAGATTAAGGATCTCAAGGCTAATTTAACACTACAGGGGAGGGGGTAAATATTGTTTAATGGTTCTAAGACTTATATGGAATAATTTAAAATTATGACACAAACAAATGCAGAATTTAATTACAGAACAATCACAAAATCAAACATAGATGTAGAAAGTAAATAAAAAGCAGTAAAAGGAAAGAACACACTAGATTTTATACCGGTTCGGAGTTACCCAACATTTAGTCTATACAAAGGCAAACCACCTCATACAGATATACCAATGTCGAGATTACTCAATTTCTAAAGGCCTAGAGGTACCATCCTGTCTCACGAGTCTGGGGCAAACTCTCTTGATTTACGGAACTCAAGACCACCCAATTGATTTTCAGGCACAACCACACCTTATAGAGAGACTCGATAAAATTTTGAGATCCTATAACTCTGAATAGCACTTTGATCTGCGAGAGTGGACAGAGAATCAAAGAAGAATGAGATTCTAATTTGATTCACTTGAAAATTCGGCAGAATTTCGGCATGATCTTAAAAACATGAAAATGATAGAATATGGATTTGTGGAGATGAAGGAGTGAAGAAAATAAGAAATTAGTTGGTTAAAAAATTCGTTTATGAAGGCTATTTATAAAGCACCAACGACCATAACCATTCATGCAGAGATTTAAATGAATAGACACTTCTTTGAAAATTAAAACTTTTTAATTCAACGGTCACCATGTCGACATGGGGTATCCCATGATGTCGACATCCCTATGATAAAAACAAGAAAAGTTTGTTTTGAAAATGAAGTTTGAAACAAGGGTTTATTTTAAAAAAAAACAAACAATATTTTAAGGCTAAAACAACTTTTTGAAAACATTTGAAAAGATTATTTTAAGGTAAAATATTTTGAAAAGCAGTTTTGAAAACTATTTTGAAGTAGTTTTGGAAGCTTCTTCCTGCATAATATCTCATCACATCAGGACTCGAGAACTTGTACAAAACCAGGATGTTCATGCGTTTGTAAGCCACTTGTCGTAGGTTTGTAAGATACATGTCGTGGGTTTGTAAGCCACTAAGAAGGTAGAAATGGGTTCCATCCCAAATGAAATTCGTAATGAAGATTTCCATGCTATTATGAAGTTTTAACAAACACTAGACACTAATCTTGAAATCTTGATCTTGATACCCCTGAGTCTTCAAACTTGATTTCTTCATTCTTGATCTTCATATTGTATAGTCTTCAATAATCTGTACTTGCCTTTTATATACACACACACATACACACACACATATATATAAATATATATGTATGTATGTATGTATGTGTGTATGCATGTATGTATATCCTGCATAATCACATTCATATATATCTAGCCAATAGTATTAGTATATATTTAGTATTAATATATATTTTATAATAAGATAAGTTAAAAAGGTTGTTGTCCTCAAAACCAACATCTTGGTTCCTAACAAAAATAGGTAAAAACAGCGAAAATAAAATAATAACTTATTCAAAACAAAAGCTTCATAATTGCTTCATAAACCAAATAAGTCAAATACCAAATACAACATACATGTCTCAAAACCCAATATGTCCCATGAAACAAAAAACTCATAGTCTCAATAAAAATCAGAGTATAAATATCCCTCTAAAGTGCCAGTACAAAGAAAGAACCAAAACCTGAAAAAGTAGGGAAATACATATTAGAATCTTCTCTAAAAAACCTCCAAGCAACTGTATTCTACTGCCTTCTCCCTTGATTGCTTATGGAGGGAAAGGGGAAAATAGAGGGGTGGGTCAGGCTAAAAGTTTGGTGAGTGATAGAAACTACTAGAATCTTTAAGCAAAATAAAATTAATAGACTCTTCAATAGTTCTAGTATATACAAAAGGAAATAGGAAAGAGATAAGCTGGAAATAAATACGAGTAACTATAAGATAGGTTAACTTTGATTGTTTGCACTTGTCCTTGATTTCTGCCTTGATTATGATGAATTCCTAATCCTGTAATTATGTACCCCTAATCTTACCCTTTTGATCGGCCTACTACTCTATAGTGCCTTTCTACGGAGCAGCTGCTATATAACTCCCTACACAGAATGTTATTGTGGACCAGGCGACATAGATAGCTCCTTACATAAAAGGCAATTATTTATTGTGGACCAGATAATATATATAACTGCCAACACAGAATGTTAATGTGGACCAGATGACATATAAAGCTCCTTACACAGAAGGCAATGGTGTCTGCGAAATACACGCATACTAAGCGCTTGGAACTCACAATTATTACTGAGCACCTGAATGGAAGTCGCACGCATAACTGCCACCATGCCCATACTACCTTCTACTCCACCTATTGGGTCTTCTTATTACCTCAAACTCCAGCATAAGCGTGCCCCTCATTCCACTTCAGGCTAACGTGAGATAACCTTGTGTCCATAGAAAATAAGAGAAATGCTGTTGGTACTGGCCCGTCTTCCAAACAATATCTAGTTGCATCTATTATATATCCAAATCTCCCATGAATTGGACTTCTAATTAACCAATTAGTACCATTTTTAGCATAAGCAAGCCCTCGTCTCGCTTTAGGCTAATGCGAGGCCACCGTTTTGTCTAATAGGGAATGCTATTTGTTACAGTTCTAACTTTCGTTTTTTCTTACTAACTTAGGTAAATTATTTAAATATGCCTTTACATTTTTCTCTACTATCTGTGCTTATTAATTTTGCTTGAGTCTTAAAATAAGCCTCATTCTATTCTTTTTCTTATTGTAACCTACGTTATAATCATGTTTATTACTTAATCCAAGGTCTAAGTGTGAAAATAAGCTTATTTCATCTTTTACTCTTTCTAGTTATAATTCTAAGTTAAAACTAGGCCGATTTTTTTAATTCAGTGCAATTAACTTCATAACTAGGCGTAATTTCAGTCCAATTCCATTTATATTACAGTCTTTGAAATTTGCATCTTATATTCCATTATTTCAGTTTTCTTACAATTAAATCCATGTTCGCATTAATCCTATTCTAATCCACACGCGAAGAAGAAGGAGGAATAAAAGAAAACTGAAAATAGAAGAAAATCTAAAGCGTAGAAAGAAGATGTAAATAACGTATAAACAACAGTAAATAATTTAAAATACTATGAATAAATGGAAAGCTATAATTAACAGAAATAAACTAAAATTACTCAAAAGAATAGCTGAAAGGAAATAAACTAAAAATAGTTCTAAAAACTGTAAATAAAACTTCTAAAAAGATTATTCCGAAAATCGTAATAAAACTACAACTATTGGAAACCCTATTATTTTAACTTACTTAAAGAAATCTTAAAATAATTACAATCACTCACCTGTGGTCTTTAGCTCTTTCCCTTGACTTTCCTGGATCCACTTGTAAGGTATTAAAATATTTTTATTAAAAAGATTCTCTCCTTGGAAAATTATTCCTTTTAGGGTCCTTCCTAAAAAGGTGAACCCAAGCGAAGAAAATCTAGAATGAGAAAAAATGCTAGGTCTAGGGTCTTATTTTTAGGGGTAGAAGTGGATCTCAGATCGCCGAATTTGGAGATTAAATAGGTGTAACCATGTCATAGGACGAATAGGAGCCGTCGGTTGAGAGCACAGACACACCGGATGAGAGAACAATCAACAAAACACGTCATATATGCTTCAGGATCTCTTCTCGGCCATATAAGAAGGCGGTTCGACCACCATATCGACCCTTACACATGGTAGGTCGACCTTAAGGTCGACCTAACCCATGGGAGGGTCGACCTACCCTATATATTATATTTCTTTTTTTTTGATTTTGGTTGTTTCTTATTTTGTGCGTATCTTCTTTATACTAACTCAGATTCTGACGTTTTATATATGGATATCGATCATAAAATCACCACGGACATAATAGTGCAACTCCCATGGTCAATTTTGAAAATTTCACAAAGTTATTTTATTATTTAATTAATTCTTAATCTAATTACTATAGCTTAAAATTCAGCTTGTTATAGGAACACTTGACACAGATTCTTGATGTGATCTCAAGGTTTCCTATCACAGCGTATGGGTACGTAAGGAGAATAGAAGTTTCTATTCAAGGAACCTAATCAAAGTCCTTACTAGAGAGGTCAGGTGATCTATACCAGTTTGAAAGTGAAATTTATGTGATCGAGAAAGTGATCAGATTTGATATTACATATGGATGATCCAAGAACATCATATGAGCTTTAAGTATATGCGTATTACGTTTTTTAGCCTATGGAGAGTTCAGGGAATGACTCTTCAATTTATTTTGAGGTAGCATGAATAATTATCTAAGTAATAAACCGATGTTGTTGAGCATAAGGTACGCTTAGCATATTATTAATCGTCCTTGTGTGATGAGAAGGATTTCGAACCTGAGCAAACTATAAGCTTTGTTTGCTAGTGATTTTGAATACAATTAATTATTGATGTGTGCTTGTCTTTTTTTGTGTCAGTGATGTATGAATTTCGAGGACAAATTATTTTAAGTTGGGAGAATATAGCGGCCCAGAATTTCAAACACTTCGTATTCAAATATCTAAATTATTTAAATATTTGGATCTTGGATTTAGTGTGGTTAAATTGATTTTATAATGTTGTTAATCCTTTTTAATTAATCATTAATAAAGGTAACCTTGTTTTTGAAAAATATTTACAAAAATAAATAGTTCGAAGAAACATCAATAATATGATCGAAAATCGTTTTATCAATAAACAGTAATAGAAATTGTTCGAACTTGTTGTGATTGTCTAATAAACTAATGTTCCATTAATTACCAACTCTAATAAAAGCTTTTAGAAGGTGTTAGGAAGATATTTTAAGAGGATGGCTATTTTTGTAGTTAACTAAGGATGAAGAAGATATTTTCTTTCAAATGACAAGGTGTAAAAAAACATACGAAGGGGTCTCTTTGGTTGTCAAAAGGAGGGAAAGTAAGGTCTTTTGCCTTTGTTAAAGTCCAAACAATTTATCTCTTTCATTTCATAATTTTATTTCCAAGTTTTGTGAAGAAAAGCTTAAGTACATGCTCTCTTCATCTCTCTAATCTTCAATTTCCTTAAACAAACCAACTCTGATCCAATTCAAATTTAACCAAGTCCTTAGATCACCTTAAGAGCATGAAAGCAAGTCAAAGTTGAAGAAAGTTGGAAAATGGTGGAGCACTAGGGGAGGATGTGAGCATTTAGGGAGGAGGGAAGCATGGCCTTGTGTTTGTGAAGGCTAAAGGTGGAAGTTTTGGCTTTTGGGTGATGGTAGGAAGTGGTTCTAGTGTTCTAGTGCTTATGCTTGGTTGTTAGCAACGTTATGAGGTGAGTTTACTCACCATCGAATGTGTATATGTGTATGCATATATGGTTTTTACTTGAATAAAAAGGTTGAAGTAAAGTTACCTAATCAAAGTTATAAATTTAGGACCGTACTTGCTTTTGAAAGCAAATGACGGCTTTACATTTTGTATATTCACTTATACTATCCTATTAAACATGTATCGTGGTTTATACTTTTGTTTATGTGTTTGGTTGGCATGTGTGCTGAATTGATGTGAATATGGAGTGCTTGTATGACAATAGTTGCTATAAGCGCACATTAAAATCCCCTTGCTTTAAACTTGTTTATATTAATGATATGTTAATATATTATGACATAATATATTTTGGTTGTCCTCTACAAATACTGTAGTGTATGGGGCAGTAAAAAATTGGTTTTGAAAATTGTAGAATTTGTGAAATAAAGTTGTTAAAGTTAGAAGTGAATTAGTTGTTGTGGATGCACTTCGAAAATACCTTGTGTTTGGTGATTTTTATAGTTAATTTTGGAAGACATCCTTAGGGGTTTCTTTGCTGTTTTATTAAGTAAAATATGTGTACTTATTAATATAAAAATACCACGGTTTAAAAAGTTATAGGACTGGTTGAACGGCAGTGGAAAAATTTAAAGCGAAATAGTCGCTATAAATGCACATTGAAAAATATCTTGTTATCGTGAATTTTTAATATGATTTTGAAAGATATCCTCAGGGGTTTCTTTGAATGTATTTTTAGTATTCTAAGTATAATGCTTACTAAGTGCATGCATTTCCTATTTTGTTCTCTATCCAGGACTTTCTATAGCACTTATAAATGCTCTCTTTGGTCTACTGCAGCACTTCTGTGCTTCTTGTATTGTTTTGTTTTAATGCGACATTTTGACTAGTTTTTCATGATTTAAATGGTTTATTATTTATTATCATTGAGGAATCTTTTTACAGAAGTTCTAGTAATATAGATTGGAGTATGAGTAAAAGATTAGAAGTTTAAATATATTTTAAATAGTTATTTACGAATTTTTAAAGTAATGGGTTTTGAAATATAAAACACGCTTACTGGGGTTTTTGGTTTTACACTATTGTTATTGGGTAGTAGTTCTCGCTTGTTCGTGCTTACTGGTGGTGTCTACTGGTTCATAGGGTTTTGTGTTTCTTTGGTCGAGTTCCTACCTACTTTTTCGTTACTTCTCTGGCTACCTTGGCGATTGTATTACAATGGGGAAGTTTTTAGAGCTATAGCTTGTGTTGCTTTATTTTCCTTTATTTAGGCCCTTCTCTAGCAACCTTGACACTATTTTTACTAGCTGTACCAACTAAATGGCATAGCCTACCTCTTGGTGATCGCGTATTACTGCTTTAGCTTATATTTGATTTCTTTCATATGTCAATAGTGCTTTTTAGATGCTTCTATAATTTAGAAGTATATGATACTTCTTACGGTGGTTTTGGTTTGTTATGCAAATATATGGCTTCGTGCCTTTCATGAAATTATGTTTGTAATAGTTATAGTGTTATACCGTCATTCTGCTGGAATTTGGGTTGGTAATCATGTTCATCCACGGTTCTGCTGATCGCCTTATTGCTATACGCTGGTTTTGTAACCGAGGCTTGGAATTTGGGTTGAATAGCTTTGAACTGCTTTATGCAGCTTGTTATTGTATAAATAGGTTTAGTCTGCCATGTGCAGCTAGATATTATAAGTTTGCACCTTACATGGTTCTTATGTAAGTTGTATTAAGTGATCGGACCACCGTAAAACCTGTCATTAGTAGTTTAGGCATGTTGCCTAACTCCTGTTCTTTAGCTAGTTAATTAGTAGTTTAGGCACTCGGCCTAACTCTTGTTTCTTATATTTATTTATTACTTTTGTAGTAATAAAAAGTGGACGGTCGACTATAAATCCAGCTGGCTT
The DNA here is from genome assembly GCA_030765085.1 of Allium cepa. Lineage (NCBI taxonomy): Eukaryota > Viridiplantae > Streptophyta > Magnoliopsida > Asparagales > Amaryllidaceae > Allium > Allium cepa. The sequence goes on along the minus strand of CM060944.1, from coordinate 371,485,563 downwards.
TGCCAAAAATATAAAATTTGCTTTTATTGATTTTTGTCAAAATTTCAAATTAGTTATTTTTAAGTAATATTTTGTATATACATATTTAAAACCTATTTATAAGTATTTCTATTGTATTTATATATATAAGTTTGGAAAAGATAAATATTTTATAAAAGAATAAAGTGGGCTTTGATTTCAAAACTTACTTATAATAAATGGTTTTGAGAAGTTAATCAACAGTATATTATCTTGTTAATAAGTATACTTATATATTTAAATAGATGTTTTAAAGAAAATGTTAAGCGTAAATTGATTTCAGTTTTATAGTAATGATGTTGAGCAACATTTTTTAACCCATTAATTTATACTTTTGGAAATGTGAAATCTTGTTTAAGATTTTTGAATATTCTTATACCATTTGGAACAAGAATACAAATACATTTCTAGGTATTAAAAAGAGTAGAAATAAGTGTGAAATGGTAGTATATATGCTTTCTAAAAGTATTTAAATGTATATACAAGTATTTACAGAGAAGTTTTAATTAATGAAAAAATTAATAAAATAAAAAGGGGATTAGAAGTTGCTTATGTGACTTAATCGTTATTTGTATAACTTAATCATGCTTGGTGTGACTTAAGCGTGCTTTGTGTGTTTACTTGTTTATATGAAGTGTTTAATCCTATACTTTGCATTAAATGCCGATAAAGTAGATTTATTCAATCTATTAGAGTTAAGAATGATGTTTGAGAAGGGTTTAGAAGCAAACAGTGCTCTAACCAACCGGCTTCACTCTTGACCAAGGGATAGTATAAGTTGATAAGGTTGGAAACGTGATAAGTATACGAGACTTGGTTTCCATATTCGATCGTTACTATTTTGCAATAGGTAGTCGATTAGTCGACTATCGAGTTTGACCAAATTAACTTTAGAAGTATATGTAAGCATCATGTGTTGATATGGTTTGACATCCCTGAGGAGGACTCATTTGCATGAATAGTCACTTGCTTTAAGAATGTATATATATGAGATAGCCTAGGACGGACTCCTTTACATCATCCGTTTACTTCTTAAAGAACCAGAATTGAGTTAACTGGAAATTCAATGATTTAGTATTGAAGACACCGGGATCAAATAAGTGCATTACCTACTAATTACTGCTTCAAAACTGATATATGATTTCTATGTTTTGGTAGAAGTTGTAGGATGGAATTCTATAGAGTTGAACTGTCTATCCTAAGGTTAAGTCTAAGGGAGAGGTCGGTGTTAGCATTCGTCGGACAACTTATGTTGGGATCCATGGAGAGATTCATGAACTGTTCGAGATTGTGGAGTCCAAAGAGAAATTTGAGATCTGTTCGAGTGACAAAGACTTATATGTTGAGATGCTAAATGTGACTTCGCCATCATAATTGATAAAAATAGAGTGGGATGCATAGCTGGGGCTTTAGCTAAGACAAATGGCACATCAAATCCAAATATATATATATATATATATATATATATATATATATATATATACGCTTTCGGTTGAGGCAAGTGGGAGTTGTTGGTATTGGTATCACGTGTTCCGGTGTGTACCAGTTATGTTTACCTTCATGGCATATGTATTTAAAAATATTCATGGTTTTGAAAGGTAGCTTCTGACCCTTGTCATGAGGTCTGCTTCAGCATACTGGGAACGCCTCCAACGAAAATCCTTATGTGAACATATCTTAGTAGTTTTGGTTGTACTACTAATATTCTTCTATTGTGAGATGCAGGCAGCATAGCTATCTTTTGATTTATATTCTACAGCCTAGACATTGTCTATAATATCACCTTATGTACTTATTAAATGGTTCGGTTCTTTTGAGGAGAAAACCGTTATGATGATTCGAATGGTCTGACTCATGGTTTTATACTTTCCTTATTTCCATTGGTGTTCTTTCGAGTAGTCTGAGAAAGGCAAGTTTTCATTGATATTCTTTGGAGCTTTAAGAGATGAGCCGGACGCTTCCATCCACTTACAGTAACATTTTATCTCCACTGCACTAATGTTATATATATCTCAGTATATGTGGGGATAAGCAGAACTTAGAATTTTAACTGAAATGACATGTACCTTAGAGTGGCATTTTGTACTTTCTTTTGATATTATATGTTATCGTTCTACAGTAAGATTATGATATTATTTCTTTCGTCTATGTTCCTTTTCTTTTAATTTTATTTTTATTATAACAATTTTTTCTTTTCAGCCCTTGAGTGCATGGCACGTGAATACCGTGGATGTATTAGTGTTGACATTTGGGGGTCGAAAAGGCGAGTCGCTACACTTTATATATGAAAGTTGATCAGAGAATCGCCATGAACGGAATGGTGTAGTTTTCGTGGCAAAATTTCGATTTTTACGAAATTTCAATTTTTAGTATTTTTATTAATTAATTAATTCTTATTAATATTTGTGAGGTATTGCATTCTCCCCCATAAAAAGGTTTCATCTCTGAAATACCTAAGGGATGGATATTGTAACACACACTCTACAACTATGTTATACAACAAAGTTATCTAAACTACCATCTACTCAACCAAAAATGCAATGTTATTATGTATGCAATATACTATAGGTGAGCTCAATCCTAGCGGAAATGCAAGATCGTGGCATATAGGCGTGTATGTAAGCATCTAAAATATGCATAAGAATCTATATGAGTGCAAAAATAAAAAGTGTGGCAACCATCCCCTACCATCCAATCTAGTAACCACGAAGCAACCAAAACCCTAAATTTTGGAGAGAATACGTTTACCAAAGAAAAGCTCAAGATGAGAAGCCTTCGTCTTCTCTTCAGTTTCCTATGTTTTTTCCATTGGGTTATCTCTCCATTGTACTCGGACTAGCCTAATTTTTTTGTTACGAAGCATCCTAGTTCCATGAACCACTATACGTATAGTTGCAATAGGCGCTATCGGCTACATCTTAACACATGCTAACTGATTAGGCTCGATTTTGGTGGCGGTGTCGTGTAGTCAGTTCCCTAAGTGCGAAACATAAAAGGCGTCATGGACCCTTGCTAACTTATCTAGAAGCTTTACCTGATATGCATGTTTCCTTACCATTTCCAAAATCGGGAAAGACCTAATAAACCTCAGTGCCAACTTCTTCGTTGTACAAAACATCATAACATTCCTAAGAGGAGAAACCTTAACTAATACCATATCTCCAACCGAAAACTCCAATTCCTTCCTTCGCTTGTCAGTAGAGTGTAAAACCCGTAATTTGGTGTCAGTTATTTAATTAGTTAGTTAATTTAGTTAGGCTCTGCAAATGAAATTTTGTAAACTATGGAATTTGGCTATGAAACTTGCACCATCACATTCGTGATGAAATTTTGATCAATTTTCATATTTGGAGTTTTACGGTCGGAGTCCAAATGAAGAAGTTACGGACAAAAAATGAATTTGAAACGAAAATAATTAAATAAGAAATAATTAACGTTTTTATATTAATTACCTGGGACCAAAGGCCAACCCATCATTGGGATGGTCGACCCCTAGCGGTCGATCGGTGGCGACTGACGGCTCCAATAAAGCTAGGCTGCAATGGCCTAGATTTAATATAGTGAATATTTTGCTCAGGTTCTTTTTTAATACACGAAAGTCCTCGAAAAAAGATTGTAAATTAGGTCCCTAGAATTAAGTTACCGAATAATTGCAAACATTTATGCAACTATTTAGTGAATAATTGCGAAAATTTTCGCAACTGTTTTGGTGAATAATTGCGGAAATTTCCGTAATTTTTCCGTGAATAATTGCAGAAATGTCTGCATTTTTGAATATAATTACATAAATGTCTGCAATTATTCACTGAATAATTGCAGAAATGTATGCAATTATTCGGTAACTTAATTCTAAGGATCTAATTTACATACTTTTTTTGGCAGGGATGTATAGTTTATTTTGAAACTTAACAGGGACTTTAATCAAACTGTCCCTTTAATATATTTCAATCTAACGGTTTTAGTTGATTCTAGCGTCTATAAATTCAGGCTTAACCCTCCCATCTCTCTCATATCTTTATGGAGGTAGTAACAAAGCTCTGCCATTTCTTCTTCTCCGCTTTCTTTATAAACTATAAATGATAAATATTTGTATTTCATACGAATTAAAGAAGAGTAAAAATTTAATAAAAAAGAAGAAGAGAAAAGAATCAATCACATGCATATTTAAGGTAATTTATATATCCATATATTTGTATCTATTTTATCACTCAACCCCAAATCTCTTCTACGATCTGTAATTTTAATGTATTATAAACCCTTTTATAAATATCGCTTGGATTAAAAAGGACTTGGAGATGAAAGATTCTACTTCACATCTAGAGATTTGGATCGCTCTTAAAAGGTGAGTGGGATTTTAATAAATTATTATATTATGAAAATTATCTCATTGGTGTTTATTTGATTTTTATGCCTAATTGGATAATTTTATATGAGTGGTAGGCAACGAATTGAATACGATCTGAATATATTAAATATCGTCCATATATTTTTGTTTATGAATTGATTTAGCATTGTGTACAACTTGATCTAGAAATCAGTTCCAAGAGTATGAATTTAGAATATAAATTTGAATGAAATTTTTCCAAATTTGAAATAGGTATCAAATCCTATTATTGTTTCCGCTGTGAGTTTAAATTTCTATCAATCTTCGATAATGTTCATGCTTATTTGCAGGAACCAAATCCAACGATTTATGCTTTGATGGACTTGGGTTTCGATTTTCATTGAACTTTAGGCCCAATAAAGTATGGGTTGTTGAATTCGTTATCAGAGCACTAGGTTAGTAGATCAAAGGAATTAGAATAAATTGAGAGAACGTATTCGTACTCTCTTATCTAGTAGTATTATATTTTTATGCTAGATTCTAAGAGTACCGACGGTAGAAGTAGTTGTAGTTCCACTCCGAAGGAATTGGAAAAGCATCTATGAGTTGGAAATATCTTAGAGCTAAGACTTTCACACCGACTTCAAAGTACCCCATGGAGTGCTGGCTATGCGTAAAGTGCTGTTGTTGAAAAGAAAAAGTACGGTGTATGAATGAATCCCAGAAAATAGTGGTGTTCAACTTGATGGTTGAGATTATAGCTACCTTGGGATTTTGTATTTTGAGTTCCAGTCAGAGATATGTAATTATTCCAGATGAATAGAAAATTTGATTTCATATGTCGCAATTTTCCGCAAGCAAGTCTTTATTATAGGCATACGTTGATCACCTCTTTGATGGAAAACCAGATTTATATTTGAATAATTAATGCCAATTCCTTAGTCTAAAACTCATGAGAGAAATTTTATAAAGCATATTTTGGAAATGCCTTAGATTTTTGAAAATGGGGGTTTCAAAGGATTTCTTTTCCTAAGGATTTATTTTGAAAATTTTGTCTTTTGAGGAAGTTTTGAAATTTTAGTTTTTAAAGAAACACGTATACCACTAGATTGATCGTGTTAGGAAATTTTCGTTTATAAAAGATTAATTCTAGTTTATAAAAGATTAATTCTTTAAACCCTTGGATATTTATATGAATGTGTGTGTGCGTGTATATCAGTAAAGGCTTAATATGATTTTTGGCAACAAAATAGCTTTTCAAATTTGGGAAATTTGTGTTTTAAAACGGTTTTTAGAAACCTTTATATATATATATATATGTGTGTGTGTATATATATATGTATATATATAAGTTTGACTTTTATAGGGAGCTATGGTATGAAGTGGTTTCTGTTATTTAGGAACAAATATAAAGGAGCTTATATTTAGCTCAGTGGTTTTTTTGGTTTATAAAGTCGGGGGTTTTTATACTCTCTCTTTAAGGTATGGACATAGGAATGACATTCAACTTTATTTCGGTATGTAGTTTGAAGTGTTGTTAACCCACCGGGTACTGGAAGAAATATTTTCGTGTGAAGTAGGCATGAAAGAATATTTAGAATACTTTTTGATTTTTGAAAGTGTTGTTAGTCGCCACAGTTCCGCTAAGGCTATCGCAATCATGCCAAGTAAGGGTTTACATGGTAAGGTGGATAACATCGTGTGGAAGGTAGAACTTTTCTAGATAGGTTAAGCTGAAGATGGTATGAAGAACGGTCATTAAAGTATTAATTAATTTAACAGGCCCTATCGGGTCTAGGTTCAGGATGCGCCTAAATCTGGGCTAGCGATCAACCGGTTGACCTAATAGCGGCCGACCGCTATGTGGATTCATCCCGAACCTGAACTTGGAACGTGACTATAAGTCGCGTCCAAACCTTCAGCCGCTGCACCCCCCACTCTCTTCCTCCTCTTCAATTTTTTTTTCGAACCCAATTCCACCTCCCCGTCCTCCGCTTAACTAAAGCCTCTCTCCTACATTCCTACACCAACCAACGCCAAAATCCTTGTGCGTCAGATCTTTCCCCACCACTACTCCGGATCTAAACCCTTTTTCTCCCTTTTCTAACTGCCTTTATGCCCATGGCACCACCATATACCGAAGGCTCTTCCTCTCGTCATCCAGGCCTCACCTCTGTAAGAATCTGCTAGGCCTGACCGAAGCTAGCGGAAGATTGCCACCTATCTCAGAATGGCAGACTTCGATTTCCTTCATGGACTTCTAGTGAAGTTCGGAGATTTCACCACTATCGGGCTGGAAGATCTTTTCATCGTGGAAGGGCTTGCACCAATCCTATGCTTCGAGACTTATGAGTGGGAATATTACCGACACTACGTCCATCTTTTAGATGCACAAATGGCATAGAATTTTAATGATGGCCACATCTACATTGAGTCCAAGGTGAAGGGAGCTCGGATTGAGATGTCAAATGATGATCTTGTTGGAGTTTTAGAGATATTTACAGTAGACACTGATTTGGATGATATAAAGATGTTTGATCCTGAGATTCTATAGTGGATATTTTCTAGGAATGTCGATGATTGGAGGACCTACAATTTGCGATAGGTGGCCCATCTCGTTGTGCGCATCATTCGGCACAATATTATTTTGAAGATGGAGAACCTTGACTGAAGCTATACCTCAGTGCAAAAGGTTGTCCATGCTATAATTGGTAGCATAGCCGTCAACTGGCCTCGTGTCTTTAATGATCCATATGGTCGACCATGGAATTGGTACCCTGAGGACCCACTTTCAATATTACCACTTGCTCACTCAAGTGTTTAGGCATTACAGGGTAAATTTGAGCGAGAGCCAATAGTGGGGAATATCCCTTCCGCCATCGACCGAACCACCATTAAAAGGATGAATATTCCTTTGCCACCTACCCCACCACATGTACCACCACTAGAGCCGAAATACAAGCAGCAGGGGATAGCATAGGGCATCGAGGGTTGTTATCCGTCAGAATCAAGCAGAGCTCCAAGAGATAATGACAAAGTAGAGGTGCTAAGGACGTGCGACTGGATGCATAGCCGCCATGCTACGACCATTCCATGATCACGGCAATGGCTCGAGCTCCAACCGTGGAGTGAGACTTTCTCACGGTTATTAGGCATTGTTTTATTTAGGAGTGTACCTTTTATTTCCAGCATTTGTTCTTTTCTTTTGGGTTGTTAGATTGTAAAACTGTTAGTTGTCTCTTATAAAAGCCATGCATGATATTATGAGTTTCTATTCATTTTGTGTTATTGCTTCTGGATATGCGAACCACTTCTATATATATGCATATTAGAGAAATAATATAAATATAGGAATCTTCTAAAGACACTTAACTAACAGTAGATGCAACGTAAGCATGAAGTTTACAATAGTTGAAAATTTAGCATAGGACATAACAAAGTAATTTTGATATCGTGGGTCATTGCTCATGTTCCATAAATGCTAAAAAAAATTAATATAGATGTGTTGTCATTTTTAAATAAAATGTCAAATTTCTGGGTAAAGATTCGTTATAGAATTTTGGAGTCTAATTTATGCGCTTAGCACATAACCGACTTTCGACTACGTTGAAAGTTTAGCATGATTTATCGAAAATTTTGAGAAGGAAAATATTTTGAAATTTTTTCCCTTTATTTGAACCCTTTTGACAAAAAAAGAAAGAGAGGAAATAAAAAAATATTGTATTTTAGTTATTTTTGACTCTTAAATTGTTTTTAGAGTTTTTGTTCGAAATTTTATATCAAGGGAAAATATGCATCTAAATATTTTGGGATTTTATTTTCCAAACTACGTACAAATTTGAAAAGTGAGAATGATTTTTGTGAAAACTTTGATTTTGAAGGCGACATATTTGGCGTAGGGAAGGCAAACAGAGTTAGAATTTGCAAATTTAGTGGTGCATTAGGGTTAATGATGCAATAAATGCAAGCGATATGAAGTGAAAAGCTATTTTACACTTAGAATTTCTATTTCCATACGTTGTCGACGGCCGCGCGCAAGTCTATTTTTAGACTTAATTCTGTTTTAGAGCTTGAAAATAAGCCTCCTTATGCATTATGTGCATGAAAAATTTGGAGTAAATTCGAGATAGCAAAAAAATTTCCACTATACTACGGGAATAGGAAGATTATAATGTGGTAAGAATGTAAATTCTGTACCAAATTTTCTTTTTCTAGCGTAGGATTAAAGTTTAGAAAGTGATTTTTTCATACATTAGATTGTTGGATGATAGGAAGTGGATGCAAAATTGGTTGCTTCATATTCTACTTGTAGGAGCACGAGGTTTCAGATGAAATGATTTTTCAGAAAGCTGCATAAATGTAGAACTGCCAGTGTATATGTAGGTTGTTTGCATCATGTTTTCAAAAGCAATGCATTCATATAGGAGGATTCGATTTCGAATCATTCTACATACATATTTTTTGTGTGGTGACGCAGTAATACACTCTGCACTTATGCACGTTTGGTTGCAAAATTTGTTGCACACTCATTGGTTTTGTAGTTTAGATAACTAAGAACCAAAACCTTGACTTAATCATCGGTGAAATTTCTGGAACGAAATTCCTTTTAAGGGGGGAGAATGTAACAACCGGTAATTTGGCGTTAGTTATTTAATTAGTTAGTTAATTAATTAGACTCCAAAAATAAAATTTACACAAATGATAAAATTTGACCATGAAACTAGAAACCATTGCATTCATGTTGAAATTCTAAGAAATTTTCATATTTGGAGTTTTGCGATCAGAGTCCAAACGAAAATATTACAGAAAAAACGAATTTGAAATAAAAATAATTAAATAAGAAATAATTAACATTTTTATTTTAATTACCCGAGCCCATAAGCCGACCCATCATTGAAGATGGTCGACCCTAGCAGTCCACCAGTCACACAAGGGTGGTCGACCAGTGGCGACCTAGCGGCTCAAGTAAACCTAGGCCGCAACGGCCCGGATTTAATATATTTCGATTTGACGGTTCTGTTTGATTCTAACGCTTATAAATTCGGGCCTAACCCTACATTTTCTTCTCATATTTCTACGGAGATAGTAGTGAAGCTCTACCATTTCTTCTTCTCCACTTTCTTTCTAATTTATTAAAGATATGATATTTATGTCTATATTCATACAAATCAAAGAAGAGTAGAAAACTAATAAAAAGGAGAAGAGAAGAGAATCAACCATATACGTATTTGATGTAATTTATATATTTATACATTCGTATCTATTTTACCTTCCAATCTCAAATCTCTTCTCAGATTTGTAACTCTAATGTATGTATATGCCCTTTTATAAATATCTCTTGGATTAAGATTTGGAGATGAATCAAAGGTTCTGCTTCACATCTGGAGATTTTGATCGCTATCTAAAAGGTAAGTGGGAATTTTATAAATTATTATAATATGAAAATCATCTCGTTGGTATTTATTTGATTTTTATGCCTAATTGGATAATTTTATATGAATTGTAGGAAATGAATTGAATACGATCTAAATATAATAAATATCGCCTACATATTCTTGTTTGTGAATTGATTTAGCACTGTATACTAATTGATCTAGAAATCAGTTCCAAAAGTATGAATTTAGAATATTAATTTGAATCAAATTTATTCCAAATCTAAAATAGATTGTATAATAATGTTATAAATTTGGATTATTTCCCTAATCTTGTTAGAATGTAAACTTTTCTATATTTGAAATTGCTGGAATTTAGATCTGCTTAATCATTGTAAATTAGTTTGATTTAATTCCCTTTTAGAAAGATACAATGTTTGATCTAACAAGGAATAGATGCAAATAGAAAGAGATGTGTAAAGTATAAATTCATTTTAGTTTACATTGTCTATTTCAATGATAAAAAAATGATTATTCTTTATAATTTCAAACGATGCAATCTTTTATATTTTAAGTTATATTTTTTTGGATTAATTTATGGAAATTATAGCGGTAATCTTTTTAAATATGGTTCCAGCAATTTAAAGTGGAAAAGTATTTTCTAGTAAAGGTATGTAAATAGAACACATTTAGTGAAAGTAAATATTTGTACATAATTATAGAGCTTATAATTATTAAATAAAAAGCTAATAACGATGCTTGCATGTAGGATAATTAACCAATGAAAAAATAATTTAAAAGGTTGTAACTCCAATAAATGGTAATAATATGGGAGTTGCAATAATTTAATAGGGTAATTGAATTTATTGGACTGATAAATAAAGAAGTTGAATTGATAAAAATGGAATCGATATAAAAGGTAACTAATTTGAAATTAGTAATCATACATAGAGAACTTAGGAAATGTCTATTAGGATTTTATATACAAATAGATATTTATGAGCATTAACGGGGATTTACGGGTTGCTAAATATTTAAGGTAAATCTTATTACCTTGGATAAAAATAATAATTAGTAAGCTAAGTCCAATGTCTACCTAAAATAATATAAATAATGACTTAAGATGGTTAATTGGAGTTAGTGGGTTAGTGATGCAAGGTCAATAGCGTCACTTGACGGAAGACTACCCTTTACTTTTATGCTACCAGCAGTTGGGTGTACTTACCACTGTAGTGAGGTATCACTTATCCAACGACTCATGATGACGTGAGAGATTGGGCTTGCAATCTTAATTGGAAAGTATTAAATGGTCCAAATTTGGAACTAGGAGCAGTGAGGGATATCTCCATAGGGGTTCGCTTCTGGTTTGAGGTCTTAAGTGGCTGAAGGGTCCGCCTCTCTCCTAAATGGAAGTATTAAATAAACTAGTGAGATTCCAAATAAATAAATAAGAATGTCTCTAAAATGGGTTTACTTCAGTGTTGAGGTCTTTAGTGGCTGAAAGATCCTCCTCCCTACCGAAAGAAGTAACATAATGAGATGCCATATTTATAATTAAAAAGTGAGAGTCGATATCTTGGGAATGGTTGCTTTGGATTTTGGGTCTTAAGTGACTATAAAGTCCTCCTCTTTCCCATAAAAGAAGTATTAAGTAGCCCAATAAGATTTCCAAGCAATAACAGCTAGATAGTACCATTGAGAAGCATGATTCTAGAAGTAGGTCTTAAATGACGGGGTCTACCTATTTTACACTGGGAAATATTAAGTGGCTTGGGTATAGTCTCTTACATTGCTAAATCCAAAATAATAATAGTACCATTTAGGATCATGCCTTGGGGATAGGTCTTAAATGATGTGGTCTGCCTTGGTTAAGGTCCTAAATGACCAGAGTCTGTCTATTTTATAGTAAAATGTTACTAAGTGGCTTAGGTACTGTTTATTACATGACTGCAATTTTATAGACGATAAATGCGGTAATAGCTGGACATTAAATGTCAAAAGTCTTAAATAGTGGTTGGAGGTCTTGTAGCCAGGACCCACTGACCATTAACAACGTTGTTAAGAAACCACCTTGGGAATAGGTCTCAAATGACATGGTCTACCTCAATTAAGATCGTGAATGAGAGAGTCTGCCTATTTCTCTTTTAAAATTATTATAGAAGTCCGCTTTATATTTAGAAGTATTAAGTGGCTAATGGGTTTGGAAATATTGTGTGGTTAATTTGACTTCATTAGTATTTCGTATTTTATAAGGGGTAATTATGTAATCGTATATTGAATGCAAGGCTGTATTAGAATGGCTAACCTAAATGGATATAACTATTAATGAAAAACTATCGGTATAAGTTAATGTTATGGACGGTTTATATTTTTCCAACAACCGAAACGTTGTTCCGACCCTCTCCTCATTACAACCTATATGATAGATTTAGAGAAACATGTCATTAGAGCTGGATGTGCCTTGTTGTTGGAGAGTCTTCTTTCTATCATGCCCAATGCTGATGTGACAATCTACTATCCAAGGGATACCATTAATTCAAAGGTAGTAGTCATAATAAGTATTCTTATCTTATTATTGTTTCTGCTATGAATTTAGATTTTTTTCAATATATGATAATGCTCGTGCTTATTTATAGGTACCTAATCCAATGATCTGTGCTTTGATGGACGTTGGTTTCGATTTCTGTCAAAATTTTGGCCATTAAGGTATGGGTTGTTACACATTAGACTTCTAATGGTCCTGTGCGGCCTTTATTCGCTACCTAATCATCTCTATCATTTCTGAGGTCTCGTGGATCAAATCTGATTCAAGTAGAATTTTATTGGTGGTTTTCCACTAACAATTTAGCGATATGCATGGCCTTCCGTATAAGTCTTTAAAGGGCGCCATGAAAATTGTTTCTTGAAAACTATTATTACGCAAACTCTGCCAAGGTTAAATATTACTCCCAATGTCCTCCAAAATCCAGTCCACCCTTTCCATGTGGCCATTGGTCTGCAGGTGGTAAGTGGTGCTAAGGTTCTATGTTGTTCCTAAAGCTAACTGCAAACTCCTTCAAAATCTGTTGGTGAATAATAGTTTCCTATCACTACTAATGCTAACCGAAATCCCATGCAGTCATACTACTTCCTTGATGTAGATTTTCACCAGAGACGTTGCAATTTTATTACTCCTTATGGGAATATAGTGGCACTTTTAGTGAGTCTATCTACTATAACACAAATAGCCACATTGCTCATTTGACTCCTAGGCAAACCATTTATATAGTCCATCATATATGCTCCCACTTCCAAGTCACCGCCTCTAAGGGCAATAACAACCCTTCAGGCTTCCTTTATTCCGCCTTTATCTTTTGGCATGTCAAACACCTGGAGACATACTCTGCTACCCATTTCCTCATCATCAGCCAATAGAAAATCAACTTCATATCCTTGTATATTTTATCTCCACTGGAGTGAATACTTATTCTAAAATGGTGACATTCCGCTAGCACTTCCTCCACTATTGGAACACATAGGCTTTCATCTCTCCTTTGCCATCCCCTTTTTCCTCTTGCATATCTATCAATATGGATGAAATGTTCACCACTACTTAGCCTATCCAAAATATCTACTATTGCCACTTCTTTCCTCTGTTCTTACTTAACGCGGTCCATCAATGCTGATCTAACTTCCATTACTACGAATTAGCCTAGAGGGGTTCTGTTTCCGGCTGGAAATTCAATTTCGAGAGGAACTCCAACTGCCTCCACTCATGTATAGCACCAAGAGTAGCATGTCTTCGGCTAAGGGTATCAGCAACAACATTCCCTTTTCTAAGAGTATACTACATCTTGAAGTCATATGATGCTAAAAACTTTATCCACCACCGCTACCTAAGATTCAAATCTTTTTGGGAAAATTTGTATTTAAGGGATTTGCGGTTGGTGAATAACTCAAACCTTTCTCCCTAAAGATAGAGCCTCTATATCTTCAAATCAAAAACGATAGCTGCTAACTCCAAGTCATGAGTTGGGTACCTCTTCTCATCTTCCTTCAACTGCCCACTTGCATAGGCTATCACTCTAACTTATTACAAAAGAACATCTCCTAGCCTCGTACAACATGCATCGGTGTAAACCATGAAAGGTTTCATCCCATCTAGAATGGTAAGTACCGGTGCACTAGTTAACAGCTCCTTCTACCTCTAAAATGCTTCCATGCATTTCTCAACCAATGCAAAAACCAACTTTTCTTGGTTAAGCGAGCCACTAGGACTACTATCTTTATAAAGTCCTTAATGAATTTTTTTTATAGTAACCCCCCAACCGAAGAAAACTCCTAACTTTTGTGGTGTTCTTCAGAATATTCCAGTCTTGAATAGCTTCAACCTTTGTTGAATTAATGGACAATCCCTTTTTGAAAACAATATGACCGAGAAATTTCACCTCCTTCTTCCAAACATGGCTTTTTGAGAAATTGACTTTTAGTTGGTGCGTTCTCAAGGTCCCTAGTATCTCCATTAAGTGATTATCAAGCTCACCTACATTCTTAGAGAATACTAGAATATCATCCACAAACGCTATGATGAATTTATTTGGCTGCCCACTAAAGACTCTACTCATCAAATCTATAAAGTATGCGGGGCACTCGTCAACCCAAAAGGCATTACTTTTAATTCATACTGTCCGTTTGGAGTGTGCAAAGAGGCATTCTACTTGCAACCCTAAGCTATTCTTAATTAGTGGAATCCAGTGGCTAAGTCCAATCGAGAAAAGATTTTAGCTCCAACAAGCTGGTCAAATAAGTCATCAATTCTTGGTATGGGATATTTATTCTTCTTGATCATCTTGTTAAGCTCTTGATAGTCAATGTATAGCCTTAAAGAACTGTCTACCTTAGTTATGTGGACAATCGGTGCTCTCCATTTTGAAGTAATTAGGTAAATAAATCCCTTCTACAATAGTTCCAAAATCAGCTTATCCAACTCTAACCTTTCTTTGGGGGCCATATGCCTTAATGGCAGCACGACAAGTCTAGCGTCCTTCTCTAAATCAATCCTAAAATCGATCTTCCTTCGACATGCAAGACTGTAGACTTCTTCAAAAACGCCTGGAAAGTCTCGGATTATGGACACAGATGAGAGATCATCTTGTGATAGGCTAAGAGAATATAAATTGCTTAACTCGATTGAGTTCTAGGGTGCACAACGAACAATGATGTCTCACCCCTAACAACTTCTTAACCAAATGATCCTCTTATCACAATCAAAGATAGCTCTATAGTAAATAACCAATCTATCCCTAGGATAAGTATATACCCTTCAAAACCAAGAACATACACGTTACATGTAAAGTCAACATTACATATATCCACAACTAGGTCTTTACAAATCAAAGAAAGGTGTGTCGACCTACCAATTGAATTTGGCATGACTATTGCAACTTGGGTTTTTAGACTCAAGGACTTGACTACATTTCTAGTTATGAATGAATGTGAAGCTCCTGATCAAAAAAGATACAAATAGTATTTTCGAAGATAATAGTTGTACCTTCCAATGTAGCTTTTCCTTAGTCTCTGGGAGGCGGTCTACTTGGGACAAATATAGCCTCAATGACGTAAGCTTGCCAACTTTGCCCTTCGTTGTTAGCTTTGGACACCAATTGTTGCACTATCGCTCATCATGGTAGTGATAGCATCAACCCTTGAACTCCTCCTTCATCAAACTCACCTTACGGTCTTTAGCAACGTGTCCATTCTTCTAACATCTTTGCCATGTCACACCTTCTTTATTGATTTCCTTTGTCTTTCTTATCAGCCCAAAATCCTCCTCTCTTAGCTCCACCTTGACTTTGCGCTTGTTCAACCTTCTCTTTCATCAATCGGAAGTAAGGCCATTTCACCTGTCATCTCTTAAGTGGTGCTTGTAGGAATTTGGGTCAAAAGCAGCTCTCTAAGCTGAGAATTTAGGTCTTTAACAAATTTCATAGCATTCTTTGTAGAAGTGTCAATCGGACTCAATTCAAACTTAGCTAATTCTGTAAACTTATTGATAAACTCCTTCAATATGGAGTCTCCTTGCCTCAGTTGTATAAACTTCTCCAACTGCAAACTTACCAGCTTTGGACATGAATCGTGACTCAAAGCAAGCCCTAAACTTAGCCCAAGTAATTCAATCTTCTGCATTCTCTTCAACTTTAATGGTCCATCAATCCTTCTGGTCTCCCTTTAAATGCCATGCAGCCATCCTACTTTTGATCTAGTCTTCCTATCCAAGGTCACTAAATGTACATTCACATTTGTTGATCCAAGCCATTATTCAACCAGAATCTTCAACACCCACATACACTTGTCCTCCCATGCTCTGGAATTCTTTACGCATTTTAGGAAGTCTAGTGGATGGGGTGTTGCTTCAGTAGACGAAGCAGCTAGTGCCACTGGTGTAGATTGTTGAAGGATGGGAACCTGCCCTGTATTTCTTAGGTGCTGCTTGAACTATTCTGGCATACCTCCAATGATGGATATTTCTTGGATGGAGGGGTTCCCAGCCTGAGCTATTTTTCTCAGCCATAATCAACTGTCTATTGGTTTGAGCTTTTTGTTACAACTTCTTAAGATAGTATTATTTGCTAAAATAAAGTTTGTCTGGTGTGTTTGCTTATGTTCATAAAAAAGAGTGAGTGTATGTGCATAGGGTTTTAAAAAATACTTTCAAAGATAAAAAATATGCACTCTTACATATTTATATCCTCATTGATCAGGTAAACTAAGCTCTGATATCAAATATAACAACCCACTTTGAAACATGCTTATTTTCGATCCAATAAAAGCTCATCGAACCTTAGGCCCATTCCAAAGCCAGCCTTTTGCTGGTAAAGTTGATAAAATGAACAATCAATATGGAACTATCTATCTATGCTTTCATAATCTCACAAAGGAAGGGATAAAATATGATAACAGAAATAAGTAACTATTTCATAAAGATTAAAATTTCAGAAATACAACATATCATAGGAAATACCCATAATACAATATCTTAAAATAACATCAATATGTTTGATATTTGATAAATCATAGTATATCAGAAACATAGACAAATAAATAACCACCACAAATATTTGCGAGTGCCTTTGTCTTCTCCATCAGCATCTGATTTATCCTAACCCGTGGGTTGCAATAAGGAGGGAGAACAACAATGTATGGTGAACAAAAACCTCAAGCCTTACCATGATAGTACTTGGGCAGTACCATTTAGATAAGCAATATGTATTACGCATCTTATACTATATCCTACAAAGTATTCCTCCAACTGTAAGCCCAAAGGCTCTTCCAATCTAATTATGTAACTCTAATGAGCATGCAACAAACTACTATCAATTATGCCCTAACAATTCGAGAGAAAGTATCTGAGCAAATTAATACCTCATTAATGGAAATTAGGAAGACTCTGACCATTTAATACATATACCGTAGGCAGATCCCCATTATTTAATACATAAATCCAAGGCAGACCTCTCTCCGGTACCTCATAACTTACATCGTAAGAAATCTTACTAAGCCACTTAATACTTCTTTTATAGGAAGAACCGGACCCTGCAATAGCCACTTAATACCTTAACCCCTAAGCGGACCCCTACGAAAGATTTCGCACTACTACACCTAAAAGATAATCCCAACTTTTTAATACTTCTTGAGTGGGAAGGAAGCGGACCCTTCAATAGCCACTTAATACCCTTAACCCAGAAGCAGGCTCTTAATGGGATATCCATTGTAGGACCCATAACCCAAACTATGATGTCTCACCTTAGTCCAACTATTCGTAAGTGCTTGTGGGCAGACTAACTGGGTAGATTTACCCTACAGAATTGGGACTAATCTAGCATCTACCATGCGTCCTTATTATGATGTCTCACATCGGTCCCAAAGTCACATTATTGGCGGCTATATTAGCTGGGTATACTTCTATGAGCTTTTGACTGACCTCGCGTCCATATAACTTAGTCACATTCCCTCACTCCTAACACACTGTAATATCTCACCGCATTTATGACTTAAGACCATATAAGGAAAACTCCTTATTTCTCCTTTAATTATGAATTAATTTCCATAATTATCCCTAACTTCATTACTATAGGGTTTAATGCTATTTACTAACCTATTTATTCTATACTATATGAATAGTACATGTTATTAATACGCTATTAATATACATATACACTATTAATATACTTATATGTACATAATTTAGGCTAACTAAATATTCCTAAGCATGCATAGAAATATTCCTATTATAAGATTTCTCTTCCTTCACTATTTGTCAAAATGTCAAAGACTTCCATGTTCATACAAGCCTAGGTTTCATATAATGATTTGCAAAATAGCTAATATCCTTAGCTAGACCAAACAGACTTGTATAAATATATTCAAAAATGAAAATAAAATACCAAACTTATTTTACATTAACATAATAAAATCCATGCCTCTATTTCTACGAAATAAATTTACAATTTAAACCCATTATGTTCTATTCAACTTCTATGTATGCAACCTTGAAACGAAAAAAGGGCTCCTATATTTATATTTACATTAAAGAAACAGGGGGTGAAAACTACAAATAAGAAAATTCATACTTTACACACCATTTCCTAATAATTTTGTTTTTGAACCCTTTTACCGCAACAATAGAAATTGGAAGTGAAATAGAACATAAATTATTCAAATTTCAAACAATAAAATTTTTTCTGCTATATTAATGTAAAATAATGAAATTCCAATAAATCCAAGAATTGACATTTTATTTGGGGGCATTTTGCGATTTAAGAGTTTAGGGTTTTTGCATACAAAATTTCCCAAGGCATAAGACAAATTCAAACTTTAACTACACAAAGTACTAAACTGATAAAAAAACTAAGATTTCCACTTACTAATGGTTTTCTACTTCCTTCGGATTTGATTCATGTATTTTCCTAATTTCTTCCTTATATTTCTTCTTTTTGAAATATACAATAATTCAATTGTATATAAATTAGATTCGGAATCAGAGATTAAAAAAGAATAAAATTAGAAAATGTATATATACATATCTAAAATCTTACCTTTGAATCAAATTGATTCTGAATCGTAGAGTTGAAGAAGAAAATTGACAAATTTTAGCTAACGGTCCAAATATTTGTGAATAAACATGAGAGGTCTAGTCTTCTATTTATAGTGGTTAGAAAAACCAGAACCATTGGATTTAGGTTAGGTTAAAATAACAAAATGTTGACCATTCATGGCCTAACCTAACCCTAACCGACCCTCACTAACCGATCGACCGCTCACCCTTAAGCGGTCGATTGCTAGCGGTCGACCGATCAGGGAAAGGGGATAGACTGGTCCTCTATTTTGAAACGTGAATGTTGTTGCCAATTGTTTTAGTTACTTCTTTCCCATTTTTGCATACCATCGTTAATGTTTTCCTTAAATTTAAGATCAATTTAACGTTAAAGTATTTATTACCTTTATTTTAAATGTAAGGTTATAAATTTTTAAATTTAAATTTCGTTCGAATTATTTTTAATTCGAAAACTTCAAATGTCAGTGACTTTTCCGTTTGAGCTCCGATTACAAAACTTTATATATGAAAGTTGATCAGGGAATTACCATGAACGCAATGGTGCAACTTTTATATCCAAATTCCAACATCAATGAAATTTTCATTTTTAGCCTTATTATTAATTAACTACTTCTTCAGTTTTATGGGATGTTACATATCATGTTTGCTTCACCCATGTTCGTATATGTTTATTTGGTTTCTTATGTATATCATGTATACCATATGAATGATACATGATACATGGAAGATTATATTGCATTTTCTGTCCTTTAGAAATTTCATGGATGAAATTCTTTTATAAAGCGAGAATAGAATAAGCCATAAAATTTATAACAGTTTTTATAGTAAAAAGGATATTTTAATTATATTAAATAATAAATGGCAAAATGGAAAATTTTAGAACTTTAGAATTTGACGATGAGAGTTATGTCATTACGTAAAGCACATCTTTCTCATTGATTTACACTATAAACATATCTGATTCAGAGTCCGTATAGGGGATATACGGGGGAAACAAGTTTCAAGCCAAGTGGGCCTTTCGATCTAGCAATTCGAATATAAATGTAAAAAATGCATCATTTCATTTTCCCTCCATCTATTCAAACAAAAGAGTATGTACGTTCCAAATTTCAAACTCCATTTTATTCTTCCCGTTCACCTTTCTTTCCTCTTCTCTTTATAATTTCAAAAATTCATATCTTCCAAAATACTTAATATAATCTAGCAAAATAGGTATTGAACGAAGGGCACCGGATGTTCTATGGATCTACTTCAGTTTGGACTTTGGAGGCAAATTATAAAGGTTTTAGGGTGCTACATTCTAGGATAGCAGAGATAGTGTTTGAATTTCTGCATTGCGAGGATTTGGATTACAATAAAGTGAGCGATTCATGTTTAATTCATGATATAAAACAATCCTACAAGCGTATTAATGATTAGGGGTCGGAATATTCCATGATTATGAATTAAACAGATAATATAATGATTAGATTAGTGAATAATGTGTAAATATAATCGATGGTACATCAATTTGAATATATTTTGATTTATACCAAAAATTAGGCAACGTAAATGTAATCGATGACGAAAACGTTGATGTAATGATTGAATAACGATATATATTGAATATATAAACTGAACAAGATGAATTAAAGAAGAAATGAAATGAAACTAGAGCCAAAAACGAGGAAGTAGATGCACACATAGGGAAATGTAGTGCCTCGACCAGTACAATGATGGATCTACTTTCAATAGACTGGTCATAACTAGTCGACAGGTTGAAGACCAACCAATAGACCATTTGAAGGCTGGTTAGTCTAGCTTGAATCGTGATCGAATAAGGCCTATTTGAAAAGGGCATTTTTATGGAACTGGGACTATATGTGTCGCTTTGGGGCTATTTCAAAGTCGATTATGATATAACGTTGATGAAATAAAGTATATAGATACAAATGGACATATAGAAGATTAGTGTAGATGAAATTGGTTATTGAGTTAGTTATATATGATCATGCATCACTTGAGGCGGGCCAAGGAAGTGTTCATTTGGTTGTAAAGCAATCTAATAGCGTAGGTGGAAGGTCCAGGACGAGTTAACATACATATTGTATAGTCAATTTTGAAGTGATCTTGAAACGTAGATGGAAGGTCTAAGAGTATTAACGTATGTGTTAGATTCTAGTAGACATAGGGCAAGTCTACGAAACGTTTCATTGGTGGTAACACAATCTTGTAGCATATAAGGCCAGTCTAGTAAGTGTTTACAAACGAGTTAGGCGCTGATCATATTATACAATTATATTTGTATTATATGTGAAATATGCATGCTTCACTCACTCAGACTTATTCTGGCCCTCTCCATTTTTCCTCTATGCCTGTATTGTTTCGGTTGATGGAGTGTAGAGACATAGGGTACATGGTGACAAAGACCTTATTATATAAATATTGCACAAACTATGAATATACCATATGGCCGCTACAGTGCGTGGTGTGGACTGTGATTGGTATTGTATAAACTTATGAAATGATGTAACTAAAATTAGTATGGTTTGAATATATGACTATTTTTATGATATTTTAAATATTTTTCCCTTCCAATGTTAGTTTAGAAAGATATAGTTAGAAATATTTTTTTATTCTTATTATCAACTCACAACGACTCATCTTCTTGATTTTTCATGAACATTGTTCGGGCATTAAACCAGAGGTCTGAAAGGCAAATTTTTACAAGCGGAGATAGTTATTTTATTTCTGGACTCAATTTCAAACCATCATTGCAGTTATTTCCCAGTTTATTGGCAACTTTACAAGTTAAACCAACACTCTTGGATATCTTTGGTTTAAATACGAGAAAAGATGCGATGTTAGCGGGTATTCTGGAGAAGATAGAGATAAGAGAGAAGTCTTCTCATCTACATGGATACTCTGTTAACTCTAAGGGTTATTGTGGTGCGATGATAAACTCTGTGTAACAAAGGTTAAGGGGTTGATCGATGTGATTTTATCAGAGTTTAACCATTCTAGGATGACTATTCATCCCAATGGGGACAAGATGTATAAGGATACGAAGAGAGTATTTTATTGGCCAGTGATGAAGAGGTAAGTACAAAGTATGTTTATAGATGCCTGACTTATTAGAATGTCAAGGTTGAGTAGAAAACGCCAAGTGGACTATTACTTCCCTTGCATGGTCTATAGCAGAAGTGGGAACATATATCGATAGATTTATAGATGTTTTGCTTAGGACTAAAAGGGACAATGAGAGTATTTGGAACATTGCCGATTATTTGACCAAATGAACTCATTCCTTTCTAGTATGGTAGTTCACAACAACATGACTGGCTAGGTTGTATGTAAGAAAAGCGATGAGGTTGCAAAGAGTTGTAATAAGCATGTTCGGCAACATGGATCCACTTATTACTAGCGAGTTCTAGAAGAATCTTCAAGAAGCCCTAGGGACTTAGTTGAACCTTAACATTGTATGTCATCCAAAGATAGATAGACTGACTGAGAGGGTGGATATGGTGTTGGAAATTTATTAAGAGCTTATGTTCTTGACTTTGGTGGAGTATGGGAAGATCATTTTCGATTGTAGAGTCTACATATAATAACAACTATCTAGCGAGCATAGGCATGACACTCTTCGAGACCTTGTGTGGACGACTATGTAAATCCCTTCTTGTTAGTGGGAGACATTAATAGAGTTGCACCTGGACTAGATATGTTTCGAGACACTTTTGAAAAAGTAGAGTGATATGAAAGAAGATGAAGATGGCTCATGATAGACAGAAGTCAATAGTTGAGTGGAGGCGCACGGAGTTGGAGTTCATAGTATGTGACATGGTGTTTGTGAAAGCTCATCGATGAAGCATGTTATGAGATTTGGTAGTTTGGAAAAGATATCACCTTGCTTTATATGGCCTTTTCTGATATTAGAGGGAGTAGAGAAGTTAGCCTATAGAGTGCAGCCTCCTAAAAAGTAGGAGGGACCACAATATTTTCATATGTCGCACCTACGGAAGTATGTTCAAGATTCAACTATTATGATTGATCTGGATCAGCCAGAGGACATTGAAGCAGTGTCGGAGTCACCTATTCCTATAGTAGAGCATGAAATGAAATGACTTCAAAATAAAGAAGTGAAGTTGGTCCGAGTACAGTAGGGAAATGATCCAGCGGAGAGCACTTGGGATCTAAAAGAGGAGATACGTGCTTCTTATTAAACTCCTTACTGGTACCTAGCATCTTATTTGTTAGATTGCTTAGGCTAGGAAAATTGCGTTTGGATGATTAAGTATTATGTACACTTGTTCTGGATTGATTGTTTGATTGTATGTCCATGGTTGCTAGGACTATGTAGTGGTAGAAACTAAAACTATTTACACAGTAAGATTTTTTGTACTATACAAATTATGCTATGTTAATACTTGATGTGATATGGTGATGTGATGTATGTTGAATTCATATATACCTATATGCTCTTTATTATTAGGATGTTTTGCATACGTACCTATAAGCATTTTTGAATATTGATATCATAACATGTTCATCATCCACATTCATTCTTATGTGTTGATTTCCAATTTGTATATTTTATTATATCTTTAGTGGATAATACGTGAACATGTGTGTTGTATGAGTATATATTCATGGATGCATATATTGGGTGTATATCGATGTAGTACACATTAATACGCTATGAAGCGAGTTACATTTTCCATCGTTAGGAATTCTGAGGACGAAGTTCCTTTAAGGAGGAGAATGTAACAACCCATAAGTTTTAATAATAAAATAAGTAATAGTTAAAGGGTAAGTAATTTTACCCCAAAGGACAAAATATGGATTTTTACAAACGAATGAACTAAATAATGAAACTTGCATCGTTGCGTTCATCATATTTTCTAGTCAAGTTTCATTATAAAAGGCTTAAAATGGACATATGGATAGAAAATCATGAACAAGAGAATAACTAAAACTAAAATAAGCTAGTTAGGTCTAATAGTCCACTGCTACCAAATAGGGTGATGCCTACTCCTGCTCATAAAAGACCTACACTCATTCTTCTTCTCCTCCTCTCCTGAAAAGTAAAGACGCCCTTTTCTAAAATTCTAGATCTACAAATAAACCATCAAATCTTCATAAAATTAAACAAAACAACAGTTTAAAGGATTAGATCAAAGAGACAAACAATAGGATAGAAATATCCAAGCGCTCTGTGGAGTTTGGAACTAACGCAAATCCGGACAATGTAAAAGAATCCATTGGATTTGCGGAATAACTTTAATTATTGTGAGTAGGAATCTATTTAATTTTCTTTATAATATCATATATGATTTTATTTCATCTTTATGGCCTTTGTTAGGTTAATGTCCATAGTTAATATGAATAAATCATGAATATATATTATATTGAACTATTAACAATTGATGTTTAGATTTAGGAATCTAATTAACCATTAATTCTAAAATAAGACCCTTATTGATAAAGAACGAAGAAAACGAATAGAAAGAGTAATAACTATTAAACATTCTTATGAATTTGAATATTAATAATGTAGATTCAAAAGTGATATGAACCCATTGAATATAATGAAGAATAATTATCATTTAGAAATTGGTTGAAACTATAATTAATGATAGAGAAGGTTACGAAGAGATTAGTTTGGAATCAAAGTAAACATAACTAAAAAACGTAAATAAAATGTAAATGGAAATCTAAATAACCATATAAATTTAGTAATTTTTTGTATAATGGTAATTAAAGATGTATAAAGTCTGAACGAAATGGGATGTAAAGAGACAGTAAAAAATTCAAGCCAAAGGAAAAAGACATAACTATAGTAAATAGACGCTTGAAAATCAAAACCAGATGTTTGGAGCTTTACATATTAAACCAGAAAAAGAAACAATGTAAATTTCACCTAATTTAGGCATTTGAAAATGATGTTCATGCTTTCGAAATTATAGTTCAAGGTTTGAATTTATGAACCAGACGTCGAAAATTTAACGAATTAAAACAGAAGAGAACATGTTGATTTTACGCCTATTTCCAGAATCTAAACTTAAAATTCAAACATCTAGCATAAAGGTTTAGGCATCTGAATCTAAAGTCGGATGTCTGAAAGTCTGGAAAAAACACCATCATGTGATCAAGCATCTGAATGTAAATTCAGGCGTTTGAATTATTAAATTAGAATTCCAAATGTCTTTGAAGTGACCTAGCTAAACCAGGACACATAGGAGCTGATATAAATGTTTAAGGGCGCTCCATCTCAACCAAATAGTAACATTATGATGTTTATGTGTGTGATATAGGGTAATACACGAATTGATGACTTGTTTTGAGCAAATATTGATAAAAGATTACAAAAGCGTGTTAAAATTGTAAAGCACATCAGAAGGATTAAGGTACATTAATATTGTAAAGTGTATTGATTAATCAAATTAAGTTGCAAGGGTATGTTAACATTGAACCATATCAGCATGATCATGATATGTTAATATCGTAAAGCGTAACAAATAGTGAAGTAAAGCTGTAAAGGTGTTTTAATATTGTAGAGCACATCAGCAAGGTCAGGGCGCATTAATATTGTAAGATGCATCAATTGTAAGGCAAAGCTATGAAGGTATATTAATATTGTAAAGCATATTACCGGGATCATGGTATGTTAATATTGTAAGGCGTATCTAGTGGTAATGTAAAGCTGCGAGGCTGTGTTGATATTGTAAATCACATTAGCAAAATCGTGGTGCATTAATATTGTTAAAACACATCAATTATAAGGTAAACCCACAATGGAATGTTAATATTGTCAAGCATATTAACATGATTAGGGTACATTAATATTGTAAAGTATACTAATATTATATGATTTTTCTAGTTATGCTTATGGTCATGGGAATAATAATGCTAAAATGCTATGAATAATAGACTAAATTAATAGTAACGAATAAATCCCTATAATGAAAATTTTAGGATTGGCCTATGAAGATGTTTTATAGCATGTTGGTAACATATAATTAGAGATATGTTCTCACTCGCCAAGATTATGTCTAACCCTCTTTATATCCCTCTTTTGTACCTATCTATAATAGCTTGATGGGGTCTAGGGAGCGCATGCGGTAGGCAGATGATGATGGAGACTCTATGGAGCCATACAATTTATATTACTTATATGGACATCTATTATTTCAACTCATATAATTCTGTTGAACTATGTAACATGAAATGTTGTTTTTGGTTCTAGATGGAATAAACTTAAGTCTATTTCTAATTGGATCAGATAATGCTTTTTATGTTATATATATTTTATTCCTTCTACTATGAGTTTTGAAAGTGTAGTTGAAAGTAAATATCTATGTGTACTGTTATATCATATTTACCCCAATGATCCATTGTTTACTGTTTTAGGGATCCAAGCGTCGATTATGGCGTAGAATAAAAAGAATAGTGAATGACGGGTTGTTACAAATACAGAATGGTCAAAACGTATAAACTATTTGAAAGTAATATTAACATAGAAAAGTTATATATATATATATATATATATGCATATATAAATACACCAAAAATCGATATTTTTTGGAAAATAAACTTGGACTTAAACTTGTTTAAACGAATGTGATAGGATTTGATTTTTCAACTAAAAATACAAAATTTCCTACAGAAAATTGTTAAGTTTTCTCTTTTCGAAATTTTCTAAAAAAAAGGTATTCAACTTTCCTAAAAATGTGTATTCATTTAAAAGAACTTTAACTTCAAAAATACATCATAAAACTTAATTTCGTCCGAAGAACTTCAAATAAAGAAATTTGATTCAATCAAAAAGTTCTAACATTGAAATAAAATAAATCCAAACTTCCTTAGAAACTCAAATTATCTAAACAAAATTTCAACTTTTCTTTATTAAATCTGAGGAGACTCTTTGATTAAAGAATTCAATTTCTATCATAGATCGAACAAGTTGTATTCAGATGCATTTTGAATAGCGTGATGCTTTATACACATAGTGCATCTTGGAAACATATTCTACAGAAATGAACATGAAAAAGATAACAGATAAAAATACATAACAAAAAAGCATATAGAAAGCATAAGAGTGAAAGAGACATAAGATTTTTATAATGCTTTGGCAAAATTTTAGCTTACATCCCTAGTTATCTTCATTATTTGTTTGAACTCTAATGTCTTGACTCAAAGTATTTAGAGGCACCAGATACTTTTAATGAAGGACTCAATTATATTTTTAATGAGGGAGATTAAAATAATTGAGTTTCGAAATAACTTTTATGGAGAATGATTTGTTGATTTGTTTACCCCTCGACCCACTTACCGTAGTTGAGATTTCACTAAATTATTTCCCTAATACTTGGTTTGGTAATTGTTGGAGTTTTCACTAATATTTATTTCCATTAGAACTGGGTTTTGAATGTGATTTGAGCGACCTAGGGTGTAGAGTCCAAGTTAATGGTAGTAGAGTCATGGATTTAAGTTTGAAAGAAAATGAATAGGGTTGGCGCTGCTTTGGTTCATGCTCAAACGAAACCATGCCTTATTCAAACATTGCTCCCGGTTTACAGTGACGACCTACTTAGGATCAATTATAAGTGACAACAAAATACGTTTACAACCAATTTTAGATATTGAAAACATTTGACCGTGGAAAAATTAAAATTTTAATTTCTTTTAAACAACGAAAAAAAAAGAAAACCTCATAGTGAAATCAATCATTAAAATAAATAAGCATTAAGTCCATAATACAATTTATAACATTTATCACATTGATTCCCATTTTAATACATTAATCATCAATAACTCATAGACAATATAAAAACAGTGCAAAAGAATAAACCAGATTAACTATCCACGGTATGCCTTCATTCACCTTTCGATACCCTATTTTTCTCCTACCTGCAACTTCATATATATATATATATATAAATACACACACATGTGTATATGTAATAAAAAGAAAAAGGTTTCAACTATGTTTGGAGTGCGTCTAACCTTATACATTCCAGCCTAAGCTAAGGGATCCGGTGGCTATTGCATAGGAAAAGACTGCCTATGTACCTCTTTTGAAGGATCGAGTTCACATAGTTCTATTTCCTGCTCTTCTCCTGCATCCAAATACTTGTTAGTACATTACAACCATTGCAACCATCACAAACAATGTAATCTATGCAACTAATGTAACCATTGCAACCAATGCAAAAAATAAAAGCAAAAAATAGTATTCATACTCATCCATCTCAACAAATTATCATATAGAGTAAAAGTAGTAGTAGTGGCGGTGGGGTGGTAGTAAAATAATAATAGCACACAACCATCAATCATCAACAACATTCAATGCAATCCCAATAATCAAATAAGAAGATAACAACACAAATATACTTACATATATATTAATCATCCGTTTTAGTAATGCATTACCAATGTAAGTATAAACCATCAAATGTGTGCTAATCATCCCATAATGTAACACAAAATCAATCATCAAATGTGTACTAATCCAATCAACATTAGTGACAGACATCCATCATCAAATAACCATAATTAACTACCTATCAACTAGTAATAATAACGGTAAAATACCACGCACATATCAGAATGCGATATCATCAACAAACATCAAACATAAATGATAATTACAACTGACAATCAATCACACATTTAACAACCATCAAAATACTATATTTGCATCCCTTGTTCTCTTAAATCATTTTATTACTGTTTATTGTGAATTCATCTTTATTATACATCTCAAAAACAATAATAATTCTTGCGAAATAGTAATATACTTAAAATTCCTTTATTTTTCCCAATTTTTTAAATACCCAAAAATATCGTATTTTAAATCGAAATAATAATCTTCACCAAATCTCATTTTAAAACTATATTATTATTTACAACTTCATTCTAAAAAATAAACTTCCTAAATATTTATTAAATATTTATTTGTTATTATATATAAATTTCCCTAGAAATTCATAAGTAATAATCTTATTTAATTCATATTTTAGTTTTATTAAATTTGTTAAATCATTTTTACTTATAGAAACTATCTAAAATCTGTAAAATAAACTTATTTATTATTTATTTATTGAATTCTCTCATTGTTATTAATTTCATTTCAATTAACTACTTTTCCAATTCAAATCCACAATTAATTATAATTAAACACCCAAAAACACTACAATCGACAATAATATCCAACGAATGCACAATACATTCAAAATATTGTAATAATTAAACATTCATCGATAGAACATAATTTGCATCAACAATTATGATTTTTCATCAATAATTACGTATTTTACAATTTCAATTTCAATTAATTAAATTAAATAACTCATACAATGTGTTTTTTCCAATAATCTTCAAAGTGAACAAACTAGAGCCAATAAGTCTGAAAATCCACCATGGGTCTAGTGAAAGAAATCATGCATTAATCGGAGTTTGTATGAAAAGTCATAGAGAGCATATTTTGAAACTATTTAATTGGAAAGAATCAAAATATAAAAATAAAATAAAAATAATTAACTTGTATGCGCAACTTCCCTACAAATTGATGATCAAGCAATCTCACATTGACAAACCATGAACCTACATTTTTGACTAGCCACCACGCTCGCCTCTGGCCTCCGATTAACATGAAACCACCAGTCATCGCCTCGTGTTGTCACCGCCTACACAACTTCGCCACCTCCACCACCCACGGCAACTCCTAAAATAGCAAAAATTCAGTCGTTAGCAATTTTTTCGGCCAAATCCGACCACTCTTGGCATGAATTTCTGAAACTGAGACCATATCATTGTTACATTCGTTGAGCTCTATCATTTTGACCTTCCAATTGCACCATTTGGTCGCCGAATCTAAAACCCCTAAATTGATCCTAAGGTTTCACTAATTAGCACTTTGACCGCGACTTGCCATTTATTTGAGCACTTTCCCATAAGTATATACTTCCCGTTGATTCGCCTTGTCATGAGCTTTGGAACGACACATAATTCGACCAGGTTTGGACACTTTTAATTTTAATCACTTTTTAATTAATTTGCTAACCACCATTGGAATGGAATTAACACGATTTTGGGATTAGATGAGAAAATTGAATATAAAGAGGTGGACTAGGGTTTTGTAACTTCACTTATATAGTTGTTAGGCTGGGTTATGGCTATGTATCCATTTCGACCAGAAATAGCTATGTACGCTGTTTAAACAATGTAACACCTCCATTTCACAAATTATAACCCTAAATATATTAAAGTTATATAAAAAATGATCAGTTCGGAAAGACCTTCATAATGGTTATAAATATGACACTAGATTCATTCTTTTATTAAGATTTATTTTTAACTATTTTAAAAATAGCATTAAATTTTTGGATCGTTACAGTCTACCCTCTAAAAGAATTCGCCCTCACAATTTTTCCTAAATACAACATTTAATCAAAATTAATATATTATTGATATAATCGCAAAATATGAGGAAATACACCAATCACAACTTAGTATATAATTACTACATAACAGTCAAATACATCCATAAACCGAATTTTTAATTCTACCCAAACATACTATAGTAACTCACACATTCTCAACCATACAGTCCAAACTATAGTATGAAAAATAATGTTTCATTAATATGGATAAAACAATATCAATCATAGATAATTTGTCTCATACAATTCATAGGTTGATCCAAACATATATGTGCCCATAAATGAATAAACACAAATTAATAATCAGCCTAGCTCATTCAAATAACACACATGTTTAAAATAATATGGTATCATCATCATACTAAACTATCAATAATTGTGATAACCCGAATTTTATAATACCTGAAATTGATAGATTAACTGAATTTAATTTGTGGAAATACTGATTTATAAGTTTAAAAATAATTCTGGTAAAGAAAGTATATATCTGAATAAGTATTGGTTTGATAATCTTTCTAGTATAATTATTTAAAATTAGCAAAAATTGATATTTTCAAACAATAATAATATGTTGTTTCTATATAGGCATAAATAGATTTTAAAAAGAATTATCATTTACAAATTGAATTGGTGTTTGTTTATTTGTTTTTTTAAATTGAATTTTAAATCGAATTTGAATTTGGATTAGGATATTGAAATTCAGAAGATAGACATATATTTTAAATATTTTGGATTTGAAATTTATTTTATATATGACTTTATTTTGAATATATTTGTTTTATATTATTTTCTTATAAAGGATTTTAATTTATATAAATTAAGATATGCATTTATTAATTAAGAAATTAATTACAAAAACTTTATAACCATTTAAAATTATTATATACTCATGCTTAATTACAAATTTTGATATATATATATATAAGTCTTTTAGTGACAAACGTTAGATAATTGAACAAGTGTCAAATTATTACATTTTCTTTTATTTTTAGAAAAATATTAGATAGATCAAGCTAAATATATCTCTAACTTATTTTCCCCAATTTTCTTTCCTATTCTCATTTTCAAAATTCAAGCCTATAATTCTCAAACCAGGAAAGCAATTTTAAAAATCAAAACTCTGTAGAGACCTTAATTTATTGCAAGAAAAAACTGAAGTCATCATCCATCTCAATCTTCTTTCATTTATCTTCTTAACGAAAACAAGAAAGAAATCAAGCAAAACAACTTCAGGTTCAAACTGAGATAAAGCAATGCAGAAATTCAAGTTTTTCGAACTGGGTAGATTCGAAAATCAAGTATCAAACTTACAGTTAAAATCAGAAAGCAATTTCCAGATTCTTTAAGTTAAGTCTGCTCCTCTGTTCAACATATAGGTGAGTAAATTTTTAACTTAAAACAGTTTAAATCTGAAACTTGAATTTTGATGCATGAATGAAAGCTTGGAGTAAAATAGTTTGAAATGATTTGCATGTATGTGTATACATTATGTGAAATGTCTGATGATCATCTTTGTTGTTTTACAGTGTTTCTTATTCAATAAAGGATTCATATCTTCATACGTATTTGATCATAGGCTAGGATCTGAGAATAGAAATTGTTTGTAAGCATATAAATTTAATTTTAAAAGTAGTTTTAAATAAATATATGATGTATTTATTTAAAAATTGAAATCTTCAGGTATGATCATATAATAGACTAAAATCAAATGTCCAGAATTCTTGAATCAATTCTATAATATGATTATAGGTTGCAAATGATGAATTTAGAAACCATAATCATAATTTTTAGTTTTGTATTCTTTGTGAAAGTCGAAATTGTAAGATTTTGGGGTTTTCACCAATATCTGGCAATTGGCATGGTGGAGTTCATCGGGGTTGTGGTCGAAGCTGTCTGGAGGTCTGATGACTTCGGCAAAAATGAGTTCGTATTTTATTTTGGGTCGTGGTGGCCCGAGTAAGGCTAAATAGGGTTTTGGGAGGTGGTTCTGTTGAGTGTAGAGGCGGAGTGATTTCGTCCATATCGAGCTATCGAGTTCGATTGCATGGACAGGGATGAGGCGAGGAGGCGTGGTGATGCTCTGGAAGGATGGCCGAAGTTTCCAACTGTCGAGAT
This sequence comes from Allium cepa, assembly GCA_030765085.1. Lineage (NCBI taxonomy): Eukaryota > Viridiplantae > Streptophyta > Magnoliopsida > Asparagales > Amaryllidaceae > Allium > Allium cepa. The sequence goes on along the minus strand of CM060944.1, from coordinate 371,453,217 downwards.
CATCGAGGCGAGCTTCCTTTTGGATGAGGTATTTAGCACTGGGTTGTTCGAATGGGTCGATTTCGTATAGCAATGGGATCTTGGCGTCTGGGTGGCCGTGGTGGATGACGTGGTCATCGGTGATGTGCTGAGGCAAGTTTTGAGGGTCCGAGCGCCGCCATTCATCGGTGTACGTGCACCGTGCACGTTGTGTATCAGGCGATCGTTTTTGTGTTTGGGAAGAAGCTTTTCCTCGAGTTTGAATTCGCGAGTTCCTGTGTTGGCTCGAAGCAGTGAGGACGAGAGTTGCTCGTTAGTGATTAGCTTCAGGTTTTCATTTTTTTTTTAAACTTAAACTAAGTTTCGAAAAGGGGGAAAGTGGGATTTTCTCGGGTAAGTATTCGAGTGGCTTGCGGGTTGAACCCGAAGCAACTCTATAAAACAATTTTTAAAAAGAAAGTATTCTTTAACATTTGATTCAAAAGGGTTGTAAATTGATTTAAATTTTGTTAAAGTTAAATGTGTTAATTATCTTTAAATCTTAAATTTAAAATGAAATTTTAAATGTAAATTTAAAAGATAAGATTTCAAAGACTTTGTAAATGATAATTAAACCATATATAAGGATAACATTTTATCTTAAGGATAATTAAGATTTAAATGTTTGAAATTTGATTAAGTTAAAGAGTAATTAATCTATTTAATTAATTAAGAATTTTTAAATAAGTAATCAAGGGATCATTTGTTAAGTAATTGGAGGTTAAATAATGTATAATTAAGGATCTTTAGTTAGATAAGTTAAGTTTATAAATTAATGTTTAGAAATTAATTAGTCAAGTAATTAAAGATTAACTAGTTTCAGTTAAGCACTTAATTAATTAAGTAATCAAAGATAAATTAATTTGTGATTAATAATATATTAATTTGTAATTAACAATGGTTAATTAAGTATAATTACTTAAGGTAGTAATTAAGAATTGTTAATAGTTAATGAAGGTCATTAATTAGGGATTATTACCTAATTAATTAATGTGATTAATTTTAATAATTAATTAGAATAATTAATTAAAGATAATCATTAGTGGGATTGTTTAAGTATAATTACTTAATGAAAGTAATTAAAGGGATTAATTACTTAATGTAATTAATTAAATTAATGTGATTAGTTTAAGTTAATCAATTGGTTTAATTAATTTATATAAACATTGGATGATGGGTTAAGTATAATTACTTGATGTAATTTATGAAGTATAACTACTTAGTGAAGTAATTAGTGGATAATTACAGGATGTAATTAATTGAAGATTGAAAATAATTTGGGTTTAATTACTTAGTGTAATTAATAAAGAAGGATAATTACTTAGTGAAAGTATTTAATAATTAATTACTTAGTGTAATTAATTTAAGAATTGATTAAAGTTAGTTGAAGAAAGTTAAGTAATGTAATTAATTAAGAAAAATTAATTACTTATTGTGATTAATCAAGGTTGATTAATGAATAAAGATTAATTAAAGATTAATTATTAAATAATTAATTGGTTTGCAATTAATTAATGTAAAGTAAAGGTAATCTAAGTGATTAAAGAATAGAAATTAATTTAATTAGAGATAAATTGTAACGTCCCGCCTTTTCGCACGGTTTAAATCGACGATAAACCACACACGTTAGACTTAAACCATACAAAGGGCAGATTGTTATAGGGTAAATAAGAATAAGCAGAGAAAGAAAAAGATCAAAACAGAATCTTGCAGCAGAATAATAAAATATAATAATCAAATATACAGTTCATGAAGCTGTTTTACAAAAATGTTTGATTTACTTATATAATACATATAATAGTTACACATAACAGAGAATATTTATAATGCAGCGGAATACAATAGTGTGGTGGAATAATATAATAGACAATAGTAATAAAAATCTTCGTCTTCGTCCACCAGAATAAAATTTTCAAATCCTGAAATGCTCGGACTGACCCGAGCAAATTGAAAAGACAAAACACTCGAGTCAGAACTAAAAGATCTTATGTAAGTTGAATCAAAAATAAAATATGAGTGGAATGGCGTCAGAGATGTTTACGGGATTTTTACATCTCCTATCCAGTGCCTAACATGAGTGCAGTAACTTAAGAGATGTTCGGGATTCACATCTCCTAAGGATCCGTTAACTATTTACTATGTAGTAATATTTCGCTATTATAATAATGTCTATAGTAAAATAAACTTACTTTTAAATAGTATTAAGGCTTTACATTTTCCACCTTAACCGTAATAGTCCCAGTAGTCCATCCAATATCATAGTCCCTCCTGATCGGGAAGCCACCAGAGGATACCACACGGGCTACGGGAGAAAACCAAACTCGTACATGGCGCGATAGGGTAGGCGACACAGCACAACTAGGCAATGCCAGGGCAGATAAACCAATTACGCTTCCGGGCCGGTGGTAACGCGTAGCGCGTAGCTACCGCCCACCTCGAGCTACACCCTCAAATAAAAATAATCAAAAGTGGCCACCGAATCAATCCAAAAGTTAGAGTATAATAACGAAAGGATGTGTCCGATCAATGGTGCTACCTCATTAGCCTGTCAATCGCTCCTATTTTAGCCACCTTATGCCAACTCACGGGAGTCCGGTCCACGTATTTACCTCAAAGGAAACGCCACCACCATCCTACTTCATTCTGGAATCTCCACCGCATACACTGTTGTTCAAGTGGTTTTCGGAGTTGGCAGAGAGTATGACAATTTCCGATCCTGGTCTCTTTAACAACCTAACGTTATTATAACACCATGGTCATTCCAAAATAATTTATATTTCAAAAACCAGGATATAATATTTATTTCAAAACCATGTTAATACGATATCATTTCAAATTTAAAAACCAAATCAATATGATATTTCTTTTATTTCAAATCAATATAATATCATTTTATTTCAAATATATCCCCTTTTTTAAATCATAGCACTTCCAAATTTTATACTTCAAACCCAAACATTTGAAATTTTAACACCTTTAAAACATAATGCTATGAAATTCATAACTTCGAAACATTTCAATTTCTACAAACATTTCAATTTCGATATTTTTCAAGGCTTTAAATATTCCAAACTTTCAAAACTAAATTTGATAATGTCGATTCAACAATTAAATTTCCTATTATTTAATTTTGAAATATTTTATATAATAAACCCCTTATTATTTAAATAAAACTCAATTTACAAATAACTAGATATTGCCTTCAATTAATTATACTTGAAATAATCATTAAATTCATCTAGACCCAAAAATAAAGTTATAATAATTATACCATTAAAAATTTCCAATTTAATAAATTTTGAATAAATTAAATTTCATAAAATCTCAAATTTATCTAAATTTCAAATCAAATTTTATTCGAGTAAAATTCACAAATAATTTAATTCACGTCCATTTCATATTTTATCTTCCAAATCTTAATTTATTTAAATCATTATAACCTCTATATAAAAATATGATTTAAATACTTAACCATATTTATTTTAATAAATCAAACTCCATTTCTTAACTTATTGTCATTTAACAGATTTATACATAGCTTAAATACATGAATTTAACTATATATATAATATTTTTATATAATACAAAAAGAATCAATATTTATTTAACCCGTATAATTCTATCCAAAACCATAGAAATCATTTTCAAAATATTATATATATAGACCGACGATGTCTGTATATAATTTTCTATCCTATGGTCAAATGATATAGATATTTATCATTTCAATCCGCAATTTAAAATAAAAATACGGTTATATATCATTTCAAACCACAATTCCGAATGAAATAAAGTGCATAACAATTTGCAGTTTATAATGATATAAAATACAACATCCATTCTCCAATATCAATCATAATCATTGATCACAATCATCATCCAATTCAAACAATAGCATCAATATATGACGGATAATAAACAACAGGTATCAACTAGCATTTTATATTCAATAATAAATTAAATGAAAATTTAACTGGTATTTTATATGCATTAAATAAATTAAATAACAATTTAATTCAATTACATTCAATTTAACTGGGATGATGATTAAAAATACACCAAACAGTCATAAATAAGTTTATAATCACATCCTAAATAAATATAGCAAACATAAGAAAATTTAGAAGTTGTGAGTGGGTTAAAACACTCACCTTTTGAACTTAAATCCAATTTAAACCCAAAAATTGGATAATTTCAGAATTCATCCAAACAAGCGCTAAAATGTCCAGAATTCCAATACGAACCTAGTGGAGAAAACTGCGTGTAAAACGGACCTCGTATGTGAAAGTTATTGCAATTAGAACGGGTTGAAACCAAAATTAAACTAAAAACAGAAAAAAATAAAATCACCCTCACGTGTTTGCCACGTCATCATCACTTTCTCTCCCTACACACGTAGACAAACACAGCACACACGATACAAACGTAAAAACCGTAGCGTCGCCACTCTAAAATCAACGAAATTCGCCATCGCCAGAGCCACCGAACCCAAATCCAACACCACCTTTGGCCGCCACAGCCTCGGCCGACCCAAGCTCCTCCCACGCGCAGGCAAATTAACGCTAAAACCTCCCCCTCCACCGCGATACTCTCGGCCAAATCGAGGCGATTTCAGGTGACAATAGCTAGAACTAACCGCATGGATCTGAAGCACATGATTCCCTCTTCGCAGCAGTACCACTCGATCGTTCCCAAATTGACGATCCACCGTTAATCCTCCACCACAACGCACGAACAGCCGGGATTTATTCTGAAATTCTAGACAAACAATGCATCGAATCAGAAAATGAATTTCGGTTTTGAAATGCGTACATCGAGAGCTTCGATATATAATTTTTCTGAATTTTTTTGAGGGGTTTGAAATTTCACTTTGATTTTTGAATTGCAATTGGTTTTGGAATCGTCTGCCGTTGAAATGAGGAGATAAATAGGAATTGTATGCACAGACAAATGAGAAAATAGAGGTAGATTAGGGTTTATAAAAGGGTATATATAGGCAAGGTTGAAATAGAATAGGTGGACCCGATTTATAAACGCGTTGAACGATGAATGGCCCGAAAAGCCCGTTCTGACTCCGGAACGAATTTTGGTCAAACTGTATATCAAAATAGGCGTTTTAAAATATTCTAAATGCAGTGGAAAAGGTTTCAATTCCAAATTCCATCATATGAAGAAGTTATGACAAAATCAATTTTTTCAAATTGATTTCAATTTCATTGATTTCAAGGTCTTTCAAGTCCGTATGATCAAACGACATGTCCGATTGCTATGAAACTTGAAATCCTACAATAATTCACCGATCCGGATCCGATGAAACTAGTTTCGTCGAAATCCGAGTTAGTGGCCAAACTGGCTATTTTTCCATTAATTAAATAAATTAATAATTAATTAATTAAATCACCATTAAATTCAAATTCCATAATTCATAATTTTATCATCTTAGATTACTTTAGTAATTTATAACCCTTTATAACCAATTCCCACATCAATTTAAAGTCAACCAATTCACAAGTACAGTGTTTAACTTCCAATTTTTAATAAATTGATTATCAATCGCAATTCAAATAAATAATTTTATTTGATTCTTAATCCTGTTATTCACTTCAATATCACCAAGAAGAAGAAAAAAATTAACATTGGTTCATGGTTTATTACGTTATTATTCCTAAATTTTCGACTTAATTCCATTAATGTAATATCTAGATATTTAATTTCATTTATTTGAAATAAACCCAATCACTATAATTTACATTCAAATAAATTAATAAATCTTGATTTACAATCTTTACATCAACCAACAGTCATATTATAAATGGAATTGACATTATTTTCAAATATTACTTTAACTAGCGTTAACATAATAATTTATTAATTTTTATTGCAATTGATTACCAGTTATAATTTAATATACTAAATAAATGGTTAACTTACAATACTTGTTACCACTAAAGTTTATTTTCACTTATAAGCTATTATTAACAAACCAAATATTGCAATTTGATTTAGACCTAATTCAATGCATTAAACGAATGGGTAAATGATTAAAGTTTTGCACTATTGCCACATTTTCTCACATTCATACTTGATTATCTACTAACAATTATTATAATTACTTACAGAACATTGATTTTTATTCAATGACCATTTATTATAATTTACATTCATTAATTTAATTTAATGCTTTCATTTTGTTTTCATATATTCAATTTGTAGCTAAGTAGACATCTACATTATTTCCATTGATTTGAATTTCATTCAATTAATTAATAATTACCTTAGTTAACATTAACGTAGTATTAGATTATAATTTTTGTAACGGATTTCCAATTTTAAATCAACAAGCTACAAAATAGGTAACATACAATAATCGTTACCATTAATCCTTTAGTCGCATAAATAAGCTTTTGATTACTTACAAATCAATGTTGACATTTATCTTCATACTACAAATTTTCATTCACTTATGTCTAATTTATAGCCATACATAACATTTAGATTTATTTTCATAAATTGGTATTCCGTTCAATTCATAAATTTATTAACTTGGTTGGTATTATTTACCTTGCATTCTAGTTAATATTTCATAAATATGATTCCCAATCATTTCTTTAATTTATACTAACATTTAAAAGCTTATTACTTATCATTAACACTGTATTATTTGATTAATTCATTCAATACTTACTTTTATTTACCTATCTTCCATTTCATAACCAAGTGCACAATTTACGCTATTTTACTTCTTTTTTATTTCACTTCAATTGTCAACAATTGGTTTTTTTCCCTTATAACCATTGTTACAATTCATTCTTAACCTTTACTTCAATATAAATTATAAAAAAATTATTTCTTTCTATTAAATTAACAAATTTTAATCATTGAATTTTAAGGGTTGTTACACTCTCCCTCACTCAAAACTTTTCGTCCTCGAAAAGGAAAAGAAGGGGAAAAGAAGAATAAGAGATCAATATATCTTACTTAAAATATTAAATTTATAAACAAATAAATTTATAAAATTAATTAATTTAAATAAATATACCAATTTTTAACCATTAAATCTTTTTATACTTAGATTAATAAAGTTTGGAAAACATTTACCAAAAATTTTCTAAGTCCAAAATTTACGGAAAATTTTGGCAGAGTCTCCTTTGTACGGAGAGGCTCGGGAGAAAATATAATATCAAATATAACAATATACAACTTATTTTTCCAAAATAATATATATCCCAACCCGGGAAAAATAATATAATAATGCTATGAACCGTAATCCGAAAACGTACCTATTTGTCGGGCAAAATGACGCTTATTTATGGAACTAAAAGCAGTAGCAATTGCTTCCATAACCTGTATTTCACTTATATAATCTGAAAAGAGTTAACAATTATATAAAATGAAATGTTTAACTTGTTTCAATCAATAACAAACAAATCAATACAACCAACAATCACTTTCAACCAGGTATACAACCATCACATAGAATCATCACAAATCAATCATTCATTCATATCAAACAAAACAAATGGCTATTCGGGTCAAAACTTCAAATTGTACAGAATGAAAAATAAACTACTAAGCGCATCATCTACTCAACTGTCTCTGATGAAGCTAAATAGATTATTCATACATCCAAACAATTTTAAAGTATCCTTACCCAAACAACCATAAACCAAAACAAACAACAACAATTTCAAACAACAGATTTAGTTTATGCTTATTAATTCCATTCATACATTTGTTGTTTGATTTCTCTTTTGCATTCATATAATGGTTTATCTTTTTAATTTACACTTATTTCTTACAATTTTATTTTGAGATAACTTCAACTTATTTATTTAAGTTTAAAATTTCTTACTTACAATACCTGCCTTCTATTATATTTAATTAGTAGTATTTCAATTATAATTAAGTTTATAACAACTACATCACCAAATTCTTATTTATTAAAGAACTTCATTAATTATTTTCATTGCCTCAAGTTTATTGCTTGTATAATATCTATTACATTTTCCTATTAACATTTCAACTTTTTATATCTTTTGGTAAGTTATATATATGCCTTTAAGAATGTAATTGAAAGTTATACATGTTTTTCTCAATTCTTTTAATTAATTAAATGTTGAATAATAATACCCTTTGTTTTATATGTTACAAATTTAAATTGTCTTTTTATTTAATTTATAACTTAGAATTAAATCTCTTATTTCATTTAAAGGTTTCAAATTATTAATTAGTTACATTCCATTTTCTACAATAATTGAAACTATTGATTAACGGAAACTTAAGAACTAAATACCGGGTTAAATCTCAAATCATTTTAAAATAATAGATAAACGTATTTATATATCCAATTATATTTAAAAAAAAAATTACATTTGTTTATCAAAATAAAGCTGCAGTAAAACTACTGCACTGGTCTTCCCACTTCAAAACTCGAAAAATGAATGTCGATGATGCGTGCATTCATCATCGAAATTATTTTCCAGTGACAGAGAGGGGAGTACAACTTATTTCTTTTCAAAATTTCTTTAAAACAATTCTTTCAAATTATATTGAGATATTTATATTAGAAAATACTTCTAATAATATTATTATTATATTCCAAAATTATTCGAAAGAAAGTTTCAAAACCCCCGAAACTTAAGTTCTAAATTCCCAATTTCATTTATTTTATTTTAAATCTTATTTCAACTATTATTTAAAATTTCACTACCTAACAATCAATACATTACAACCAAATATAATATTTACAAAATTTATTACTTTATATATACAGAAAACATAATAGGCAAAATTATTTCATTCGCCTATATTTAAAACAAATATTGTGTCGGTCTGTTCTATGAAGCGTTTAGAAATCCCTATTGATGTCATAGCGTCCTACGCACCAACCAGAATCTATAAATGCAAAATGGAACAAATTAACACAATATTAAAACCATTTTTATAACACTAACAAATACGCTCTCTCATATATATACACTCAGCGACTCCCATAGGGTATTACTACCCCATTAATAAAGAGTCAGACCCCACAGAGCTAAGGTTTATCGCTAAACCAAAGCTTTGATACCAGATGTAACGTCTTGCCTTTTCGCACGGTTTAAATCGATGATAAACCACACACGTCAGACTTAAACCATACAGAAGGGCGGATTGTTATGGGATAAATAAGAATAAGCAGAGAAAGAAAAAGAAAAAAAAATAGAATCTTGTAGCGGAACAATAAAATATAATAATCAAATATACATTTCATGAAGCTGTTTTACCAAAACATTTGATTTACTTATATAATACATATCAAAGTTACACATACCAGATAATATTAATAATGCAGCGGAATACAATAGTGTAGTTGAATAATATAATAGATAATAGTAATACAAATCTTCGTCTTCGCCCTCCAGAATAAAATCTTCAAATCCTGAAATGCTCGGACTGACCCGAGCGAATAGAAAAGACAAAACACTCGAGTCAGAACTAAAAGATCTTATGTAAGTTTAATCAACAATAACATATGAGTGGAACGGCGTCAGAGATGTTTACGGGATATTTACATCCCATATCCAGTGTCTAACGTGAGTGCAGTAACTTAAGAGATGCTCGGGATTCACATCTCCTAAGGATCCATTAAACTATTTGCTATGTAATAATATCTCGCTATTATAATAATGTCTATAGTAAAATAAACTTACTTTTAAATAGCATTAAGGCTTTACATTTTTCACCTTAACACGTAATAGTCCCAGTAGTCCATCCAATATCATAGTCCCTCCTTATCGGGAAGCCACCAGAGGATACCACATGGGCTACGGGAGAAAACCAAACTCGTATAAGGCGCGATAGGGTAGGTGACATGGCACAACTAGGCAATGCCAGGGTAGATATACCAATTATGCTTCCGGGCCGGTGGTAACGCGTAGCGCGCAGCTACCGCCTACCTCGAGCCACACCCCCAAATCAAAAAAATCAAAAGTGACCACCGAATCAATCCAAAAGTCAGAGTATAATATCGAAGGGATGTGACGGATCAAAGGTGCTACCTCATTAGCCCGTCAATCGCTCCTGTTTTAGCTACCTCATGCCAACTCATGGGAGTCGGATCCACGTATTTACCTCAAAGGAAACGCCACCACCATCCTACTTCATTATGGAATCTCCACCGCATACACTGTTGTTAAAGTAATTTTCAGAGTTGGCAGAGAGTATGACAACTTCCGATCCCGGTCTCTTTAACAACCCAACGTTATTATAACACTATGGTCATTCCAAAATAATTTATCTTTCAAAAACCAGGATATAATATTTATTTCAAAACCATATAAATACGATATCATTTCAAATTTAAAAACCAAATCAATATGATATTTCTTTTATTTCAAATCAATATAATATCATTTTATTTCAAATATATCCTCTTTTTTAAATCATAGAACTTTCAAATTATATACTTCAAATGCAAATATTTGAAATTTTAACACCTTTAAAACATAATGCTATGAAATTCATAACTTCGAAACATTTCAATTTCTATAAACATTTCAATTTCGATATTTTTCAAGGCTTTAAATATTCCGAAATTTCAAAACTAAATTTGATAATTTCGATTCAACAATTAAATTTCCTATTATTTAGTTTTGAAATATTTTATATAATAAACCCCTTATTATTTAAATAAAACTCAATTTACAAATAACTAGATATTGCCTTTAATTCATTATACTTGAAACAATCATTAAATTCATGTAGACCCAAAAATCAAGTTATAATAATTATACCTTTAAAAATTTCCAATTTAATAAATTTCATATCAACCCTGTTGTTTTATTCTTAAATAAATTAAATTTCATAAAATCTCAAATTTATCTAAATTTCAAATCAAATTTTATTCGAGTAAAATTATTAAATAATTTAATTCACGTCCATTTCATATTTTATCTTCCAAATCTTAATTTATTTAAATCATTATAACTTCTATATAAAAATTTGATTTAAATACTTAACCATATTTATTTTAATAAATCAAACTCCATTTCTTAACTTATTGTCATTTAACAGATTTATACATAGCTTAAATACATGAATTTAACTATATATATAATATTTTTATATAATACAAAAATAATCAATATTTATTTAACCCGCATAATTCTATCCAAAACCATAGAAATCATTTTCAAAATATTTATATATATAGACCGAAGGTGTTTGTATATAACTTTCTATCCTATGGTCAAGTGATACGAATATTTATCATTTCAATCCGCAATTTAAAATAAAAATACGGTTATATATCATTTCAAATCGCAATCCCGAATGAAATAAAGTGCATAACAGTTTGCAGTTTATAACGATATAAAATACAACATCCATTCATCCAATATCAATCATCAACCATTGATCATAATCATCATCCACTTCAAACAATAGCATCAATATATAACGAATAATAAACAACAAGTATCAACTAGCAGTTTATATTCAATAATAAATTAAATGAAAATTTAACTGGTAGTTTATATGCAATAAATAAATTAAATAATAATTTAATTCAATTATATTCAATTTAACTGGGATGATGATTAAAAATACGTCAAATAGTCACAAATAAGTTTCTAATCACATACTAAATAAACTTAACGAACATAAGAAATTTTAGAAGTTGTGAGTGGGTTAAAACACTCACCTTTTGAATTTAAATTGAATTTAAATCCAATTTAAAACCAAAAATTGGACAGTCTCAAAATACGTCCAAACCCACGTAAAAATGTCCAGAATTCCAATACGAACTTAGCGGAGAAAACCGCGCGTAAAACGGACCTCGTATGTGAAAGTTATAGCAATTAGAACGGGTTGAAACCAAAATTAAATTAAAAACAGAAAAAAATAAACTCACCCTCACGTGTTTGCCTTGTCACCATCACTTTCTCTCCTTACATGCGCAGACGAACACAGCACGCACGATCCAAACGTAAAAACTCTAGCGTCGCCACTCTAAAATCAACGAAATTCACCATCGCCAGAGCCACCGAACCCAAATCCAACACCACCTTTGGCCGCCATAGCCTCAGCCGACCCAAGCTCCCCCCACGCGCACGCAAAAGGACGCTGAAACCTCCCCCGCCGCCGCGATACTCTCGGCCAAATCGAGGCGATTTCGGGTGACAATAGCTAGAACTAACCGCATGGATCTGAAGCGCATGACCCCCTCTTCGCAGCAGTACCACTCGATCGTTCCCAAATTGACGATCCACCGTTAATCCTCCACCACAATGCACGAACGGCCGGAATTCATTCTGAAATTCTGGACAAATGATTCATCGAATCAGAAAACGAATTTCATTTTTGAGATGCGTACATCGAGAGCTTCGATATATAATTTTTCTGAATTTTTTTGAAGAGTTTGAAATTTCACTTTGATTTTTGAATTGCAATGTGGAATTGTCTGCCATTGAAATGAGGAGGTGAAGAGGAATTGTACACACAGACAAATGAGAAAGTAGAGGTAGGCTAGGGTTTACAACAGGGTATATGTAACAACCCGCATATTTATCGATTTTACATTTAAATATTTTATTCAAATATTTTATCGTTAGTCGGATTTTAGTCTGAAAAGCTACTTTTTGCAAACAGTCAAACTAGGACTCGAGACCACCCCCATTGAGTTCAAAATGCCGTTTGCGATCTTTTTGAGTATAAACTTTGATATGTTTGGAGTTAGTGGAATTTTGCCACTTTTCACTTAAGGCTTTGGTTTGGGCTGAGCCCTATAACCCCACTTATAATTCAGTCCCAACCCTCTCCTCTTCATTTACTTCCTTTCTATTTTCCTAATACTCAAGCTTTTATAACAATGGAGAGTGGAAAGGGAAATTGAAACTCAAGCCCTAGTTTTCTTTTGCAAATCAAGCTCTAGCTCCAAACTAATAGAAGAAACTTTGGTAAGCCTCTTCTTCTCCAACTCATTCTCTTATCAATTTCATAAATTCCTAAACCTAACTTTGGGAATGTTCTTCTATTTGAGCATAGATTCAAGCTCGTTTGGGTTGTGTTGAAGAGTGGTTGATTCTCCCTTTGCTTTCAAGCTTCTTCTTCATTGTTTTTGTGAAAAACTGAGATTTTTATCTCACATCTCAGTCTATGACTATCTTCGATTGTTAGGTATGAATTCCTAACGCTTATTCTTGTACGATTGCTTTTGGTTTGGATTGATTTGGTGAATATTCCAATTTTTGGTGTTTTGGGTACAATTCTTTAAAATCATTGCTTTGATGTCTTGATCATGTTTTTGGTGATGAACCGAAGAGCTTCTATGGCCGGGTAGTCGATGGCGTAAATCCTTAGTGCCGTTGCTCGACCGATTGCAATTCAGAAGGGATTGGCATTCATTAGATGGGCATGGGAGTGCTGGCAACAGGCTCCGGTCGACCGAGCTTAGGGTCCAGTCGACCGACCTGCTACCCGAGCACTTCCTGCTTCTGGTTTGGAAGAGCAGGTTACAGGCTCTGGTCGACCGAGCTCAAGGTCCGGTCGATCGACCTGCTACCGGAGCACTTCCACCTTTGGTTCAGTCAACCGACTCCGGGAGTCCCGTTGACCGACCTGCTCCTATTTGCCAATTTTTCCTATACTGCCTATTTTGTTGAATTTCCAACTTTAATCGATTCGTGTTCTTTCCTTATTTGTTGTTATCATTTTTTATCGACTTTGATGACATTTTCTTCGGGAATTTTAGGAATATCCATTTTGATGGATTTGGTATCGATTTCTTTGGATTTTTATTCACGTCTTCGAATGTGAATTTTAGTGATTGATTGTTTTTACAATCATTTTTGTGATTTGTCACTTCAAAATATAAAGGTTTTCAATGCTAGTAGTAAATATCAAAACCCTTTCTTATAAACGATTTCAACACTATTTTATTACAAAGCTCGTTTCTTAAACCGCTTTCCAATCTATTAGTATATACAAACCTTTACCTCGCTCGTATGAGAAATCCAATTAAACGGCTTAGTAAAACAAGTGGTATGAAACGCTTGCGTTTACTTCATTGGTTAATTCTTGGACTCGTTCGATTAAATCTCTTGTGACAATTTTCTAGTGGAGATCTACAATTTGTTCGTAAATATTTAAGTTAAGCTAGTGGTTATGGGACATGGAGCTAAGCTCATATATTTACTAGCTTAGTGTAATTGACACTTTCTTAATGATTATGAAGATCATTTTTTGTGATTTAGACTAGCAATGTGCGATGTCTCTTTGTCTGCGAGGGAGACTAAACCCCGTTTTGTGGAGTTTCGACTCAAATTGGTGGGGTAGCAACCCATGGTCTTCGGGCCGTTTGTGGAGCTTCGGGTCAATTTGTGATGGTTAGCAACCATGGAATTAGCGTTCTGTTTGTGATATACGTGTTGGTGTGCTTTATGCACCCGTTTGTGATAGGCCTTTCCCCCTTTTTGTGATTTCTGGACTTCGTGTGTTGATTTCTGGAATTTGTGCTTCACCAATTTTAGTGATTTTCATTGATATGATTTACCAATTTTTGTGCATTGGTGAATTCATGTGTCATTGACTTGTTGTGAATACAAGTTTTGGGTATGAAACCCTTTTTGGATCTTTGAGAAGATTCTTGTGATATTGATTAATCTCATGTTGATTTTCAATTACATACTTATAGTGGTATGCCATTATGGTTATCATATGTTTATGCCGTATCTCTTATTCTATATCATGTCATCTGATATTTATAGCTAGACTGATCCATTTATTATTTTCTTATGAAATAATACTCGGGTCAGACCGAGATGTTACAGGTGCTTCTGCTTGACTTCTCCCCAGGGATTCATTATTCTGACTTTTGGCTAACTACTTACATTAGTAGTTTCTGGTTGTATACATTTGAGATATAGACTCATAGTTGTGTACTTATTCTTTTGTATAGCACACGTTGCTATTCTTTTGTGTCATTGTGGATCTTTTAGACCACTACTCTGATGAACACTTTTATGTGTTATATTTATTCTTGTCTATTTTGTGATATGAATTATCTGTGACTGATTTGTGATATGTTTATTTCTATATTTGTTTCCGAAGACATTATAGCCACTGTGTAGTAGCTTTGAGTTTGTGTCGGTATGTCGGATTTCCTCTTGAAAAGAATGCAAGTTATATTTTATCTGCCATATCGGTACTCCCACAAAGCAATTATATAAATGGTCGCTCCTCAACAGCCTTATTCTCCGTGCTAGTTGACGACATTACACCGTAGTGTCCTTGACTAGCGTGGGTATAGAGGTGGGGCGTCACAGCTTGGTATCAGAGCCAAACTTCGGAACAATGTAGAATAATTTAACAAGGATCATCATCCTAAGTCCTTCTTAGGAGCCGTGACTTAGGATTTAATTCGAGTCTTCGTACCGATTCATCCTATTTTCTTTATGATTCCTTGTTTTATCTATCAAGATTGCTTGATATTCATTTGGTGAATAACCTTTTTCTTCTTCTTTCTTTCTTTCTAAAGGAAGAGAAATGGTTAGACCTAGCCGTCCCAGCGTCGGTCAATCTAGTGCTACTCCCCAAGATGGAGTTTTTATGTCTGGCCAACAGCTTCTTGATCTAGTAAAGAATGCTCAAGCAGCCGGTTCTAATCCGGAACCAACTCATCCTAAGTCTGGATTTGCACGCTTGTGCAACGATTATACCAACTTGGGTGGGAAACCATTCAAGGGTTCTGAAACTATTATTGAAGTTCAGGCTTGGCTGAGATCATGCGATCGAATCTTTTCTCGCATGAATCTTATTGATCTTCGCCGTGTTCAGGTGGCCTCCAGTATGCTCCAAAAAAGGGCATTAGACTGGTACGAGCTTCTGATTTCTGAAATTATTGAAGCGGATCTTACTTGGGGGAAATTCCGAGAGCGCTTCGAATTAAAATTCGTACCAAAAGCAGAGAAGGTGACGTTGGCTCGCCTCTTTATTGACCTTGTTCAAGGTGAATCTTCTGTGACAGACTATGTCGCATCTTTTGAATCTCTTTCCAAATACGGGGTTGAATCCATTAACACCCCATTGAAGAAAAATCAGAGATTTGTTTATGGCTTGAACAAGAGTCTCAAGAAGCCACTACTTCTAAAATTAGAAGTTTCTTTTGATCAACTGATTGATACCGCTCTTCGTCTTGAAGAGGCGGATAAGGAAAGCGGTGTTGAAATTGTGGGTGCCAAACCAAACTTCAACAACAACAAGAAAAGGCCTAACAAATTCAAAGGTCCTTATCCCAATAAGAAAGGGAAGCAAGCAACCCCTGTGGCAAAGATTTCTTCCTTTGGTCGTGGGGAATGCTATAATTGTGGTTCGAAGGACCATTACGCGAACAAGTGTCCAAAGTCCCTCTCTTGTCGCTACTGCAAAGGTCCCGGCCATGTTATATCTTCATGCCCCAAGATTCAGGGCAAGAGGGAGGGAAAGCTGAATGTGGCTCAAGCCTCTGGAAACACATCTCGTAATCAAGGTATGTCTCATTCTATCCTTGATGGCATTATTATGTTTCGTGATCAACCTATTCGAGTTCTTTTTGACACGGGTGCATCCCATTCTTTTATTTCAAAAGAACTCATTGATACTTTTTCTTTAAGTGTTGTGGCTTTAATGACTTCTTTGAGAATTGCGAATCTGGTTGGTGGATCCGCAACGATTAGTTTGCTTTGTAAAGATGTGGAGATTATTTTGTGCGATTTTTCTTTCCAAGCCGATTTGCATGTCATTCGTTACTTAGGCTTTGGAATGATTTTGGGAATGGATTGGCTTAACCGTTATGAAGCACATATCCTATGCCCTGAGTGGACTATTCATCTTCGACATTCTCAATCTGTTAAGCAAATTTCTATTATTCTCAAAGATTCGGATTCCACTTTATCTGCATCTCTATATTCATTAAATCCTCGTGATGATGACGAGGAAGACGTCATTTCTCTTATTCACGTTGTTCGTGAATTTTCGACATATTTGAGCCCGTTTTAGGGTTGCCACCTAAGCGAGCAATTGAGTTCAGAATTAATCTTACCCCTGGAGCTCAACCTATTACTCGTCCTCCTTATCGTTTATCCAATAAAGAAAATAAGGAGATGCGCATACAATTATCTGATTTGGAAACGAAGCAATTTATTCACTCTAGTTCCTCTCTTTGGGCAGCATCGGCTATTTTTGTGAAGAAATCCGACGATACACTTAGGCTTTGCGTTGACTACCGCAAGCTTAATGATCTTACTATCAAAAATAAGTATCCTTTACCTCGGATTGATGACCTATTCGATCAACTTAGTGGTGCTAGAGTCTTTTCACAATTGGAGTTGGCAACCGGTTTTCATCAGCTTCGTATTGCAGAGGATAGCATTCCTTTGACATCGTTCCATACTCGATATGGATCTCATGAATGGCTTGTTATGCCATTTGGTTTAACGAATGCTCCGGCTTATTTCGTTGACCTTATGAATCAAGTTTTCAAAGATTTCTCGATCGATTTTTTCTCATCTTTATTGATGATATTCTTGTGTATTCAAAAACCGAGGAGGAGCATGAAAAACATCTTCGGATTGTGTTGGAAACTCTTAGGAGCAATCAATTAAAAGCAAAATTTTCTAAATGCCATTTTTGGCAATCTAGTGTGAAGTTTCTCGGTCATATTATTTCCGAATCTGGAATTTCCGTGGATCCTTCAAAGATTGAAGCGATTCAAGATTGGAAGAGACCGGAGAGTGTGACGGAAATCTGTAGCTTCCTTGGATTGGCGGGTTATTACCGTCGTTTTATCAAGGACTTTTCAAAAATTGTCGTGCCTCTCACTAGCTTAACTAAGAAAGGTGTTAAATACATTTAGTCGGACAAATGTGGAACTTCTTTTCCGAAATTAAAAGAACTCCTTTCTGATGCTCCTATTCTTGTTATTCCCGAGGAGAATCAAGATTTCGTTGTTTATACTAATGCTAGTCGCGTTGGTTTGGGTGCCGTTCTTATGCAAAAAGAACGTGTTATTGCTTATGCTTCTAGGCAATTGAAGCCAGCTGAGACTAGATATGCCACTCATGATTTAGAACTCGCAGCTATTGTTTTCGCCCTTCGTATTTGGCGTCATTATCTTTTGGGAAAAAAGTTTATTCTTTATACCAACCATAAATCTTTGAAGTATCTATTTTCTCAAAAGGAACTAAATTTGCATCAACAATGTTGGCTTGAATTTCTTGCATCTTATGATCTTGATATTCTTTATACTCCCGGAAAGGGAAATCGAGTTGCCGATGCATTTAGTCGCAACCAACAAGCGGTTGTTTCTATGATGATATATGAATGGAATGATCTCGAGGTTTTATCCACTTGTGAAATTCGAGACTGTGTTTCCGATTTATGTTCATCTCTTTTTTTATGTAGCCTTGAGGCTCATCCTTCTCTTTTGGACCGCATTCTTGAAGCTCAAAGGCTAGATCCCGAATTGGCTCTTCTTGGCCAAAATATTAAGGATAAAAGTGATATTAAAGGTTTGAAAGACTTTGATATCGATTCTCATGGCGGCATTCGGAAATTTGGTAGACTTATCGTACCAAATATTAGTGATCTTCGTAGAGGTATTTTAGAAGATTCTCATCGTTCGAAATTTACCATTCATCCCGGTAGTAGTAAAATCTACGTGGATATGAAGCGACTTTATTATTGGGAGGGAATGAAATCTGATATTGCTAACTTTGTTAAATGTTGCATGACTTGCCAACTTGTCAAGGCCGAACATCAAAGGCCCGGTGGGTTATTGCAACCTTTGGAAATTCCAATTTGGAAGTGGGACCAAATTTCCATGGATTTTATAGACGGTCTTCCCCGTTCTCGTTCGGGTCATGATAGCTTATGGGTGATAGTTAATAGACTCACTAAATCCGCCCATTTTATTCCCGTTCGGTCCAATCGAACCGCTCCTCTCTTGGCCAAACTTTTTATCAAAGAGATTGTTAAATTGCATGGAGTTCCTACTTCTATTATTAGTGATCGTAATCCATTGTTTACTAGTGGATTTTGGAAGAGTCTTCAAAAAGCTTTGGGAACGAAGCTTAATTTTAGCACTGCTTATCTTCCCCAGTCCGATAGACAAACTGAGCATGTGAATCAAACTCTTGAAGATCTTCTTCGTGCATGCGTTCTTGATTTTGGTGGAAGTTGGGAAGATCATATTTCTCTCGTTGAGTTTTCCTATAATAATAACTTCCAATCTAGTATTGGTATGGCTCCTTTTGAGGCACTCTATGGAAGGCCATTCCGTTCTCCTTCTTGTTGGCTGAGGCCGGTGAGAAGCTGGTTTTAGGTCCGGATTTTATTCGTGATTCCACATAAAAGAGTGATCTTATTCGTCATAAGATGAAAGAAGCCCAGAGTAGACAAAAATCCTATACCGATAACCGAAGAAGGAGGTTAGAATTTTCTGTGGGAGATTTGGTGTTTGTTCGTGTTTCACCTATAAAAGGTGTTGTGCGTTTCAGTCGATCGGGAAAGTTAGCACCTCGATATATTGGTCCATTTTCCATCACCGAACGTATTGGTTCCGTGGCTTATCGCCTTTTATTACCGGCTCAATTTTCTGTTATTCATGACGTGTTTCACGTTTCTCAATTACGGAAATGTCTTCGAGATTCCGATTCTATTCTTGAGCCTGGTGTTGTGGAAGAAATTGAAGTTTCGCCTAATCTAACTTTTGAGCAACATCCTATTCGTATTATTGCTTCAGAAGTCAAACGACTTTGAAATAAAGATGTTCCGCCTGTTAAAGTTCAATGGTCCTAAAATCCTAAAGATTGCTCTTGGGAATCTATAGAGTTCATCGAGCGAACACATCCAGACTTACTTTCCCGTGCTCCTTTAGGTGAATCTTTTATTTCAAATTTCTTTTGTGATGAATATGCTCTCATGGTTGTTATTATATATCTTCTTCTTAAATATTGCGAGGACGCAATTTCTTTAAGGAGGGGATCCTGTAACAACCCGCATATTTATCGATTTTATATTTAAATATTTTGTTCAAATATTTTATCGTTAGTCGGATTTTAGTCCGAAAAACTACTTTTTGCAAACAGTCAAATTAGGACTCGAGACCACCCCCCATTGAGTTTAAAATGCGTTTGCGATCTTTTTGAGTATAAACTTTGATATGTTTGGAGTTAGTGGAATTTTGCCACTTTTCACTTAGGGTTTTGGTTTGGGCTGAGCCCTATAACCCCACTTATTAATTCAGTCCCAACCCACTCCTCTTCATTTACTTCCTTTCTATTTTCCTAATACTCAAGCTTTTATAACAATGGAGAGCGGAATGGGAAATTGAAACTCAAGCCCTAGTTTTCTTTTTCAAATCAAGCTCTAGCTCCAAACTAATAGAAGAAACTTTGGTAAGCCTCTTCTTCTTCTCCAACTCATTCTCTTATCAATTTCATAAATTCCTAAACCTAACTTTGGGAATGTTCTTCTTTTTTAGCATAGATTCAAGCTCGTTTAGGTTGTGTTGAAGAGTGGTTGATTCTCCCTTTACTTTCAAGCCTCTTCTTTATTGCTTTTGTGAAAAAGTGAGATTTTTATCTCACATCTTAGTCTATAACTATCTTCGATTGTTAGGTATGAATTCCTAACGCTTATTCTTGTACAATTGCTTTTGGTTTGGATTGATTTGGTGAATATTCCAATTTTTGGTGTTTTGGGTTCAATTCTTTAAAAATCATAGCTTTGATGTCTTGATCATGTTTTTGGTGATGAACTGAAGAGCTTCTATGGCCGGGTAGTCGATGGCGTAAATCCTTAGTGTCGTTGCTCGACCGATTGCAATTTGGAAGGGATTGACATTCATTAGATAGGCATGGGAGTGCGGGCAACAGGCTCCCGTCGACCGAGCTCAGAGTCCGGTCGACCGACCTGCTACCCGAGCACTTCTTGCCTCTGGTTTGGAAGAGCATGTTACAGGCTTCGACCGATCGAGCTCAGGGTCCGGTCGACCGACCTACTACCCAAGCACTTCCATCTTTGGTTCAGTCAACCGACTCAGGGAGTCTGGTTGACCGACCTGCTCCTACTTGCCAATTTTTCCTATATTGCCTATTTTGTTAAATTTCCAACTTTAATCGATTCATGTTCTTTCCTTATTTGTTGTTATCATTTGTTATCGACTTTGATGGACTTTTCTTCGGGAATTTTAGGAATATCCATTTTGATGGATTTGGTATCGATTTCTTTGGATTTTTATTCACGTCTTCGAATGTGAATTTTAGTGATTGATTGTTTCTACAATCATTTTTGTGATTTGTCACTTCAAAATATAAAGGTTTTCAATGCTAGTAGTAAATATCAAAACCCTTTCTTATAAACGATTTCAACAATATTTTACTACAAAGCTCGTTTCTTAAACTGCTTTCCAATCTATTAGTATATACAAACCTTTACCTCACTCGTATGAGAAATCCAATTAAACGACTTAGTAAAACAAGTGGTATGAAACGCTTGCGTTTACTTCATTGGTTAATTCTTGGACTCGTTCGATTGAATCTCTTGTGACAATTTTCTAGTGGAGATCTACAATTTGTTCGTAAATATTTAAGTTAAGCTAGTGGTTATGGGACATGGAGCTAAGCTCATATATTTACTAGCTTAGTGTAATTGACACTTTCTTAATGATTATGAAGATCATTTTTTGTGATTTAGACTAGCAATGTGCGATGTCTCTTTGTCTGCGAGGGAGACTAAACCCCGTTTTGTGGAGTTTCGACTCAAATTAGTGGGGTAGCAACCCATGGTCTTCGGGTCGTTTGTGGAGCTTCGGGTCAATTTGTGATGGTTAGCAACAATGGAATTAGCGTTCTATTTGTGATACACGTGTTGGTGTGCTTTATGCACCCGTTTGTGATAGGCCTTTCCCCCTTTTTGTGATTTCTGGACTTCGTGTGTTGATTTCTGGAATTTGTGCTTCACCAATTTTAGTGATTTTCATTGATATGATTTACCAATTTTTGTGCATTGGTGAATTCATGTGTCATTGACTTGTTGTGAATACAAGTTTTGGGTATGAAACCCTTTTTGGATCTTTGAGAAGATTCTTGTGATATTGATTAATCTCATGTTGATTTTCAATTACATACTTATAGTGGTATGCCATTATGGTTATCATATGTTTATGCCGTATCTCTTATTCTATATCATGTCATCTGATATTTATAGCTAGACTGATCCATTTATTATTTTCTTATGAAATAATACTCGGGTCAGACCGAGATGTTACAGGTGCTTCTGCTTGACTTCTCCCCAGGGATTCATTATTCTGACTTTTGGCTAACTACTTAGATTAGTAGTTTCTGGTTGTATACATTTGAGATATAGACTCATAGTTGTGTACTTATTCTTTTGTATAGCACACGTTGCTATTCTTTTGTGTCATTGTGGATCTTTTAGACCACTACTCTGATGAACACTTTTATGTGTTATATTTATTCATGTCTATTTCCGCTTTTGTGATATGAATTATCTGTGACTGATTTGTGTTATGTTTATTTCTATATTTGTTTCCGAAGACATTATAGCCACTGTGTAGTAGCTTTGAGTTTGTGTCGTCATGTCGGATTTCCTCTTGAAAAGAATGCAAGTTATATTTTATCTGGCATATCGGTACTCGCACAAAGCAATTATACAGATGGTCGCTCCTCAACAGCCTTATTCTTCGTGCTAGTTGACGGCATTACACCGTAGTGTCCTTGACTAGCGTGGGTATAGAGGTGGGGCGTCACAATATATATAGGCAAGGTTGAAATAGAATAGATGGACCCGATTTATAAAGGCGTTGAACGATGAATGGCCTGAAAAGCCGTTCTGACTCCAGAACGAAATTGGGTCAACCCGTATATCAAAATAGATGTTTTAAAATATTTTAAACGCAATGGAAAAGTTTCAAGTCAAAATTCCATCGTATGAAGAAGTTATGACAAAATCAATTTTTTTCAAATTGATTTCAATTTCATTGATTTCAAGGCGTTTCAAGTCCGTACGATCAAACGACAAGTCCGATCGCTACGAAAATTGAAATCATGCAATAAGTCACCGATACAGATCCATGAAACTAGTTTCGTCGAAATCCGAGTCAGTGGCCAAAATGGCTATTTTTCCATTAATTAAATAAATTAATAATTAATTAATTGAATCACCCTTAAATTCAAATTCCATAATTCATAAATTTTATCATCTTAGATTACTTTAGTAATTTATGACCCTTTACAACCAATTCCCATATCAATTTAAAGTCAACCAATTCACAACTACAGTGTTTAACTTCCAATTTTTAATAAATTCATTAATTATCAATCGCAATTCAAATAAATAAATTTATTTAATTCTTAATCATGTTATTCACTTCATTATCACCAAGAAGAAAAAAAATTAACATTGGTTCATGGTTTATTACGTTATTATTCACAAATTTTCAACTTAATTTCCATTAATGTAATATTTAGATATTTATTTTCATTTATTTGAAATAAACCCGATCATTGTAATTTACATTCAAATAAATTAATAAATCTGGATTTACAATCTTTACATCAACCAATAGTCGTATAATAAATGGAATTGACATTATTTTCAAATATTACTTTAATTAACATTAACGTAATGATTTATTTATATTTATTGCAATTGATTACCAGTTACAATTTGATATACTAAATAAATGGTTAACAAACAATACTTGTTACCATTAACGTTTATTTTCACTTATAAGCTATTATTAACAACCAAATGTTGCAATTTTATTTAGACCTAATTCAATGCATTAAATGAATGGGTAAATGATTAAAGTTTTGCACTATTGCCACATTTTCTCACATTCATACTTGATTATCTACTAACAATTATTATAGTTACTTACAGAACACTGATTTTTATTCAATGACCATTTATTATAATTTAAATTCATTAATTTAATTCAATGCTTGTAATTTGTTTTCATATATTCAATTTGTAGCTAAGTATACATCTACATTATTTCCATTGATTTGTATTTCATTTAATTAATTAATAATTACCTTAGTTAACATTAACGTAGTATTAGATTATAATTTTTGTAACTGATTTCCAATTTTAAATCAACAAGCTACAAAATAGGTAACATACAATAATCGTTACCGTTAATCCTTTAGTCGCATAAATAAGCTTTTACTACTTACAAATCAATGTTGACATTTATCTTCATACTACAAATTTTCATTCATTTATGTCCAATTTATAGCCAAACATAACATTTAGATTTATTTTCATAAATTGGTATTCCATTCAATTCATAAATTTATTAACTTGATTGTTATCATTTACCTTGCATTCTAGTTATTATTTCATAAATATGATTCCCAATCGTTTCTTTAATTTATACTAACATTTAAAAGTTTATTACTTACCATTAACACTGTATTATTTCATTAATTCATTCAATACTTACTTTTATTTACCTATCTTCCATTTCATAACCAAGTGCACAATTTACGCTATTTTACTTTTTTTTATTTCACTTCAATTGTCAACAATTGGTTTTTTTTCGTATAACCATTGTTACAATTCATTCTTAACCTTTACTTCAATATAAATTATAAAATATTTATTTCTTTCTATTAAATTACCAAAATCTTATTAAATTAGCAAATTTTAATCATTGAATTTTACGGGTCGTTACATAAATTAAATTAATTTTGGAAATGATCCATATTGCTTATGAATGATTGAATGATGTAAATGCCTTGAATTGGTTGATATCTCTGATATGAATATTTTTGTGATATTGTAGTTATTTATCGATGATAAATTGCTGAGTAAAGTGACATCTTGTATTTAAAATTGAATTGTATTTCACTTGAATAACTTGGTTAGGATGGTATTGAACTCGAGGAGACCGGGGTCGAGTATCAGTAAATACCCGAACCCACTTCGATTTGTAGCCTACAATGATTCTTATAAATTGATATGTGAAATCAATAGGATGAAATATAATAATTTAAATGACTGGACCCTTTAAAAACTAAGTAAAGGTACATAGGGATTGATTGTGAATAGATGTGTTGACAATAGAAAGTTGTGAACTTAAAGTGATGAACGAGTTACCCGGATTTTATTTAACTTTTTGCTGTTGCATTCCATGTTAGATGAGTTTACTCGCGTTGGTTTCCAGCCTGACCCGGATGTTACGTTAATGTAATGCTCGGGTCAGACCGAGTATTACAGATTTTTAGGTTAGAACGTTTTGGAGCTCAGAAGGCGAGCGGGATGGCAGGAACGTATGGAGTGTATCCCCTATGTTATATTGTTGTATATCTAGAACAAGTTATTTTAACTGTCCAGTGATTGTAAAATAATGTAACTCTGATGTATTAAAATGCAATTGACTGATACAACTTTCTTTTTGTAAAGAATATTATTCACTGATGTATTAAAATGCAATTGACTGATACAACTTTCTTTTTGTAAAGAATATTATTCAATATTATATTTTATCCGCTGCGAATGTGAGATTCTGAGTTTGGTTTTCTGTTTCTTCTATCTCTTTTCTTCTCTTCCTAATTATCTGGAATTTTTGGGATCGAAAATTCTAGGTCGTTACAGCAATAGCACATGTGTATTAATATATATGCTAACAATGCCCATCATAATGTGTATACCCTCAAACTATTGATGATCTTCCTTATTATCTCATCCTCAAGATATATGGTGTACCATTTTATACCTACGTCATCCAAAATATTATATGTACCTACCTATGGTGACATCCTTAAAATAGTATGTCCTGGTCATAACTACACCCTTTAAATGATTTGATCATCCATTTTGCTTCAACTACGTCGATCCTTACATCACTTGCGTTCTTTGGATATATGACAACTCATATGACCATTCCTTTGTCATAGACTAAGGGAAAAGTTGTGGTTTTCAATGTACCCATCCATCAGCCCAAAGCCGACACTAGATCCATTCCTTTTGTCACGACCCGAAATCCAGCGTTCGAAAATCGACATCAAATACCCCACTTGTATTCGACTGTCGAAGATTCAAACGTCGAACTCCAGTTCGGATGGTGCTTATAACAACATAAGATGAAAATAAACAGCGGAAACAAAAGATGATTCCATTAATCACAATGCAAATACAACACTCATACAATATTCATTACAACATTTATCACCAACATTAGAGTGCTACACAAATGATACGACAACAAAATGGTAACTCCACAGTGGAACAACAGAGTTATCACAACTTCAAGAGAGTCTTCAAAACAAAGAGAGAGAACATCCCAACTAAGCACCTTTAGATCCAAAAAGCTTCCAAAAGATCTCCAAGTCAAAATCTTTCAAAATCCGATAACTTCAAAACCATAAGACTTCAAAATCCAAGCTAGCTCCAAAACACGGATAACCTGCTTCTAGGCTGCCCATGTGAAAAATTATGGACACCTAGATACTACACCAAACAACCCATTTTGTAACACTTTTCTGCTTTAAGTTTGTAATGGTAATAACTGTGACAAATTCCTTACAGATATTTCCGTGATAAACTTTTGTCACAGTTATTACCGTTACCAATTCTGATAATTTTGTAAATAGTTGAAAATAATATGGGTAAGATTGTAATTTATCTTCTATTATTATCCCACTTCTCATAGGTAACAACAGTTTACATTTCATCTTATATTTCATTTCCTCTACCGTTTTAGGGTTATCGCCTCTTTGATTGTTCTACTGCTGCCTCCACCCTTCTACCACTGTGCTTCCATCGTTGTTGAGAATAATGTCTTCCATCGTTGTTGAGAATTTTTCACAAGAGCTAGAGTTGTGTCTTCCATCGTTGTTGAGAATAGTGCTACAATGGTTAAATGAGGTTCCGCAATGATGAAATTGCTTCCGTAGTTATTCAATTTGGTGACTTCTGACGATGTCGAAAGGTAAAGCTTCAACAATAGTTTAATATTTTGGCTTCTAATGACAACGAAAGGGAAGGCTTCCGTAGCTGTCCAATTTGGGGGCTTTTGCCAATGTCGAAAGGTAAAGCTTATACGATTGTTTGATTTATAGGCCTCGGACAAAAAAGACGGTGTCGTCAATGTCAGAAGAGTGGTGTTGTTAGTGTTTAAAGCTTGGGCGATGTAAGCATTGAAACCTAGTACTGTAACTATTAAGGTTATGCTGCCACATTGATTAATTTCTTCCGAAGTAGTTGATGGGTTCCTTCCGAAGTAGTCGGTTGATTCCCTTGGCTAAAATCGATGAGAGGAAGTTGCTGCCACAATAGTGATGAAATCAATTTGGAATATGAAGAAACTACTATTTGCTGAAGGAACGATCTGTCAAAGCCTCTAATCAGTAGCACTCTAGACCAACTTTCATCATTCCTTTGCAAGTATCAACCATCTTTCCCAAAACAAGCCGTTTCAGGTATGGGACTTAAACCTAGAATTAATTAATTTTTTAGCTTTAAAATTCTACAAACTTTTAAAATTGATTTTCACAAACTTAAAATTTGGAAAAATGATTACAAAGCCAATTTGTAAAATCACTGTATTTTAAGGATTTGTAGCTTGTTTATAGGTTTTGAAATGTGAATTTTTTTGAATCTGTAGACTTCAAAGGAAAAGGAAAAGGATGACCCATCAAATGGGAAGAGGTTTTGACGGGACACAAGGTCCGTATTACTCTGGAATATGATGTTTTCATTGAAGAAAAATCATGTATGGGTCATCCCCAAATGATCATACAAGTCAGCTCAGTATGTCATTAATTTTCAGTTGTATCAATAGTTCTCATACAGTATATGGATGTGTATCATATGTATTCTATACTTTTGTAGCATTATCATATATACAACTTCAAAGAATATATGGGAATTCCAAAAAGCTAATTGACTCAATTAAGGAAACTACATCGAACAAAACTCTGGCTTTTCAGACAAAAAACAAGCTTTACAGCATTCTTCCAGCAGCAAAAGAAGTTGCTGCCTACGCGTATGAATGTAAAACTAGCTGGGGAAATAAGGTTTGTCTTTCTATATGCGTACACTGCTCTTGCAAAATGATACCGCATTTGCTTTAATGAAGCATTAATTCATATATAATATAGAAGATTGGATGGATGTATGGTTCAGTGACAGAAGACATTCTTACCGGGTTATGGATACATGCACGTGGATGGAGATCTGTTTACCTTTGGATAAACCCACCTGCATTTCTTGGAGACACTCCAACTAGTGCGACTGTCAGCCTGAGGCAATTTAAAAGATGGGGAATAGGTCTATTAGAGATTCTACTGGGAAGAAATACTCCAATATTCGCTTTTCTATATGAAAATCTTAGTTTCAGGCAATGTTTGAACTATTTGTGGATTACTATGTGGTCACTTTGTGCGCCTGTAGAATTTTTGTATGCGTCGCTTCCAGCATATTGTTTTATAACAAATTCCACTTTCCTGCCTAGGGTAAAAGAATTATTAACTAGTTTAACAAAGTAACATTCAGGAGAAAAATCCATTTGTTAGGGCATCTCCAATACATCTTTTCATATGAATTATGATGCATATTAATGGAAAACACTACTATCTTTTTTTGTGAAATACATGCAGCAAGTAAGGAGTTTATGGTACCAGAAGCTCTTTTCGTAATCTACAACACATCCACATTGGTTGATTTCTTGGAATGTCGATTGACAGTACGTGCATGGTGGAACAATCAAAGGATGAACATTATTGTATGTGCATCATCATTTCTATTCAGCTTCCTTTCTGCAGTTTCAAAATTTTTTGGTCTCTCTAGTACAATATTCGAAGTCACTAAGAAAGAACAAAATGATTCAGCTGAAAGTGTTGATGTTGGAAGATTTATGTTTGATTCATCTTCAATATGTGTTCTTGTAACTGCGCTTTTATTGGTTCATGTTGCGTCTTTGGTTATTGCTACGAGAGATGTGATTATGTGTAATGAGCATAGGTGGGGACTTGGGGAAGTAGTTTGTAGCTTATGGTTAATATTCAGTTTTTGGCCAATTGTTAAGGGGTTGTTTAGTAGGGGCATTTATGGCATTCCATGGAGTGTCGCTTCCAAAGCGGTCTGTCTTGCTTGTTTTTTCTTGCAACTTTCTAGATCTTCAAGTACAACCAAGTTATATCAACTTGATGGTTTTGGTTTCCAAATGAATAAATTATGATGAAAGAGATTTGGGATATGAAGAAACTACTATTTGCTGAAGGAACGATTTGTCAAAGCCTCTAATCAATAGCACTCTAGACCAACTTCCATCATTCCTTTGCAAGTATCGGCCATCTTTCCCGAAACAAGCCGTTTCAGGTATGGGACTTAAACCTAGAATTAATTAATTTTTTAGCTTTAAAATTCTACAGACTTTTAAAATTGATTTTCACAAACTTAAAATTTGGAAAAATGATTACAAAGCCAATTTGTAAAATCATTGTATTTTAAGGATTTGTAGCTTGTTTATTGGTTTTGAAATGTGAAATGTTTTGAATCTATAGATTTCAAAGGAAAAGGATTTTGAAAGGAAAAAATTTACAAAAGGATTTGATTTGAGCTGTAAGCGTAACAGGCTTATATTCATAATCTTTGAGCATATATAAACCTTTAAATATGTTAATTTCATAAGAATATAATTTTAAGAGTATGAGTACTAGTTTGAGAACAAACAAAGTTTCATATATACATGACTTTGAAAATGTCAGAGTTTTTCAGAAAGTATAGTCTTGTTTTCAACTATGAACTTATAAAGTTTTAATATATAACTATCTTTGACCTTGGGAGTTTCGACATTTTAATTTTGGATATACATAATAGCAAGTTTCGAAAACATTAAATTCCAAATACATGTAAACCTTAGTATTTGAATATGCAATTTAGTGTATATGTACATGCCTCTATAATTGAAGCTTACATGGCCTTAATGTACAAAGTTTGAATATATAGATGTATGATCTTTGAATATCTCTGTTTCATTTGATTTTTTTAACAAGGCATGGAGCTTTCAATAAAGCTAGCATAAGCATATGAATTTGAAATGTATGGTTTGGATATATATGACTTCAAGAATACAAAGAGATATGCTTCATATTTATATATCTAAATGCATTTGTTGAGTTTTAAAAATATTTATTTAAGGTACAAATTTTCGAATAATCAAATAAAAGACTTCAAAAATGAATATACAGTTGAGCTCTTGAATGATTATTAGCTCTTGAATATGGACTTTCTTATATAAAGTAAAGCCTCGGGTGTGTGTAAACAAATTTTGTGCAATGTAAAAAACCTAAGCCTTTTAGTACGGTTAGTTTGAATATACAAATCTGCAATATACTATATAGTTTTGCATGTATTAGATTATGGGTATAGTGGTTTTGAATATGTTTAAGTTTTAAATATACAAGGTTTTGAACGAATATACTGGGTTTATACATGAGGGCAGACTTTAGATGTGAAGACTTCCATACATGCACAGTTTTGAATGCACGTTGATTTTGTAAATACAGGTTTTATGTACATTTGGAATGTCATGAATTTAGCCTGTACACATATGTAAGTGCAACTTTGTACTTCTCGGTTTGGGAATTTATGGTTTTAAAAAATACACTGTTTTATGTGTAATTTTGGAAATATACAAGCTTTTTAAAATGTTAGTTTTAAACAAATATGGTTCTGAGAATATAAGTGATATACGTAAATTGATATGTGTAATTTATTTTGAATTTTAGTTTGGCTAAAAATTGATTTCATGTTTTGAATTTCACAATGTCAGTTTGATTGCTAAATTTAATGATAAATAAGTTTTTCTTAATGGTTAACGTGTATTACTTAAAACGATTGATCATGGATAATTTAACTACTTGTAATGCTTACAATGATCCCAGTTGTAGCTTTAGCTGGTGCTGTCGTGGGAGGTGCAATAATAAAGATGGAATTAGCAGGACAAACTACATATGCAGAAGCAGCAGTTGTAGTTGAACAAACCATCAGTTCAATAAGAACTATAAGTACAGCTTATTCTCCAAATGCAAACTACTCAATTGGATCCAAATTGCTGAAGTTGATACTCAATAATGGTTATACTAGCGGTGATGTCATCAATGTGATATTTGAAGTTCTCGCCGGCTCTTGTAAGTACACAGTTTATCATTCATAGTACATTAACTTACTCAAGTTGAAAAACACAGTTAAAGTTCACTAATTAAGCTATAACTATACAATAGATACAAACAATGTAATCGTCTTGATCAATCATTGTATTTTAACATGTTTAATATTAGCTGAATTATTTACTAAAAACACACACTTTTAAATTTGAATGAATCATTGTCTGTCAACGATCCTTTTGAAATTTATCACTTGTACTTTTTTATATACTTAAATTTCATCGAAGAAAGAAATTAGTAATACACATCCAAGCTACTAGATGGGCTTTCTTACATGCTGAACTTTGTTTTTATATTTTCGTATTTTTGTTTGGCAAATATGATAGCAAAATCAGATCAGAAAGGTACTAGATGGGCTTTCTTGCATGCTGAACTTCTGTCACACAATGCAAATAATTCCCACTAAAATATACTGATTCAGCTTTTAGGATTTACTTACAGAAGTGTGCCAGATAATAACCATTTCTTTCTAGCATAATGTTAGCCATAATTCAAGTGGCAATTTCCTTTAGTGGGATTCTTTCCTTCTTACATAATTCACATCACAGTTTATGGTTAGGCACTTGAATGACATATACTAATTTGATACAAGTTGAACTTGCAAATTTCAGAAGGTGTTTAAGTGATTCTGTACACACACATATAGAGTCTGGACAGCGAATACTGACAAAATTGTGTTCATACATTGCCACATCATACAAGCATGCTTGCCTTCTTTTTATCGAGTATCACATCTTTGAATAAAAAATATAGTAAAAGTAAACAATGCACATCTTAATTTATTCATTATATGAAACTATACAAAGATATTTATGTTTGAAAATCTTTAAATACTATACATTTGTATACTTGTGCATCACGCACACCAGTATAGACCATGTTAAACAACTAAATATCACATACCAGCAGCTATAAATGCAATATAACATGCATGCCTATGCCGTATCATTCTAATCTTACTGCATTTCCAAATCACTTACTATTCCACTCTAATAATCTCTAATTAAAACTTAGTAAGAAAAATGGAACTAACTCCTGGTATGTCTGCTCTAGTCATTGGATGTACTAATGGAATAGGTAACAGTTATTATCATATTAACGGGTTCATTGTATGTATAGTTGTTTAAAGAAAATATATGCTACAAAAATATGCTTAATTTAAAACATATGGCAATACATATACTTACTTGATATTTACTTCTGTTTCAGGCAAGGCTATCGGCCTGGCTCTTGCCAAAAATGGTCTCTTTGTAACTATTGTTGATTTTTTCGAAGAGAGAGGGACTGAAACTACTTCCTTGTTAGAAAAAGAAAACAAAAGGTTCCATCCTGACATAGATCATCCTTCTGCAATGTTCATCAAATGTGATGTTACTAATACTGGTATATAACCATACATGTGACATGTAACTTAATATTATACTATATATAAGATTTCACTGTTACATATGACAAGAAACTTTGGATCCATTTTGCGTAGGTGAAGTATCTGCTGCATTTGAGAAGCATGTAGAGATATATGGAAGTCTAGAAATTTGTGTAAACAGCGCTGGAGTTGGTACTACAGTAAAACGCTTTGATGAAGATGTATCGATGGCATTAATACATAGATACATATCATCAGTATAAACTTTGTTGATGTTATTGATTGCACTAGAATTGCGGTAAAAATAATTATTTCAGTCAATAATACGGAAATATTTTAGCAACTACTGCAAGATAAACAATTTTGCAGAATTTCAGGCTAATTTTAGTTACTGTTTTGCAGATCCAAACAATGCGAAAACTATGAAGCCTCGGGTAATTATCAATCTTGGGTCAGCATCCGGTCTTTACCTAATGTGTGTTGATCCAATCTATTCATCCAGTAAAGGTATGAATTAGATGCACTCCTATTTGTAAGCATTTGGTAAATTGAAGTAATTTTATTTTTAAAATGATGCGAATAAATGTTTAGAGAGCACATAACAGAAACTCTGAAGTACATATATGAATGTCATACTTTAGAATAACATATACATAATAGTCATTGAAATTTATATAATGTGTATCTAAACAATAGGTGAATATCATTGTAAAGCATGGAGTTTAGAACTGATTACATGTGGAAAACGAACTGTTTTTCATTCATTTATTTTCAGATGGGGTTGTTCTATTTACTCGATCATGCAGTACATCAAGTCATGAAGGGATCCGTGTTAATGTCCTTTGTCCTGAGGTGTAATTTAATAAAATTTATGATTTCTTTTCATTTGAAGAGTTAAATAACCATATGCTTAAAAAATATTCTTATGTACATGATACAATGTGCTGATTTCATGCGGTTTGTGGATACCGAAATAATATTCGAGAACAGATGAGAACCCACTAGCTAAAGGTACATCTCAGAAAATATATGTGTTGTCGAATTCTTTATTAGACATGCCATGTTTTTGATACATAAGGTTCTTTGTGATACACATAAGGTTCTTTGTGATACACATGTGGTTTGGTAGTTTGGTTGGAGTGTTGCATTCGTTGTTTGTAAGCATCAAAATATTTTGTAATAGTGAAACTTGAAGTTTTCACAATGAACTTTGTAGAATGTGAAACGAACTAATTAGTATGTTTGATTTTCTTTACAATTTTATGATATATTAGTTTTGTAAATTAGGTTTCATGTTTGTTATTGCTATAAAATTGAATTTGTATAGTTTAATGAAATAATATGCGATTATACTATAAGATCCGGAATGAGATATGGTTGAATGAAATACTATTAGATGCTGAATAAGATATGGTTCTGTTTAATGTGTTCAGATGTGAAGATGCATTGAGTTTAATGTGTTCAGCTGTAATAAAATATTGGTGCTATATAGTTTGTTTGATATTGTTTTAGTTATCACGGTTACAAGTGTTAGAAAATAACCTTTCGTAAAGGTTATAACTGTGATATAATTTGCATTTGTCACAGTTATAAGTGTTAGAGTTTCCTTTTTGGTAATGGTTATAAATGTTAGAAACTATCGTTCTGTCATGGTTATAAGTGTGATACTATCCAAATTTCCCACGATTATAAGCGTTAGTAATAACCATTTTATCACAATTATAATCGTGAGTAAATACTGTTCTGTCATGGTTATAAGTGTGATAATATCTAAATTTATAACGGTTATAAGCATGAGAAATTACTATTTTTATCACGGTTATAACCATGAGCAAAAGTGTGACTGAATTTGCCCACAGTACCTATTTTCACGGTTATAACCATAACAAATTAGTTCTGTCATGCTTATAACCATGTGGAAATTGCCTTTCTGGTGTTGTGAGAGTTTAGGAAGGGAAAATAAACTCCAAGTCAGTCATGGGACTGGTATGAGTAAACGAAAACAATTGTTTATACTAAACAATTTATAAAAGAAAAACGTTTATGCTTTTGGAAAATGAAACTACCATAAGACCTCCCGCCACACACACAATGCAATCACAGAATTGGAGGAGATTTTCTTATGATAGTCAAACATGCTTTATACGAGAAAATTCTTTGATATTATTACTAGTGCATAGCGTAGTGAACATTTTCGAAAGTATAATATTAATCTTAGCCAGCATAGACATTTCATACTATGTCTACTATAGCTACCATCTAAATAGTAGGTCACCACCATAAGTGAATGGTAGGTTATACAATTAAAACCGTACAGGGCTCGTATTGTTGATTGGATTTCCAACAAATGGTCAGGCTAAGGAACTTCCTAGGCCACATGGGTACGCCTCTGGAGGGACGCCCCAAGAACAAACCGGATCACTGCCAACACAAGGCCGAGTTACCTCTGTAACTAGGTAACTAACTATCACGAGTATGCCATCCCCGGTCGTAACCGACCTTTATCCCGAGGGCCCAACAACAACAACCACAAAGCAACATAATTGCAATATCAACATAAGTTAAGTATCTAGGCTCCATACCATGATACTACTTTTTATCCAGAAGGAAACGCACATGCCCTAAGGGGCGCTACCCCCAATAACCTTTCTGCATCCTTCTTATTTCGACCATTTCCGAGTTGTGAGGTTCGACGAAGTCTCGTCCAAAAAGCCACGCTTTTCACAAAAGCCATGTTTCGATCAACAAATGATCAGCAGCACTCAGTATGCCACACTACCAAATTGGGAGTATATCACTAATTACCATCAACTACATAACCTCTGAGCTCGTACGTCTCAGAGAAGGGTGTTAAGCTAAAAGAATAAATTCTCCGCCACCAACAGAAATGTATTTGAAAGAAATCAGCTTTATATCTCAAAGTGTAATGTCAGACATACAACTATACAAGTCCGTTCAGAGTTCGAACGGAAACGAAGGCACTTCGTCCAATAAAGGAAGAGCCCTTGCAATCTGGGCATTCACAATCTAGATCGGACTCTCCATCACATATAGTGATCTCTATACCGGTGCAACTTGGTGCAGTGTCATTCGACGGGTTATCTTATCGTTCTTGAAGACACCAGGTCTTCACCACCGTCTTTAATTGTTATCCATTTCGTCGTATCACTATTCGGAATGGGTTATATGACACAAAGTCCTCTCCTGGCTAAACCGAATAGTGAGCGCTTAATTTTAAAACACGTGGATATATCAATCACAAAGATTCACTATTAAGGTTCGATGTGGGTTTCGGATAACCAACTGAAATCCGACTCCCTGACGCGTCGAAATTCTATTGCCGTTTTACGGGCCAATGAGTTTTCACATTCACAAAGAAACAAATCCTAGATATCACAGCTCAGCACAAAGCAATTCATATCACATGGTATCACAATCACATATCAGAGATATCAATCAATACAAAGCATTCAATAATAATCAATCATCTACAATTAAGATGAATTAATCGTGCGATTATAATTAATTAATCATATAATTTTTTCATTAATTATCCTTAATTAATGATTAATTATTCTTAATTTTAAATTAATTAATCCTTATTTAATTAAATCTTAATTA
This sequence comes from Allium cepa, assembly GCA_030765085.1. Lineage (NCBI taxonomy): Eukaryota > Viridiplantae > Streptophyta > Magnoliopsida > Asparagales > Amaryllidaceae > Allium > Allium cepa. The sequence continues at coordinate 371,416,992 of CM060944.1, read as the reverse complement.
TTAATTAATTAAATCCTTATTTATTAGTTAATTAAATCCTTAATTATTAATTAATTAAATCTTAATTACCTTCATTAATTAATTATTCCTTAATTAATTACCTTAATTAATTAATCTTTAATTATAAATTAATTAACTTAAATTAATAAATAATTACCCTTTAATTAATTATTCTTTAATTATTAAGTAATTATAAATCATTAATCTTAATTAATCATTCAATTATTATTAAAAATCTTTACTTAATAAACTTTATAATTAATTGTCATTAACGTAATAATTTAAAAGATTAAGGTTAATAAAAATAACATTTCATCTTAATTAAAATAATTAATTTTACAATTAATGTCACAAAATTAAATAAATTAAAACTTAATTACTTAAAACAAATATCTTACATAAAACCCTTATTAATCCAATACTTAATCTAAATCATTATTTAATATCATGGAATAAAAATGTTAAAAATTTAATTTTGTTTAAAGTAAAAACTCCTTTTATTACAGCAAACCCGAGAGCTACTTCGAATCTCACTCGAACAAACACGCCACCTGCTTCGAGTTTTTTCCAAAACAACCCGAAAGCTTTCAATTTTTAAAATTTTGTTTAAGTTTTAGAAAAAACCCGATGTATAGGTTAAAATCACTCGATCCCAGCTTCGAACCAGCATCCTTAAATCCTGAAAACAACTTCGAGTCTTCACCCTTCCTTCCTCTACCAGACCATTGATACAAAACCTAGCGCCATGCACATGCACAGAGGCTCTGGCGAACTCTGATCGACGCTATGACCTTCCACACCTCGACAGCAATCCATATGGGCCTCACGAGCACCCAGAACCCCAAATCATTGACAAATTCAAAATTTTGTTATCGAACCCGAACAGGAACAACATTGATCAACCGAAAAACCCTTCGCCTCACCACCTCAGGCTACCAGAGGCCACGTAAATTCAATTGAACCTTCATCTAGACTTTACAGTGTTATCCCCACCGAAACGATCAATTCCAGTCACCGGAGTACGACGAAGCAATAGGATTCCGACCAACAAAAAAACACAAACTCAAACCCAAGATGAACATCGTTTGGCCGCCATGATGATCGGAAATTTTTTTGAGCATTTTTCTCAACCTCCTTAACCATCATACAAGCTTCAACTTTAATCGTGACACCCCTCATGCCGACGATCACCAGAATTCGCTAAAAATTTCCCACTATCGTTCAACTTTGAATTTCTCGATCAATACTTCATTACAAATCTTGATTTTTCTTTCAAAAATAATTATTTTCAAAAACATTTCAGGTGGTGTACCTGAGATTATAATTCATGATGTTTGAATTTTAACACATTTTGAATTTTGCCTGTAATTTCACTTCCCAGAAGAAATCTTTAATTTATTTTGCTTGAATTCATGTTTAAAAACTTAAAACATGTTTAAACAAACAACTTTTGTTTGAATCCTAAGATCTAACAAGGATCAGAGAAGGAGGACTTGATATTTTTGACAGGTTTGGAGCCTGTAACATGGAACAGAGTCAAATTCTGTTTTTTCCTGACATGCACAAAACAGGCCCCCACACACACACACAGATATATATATTGTATACATGCAATCAACTGTACAACTTAACTTCAGGCATGATCTCAAACACAGATTTAAATTCCATAATTTCAAAAGCTTACTCACCTGTAGCTTTGAAACAAAAAGCTTTTGTAAAGCCTGGAACTTGATTTAAATTTGAAAAACTAGGAGCTTATTTGATTTTAAAAACTGGATCCTTGGAACTTTGATTTGCTTATTGTTGATGTTTTGATCTTGAAACTGGAATTGTATCAACTTGATCTGATTCCTTTGCTTGAGATGATTTCCGAGCTCATGCTTTGAATTGGAAAGGGTGTTTGAATTTCTAGATTTTTGCATTGTTTTTAAATTTGCTTGATGATAAAAAAATTTCTCTAGTTTGAGAAAGTTACAGATTTTTTTCTAAGGCTTTTAAAACTTAAAAAAAATGAGAAAGAGGGGATTCGAGATGTTATATAGTTTTATTTTCTTTTTATAAATTTTCTCAAAAACAAAAACAACAAAATGACACTTGTCTATTTTAATGCTTATTTAATTAACTTGTTAATTTAGGTGCTGAAAATTCAACACTTGTCTTAATGTATTTTTATAAAAAAAAAATACATTTCCTTAATTGATAAATGCATTTTCCTAATTATTATTATATAAAATTAAAAGAAAATGTTTCAAACCAGTTATACCTTAAATAAATTTCATATATATATATATATATTAATGTTTAAATCCAAATTATTTTACTAAGGCATTTATTTAAATTTTAAATTCAAATTCAAATTCAAATTTAAAGTCAAATATCAAATCTACCCATATATATATATACACACACAAATCAATACTTATTTTAACTATTGTTGAAAATTTCAAATTAATTTCAATTTAATTCCTATAAATTCAGGTTAATTACTAATTTTAAATTGATAAAATTTTGGGATGTTACAGATTCCCCTCCTTAAATTTCGTTCTCGAAATTTGAAAGAGAGAGAGAGAGACAAATGAAGAACACATAAATATAGAAAAAGATAGAAAAATGGCTTACCAGATTAAGCTGAAATATCCACTCTACAATTGGGATAGGACTTCTGCATGCTAACCTCCGTTTTCCAAGTACAGTCATTTGGATCACCACTCCATTGCACTTTAACCAACGTCGCAACTTTATTCCTTAGCTGCTTTTTATCACGATCAATGATTCTTATCGGTTCTCTCTTTACTGCTAGATTTGGTGTGATCTCCAAATCCTGCTAAGTGGCTTCTTCAAAGATACTATCTAGGTCGTGCACATATTTTCGAAGATGTGAAACGTGAATGACATCGTGTACTCCAGATAACTAGCTAGGTAGCTACACTCAATATGCCAAAGGACCAATCCTCTCCAGAATAGGAAAAGGACCAATGTATCATGGTGCCAGCTTACCAGTTTTCCCAAATCTCAACACACCACGCATTGGAGACACTTTTAGGAATATTGAATCGCCAACTTGAAACTCTAGAGCTCTTCTCCTGCGGTCGTAATAACTCTTCTGATGACTTTGAGCAATTATCAATTTCTTTCAAATAAAATCAAATTTTTCAGTGGCTTCTTTAATCATATCTGGTCCAAGAACGAGTCTATCACCTGACTCGATCCAACATGCAGGTGATCGACACGGACGACCATATAAAGCTTCAAAAGGAGCCATTTCGATACTGGCCTGATAGCTATTGTTATATGAGAATTTGACCAGATGCAAATGGTCCTCCCAAGAACCACCAACGTCGAGTATACAAGCACGCAGAAGGTCTTTTAAGATTCGGTTTATCCTTTCAGTCTGCCCATCAGACTGCGGGCGGTAAGTAGCACTAAAGTTCAGTTTGGATCCCAGTGTGGTTTGAAATGACTCCCAAAATCAACTACTGAAGATCGGGTCACAATCACTCACTATACTGCTGGGTATAGCATGGAGACGAACAATTTCTTTTACATACAATTCAATCAAACTTGCTGTTGTCCGGGTAGATTTTACTAAGATAAAGTGGGTTGCCTTAGTCAAACGGTCCATAATAACCCAAATTGCTTCATTCCCTTTTCGAGTACGTGGCAACCCGTCTACGAAATCCATATATACTTGATCCTATTTCCACTTAGGTACCTCCAATGGTTGGAGTAAACCCGCCATCTTCTTCTGATCACTTTTAATTTGTTGACAAGTTGCACAACGACTGACATAGATAGATATATCCCTTTTCATTGTTTTCCACCAGAAATTTATTTTAATATCTCTATACATCTTATTGACTCCTGGATGGATGCTGAGTTTGAACTTGTAACACTCGTCCAAAACTTCATGTTTTAGATCTGGGATGTCTTGGACACAGATCCTGCCTTTCAGTCTTATAATTTCCCTATTATCTACTTCAAAACTGGTATCTTCACCTTGATATATTCTTTTATATATTTCTTGAAGAAACTCGTCTTCTTTCTGCTTTCTTGCAATCTTCAAAAGAAGAGTATGAGGGACAACAAGGTATGCAAGAACAACATGTCTTCTACCCAAAGCACAACAACAACATTGGCTTTTCCAGATGTATATAGAATATCTAGGTCATATGACGCTAGGAATTCCAACAAACGTTGTTGTATTAGATTTAAATCTTTCTAGGTGAAAAGATATTTCAGAGATTTGTGGTCGGTGAATAATTCAAAATTTTCACCTAGAACAAGAAGGATTTATTAAGTACAAATCTTAAGTTAAGTTAAACTTTTAAATTTTTCTTTAGAAAAGCTGAAAGAGATTCTTACCCAGAAAATAGTGACGCCAGATTTTTAAAGCAAAGATAACAGCTAAGAGCTCCAGATCATGGGTTGGGTAGTTTTTCTCATGTGGACGTAATTGTCTACTCGCGTAGACAAATACTCTACCATTTTGCATTAGCACTGCACCCACACCATCTCCACAGGCATCTGTATAAACAGACAGACCTTGATTCTCGTTGATAATAGCGAGAATAGGAGCAATAGTCAATCTCCTCCTTAACTCTTGGAAAGCTTCATCACACTTTGGAGTCCAATCGAATTTAGCATTTTTCATCATTAGCTTAGTCAATGGACTTGCCAACTTGGAAAAATCTTGGACAAACTTTATGTAATATCCCGCTAAACCCAGAAAACTTCGAACTTCTTTTGGAGTAATGGGTCGCTTCCAGTCTAGAATAGCATAAATCTAGCCCGGATCAACAGAGATTCCCTCTTCATTAACAATGTGCCCGAGAAATCTGACTTCCTTGACCCAAAAATGACATTTCTAAAATTTAACGAACAGAATGTTCTTTCTCAATATTTCCAAAACAATTCTCAAGTGCTCATCGTGCTCCTCTTCGGTTTTGGAGTAGATCAAAATATCGTCAATAATTACCAAAACAAATTTATTCATTACTCCTTGGAATACACTGGTCATTAATTCTACGAAGTATGCAGGAGCATTGATTATTCCAAAAGGCATGACTAACCATTCGTAGAATGTCTTTAGACCCTTGAAAGCTGTCAAATGAATACAGTCCTCGACAATTCGTAGTTGATGGAATCCTTGAGCTAGATCCATCTTCGAAAAGAATCGAGCGTCGTGTAGTTGATCGAACAGATCATCGATTCTAGATAAAGGAAATTTGTTCTTGAGAGTTAGTTTATTGAGATCGCGGTTATCCATGCATAATCTCAAAGATCGGTCGGATTTCACTACGAAGACAACAGCTGAACCCCAATCGAAAACACTAGGACGTATTAATCCTTTTCTAGCAAATCTCGGGTTTGATTGACTAGTTCTATTCTTTCCCTGGGTGCCATCCCATGACTTGCATGAACAACAGGACGAGCATTTGGAACTAAGTCAATTCTAAATTCAATTTCTCTATGTGGAGGTAAAGATTTGACTTCTTCGAATAAGTCGAAAAATTCCCGAACAATAGGTATGGACTCCAGACTAGGTTCGGGATAGCACAAAGTATACAACAACTTATCTCTCTTAGGACTCGGATCCTCACAAGAGATTTCAATAAAATTTCCAAGTTTTGTTTTGATCGAAATCGTTCGATTATTACTATCTAACTTGGCTTCATATTTTGTTAACCAGTTCATTCCGAGTAAGATTTCAAATTCATTGAAGTCGAGAATGAAATGGCTAATAGGGAATCGATGACAAGAATAGGAGATAGGAACCTCTTGACAACATAGACAAAGGTTCGTAGGGCCACCAACTGGATTCTTCACGCAAATGGGCTCGTTGAAAAATTCGGGTTTTGGTTTTAATTCATTTATGATTTGTTGGGAGATAAATCTATGTGTAGTGCGCGTGTCAGACAAAACTCTAATAACTCTATCATAAATAATAAGGTTACCTTCTATAACTTCTTTTCCTTTATCCACCTTTGAAGTTGAGGGGTCATCCTTTATCGTGTACACACTTGCCACTTGAGCTTGCTTCATCGTCGGGCAATTTTTAACTACATGTCCAGGCTTGTGACAATTATGGCATTCTATGACTCTCTGACTTGTCTTCGTAGGTTGTTCTTTCTTAACTTGCTTCTTTGGATTCTTGCAGCTGTTTGAATAATGGCCCTTCTACTGGAAATTGTAGCAAGTAATATTCCTAACCGGGTTTCCCTGATTGTTGTTCTTCTCCTTGCCTTGATATGGTTTTTTGCCTCCGAACTTTCTTTTCTTCCAATTTGGACTGCTTAAATTTCCTTTCTCCTCTGGAACTTTCTGTTTATCCAGGATAGCATACCTATACCCCATATTGATAAAATTGGAAAAAGATTCTTTAACGTGGGCAGTCATCCTTCCGTGGAATTTCTTATTCATTCCACGAATAAACCTTTCATTTTTCTTTAAAGGTGTGTTTACCAGCTCCGGACCAAAACGAGATAATTCATTGAATTTATTTAAGTACCCCTCAAATGATAAACCCCCCTGCTTCAAGTCCATAAATTATTGGTACATTCTAGAGATGCCAGTAGACGGCATATAGCGTTTCTCAAACACTTCCTTAAATTGTTCCCACGAGAATTCATCTTCTGGCTCATCCACTATAACTGTCTCCCACCAAGCCAGAGCTTCCTCTTGGAGTTGCCAAGAAGCTATTAATCGCATTTGATCATCTTCTAACTTCAATCCTCTAAAAATTCTCTCACACGATCTGATCCAGGCTTGTGCTTCAACAATAGACTCCTTGTCAGTGAATGGCTTTCCACCAAGTCTGGAAAAACTTCGATACAGATCAGCCAGATTCGGCTGAGGTTGAGTAGGAACTGCTGCTTCTGCTGTTGTGGGGACTTGACCAGTTGTAGAGGTATTTCCCCATCCCCTAGCTCGTCCTCTTCTCCTGCTCATTCTCCTTATCTATAAATAGTAAGAAAACTTAATTTAGGTATACGGACGAGATATCTTAGGGAATATCAACATTTAAAAGAAATAGACCAATAAATTCTAAGGTTTCGGTCTCTCGGTTTATACTCATTCTAGGGTATACTTCATCCTATCTCTAATGAGCCACCTAATGTGTTATACTCCGTAGCTAAAGTTCTTACTCAACTTTTAGCTCTTATACCACTTGTCACGACCCAAAATCCAACGTTCGCAAATCGACATTAAATACCCCACTCGTATTCGACTGTCGGAGATTCAAATGTCAAACTCCTGTTCGGATGGAGCTTATAACAACATTAGATGAAAATAAACAGCGGAAACAAAAGATGATTCCACTAATCACAACACAGATACAACACTAATACAATATTCATTACAACATTTATCACCAACATCAGAGTGCTACACAAATGATACAACAACAAAATGGTAATTCCACAGTGGAACAACAGAGTTATCATAACTTCAAGAGAGTCTTCAAAAGGAAGAGAGCGAGAACCCAACTAAGCACCTTCTAAAAAGCTTCCAAAAGATCTCCGAGTCAAAAGCTTTCAAAATCCGATAACTTACAAACCAAAAGACTTCAAAATCCAAACTAGCTCCAGAACACGGATAACCTGTTTCAAGACTACTCGTGTGAAAAATTATGGGCACCCAGAGTTTAGAAAGGGAACAATAAACTCCGGGTCAGTCATGGGGCTGGTATAAGTAAACGAAAATAGTTGTTTGTACAAAATAATTTATAAAAGAAAAACGTTTATGCTTTTGGAAAATGAAACTACCATAAGACCTCCTACCACACACACAATGCAATCGCAGAATTGAAGGAGATTTCTTCTTATGATAGTAAAACATGCTTTATACGAGAATTTTTTTTGATATTATTACCAATGCATAGGGTAGAAAATATTTTTGAAAGTATAATATTAATCTTAACCAGCATAGACATTTCGTACTATGTCTACTATAGCTACCATCTAAACAGTGGGTCACCACCATAAGTAAATGGCAGGTTATACAATTAAAACCGTACAGGGTTCGTATTGGTGATTGGATTTCCAACAATTGTGATGCTAACGAACTTCCTGGGCCACATGGGTACATCTTTGGAGGGACGTCCCGAGAACCTAACCGAATCTCTGCCAACACAAGGCCGGGTTACCTCTGTAACTAGGTAACTAACTGTCACGAGTATGCCATCCCCCGGTCGTAACCGACCTTTATCATGGGGCCCCAACAACAACAACCATAAAGCAACATAATTGCAATATCAACATAAGTTTTTGGGCTCCATACCATGACACCACTCGTTATCCAGAAGAAAATGCACATACCCTAAAGGCCGCTACACTCAATAACCTTGCTACATCCTTCCTGTTTCGACCATTTCTGGGTTGTGAGGTTCGACGAAGTCTCATCCACAAAGCTACACTTTTCACAAAATCCATGCTTCGATCAATAAATGATCAGCGACACTCAGCATACTACACTACCAAATTGAGAGTATATTACTAATAACCATCAACTACATAACCTCTAAGCTCGTACGTCTCAAAGAAGTGTGTTAAGCTAAGAGAGTAAATTCTCCGCCACCAACAGAAATGTATTTGAAAGAAATCAGCTTTATATCTCAAAGTGTAATGTCAAACAACAATCATACAAGTCCGTTCCGGGTTCGAAAGGAACCGAAGGCACTTCATCCAATAAAGGAAGAAGCCCTTGCAATCCAGGCATCCACAATCCCGATCGTACTCCCCATCACATATGAAGAACTCTATACCGGAGCAACTCGGTGCAGAGTCCTTCGACAGGTTATCTTATCATTCTCGAAGACACCCGGTCAACACCACCGTCTTCAATTGCTTTCCATTTTGTCGTGTCACAATTTGGAATGGGTTATATGACACAAAGTCCTCTCCCGGCTAAACCGAATATTGAGCGCTTAATTTTAAAACACGTGGATATATCAATCACAAAGATTCATTATTAAGGTTCAAAGTGGGTTTCGGATAACCAACTGAAATCCGACTCCCTATCTATCGAAATTCAATTGCCATTGTACGGGCCAATGGGTTTTCACATTCACACGAAAAAAAATCACTGATATCACAGCTCAGCACAAAGCAATTCATATCACATGGTATCACAATCACATATCAGAGATATCAATCAATACAAAGCATTCAATAATAATCAATCATCTACAATTAAGATGAATTAATCGTGCGATTATAATTAATTAATCACATAATTATTTTCAATAATTATCCTTAATTAATGATTAATTATTCTTAATTTAAAATTAATTAATCCTTAATTAATTAAATCTTAATTGTTAATTAATTAAATCCTTAATTATTTGTTAATTAAATCCTTAATCATTAACTAATTAAATCTTAATTACCTTAATTAATTATTCCTTAATTAATTGCCTTAATTAATTAACCTATGATTATAAATTAGTTAACTTAAATTAATAATTAATTACCCTTTAATTAGTTATTCTTTAATTATTAAGTAATTATAAATCATTAATCTTAATTAATCATTCAATTATTATTAAAAATCTTTAATTAATAAACTTTATAATTAATTATCATTAACACATTAATTCAGAAGATTAAGGTTAATAAAAATAACATTTCATCTTAATTAGAATAATTAATTTTACAATTAATGTCATAAAATTAAATAAATTAAAACTTAATTAATTAAAAAAATTTCTTACTTAAAACCATTATTAATCCAATACTGAATCTAAATCAGTATTTAAATTCATGGAATAAAAATGTTAAAAATTTAATTTTGATTTAAAGTAAAAACTGATTTTATTACAGCAAACCCCAGAGCAACTACGAGTCTCACCCGAACAAACACGCCACATGCTTCGAGTTTTTCCCTAAACAACCCGAAAGCTTTCAAATTTTTAAATTTTGTTTATGCTTAAGAAAGAAACCCGATGTATAGGCTAAAATCACTCTATCCCAGCTTCGAGCCAGCATCCTTAAAATCCAAAAACAACTTCGAGTCTTCACCCTTCTTTCCTGCACCAGACCGGTGATACAAAACCTGGTGCCGTGCACATGCACAGAGGCTTCGGCGAACTTCGATCGAAGCTATGACCTTCCGCACCTCGGCGACAATCCACATGGGCCTCATGAGCACCCAGAATCCTAAATCATTGACGAATTCAAAATTTTGTTATCGAACCCAAACTGGAACAATATTCATCACCAGAAAAAACCTTCACCTCACCACCTCAGGCCACCAGAGGCCACGTAAATTCAACTGAAGCTTCGTCAAGACTTTCGCTACTATCCCAACCGGAGCGATCAATTCCAGTCATCTGAGTACAACGCAACAATAGGAATTCCGACCAACACAAAAACACGAACTCAAACCCTAGATGGACAGCGTTTGGCCACAACGATGATCGGAAATTTTTTCGAGCATTTTTCTTAACCTCCCTGACCATCGTACAAGCTTCAACTTCAATCGCAACACCCCTCATGCCGACGATCACTAGAATTTGCCAAAAAAATCCTAATATCATTCAACTTCGAATTTCTCGATCAATACTTCATTAAAAATCTTGATTTTTTTCAAAAATCATTATTTTCAAAAACATTTCAGATGGTATACCTGAGATTATAATTCATGATGTATGAATTTTAACACACTTTGAATTTTGCCTGTAATTTCACTTTCCAGAAGGAATCTTTAATTTATTTTGCTTGAATTCATTTTTAAAACTTAAAACATGTTAAACAAACAACTTTTGTTTGAATCTTAAGATCTAACAAGGATCACAGAAGGAGGACTTGAAATTTTTGACAGGTTTGGAGCCTATAACCTGGAATAGAGTCAAATTCTGTTTTTTTCCAAACATGCACAAAACAGATCCACACACACATATATTTTTTGTATACATGCAACCAACTGTACAACTTAACTTCAGGCATGATCTCAAACACATATTTAAATTCTAGAATTTCAAATGTTTACTCACCTGTAGCTTTGAAACAGAAAGCTTTTGTAAAGCCTGGAACTTGATTTAAATTTGAAAAACTGGGAGATTATTTGATTTTAAAAACTGGATCCTTGGAACTTTGATTTGCTTATTGTTGATGTTTTGATCTTGAAACTGGAACTGTTTCAACTTGATCTGATTCCTTTCCTTGAGATGATTTCCAAGCTTATGCTTTGAATTGAAAAGGGTGTTTGAATTTCTAGATTTTTGCTTTATTTTTAAATTTGCTTGATGATGATTTTTTTCTCTGGTTTGAGAAAGTTTACATATTTTTTTTTGAAGCTTTTAAAAGTTAAAAGAAATGAGAAAGAGGGGATTTTAGATGTTATATAGTTTTATTTTCTTTTTATAAATTTTCTCAAAAACAAAAAAACAAAATGACACTTGTCTATTTTAATGCTTCATTAGTTAACACTTGTTAATTTAGGTGCTAAAAATTAAACACTTGTCTTAATGTATTTTTTTTAAATTTTTAAATACATTTCCTTAATTGATAAATACATTTTCCTAATTATTATTATTGACAATTGAAATAAAAAATTTCAAACCAATTATACCTTAAATAAATTTCCTATATATATATATATATATATATATATTAATTTTAAAATCCAAATTATTTTACTAAGGCATTTATTTAAATTTAAAATTCAAGTTTAAATTCTAATTTAAAGTCAAATATCAAATCTACCCATATATACACACACACACACACAAATCAATACTTATATTATTTCTTATTGAAATTTTCAAATCAATTTAAATTTAATTCCTAGAAATTCAAATTAATTACTAATTTTAAATTGATAAAATTTTGGGATGCTACTCCTTCGATCTAGTTATTATAGATACATTCCTCCAATCCTGGGTAGCCATTCCAAGTACCCAACGAGTTTCCTCATAATACCCATGCTTACGAGCACATTAGAAAACATTCCAAGTACCCAATGATCCATTCACACACGTATTTGAGCCCTTTTCTTGCTCTATCTATTTTACCTTCATCCTTAAGGAACCATTCCATTTTCCCTTCTTTCCACGATAGAACCTTTAAACATTCTATTTAAGAGTCCCAATTCCTAAAACCCACCCTTAAGGATGATCGTCCTCACGACTCATCGAGCCATCATCATTGAAACACTTCTAGACATTCTCACTCCATTTTCCATAGTATAACCGTTCCTCGTTCTATTCACAAGCTCCCTTCTTTAAACTCTTCCTCTTTCATCTTCCTTTTAGTGATTTCACCATTTAATGATAGAGATAACTCACTCAACCTGCCAGAGAGGGACCTGCTAGTAAGAAAAGTTCCAATACACCTTAAAACCAAAACATTTACCAAAATATTTTTATTTCCAAATCAAGGCTTTCATCTCACTTTAAAACAAAAGATCTCACTTTTTGTTCTAAAAGTATTCCATCGATTTATAAAATAATTTCTCAGAATACTTATAATCATTTTAAACTAATTAAAATAATTTTTGATAAAACATCATCTATATAAGAAATCAAATCGTTATTTGAAATAGAAATCTTTTATTCTAAAATATTTGTGGAAGCCAAAAATGGGTTTTGAAATACATATTTCAAAAATTCCGTATAATGGACCTCCTACTTATCCTTGATTCCTTAATGGTAGCCATCAAGTCTTTAGTCACTAAAATACTCTAACCATTATTACTCATCTTCCTGGAATCTCTTCACATTTCTAAGTCAAAAAAGGTATATACAATCACAATAAGAAAACAATTAAACAATTAAGCAAACAGAAAAAACAATAACCAAACCCAAGAAACAAGCAACAAGTAAATAAATAATCAACAACAACCAATACAAACAAAAGAGATTCATCTAAACAAGCACAATATGAATAAATAGGTGAAAATCAAACAAATAAGCAAGCAAAAAAGTAATCAAAATCTCAATTATAGTATAACAAACAATTGAAAATATAAGGCAATCAAGAAAAATAATTCAGACAAGCACGATATAGATTAATTGAAAAAACATTCAACGAATAATAATTAAAACCGATCATAGTAAAACAGACCATCAAAACATTATAAAACCATTAGAGACTAATTTAAATGAGCACAACATAATTGATAAATAAACATGGTTAAATAAGCGGCTAAATTGTCCAACTTACAATTAATTTAACAAACAAAAATGCAATATAGATAATTCATTCAAAATCAATGAATACAACCAACAAGGTGACTATCCCAAGCATTGAACTGGACAATACGTACCTTTATCCCAACTCTCTTCACCGAAGGGAATAACTGGATGTCCCTAAAGCTCATTAAGGAAAATCGCACACATCAACCACAAGGGTAACATAGTCACAATGGACATCAGGCAAACTCAATTCTCATCTTACTCCATCATTTTACACTTCATCTTACAAAGTCGAGTTTTATTATTCTCTGTTGAAAACATTAAACATTTTTTTAATAAAATACAATTTTAACAAGCACTACTAAAGTTCATTATTTGATTAAATATTTTACGTTTTCAACCACTTACTTTTCAAATCAAATCATCCTCATCTTAATAAATTATTTTTCTCAAAGTATTATAAAACAAGAAGTTTTATAATACATCATTTGTTAATGGTATGTATATTCTACGTAAAATAATTTTGAAATTAGGTGTCTTTTCAGCCACTTTACCTAAAAATAATTTTCTTTTTAGAACATCATTTATCAAAGTATACCTATTTAAGTGAAAACCTTTTCAATAAAAATTAATTTTTAGAAAAAGTTTAAAAATATTTTCATCAAACTATTTTCAAATATTCCCTTAAATAAAATAATTTCTCAAATGAAAATATTTACATTATGTTAAATAATTCCTTTAAAATAATATATCTTTCTATGTTAATAACTTTCCTGTAAAATATCTTCAAAATAAATCTCCTTCAAATCATATAACATTCACTATAAAGAATGTTTTAACAAAATCTAATTTTCTTTAAAATAAGGGATCTCCCTAGATATTCCTTACAAGGTAATTTCAACAAAAACATTTTTAAGTCATTTGCTGCCATTAGAATAGCTTTCTTCCTTAAAACATATTTGTAAAAAAATACTCTTACTTTATAGTATATATTTTAAAATATCTATGAACAAAAAATATTTTTTTTTCAAAATGGACCTCGATAAATATTTTTACATAGTATTTTAAATTATAATAAGGATAAAAATACTTTCCCACTTATCCCTTTTTTAAAGATGTTCCCAAATTTAGACAGTTTTAGTTAAGACATTCTCATTAATGAATTTCTTTGAAAATAAAATATTTTCAATGAGTTCCCAAACCATAAGACCATTATAAAAATACTTTCCAGAATATGCTTTAAAAAGAAATAATTTTCCCACATTAAAATGTTCCTTTCTTCCAATATCTAATTAAACCACCTTTCTACTAAAACACTTCAAAATATAATATTTTAACAATATTTACTCTTTCTTACAAAAATACCTTCATAAAAATATTTTAATTCTCCAAATTAAATTTTTTATTTTTCAAGAAATGGAATGACCCGAAATTTTGGACACTTCATATTTAAATATCTGAATTATTTAAATATTTGAATCTTGGATTTAATGCTATTAAAATGATTTAATAAGCTTGTTAACCCCCTTTTAAATCATAACTAATGATGGTAAACTTATTTAAAAAATGTTTACAAAATATAAATACTTTGGGGAAATATCGATAATGTGAAGAAAATTGTTTTATCGATAAACATACTCATCAGAAGTTATTCAAACCTTTTTTGCATACACTTTATTGGTTAGGAAATCAATAAAATAAAGTAATTTTTTTTACCATTTATGAAAATAAATTTTTTGGATGTTGTCGTGGGTGATGTCATTAAAGATAATATGAAAATGAGCTTTTAAGGAAAGACTTAACTTTAATGTAAAGGTGTAAAGGTTCATGTGAGAAGGAGGCCCCTTAGGACCTTTAATGGAAGGTGGAAGGTGTTAATGACCTCTTGCACAAACTTATAAATACACCATTAAGATAAGAAGTAAATCACAAATTCACAAAAGCTTGAAATGAAGTAAGGTAATAAAAATGTTGGAAGTGCTTAATTCCTAATCCACTAGCTCTTCGCTAACTTTTTCAAGTCTAAACCATATCAACTCCAGTCTCTTCCAAACTTTCAGAAACACCTTAAAGCACCTTATGAATCTTAGACCTAAATTCAAAGTGGAAGGAAAGTAAAGTAGAAAGGGAATCTTGGATGGGCCGTGAGCAATGGAAGATTGAGGGAGGTGTTGTCTTGGTTTGAAAGTGCAAAAGGTTGGATCTTTAGACATTTGGTGATGGTAGGAGGTGGTCCTATGATTATTGTGGATTTTTGCTTAAGTTTATCTTGGATCTAAGTGAGACATCTCACTATCTTGTCTATATATATATATATATATATATAGATATATATTATGTGTGTATATGTTGCGTGCAAAATATAAAGTTAAAGTGGCATTAACAAATTAAAGTTATAAACTTTGGACCCCTCTTGATTTTTAAAGCAAATGACAACTTTATATTGCATAACATCACTTTTATCACCACCTTAAACATGTGGCATGGCCTTATATTGATGTTTAAATGGTCATTTGGGTTGTGTGTTGAATTGAAGTATGTTTGGAAGTGTTTGAAGTGAGAATAGTCGTTATAAGTGCACTTTGATATCCCTTAATTTTAACTTGTGTAAATTGGATATTTATGATCTTAACTTGGGATAATTTGATTTGTTTATTCTATACGCATAATTTTGTAAATTGGACTATAAAGAAATGGTCTAAAAAATTATAGAAATTATGAACCAAAGTTGTGAAAGTTAGAACAAAAGGATGGTTATAAATACAATTTATAAATATAGCCTGTTTTCGGGAACTTTATCAAATAAATGTAATGGTATTCTTAGGCTTTATTTCCATGTTTTTTAAGTAACCTAAGGATATTACTTACTATTAAAATTTCAAGTCTTAATCTTCAAATTTGTTAAATCTAGTTACAAAGATTGTGCTTTTCAATGTTGTTTTTAACAAGGACTTTTAATAACATTTATAAATGTTGTAGCAAGTCGCTTATGGTTTTAAGTTTATTTCATCTATTCTTTTTAGAGATGTTTTCTAATACATCTTGAAGTATTTTAAAGTTAGTTTGAAGTTTAAATATATTTTAAATAATTATATGTGTGTTTATAAAGTAAAAATGTTTTATAATATAAAATATGTTTGTCATCCAATCATAAATTAGTTATTTTCAAGTAATATGTTAGATAGATATTTGAAACCTATTTACAGGTATTTTAAAGTATATGTAAGTGTTGAAAAAGATAATTGACTGGGCTTAACTTTAAAAGACGACGAGGTGGACTTCGCTGTTTATGAGGGATAAGATTGATGTCGAGTAAGGATGTGAGCAATAAAGCTCTAACCTACCGGTTTTCCTCTTAGCCGAGGAATAGCTAAGTTGGAATGTCAAAAATGAGTTAATTTTGTTATTTACTTACTTTTTTAAAAGGTAATTAACTTTTCTTAAAGCTAAAATTTGATGAAATAGGCTTATCTATTTGTGAAGATTGATGTCGAGTAAGGATGGAGCAATAGAGCTCTAACCTACTGGTTTTCCTCTTAAATGAGGAATAGTTAAGCTGGGAATGTCGAAAACGGATTAGTCATGTTGTTTATAATTATTAATACTATACCTAATACTAAAAGTTGACAAGTAGACTTATTTATTTCTGAGATTCAAGAATGAAGTGTCTAGGAAAGGCTTCGATGTAACCAGTGCTCTAACTTACGTGGCTTCACTCTTGGGCAAGGAATAATTAAATTGAAATCTCGAAAACGAGTTAAGTATACAAATATTGATTTGTATAAGTAATTTTTTTAACAGGAAAGTCGATCAGTCGACCATCGAACTTAACCAAATATTATTAACTTAGACCTTTGAAAGAATTTTTTGAAGATGATATAAGTATGACAATGGTTTTTGTTTTGTTGTGACAATATGTTAATGCCATTTGTCTAACTATTTTTATTATGCTTATGAATATAAATATATCTTTAAAGAATGTTTTAAAGATAAGCTGGTTTTGGGTTTGTAGTGAAAATGTTTAAATAACATTATTTATTTAAACCTTTTGAATGGATTTGTGAAAGTACTTAGTTCCTTAATATGTATATTTTGAAGAATATATTAAGTAAGGAATCTTTTGGAAAAAGATGGAAAAAAATGTTTAAAATGACAAATCTTATTACAGATTTATGAGTATACTTATACCATTTGAGACTAGTACATGAATACTTTTTGAAGTATTGAAAGTGTACAAATAGATAGTAGAAATTGATAGACAATGTTTTATTATATAAAAGAAGTTTTACTAATAATACAGGTTTTGATTAATAAAAGATTAATTAAACAAAAAAGTGGTTAGAAGTCGCTTACATGATTGATCATGCTTTGTATGACTTGGTCTTTCTTTGTTTATTTACTCATTTATGGAAAGCATTTAGTTGTATACTTAGCACTAAAAGCCGATGAAGTAGGCTTGTCTATCTACATGAATTAAGAGTGATGTTCGTGTAGGGATATGAGAAATGGAGCTCTAACTTACTGGTCATTCTTGATCTAGGGATTGTGTGAGATGAAAATATCGAAAACATGGTAAGTATACGAACTTGATTTCCATATATGATCGTCCTCATTATTGTTGAATATGACCAAATTTATTGTTTCAATCTTGAAGAGACTGGGATCGGTAAATGTTTTACTTATGGAAAACCACTTCAAGACTGAGATATGTTCTATCTCTTGGAAATGGATATGTTCAAGGTGCTAGAAATCATGTGTGGTTTCGAGATTTGTTTGAGATGTAAGAATCCAATTGGGGATATGTGTTCTGTTCGAGTGATGAAGACTCCTGTGAAAGATTCTTAACATGACCTCGGCATTGAAAATGGCTAAAGACAGAGTAGGTTGCACAATCTGGGGTTTTGGTGTCCCATGATAGGGTATTGTCAACTCTACATCTATAGTATGCTTATCGATGTTGCGCATGGAAGTTGATTGTAATTGGTTCTACATGGTTTATGTTTATTTTCGGACGTGGACCTTTGTGTTTACCTTATGGTATATTTTTTCTAGAGATATACGACACTCGAAAGGTGGTTTTCGATCCTTGTGCATGAAGTTGCAATTCGACTTCTCCAAAGAGATCTCAATGGAAAATCCATTATGCGAACGTTTCTTATCGGGTTTGATTATCCCTTCTAATATGCTGTTGAATGTAACCAATGTAACCATTCCAGCTACGGTATGTATTTGTATTCTTTACCCTAGACATTATCTACTATATCACCTTATGTACCTACTAGATGGTTGTCCTTTTGAGGAGATGACCATTATGACATTCCATGCGTCCCAAAAGTACCGTTATATGTTGTACACATATTTCATGAGTTTCTCATACTAGACTTATGTTGGACGTTTGGTTTTTGTTTCCCTAAATTCCACCCGCACGCTTTCGAGTAGTTTGAGAAAGGCAGGTTTTCTTTGGAGCCCAAGAAAATGAGCTGGATGTTTTACCTACCGTAGTATTCTTATTTCCGCTGCAATACTATATTGTACATATTAGCGTTTGTTAGGATAGGTTGTTCTAACTATCCAGGTTGATAGTACTTTGGTTTTGTAACTCCAAAATTTCTGTATTGGAGTAACCCTTTGTAATGTTCTTTTGATGTTATATATTACCGTTCCGTTAGTGAGATTCTGATATTACATTCCTTCTTCCTTATTCTGTTTCTTTTTCTCTTTTTACACTAACTTTTCACCTTTATGGCACTTGGGTGCTTAGCGCATACTGTGAATGTATTACCATGGACATTCGGGACTCAAAAAATCGGGACATTAGTAGAAATATTTTAATGAACCACTTCATTTCAGAAATAAGCATTTTTTAATATAATATCTTTAAAATTAGGAATTTATACTTCATAATTCTTACAAATAAATATTATTCACTTAAAAATAAAAGCGATTCCATCTTATTAAGAACCATATTTCAATTAATTTTACATCGGATGTGTGTCACTCGGGTTATATCCAACACTTAACCCCTCCTATAAGTGTTCATCCTACCCCCTCATGCTTTATTTATCATCTATACAAAGGTCAGGATAAATAAAAATCATTTAAGGATGAGGTAATAGTACTTAGAAAAATATACCTCTACATACGAAACACACAATTTTCAATTAAACACTCTCTCATCCATATTATAACCCAACCTAAGGTATAAACTTAACTACCCAAATTGGTTTAAAACTACCCAAGGCTCAAGGAATCTATATAATTAAGCTGTGATGCCAAGTGTGATGATCCATTATTGAGAATCTAAAATCAATTACATGCTACGTTAAAATACGCTTGCAACTAATTTTAGATACTAAAAGCAACGGACCGTGGGTAGTTAAGTTTTTTTAAAACAAAGAATAAAAAGGGAAACCTCACAGTGGAATCGATTATTAAAATAAATGACTGTTAACTCCATAAAACACTTTATAATATTTATTACATTAATTCCCATTTCAATACATTAATTATCAATAACTCATGGACAACACAAAAACAATATAAAAGAATATACTAGATCAATTATCCACAATATAGGTTTCATCCTCCTTTCAATTGCCTATTTTTCTTCTAACTACAACTTCACATCTGTATAGGTATATATAAAATAAAAATAAAAAGATTTTAACTATTTTTGGAGTGCACTTAGCCCTATATACCCTAACCTAACCTAAGGGATCTGGTGGCAATTGCACAGGAAAAGACTACATATATACCTTTTTGGTGTGTCAAACTCATATAGTTTTACTTCCTGCTCTTTTCCAACATCCAAATACTTGTTACTACATTACAACCGCAGCATCCATGCAACCATTGAGACCATCATAAATAACGCAACTATTGCAACCATCAAAAATAATGTGATTAATACAACCAACTTAACCATTGCAGCCATCAACAACATTCAATGCCAATCCCAATTATCAAACAAGAAGATAACAATACAAATATACTTGCATACATAATAATCATCTATTTTAGTAACCATAATTAACTACCCATCAACTAGTAGTAATAACGATAAAATATCACACACCCATCAAAATGCGATATCATTATCAAACATCAAACATCATACATATATGATAATTGCAACTGACAGTCAATCATACATTCAACAACCATCAAAATAATATATCTACATCCATCATTCTCTTAAATCATTTATTATTATTCACTGTGTATCTACCTTTATTTTTTATCTCAAAAACAATAATAATTCTTCCAAAACAATAATACACTTCAAATTCCTTTATATTACTCCATTTTTCAAATACCTCAAAACATCACATTTCAAATCAAAAATAACAACCTTCACCAAATCACATTTTAAAACTATATTATTTTTAAAACCACATTCTACATAATAAACTTCCTAAATATTTGTTAAATATTATTTCTATTATTATCTATGAATATCCCCAGAAATTCATAAATAATAACCTTTTATAGTTCCAAATTTTATTTTTAGTAAAATTTGTTAAATCACCGTTATTTGTAGAAACCATCAAAAATCTATAAAAAAACATTTTTTATTATTTATGTATCTAACTTTCTCATTGATATTCATTTCAATTAACTAATTTTCTAGTTCAAATCAATAATTGATTTTAAACATCCAAAAACACTGTATCGAGAAAAATTATCCAACGAATGTACAATACATTCAAAATGTTGTAATAATTAAACATTTACTACATATTTATAATCTAATTTCAAGTAATTAAATTAAATAATTTATACCAACGTGCTTTTTTCGATAGTCTTCAAACTAGAGTTAATCGTCCTGAATTTCACCACCAGTCCAAAGAAAGAAACCGCTCATAAATCAAAGTTCATATGCAAAAGTTACAAAAGTTACCATAATATGAAATTATTAAATTGAAAATAATAAAATAAAACAAAAAAAATAATTAACTTGTATG
The DNA here is from genome assembly GCA_030765085.1 of Allium cepa. Classification (NCBI taxonomy): domain Eukaryota; kingdom Viridiplantae; phylum Streptophyta; class Magnoliopsida; order Asparagales; family Amaryllidaceae; genus Allium; species Allium cepa. Next base: position 371,395,893 of record CM060944.1, on the reverse strand, counting down.
TGCATCTTCCCCACACATGCATGACCCAGCAACCAACTCACATTTACAACCTGTAACGACCCAAAATTTTCGACCCCAAAAATTCGACATTAATACGTCCACTGTAGAAATGCTGAGAAATCGAACGTCGGAAATTTCAGTTTGTTAGGGGAAAAGAAGAAAAGAGGAGAAGAAGAAACAGAACAACAGCATCTCACATTCGCAGTGGATTAAATATAATATCAAATATTAGGATTTATACAAGAAAGCTGTAATTGTAAATTTTATAACAATACATCAAAGTACAATCATTTACAAATAGACTAGACAGTTATATCAACCTGTCCCAGACAACAATCAAATCTAATACAAATACATAGCGGTAAACTCCATATGTTCCTGCCATCCAGCTCGCCTCCCGGGCTCCAGAACATCCTAATCCTGAAAATCTATAATACTCGGGCTGACCTGAGCATTACATCAAAGTAACACCTGGGCCAGGCTAGAAACCAGCGTGAGTAAACCAATAAAATTTGAAAATACTGAATTTAAACATATTTGAATACCAGTGTAACTCGTACTTCACTACGAGATCTTAACTTATTATAGTCAATACTTATTTCACAAATCAACACCCAAGTACCACCACATAGTTTCAATGGTCTAGTTTACTTAATTTATCCATTTCAGCCTATTGGTTGCACATATCAAATCTATAAAGAATTGTTGTAGATTACAAATCGAAGTGGTTTCGGGTATTTAATGATACCCGACCCCGGTCTCTTCGATTCCAATGTTATTCTTTAAGAAAACTTGTTTACATTTAAACAAAAGGATTTCATATTCATACAACAATTCAACTCAGATAGATAACCCACAATATCACAGTTCAACCAAAGTATCTCATATCACAAAGCCTTACAAATCACATCAGAGATATCAAATAATTTAAGTCGTTCAATATATCTTAATCATTTATAAGAAAGATAAATTAATTGTACCATTTTTAATTAATTTAATTACTTTTAAATCCAGCTTACTTAACATTAATTCATTATAAACCATTAATTAATTAACCAACCTTTAATTATCCATCCCAATTAATTATCCATAATTACTTTCATTAAGTAATTATCCCATTGGTTAATTTTCCTCAAATTAACCATAATTATTAATTAATTATCCTCTAATTACAAATTAAATTAATCAACCCTTTATAAATTAATCCTTTAATTGCTTACACTAAGTAATTATCATTTAATAATTAATCTCTAGTTACTTTCATTAATTAATCTCTAATTATAAATTTATTAGGTAATTAATCTCTAATTACTTCCATTAATTAACAAATAATTATCAATTTATTAATCTATAACTAATTAATTAATATCTAATTACCAATTTATTAATTTACAATTAATTAATTTATAATACTTAATTATTAATTAATCAATCCATAATCATTAATTAATAAATTCCTCTTTATTTACTTAATTTAATTTAATTAATCTAAATTTACCCAAAATCTTAATTAAATTCAAGATAAACATAAGACCTATACTTTATATTTGAAACTTGTTCTTGAAAATTTGATAAATATTTACTTTGAATACTTGTTAATATTGGCTTTGAAACTTTGTTATGAAACTTAATAAAGTTTTAGTTTTGCTTAAAAACTTGATTTATTTATCCACTATCAACTATGCTAAATTACTTCAGGTACAGACCCGAGCCTAAACTCCAAAACCCGGAGACAACCTCGATCCCCTCTCTCGTATTCTTCTTCTTCCATTCGATTCTCTCTCCCTACTCTACATGTAACGATTTGAGATTTTTCGTCCACGAACGCCGACATCAATACGTCCACTGTATCAACTGTCGAGCAATCGAAGGCCGGAAAACCGTACCGTTATGGTTTAAGAAGAAGAAAAAGGTAGAAGAAGAGATAAGAAGATAGAACAGAACAGACAGAAAACAACAGAACAATATCAGAATCTCACAATCGCAGCGGAACAACATATAATAAATAAATGAATAATCTTTAAACAAAGAACTATATCAGTTATTACATTATATTACATTACATTTCATCATCAGAGTGTACAAATACAACAACAACAAACAGCAGAAAAGAAATACTATATACTACTAATACGCCATGCCATCCAGCTTGCCTCCAGCAACTCCTGAATTCCAGAATATCCTGACAAACCTTAATTCTTGACTGCCCGTGTGGAAATTGGTGGGCACCCAGAGTTTAGGAAGGAAAACAATAAGCTCCGAGTCAGTCATGTGACTGGTGTGAGAACTCAAAGCAATTTATTTATCTTTAAAATCAAAATAGAGGAATATTTTTAAAGTCAATTCGCAATGCTTTTAAAAATGAGACTACCATAAGGCCTCCCGCACACACACACAATGCAAACGCAGAATCGGAGGAGATTTCTCCTTATGATAGTCAAATATGCTTGATACGTATTAAAAAGAACATTTGATATTATTACTAGTGCATAGTGTAGAAAAAATTCATTTCGAAAATAAAGATATAAATCTTAACCAACATACGACCATTATCGTATGCCTACTATAGCTACCATCTAAACAGTGGCGACCACCATAAGTAAATGGCAGGTTCTACAACTAAAACCGTACAGGGTTTCGTGTTGGGAATTGGATTTCCAACAAATGGTCAGGCCAAGGAACTTCCCATTGCCACATGAGAACGCCTCTGGAAGGACGTCCCTGAGAACCTAACCGGATCTCTGCCAACACAAGGTCGGGTTACCTTTCAAACTAGGTAACAACTGACACGAGTATGCCATCCCCCGGTCCTTTGGGACCTTTATCCGAGCGCTCGTAATCAACATCACACCAAAATAATAAGTGTTTCAACATGAGTAAGTATCTGGGCTCCATACCATGATACCACCCTTTTCCAGAAGGAAATGCACATACCCTAAAGGGAGCTACCCCTCATAACCTTACCGCATCTTTCCTGTTTTGACCATTCCGGGGTGTGAGGCTCGACAAGTCTCGTCCACAAAGCCACGCTTTATACAAAAGCTGTGCTTTGGGTGAACAAATGATCATAGAAATGATCACAAAGATAAACGATCAAACAAATGATCATATCACGAATGATCAAACAATAATCATTTCACAGCAACACTCAGCATGTCACATTACCAAATTGGGAATATATTGCTAAAAACCTTTAACTACATAACCTCTGAGCTCGTACGTCTCAGAGAAGGGTGTTAAGCTAAGAGAATAAATTCTCCGCCACCAACAGAAATATATTTGAAAGAAATCTGCTTTATATCTCAATTTGTAACGTCAGACATACAATCCATACAAGTCTGTTCCGGGCTCGAACAGAACCGAAGGCACTTACAAAGAAGTCCTTGCAATCCGGATATCCACAATCCTGATCGGATTCCCCATCACATATGGAGAACTCTATACCGGAGCAACTCGGTGCAGAGTCAATCGACAGGTCATCCTATCGCTCTCGCAAGTACCCGGTCTTCAACACCGGTCTTCAAATGCTATCCATAACGACGTATCACATATTCGGAATGGGTTATACGACCCCAAGGTCCTTTCCCGGCTAACCCGAATAGTGAGCGCTTATTCAAAAATAAGTGTGGCATTCAAATTCAAGCAAATCACAACAAATACCCATTCAAAGGTAAATATTGATAGTCGGTTATTGAACTATCAATGGATATGCACAACATCACCAGATTCCAAATAATTTTTCAAATTATTTATTTCCCAAAAATATCTTTACAAGATATATGTTTTCAATACTTCAAAAATAAATCAATATTTATTTTTAAAAAAATTCCACTTTCTTTTATAAATTCCATAGTGAATTTACATTCCGAAATATCTACGAACATACGATTTCAATTATTCATTTTCAATTTATCTTCAAAAAGATAAATTCTCAAAATATTCACTTTATATTGGAAAACATTTCCATACTTACTTATTAAGTAATTCCCAAATCCATTTATTTTCAACACTTGGAAAATATTCAATATACTTAAATCGAGATTACGTATATATTTCATTCTTTAAGGAAATCATTCTCTTAAACATATTTTTTTGGGCCAAAACGAATGTTGCGTAAAACATCGTTACGACAACCCAAAAACACTAGTATAGGGATTCGAAATTAAAATAGATATATAAATCCCAATACTATACAAAACATTCCCTTTCGGAAATCATTTACTATAACAACAGTGTTATAGTCCACCATTTCCTTCTATTTCTCGAAAACGTCTATTTCAACAATGAATGTTGAAATCTATGGTTTCGAATCTTAACCCATTTAAAACATCGTTAGATCGTTTTAATTCTGTTTAAAACATCACATCCAAAACATTTTCTTTAACATATTGTTCACTATTCAAAAACGTGAATATACCTTATTAACCAATTTCATCCTTTCTATTCATTTTATTTTAAAGGATTATTCACTGTATAAAACGTGAATATAACTCCATTAATAAGTTACAACAATTTACTTATCAAAATAAGTCATTGCGAATTTATAAAACAACGTTTATAAATTCCATTTCTATTTATTTAATAACAACTTCCTTTTTATAAATCTCCTTTATTAACCAATTCGATTTTTAACTCAATTATAAACCAAAAGTCCATAATTTAAGTTAAATATTTACAATTTATTTGTTTGCAAAATCGTTCCTTTAACTTCCCAAATTATAAATCTTATAACTTATAAGATTCATTCATTTACCCAAATCTATTCCTTTAATAACTTTATAAATTTTATAAACCTACTGCTTATAAAATTCCATTTATAACTTCACCGTTTATAATTCTATAAATTTCATTCATTTATGAAATTCATTCACAATTCATTCACAATTCATTCTAACACTTATAAAAACTCGTTTTATAATTCAAATATTTTAATTTATAAATAATCAATTTATAAATCTTTTATACAAATCTATTTATGCTATTATTTTAAAACATCTTTAAAGTCCTTTATAATTTCACCATTATCTTTGATTTATAAAATAATCAAATTTCATAAATCCTATTTTTAAACTTTTTATAATAAATTCAAAAATCCCGATTTAAACCATTTTATAAAATCATTAACCCCATATTTTCAATAATCAACTTTTAACTATTTTTCTCAAAAATCATAATTTTTGTAACATTAAAATTATAACGTTTATTTATCCATAATGGATCAATTCCAAAAATATTTTATAAACGTTTTCTTTCAAAAATCACTTTAAAAATCCTTTTAAAATTTCAAAATTTGGCCCAATGATGCTACATACCAAATAGTCAATCACGACAACAACGATATCATATATCGATATGATAATCAACGAATATCAAAATATCCATAATCAAATAAATACTGTTGAGGAATCCAGTTGGATCACTCCAACCTGTTTTCCTACATCCAAAGATGTTAGCACAATACCAATTCCGTTCCAGTACGAAATTATCGCGGTATATGGGATTTAAAATATTATCCGCTTAATAGGCGGCACAATAGGGTCTCATCCGCTATATACTGCGGGAAATCAACTCCAAGTACATAAATAATACCAATTTCACTGTTTATGAAATATTCGCGGTATATGTTTTAATAAATAACATCCGCTTACTAACGGCGCATAATGTCTATTTTAACAATCAATAGATATCAATCATCATTCAAACATGCATTCAAATATTTTAAATATAACTATTTAAAAAAATCGAAACCGATTCGATTTAGTGAGAAGTTCTCACCTTGATTTCAATTTCGTTTTCAGCTTTTATTTCGAATAAAATTAAACGCGCGTTTAATTTTACCCAAAATTTTCGCTAACTCCAAACGACTCCAATCCAATTCCATAGCGTAGTGCTCGTCCATACGATTCCAACGCAACTAGTTTCGCGCGTTTTCGACCTCGTATGAAAAAGATATGATTTTTTAAACATTACACGAATTTATATATAATTTTATAACATACATTCATATTTTTCTAAACCCTACAATCATGGCCGTGAGATCCAAGCTTTCTACATCCAGCCGTCCCTTGCTTTCTTCTCACGCGCGTTCTCTCCTCCTGGACAGTAAGCACGCACACAAACCCATAGCAATAAACTAGGGTTAAAAATCACTCCACCTACGACGAACTCTACTACGATCAGATAGTGTCATGTTGAAGGCCATTGCGAGCACAACACTCGGCCCAAAGATGATGAAGCTCGGCCACCCCTGCCTAGAAAGACGTGCGTGACTGTGGTGCCTTCTCGAGCCAATTGCCGTTGATCTAAAGCTCCAAACGCGATCATGACCGTTGGATAGGTTCGCCTCGTCGTCCTCTACGACTTCCCAGTTGGAAGTTTTCGCGATCGCTTGATGGATTGAGAGATTTGGGGGAAAGAAGTTGAGAGTTTTCTGGCCTATAATTATCTCTAGTGGCAGCTAGGGCTGAAGTCAATTAGGGTTTGCAAAGTGAAAGGGTGAAGGTCCTTTTATAGAAAATTGGCCAATTTACTATTCATCCGGATTTTCCGAACTCCAAAAGAAGCGTGCCGGTTGGCGTTCCTAAGGTTTACCCCGTGTTCCGAACGCGATGGAACGTGTTTCGGGAGCTAATTCGGTCATCTGTGCGAATTATTGCAATAAACGTTCGATTTAAAATTAAACCGATTAAACGATTTTCTAGGCGTTTTAGCTTGCACCGGACGAACGGTAAATCCAATCGACACGAAATTTTAAACCATACAATAATATCACATTACGGATCCGATGAAACTGGTTTCGTCGAAATCTGAGACTATTTGAAAAATGACTATTTTAACTCGCCAAATTAATATTAAAAACAATTTCGATGCGTTTCGAACTGCCACGATCAAACGATAACTCCGATTGCTACGAAAATTGAAATCCGAGAATAACAAACTATTACGGGATCCAATGGAACTAGTTTCGTCCAATTCTGAGACTATTCGAAAATTGGCTATTTTACAGTCGATAATTAAATATTAAAATATTCAATTTTCACAATTAAACTCATAATTAGATTTTAAAAGTTCTATAACATCATTCTAACTTCAATATGATATAATAAAATTTTACAAATCATTTTCAATCATATTTAACTCGATTTTCAATTATTTCTGTATTTTCACATATTAAATTATCGATTTAATTATTCAATTAAATCTAATTATTCAAAATAAAATTTATTCGACTTATAAATTTCACTTATTAATATTTAAAATTAATTAAATATACAAATTTTAATTAATAAAAATTCTGGGTCGTTACACTAAATCTATTCTACAGTCAAACCACTCGAGCCAAACCCGAGACCATTCCAGTCCTTCCCCTTACTTCCCAATATCGACTCAAATACTCAAACCGAACGTGCACACCTGTGTGCACGTGTACGCCATCTCCGACCATCGATTCCGATCATCGCTTACCCACGCAAATCATCCTCGACTGCCTTCCCAAGTTCCACCGCCTGAAATGCCACCAGAAGCACCAAAACGAACTTCGAACTTCCAATGCCTGGAACAGAAAACTTCATTCACCCAAATGCCTCGTTCACCACTATAACCACTGCTGATCATCACGCAAACTTCACCAGAAAATGCGCCATCCAACCCTCTTCCATCTCCACCAAGACCACAAGCCCTTCTCTTCCTTCTTTTGATGTAGTTCATCCATGAACATCAGCTAACAAAAACGCTCCTCAAACCCTAAAATCTCTTCGACCAACCAATCCATCCAATAGAAAAATCATCTAGCATTTTTCCGGTACTGCCTACCTCTCCAGCCACCTCCTGGCCGAAAATCGACTTCCACCATCTATTGGTTGGCCAGAATTTGGCGAAAACGTGTTTCCTGATCATCCCCTGATTCCTCCTTAACCACAAGCTTAAAAACCATGTGATTTTTACCAAAAATCATTATTTAACAAGACGATTTTGTTTATATCATGAGATTAAAACCATTTATTTTCTGAGTTGGTTTTGATTTTTCCAGTAATTCCTTGTTTTCTAAATAATTATTAATATATTCACCTGATAATATTTTTAAAAATGATATTACTTCCATACAAACATTTTCTCTTTAATAGTCATAGTCTATAATTGATTAGAAAGAAAGGAAATGATTTTTGAATCTGATTAGCCTGTTGAAATAAACAGAGTCAGGTACATTTCCTTACACTAACATGCACATATCATTCTTCACATTTATATACATGCAACACATAAATTTGTACATGCAATCATTTTACGACCTCACTTCAAGCATGCATCTAAATATATCACTGATTAATTTTTAGAAAAATAAGTTTACTCACAGGCATTTAAAAAAAAAAGGAAACAAGATTAGTTTACTCACCTGCTTTGAACAGAGAAGCCTAGTTTTTTTGATTTAAAACTGGAAACATAGTTGATCTTTTATTTTGAAAACTAGAGGTTGCTTGCTGTTATTTGTTGAGTTGAATCTACTTTGTTTTGAAAAGAATTTGGACTGAAGCTTGATATTTGAGATGATCTGCTTGTCTATTTGCTTCGGGTTTAAATGTTTTAATTTTGTTTTTGCTTGATTGAGATTTTTGGATTGAAAGAATTTGCTTTGTATATATTTTGTTTGTAGTTTCTCAGGTGTTGGATTTTGAATAAAAATTTAAATGAAGACAAAATGAAAGATAGCAGTAGAGAGATAGGTATCGATAACTTGTTTCCATTTTATTTATATTTTAAAAACGAAGAAAATGTTTAATGACACTTGTTATAATTATTTTTCCGTTTGTAATTTAATGTTATAATTGCCTTATATTTGTTAAATTGTAAGAACCTATGTTTATATATATATATATCATATTTTCTATTTAATTTAATATTTATATATGTAAGTTTTTAAATCTATACATATTTTAAATTATTCTTATTCATGTGTAAGTTAAAAGAAAGAGTATTAATTCTTTATTTAAATCTTTTCTTATGTTTTATACAAATTTATGTATCATATGTTTTAAACTTTTCTATGTATGTTTACAAACCATTTTCGTTTAAGTAATTTTAAAAGAAAGCATAATAAATCCTTTATTAAATCTAATTTTAACTATCATACTTTTAAATGAATAAATAATTATCTTTAGAGTTTTAAAATACGTAGTTAACTATAAATAACGTTTGAAAATTTATTACATTGGATTCAAACCCATGCTTCAAATCACAATACACACACGCGCGCGCACGCGCACACACACACTCATATACTTGTAAACTTATAAATTCCAACTTTATAGAGTTTTGCATATATCTATTTATAATATTTATCCATATATTAGTATTAATTTGTTCAACTAAATCAAATCAGTATCTTAATAGTAAAAATCAGTTAATTTACCAATTAACCAGATATCCAAAATCTGGATCATCGCATTCTTCCCCCCTTTGAATCTTTTCGTCCTCGAAAAGGAATGAAACCAGAATTTTAATTTTATAGCTAATTATCAGTTGAATTATTCTTTAAGCATTTTGAACTTTCAATTCCCGTAATTAAAATTTTTTAAAACACCTTTAAAATCTACATAATATTGCCAAAATAGCTTTATAAAAATACTTTTTATAACTCGATGTTTCAACAAGTCCATTCTTGTTCTTATAGAAATTATGTCATATGTTGAACAGGCGTAGGACTGAAAATCTATAAGTACTTGGTAAACCCATTTTCAACACCCAGTGAAAATATTTGGAAAACATTTTCGAAAACTTTTTTGAAATATAAAAAACATTTTTGAGAATATAGGAAACATTTTTGGTGAGAATGCTCTGGAAATCATCAACCCCTCCATTATCGCAGTTAACCCGATGGTAACGTTGCCATCTCAGCAAAATCAATAAATAACTGTAGGTACTCTGCACCCCTCGATTGCGCCATGGAATCCACTATAAATCGCAGCTACATCCAACGTTATGTCGCCATCACGGCAAAAATCCATGTAACTGTAGGCATCAGCGCCCTCGAATTTCGCTGCCAAATGAAACTTCACCACTCCCACACTGGTCGCAGACTACATCAGTCGAGTCCCAATGTAGCCTTAGGCTCTCATGGCCTCTCGACTTTAGCTATGTCTTCATAGACCGCAGTTTACCGATGATACGTTGCCATCACGGCAAAATCAATCGTAGACCATTGGCCCTCACTGCACACACGACTTTCGCTATGGTCCGTGGTAGATCGTAGTGACATCGAGTTACACTATCGTAACAGCATAACCCAAATGTCTCTGTAGGCATCAACGCCCTCGACTTTCGCTACCCACAACACAAAATCCTCAGGAACTTCAGTTTGTCCGGACTTCCTCCAAGGATTCAATTTAGAGCCTCCCCCTTAGGGCTTAAGGCAGAACCACCCGGTGGATCTCCTATGAAGTTCATTTCAATGGGAATGCCTTTTTCCCTAGAGCCAATCTCAAAACATTTTATACTATATACTTATAGTATCTTTAAAATCATACCCTTTATGATTCACATAAATCTCCTTTACTCAAAATCGATATCTCAAATCGATAATTCCAAACTTGGGTTTTCGAATTCCCAAAATTGATTTTTCCCAAAAATCAAAAGCCTTTCCAAAATTCATCGGTTCCAAAACACTTTTCCAAAATCATTCTCATAAAATCCTTTATATATATAGATATATATAATCTTGAAAAATCTTGGATCACTTCATACTTATATAAATTCCCTTTTTATACTTCAAATCTTTTAAAAAATCATTTCTTCTGGCTATAGATTCAACAAAGGGAAATCTATCATATATAACAAACATATATATAACTTTATTTATACCAAATCAAATATTCAAGTTTGATTTCCCTTATAAATTTATTCACCATACCACTTACTTTTCATAAAGTGAATTTCAAAAGATATCCAACTTCCACTTATATTTCTCAACATATATTTTTCTTTTCAAAAATCATTTTTGATTTCTTTCAAAATTTCAATATCAATTTCATTCAAGTACGTACGATGTACATATATCATCCGTACGCAATATCAAATCTAATCGCTCACTTGATCACACAATTTCACATCCGAACTAGTATCGTCCACTCGACTTCCTAGTGTGGACTCAGATCTAGTTTCTTGATAAGAAATCGTCATTCTCCTTGCATAGCCCTAACTATGATAGAGAATTTCCAGAATCAATCAAAAATCCATATCCAGGGTTCGCCATCGAAAATCAAGTGAAAAATCCCAACTCGAATCAATATACTATCTCAAAATTCTTTGCTCGAATCTGGGTCAAATCATTTTGCGAATTGAATAATATACATACATCCTACATATTTATCTTCATTTATTATTAGCTAAATCAATATTCTTTCTATTCAGCTTCACTTTGATTCTATTCACTTACTCACAATTGATTCAATTTCCATTTGGGTCATCACTTTAGTTCTAAACGGTTTGCACTCTAACCAACATGAATTTAGAAAACAACTGGAATAAATAGCAACAAAATAGTTAAGTAATTATAAAATATTTGTAAAACGGTTAAATAGTTTATAGAATAGTTAGATAGTTGCAAAATAGTTATAAAATAGCAATTAGTTATAAGTAGTTGCAAAATAATGATTAGTTTATTTAATAGATGTAAAATAGTAATTAGTTTCAAAATAATTATAAAATAAATATAAGATAGTTTGGGTTTTAAAAGGAAAGGTTGTATAATAAATAGCTAGGAAAATAGATTTAAAATATTTTAAAACAATTCTATTTGAAAATATTTTCAGAGTCAAACTAGTTCCATTTCCCAATCTCCACTTCTACTCAATTTCTCATCCCATTAAACTGATTCAGTTCCAATTCAATTTGAATTAACTTCAATTCCTTTCCCAAATTCAAATCAATTCCCATTTTAGTTTAAACTTATTCAACTTCAATCACAATTTCAATTAATTTCAAATCAATTCAATTTGAACAACTTTCAATTTCAATCTCAATTTTTAAACCGTCTCGAATCATATAAATTCGAGTTAAATTTTCAAAATGTTGATTTAATTACTTAAATCAAATTAATCTTTACCTTTAATTTAATAACCAAGGTTTTTTTATAATTTAATTCTGAGCCCAAATTCCAAATATTCATTACAAATTACCTTCACTTAACTTATTTCAAAGTTCAAATTAGAGTTCAAAACCTTTTAAATGGTTTAATCTTTAGAATCCAATTTATTACCTAATTTTAACTTCGAAACCAATTCTTATCAAATTTTCAGCAAGCTCATTTCTAACATTTAAATCTTTCAGCTCAAAGTGATTTCCTTTTCATAAGTTCAAATCTTATTTCTATTTTATTTCAGTAATGGATGCATATTATCTCAATCCATTTCTTAATTCATTCAAAATAATCAAATTCTCAGTTCTCAAAGATTATTAATAACAACAGGATGATATTAGGATAAGTCAAATAAATAAACATCCTAATTATTTTAAAACATCGATCCATAGCATCCATTACCCCTTTCCAGATATCAAACCCATTTTGAGATCACACATAACTCTCATTTCAAACCGACCCATTTAACTTCCTAAGTTAAATCTCAATTTCATCTTGAAATTTCCAATTCAGGTTGTTTGTTCTAAACTTATTTAACTTCCCCTAAGTTAAATTTAATTCATTTAAATAATCCGGTCAACCTTACCCAATTTGAATTCCCATTTCAAATTTTAAACTTCTTATTAAAAATATTCCCACTTATAAGTTCAAAAACTTATTTCACTTTGGGTTTTTTACATCACATTTCAAGGAAAAATTTAAAACTCAACCTTAGAGTTTATTTCAAATCATTTTTAATATTATGTATACCCCACATATGTACATATTTATTTTCTTTGCTCATCGAGTTATATTTTTAATTTTAAACCACCTTTGGTTTTAATTTGAAGCAAATTCCCTTAAAACATTTTCAAGTTTTCAGTACTTATATTTAAAAACTTCACAATTTAAACCCTTTTCAATTTATAAGTCATATTTATCTAAATTGTTACTTCTTTAAAACATTTCATTTTGCTTTATCATTAACAAACATTCCATTATCACGGTACAACAAACATTTATGATAATAACCAAGATTATCATATTTGGAAACCAACTCACTATATTTTTATCCAGTTCTCATTTGGTTGTATTTCTATCACTACTTAATTCTTATTATTTTATTTAATTCCAATAATTCAACAACCAATTACCTTTATACATTAGAAAAAAAACTATTGCTTTATATATCAAAATATGAGCTTGTATAAAAACTAATTTTAAAACCGTTTCAAAATCTTTATATAAGAAAACAACAAATACGCCCTCATACACTCAACTCATTCTAGGGTACTATTGACCCTATCCTTAATAAGTAAACCCGCCAGAGCCAAGGTTCTTACTTAAACTTCTGCTCTGATACCAAATATAACGACCCAAAATTTTCGACCCCGAAAATTCGACATTAATACGTCCACTGTAGAAACGCCGAGAAATCGAACGTCGGAAATTTTAGGTTGTTAGGGAAAAAGAAGAAAAGAGGAAAAGAAGAAACAGAACAACAACATCTCACATTTGCAGCGGATTAAATATAATATCAAATAATAACATTTGTACAAGAAAGCTGTAATTGTAAATTTTATAAAAATACATCAGAGTACAATCGTTTACAAACAGACTAGACAGTTATATCAACTTGTCCCAGACAACAATCAAATCAAACACAAATACACAGCGGTAAACTCCACATGTTCCTACCATCCAGCTCGCCTCCTAGGATCTAGAACATCCTAATCCTGAAAATCTATAATACTCGTTCTGACCCGAGCATTACATCAAAGTAACACCCGGTCAGGCTGGAAACCAGCGTGAGTAAACCTATAAAATTTGAAAATACCGAGTTTAAACATATTTGAATACCAGAGTAACTCGTACTTCACTACGAGATCTTAACTTGTTATAGTTAATGCTTATTTAACAAATCAATACCCAAGTACCACTACACAGTTTCAATGGTCCAGTTTACTTAATCTATCCATTCCAGCCTATTGATTGCACATATCAAATCTATAAAGAATTGTTGTATATTACAAATCGAAGTAGTTTCGGGTATTTACTGATACCCGACCCCAGTCTCTTCGATTCCAATGTTATTCTTTAAGCCAACTTATTTACGTTTAAACAAAAGGATTTCATATTCACACAACAATTCATCCCAGATGGATAGCCCACAATATCACAGTTCAACCAAAGTATCTCATATCACAAAGCCTCCCAAATCACATCAGAGATATCAAATAATTTAAGTCATTCAATATATCTTAATCATTTATAAGCAAGATAAATTGATCGTACCATTTCTAATTAATTTAATTACTTTTAAATCTTGGTTACTTAACATTAATTCATTACAAACCATTAATTAGTTAACCAACCTTTAATTATCCATCCCAATTAATTATCCATAATTACTTTCATTAAGTAATTATCCTATTGGTTAATTATCCTCAAATTAACCATTAATTATTAATTAATTATCCTCCAATTACAAATTAAATTAATCAACCCTTAATAAATTAATCCTTTAATTACTTACATTAAGTAATTATCATTTAAGTAATTAATCTATAATTACTTTATTAATTAATCTTTAATTACCCATTTATTGATCTATAATTAATTAATTAATCTCTAATTACCAATTTATTAATCTATAATTAATTAATTTATAATCCTTAATTATTAATTAATTAATCCATAATCATTAATTAATAAATTCCACTTTATTTACTTAATTTAATTTAATTAATCTAAATTTACCTAAAATATTAATTAAATTCAAGATAAACATAAGACCTATACTATATTAGAAACCTGTTCTTGAAAATTTGATAAATATTTACTTTGAATACTTGTTAATATTGGGTTTGAAACTTTACTTTGAAACTTAACAAAGTTTTACTTTTTCTTAAAAACTTGATTTATTTATCCACTATCAACTATGCTAAATTACTTCGGGTACAGACCTGAGCCTAAACTTCAAAAACCTGAGACAACCCCGATCCCCTCTCTCATATTCTTCTTCTTCCATTCGATTCTCTCTCCCTACTCTACATCTATTATACAGTCAAACCACTCGAGCCAAATGCGAGACCATTCCAGTCCTTCCCCTACTTCCCGATATCAACTCAGATACTCAAACCGGACGTGCACACACGAATGCACAAGTACGCCATCTTCGACTATTGATTCCGATCACCGATTACCCATGCAAATCACACTCGACCCCTTTCCCAAGTTCCACCGCCTGAAACGCCACCAGAAGCACCAAAACGAACTTCGAACTTCCAATGCCTGGAACGAAAAACTTCGTTCACCCAAATGCCTCGTTCCACGCCATAACCACCGCTGATCATCACCCAAAATTCACCAGAAAATGCGCCATCCAACCCTCTTCCATCTCCACTAGGACCGCACGCCCTTCTCTTCCTTCTTTTGCCGTAGTTCGTCAATGAATAGCAGCCAATGAAAACACTCCTCAAACCCTAAAATCTCTTCGACTAGCTAATCCATGCAATAGAAAAATCATCTTGCATTTTTCTAGTACTACCCACCTCTACAGCCACCTCCAGGTCGAAAATCGACTTCCACCATCTATTGGTTCGCCAGAATTTGGCGAAAATGTATTTTCTAATCATCCCTCGATTCCCCCTTAACCACAAGCTTAAAAACCATGTGATTTTTACTAAAAATCATTATTTAACTAGACGATTTTGTATATATAAACAAAACATGAGATTAAAACCATTTATATTTTGACTTGGTTTTGATTTTCACAGTAATTTCTCGTTTCTAAATAATTATTTAATATATTCACTTGATAACAGTTTTAAAAATTATATTACTTCCTTACAAACATTTTCTCTTTAGTAATCATAGCATATAATTGATTAGAATGAAATGAAATGATTTTTGAATCTGATTAGCCTGTTGAAATAAACAGAGTCAGATACATTTCTTTACACTGACATGCGCAGATCGTTCTTCACATTTATATACATGCAACCCACAAATTTATACATGCAATCATTTTACAACTTCACTTCAAGCATGCATCCAATATATCACTGATTAATTTTTAGAAAAAGAAGTTTACTCACAAACATATTTTTTTTTAAAACAGAGGAAACAAGATTAGTTTACTCGCCTGCTTTGAACAGAGAAGCCTGGTTTTTGATTTAAAACTGGAAACTTAGTTGATCTTTTACTTTGAAAACTGGAGATTGCTTGCTGTTGTTTGTTGAGTTGAATCTACTTTGTTTTGAAAAGAAGTTGGACTGAAGCTTGATATTTAAGATGATTTGCTTGTCTATGTTGCTTCAGGTTTAATTGTTTCAGGTTTAAATGTTTTGATTTTGTTTTTTCTTGATTCATATTTTTGGATTGAAAGAATTTGCTTTGTATATATTTTGTTTGTAGTTTCTCAGGTGTTGGATTTTGTTTTAAATGAAGGAAAAATGAAAGATAAGAGTAGAGAGATAGATTTGTATAACTTGTTTCCATTTTATTTATATTTAAAAAATGAAGAAAATGATTAATGACACTTGTTATAATTATCTTGCCATTCGTAATTTGCATGTTATAATTGCCTTACATTTGTTAAATTGTAAGAACCTATGTTTATATATATATATACATATATATATATATATATATATTCTATTTGATTTAATATTTATATATGTATGTTTTTAAATCTATACATATTTTATATTATTCTTATTCATGTGTTAATTAAAAGAAAGAGCATTAATTCTTTGTTTCAATCTTTTCTTATGTTTTATACAAATTTATGTATCATATGTTTTAAACTTTTCTATATATATTTACAAACCATTTTAGTTTACGTAATTTTAAAAGAAAGCATAACAAATCCTTTATTAAATCTTATTTTAACTATCATACTTTTAAATGAATAAATATTTATCTTTAGAGTTTTAAAATACATAGTAAACTTCAAATAACTTTTGAAAATTTATTACATTGGATTCAAACCCATGCTTCAAATCACAATATATATATATATATATATGTATGTATGTATGTATGTATGTATGTATGTATGTATGTATGTATGTATGTATGTATGTATGTATATGTATATGTATATGTATATGTATATGTATATGTATACACACACTCATATACTTTTAAACTTATAAATTCCAACTTTATAGAGTTTTGTCTATATCTATTTATAATATTCATCCAGATATCAGTATTAATTTGTTCAACTAGATAAATTCATTATCTTAATAGAAAAATCAGTTAATTTACCAATCAACTAGATGTCCAAAATCCGAGTCATCACATCACCCATCAGTCCACAACTTTGATTGGCCACCATGCTTGCCTCCATCCTTCAATTGATCCGCAACTACCAACAATTGCCTCGTATTGCCACCATCTACACAGCCGTACCATTGCCGCCACCCACGATAGCTCCTAGCACAACAAAACCCAGTCATTGACAATGCTTTTGCCAAATTCGACCACTCTAGGTGTCAATTTATGAAATTAAGACATATCCATGTTCCACTCATTGAGCTCTATCGTTTTGATCCTTCAATTGCACCAATTGGTTGCCGAATCAAAAAACCCCAAATTAGTGTCTAGGGTTTGTCTAACTGGAACTTTGATCGCGATTTGCCATTGATGCGAGCACTTTTGAGAGGAATTAGGGTGATTTCAAAATTATAGGATAAAACTGAAGACAGAAGTAGAGATTAGGGTTTTTGTAACCTCACTTCTATAGTTATTAGGCTAGGTTATAGGCTGTGTATCCAATTTATGCCAAAATAGCTACGTAAAGTGTTTAAATACTATAACGCCTCTATTTCGCAAACCATAACTCCAAATATATTATAATTATATATCAAATTGGTTAGCTTGGAAATACTTTCACAACGGTTATAAATACAACACCTAATTCACTCTTTTAATAAAAAATTATTTTTAATTAATCTAAAATTAACAGCGTTAAATTTTTGGATCGTTACATTTACGCTCGCATTGTTGCTCTGAGAGCCCCCTAGTCTAGTTGATGCCAACTAGAGCACTGCCATGGAGTTTCTCTTACGATGCTCCAGTTCTTAGAAGGAAACTACTTTAAGTGCTTTGCGAGCTTGACTTGGTGCGATAGTCTTTAGTCCATTTGAACATTACTTGAGAACTTTCATGTTAGCGGGTACATTTCTTGCGATTTTTCTTTATGGGGATTAAATTATGTTCTAGCAATCTTCGCCTTGAAGTATTCTTTAGATAAGAACTGCATCAAGTGCCTCTTGCTTCAGCGATATGCTTTGAATTTCGACTCCAAGTCATATTTTCAGTGACATAAAGTTTTCTTCATGTCTTAACCAAGGTTGATTATTTCATTAATTTCCTTATAATTTTCGAACATCGAAAATGATAATTTTAGACGCAACTACAAATGCCTCTGTGGTTATTAAAGGGGCAAAAAAATTGTTAAAATTGCCCATTAATGAATGAGAAGCAGTAGAAGAAAAGCCTTTATAAATTAGCATATTTGTTGCTTAAAATGTCCATATTAATGCATGTGCCACATGGGGCTGCTTCGTTAAAACAAAAGCAATTGAGGCATTAAGAAATGACCCTACTAATGTGTGTTCTATAAATAAATTAATACACAACTGTGTACTTCTAGGTTTGGTCTAATGAAATATATAAAAATTCATATAATATTATACATTAATATATTAAATGTCAAAATGAAACCGAATGTCAATACATTAATTATCATTCAAGCAACAAGAGTAGAAACCCAAAAACCAAAACAAATGAAGTACTTGGTCATTATCAAAATGGATAACAAATAATACCATTGTCATTTGTTAATTACATCAAACAACATCCTCATAAATGCATAGCTATAATAATGTACTAAATTGATTATATGTTGTGCTAGTGTATTAAGCTTGAGGATACAAAATCTACACACGCATACACAAAAACCAAAAAATATTTTAGTTTCATATCCAACCAGTAAAATAAATTTACAAACTAATTTCATGTTGTAAGTGATACGAGATTAAAGAGCTTTGATTTTTATAGGGAACAGAGTATCTACATATTATTCCAAATATGATACTATGTTTGATTGTGGCATGTTGTTGTGGCATCAATATGCCTAGGACTTAACTCATTAAGATTGTAAAGTATATCAAAAACTATGTTAGGGATGTGGATTAGGATCTTCAGGCAGAAATAACACTAGAGGGTGGGTGAATAGTGTTTTAAAGAATATATGAACTATATGACTAAACTAAAACTTTCAACACAAATCTAAACAGAATTCTAACACAAAATGATCACAGAACATATAACAAATGCAAATAGTAAAGTAAAGCAAGTAAAAGGAAAGAACATACCGGATTTTATACTGGTTCGGAATCCTCCTACATCCAGTCCTACACCAAGGCAATATCCTTGTACAGATTTTTATAAGCCAATATCCAAATTACAACCCTCAATTTCTAAGGCCTTGAGGAACCCTCCTATCTCCGAGTCTGGGGTAAACTCTCTTGATTTATGGGACACAAGATCACCCTAATACTTCTTAATAACAATCCTTTTGAATGGATAGACTCTATGGACTTTTTGAATACAAATTAATCCTATAACTCTGAATAGCACTTTGATCTTTAGTAGAATGATGGAGAATCAAATAGAGAGAGTATCTAAATGATTTCCTATTGAGAATTTGGCAGAATGATGGCACGATCTTGAAAATATGAAGTTTTATGGATATGGAATGGTGGAGAAGAAAGAGTGAATAAAAATAAGAAAGTAGTTGTTAAAAAAATTCATTTTGGAAGCCTTTATATAGATGCACAACAGTCATAACCATTGGCGAAAGGTTTTCGAACGAATGGAGACTTCTTTTGAAAATTGAATTTTGAATCCAACTGTCACCATGTCGACATGGGGTATCCCCTTATGTCGACATCCCTTAGTTCAAAATTATAGAGATGTTATTTTGTAAAGACAACTGAATTTAAAACAAGTTGAAACTTCTCTGAAGCAAAGTAAAGTGTTTAAACAATATTTTGAGATAGAGAATGAATATAAAACATTATTTTAAATATATATATAATTGATATAGACCGTCAATTATATAAGTAATATTTAAAATCAGAATAAGTTTTGATGTTTTAAAAATAGAAGTTTTTAAAATCAGAATAGAGGAATATTTCAAGGCTAAAACAAAGTTTGAAAATATTTTTGAAAACATGATTTTGAAAGCTAAAACATTTTGAAAACAGATTTAAAAACATTTTGAAAAATCTATTCAAATTGAAATTGCAAGAACCTTCCTACAGAGCTCCTCCATAGGACTCAAGAACTTGTACAAAGTAGTTTAAATGATTTTGATTTTCGTGGGTTTGTAAGCCACTTGTCGTAGGTTTGTAAGCTACTTGTCGTGGGTTTGTAAGCCACTGGTTTCGATAGAAATTGAGTTCCATCCCAAAAGAAAATTGGAAGAAAGATGAGAGTGCTATTATGAAGTTTTAACAAAATACTAGACACTTATCTTGAGATCTTGAAATCTTGATTCTCTAGAGTCTTGAATCTTGAATCTCTAATCTTCATCTTGATGCTTGAGTCTTTATGCTGATCAGTCTTCGATGATACCTGCATATACTTCCTATATATATATATGGAAATGTTAGTATATATTTTATAAAGTAAAGTATAATAACTATATAAGGTTGTTGTCATCAAAACATCATCAACTCAGTTCCTAACAATCTCCCCCTTTTTGATGATGACAACCTTTATTTATAAAATATTCTTACCATACCATAACTCCCCCTTACTCCGTGACTTCTTCTTAAAAGTACAACTCCCCCTTACTCCATGACTCCCCCTTACACCAAGCACAAATATTTTTATAACTTTCTCCCCCTTTGTCATCAACAAAAACTATTAACTACTTAAGATTTCAAGAATGATTAGTATAAAAAAATAATATGTTTAGAAAAAGCATGATGAGTTAGATTTTTAGATTGATTTATTGCACTAGTATTATCACAATATATTGGTGATTTACTTATGTTAATTCCAAAATCTTTTAAAGTTTGTTGCATATATATGACTTGTGAACAGGCCAGAGCAGCAGATATATACTCTGCTTCAGTTGTTGACAAGGAAACAGTATTTTGTTTCTTGCTGAACTAGGAAACCAGTGAATGTCCTAGAGTGACAAGTTCCACTTGTACTTTTTCGGTCTGATTTACAACCAGCAAAATCAGCATCACAATATGATATTAAATCAAAAGCATTATGTTTAGGATAAAATAAACCATAATCTAAAGTGTATTTTACATATCTTAAAATTCTTTTAACAGTTTTTAAGTGAGTTTCTTTGGGTTGTGATTGGTATCTTGCACAGAGACAAACACTATACATAATATCAGAACGACTCGCTGTTATATAAAGCAGCGAACCAATCATTCCCCTATATAAGGTTTGATCAATATCTTTTGATTTATCTTCTTTACTTAAACCTACATTTGTTGACATTGGAGTTGGTATTCCACTAGAGGTGCTTAAACCAAATTTATTGATTAAGTCTTTAGCATATTTTTCTTGACTTATGAAGATTCGATTTTCTAGTTGTTTAATTTGAAGCCCTAAGAAGAAACTTAATTCTCCCATGTGACTCATTTCAAATTCTTTAGTCATCATATCTGAAAATTCTTTATTCATTATGTTATTAGTTGATCCAAAGATTATATCATCTACATATATTTGAACCAGTTGAATATCTTGATTATTTCTTTTAATAAAAAGTGTCGTATCTACTTTACCAATTTCAAAACCAGATTGAAGTAAAAAAGATCTTAGTCTTTCATACCAGGCTCTAGGAGCTTGCTTTAGACCATATAGAGCTTTCTTTAACTTGTATACATGGTTTGGAAATTTATTATCTTCAAAAAGTGGAGGTTGTTCAACATAAACATCTTCTTTTACAAAACCATTTAGAAAAGCACTTTTAACATCCATTTGATATAATTTGAAATTATTATAATTAGCGAAGGCAAGTAGAATACTTATAGCTTCTAATCTTGCTACGGGGGCAAAGGTTTCATCATAGTCAATTCCTTCTTCTTGACAATAACCTTGCGCGACTAAACGAGCTTTATTTCTTATGACCTCACCGACTTCATTCATTTTATTTTTATAAACCCATTTAGTTCCAATTATACTTTTATCCTCAGGTTTAGGAAAAAGTTCCCATACATCATTTCTGGTAAATTGATTCAATTCTTCTTGCATAGCAAGAATCCATGAATCATCAGACCATGCTTCCTTTGGATTTTTTGGTTCAATTGTTGATATAAAGGATACATTACTCATACTACTTGTTGATTCATGGGTTTTGATTCATGACACAAGCTTCAGAGATCATAAGACGGACTACAAAGAGAATACTATACAAAGGCGACAAAAAGAGAATAAAAGTAAATTGTGCATTACAAAGGAGACAAGACTACAATCCAGAGATTAGTATTAATATTTTATTATATCGAGTCTTAGAATATTGTTAAAATCATTCCTCAAGAATCATCAATCACATTCAAATAAACTTGCTTGCATATTTTAATCAAAATCAAGTTTACAAAAAATGCATGGAGCAGGGATCGAAGCCAGGTCACTAGTTTGGAAGGCAAGTACTCTAACCAAATGAGCTACTACTGTTTTTTTTTAACAATAGGTCGGCTGACCGACCAGTATCTTCGGTCGACCGACCCTGTAGTCAGTGCACGGGTACTCTCTGTTTTTGTACACGATTTCAAACTCAGCTGACCGGCCAGTTTTTCCGGTCGACCGACCTGCATATAACGGCTAGTTTTCTGAAGAGTTGCGATTGTTTCATGAAGAGATACGTCCCTCAATTCAAGAGATACGGACATAACTTTTGATTGAAACTCTTCATGAAAGATTGTAACTATTCTACAACTATATAAACATGTTCAAATCATTTCTACAATCACCAATTCTTGTTTATATTTCTGAAATCTATTCTCTATTTATTTCTGCAAATAAAAGCATTCATTCTCATTCAATATCTCTAGAATCTCTGAATTAAATTATATACTTCGATTCTACGAGATTATCTTCCTTCTAAATCTTCACATACACTGCATATTCTTGAGGATTTGATTATAGGAAATTGTACTATCAAAAGACCATCCGTGTTATTCAGAACACACTCGTTAACAAAGTATTTGTATTAAGTTGAAGTCCTCTTCGGCTGTTGAGGCGGAAAAATTCCTGTTCGGATGCTCAGGTGTGATATACCTATTCTTCCGGGTTAAGTGAGGGGTTTAGTTTAAATCCATAGGATAGTCTGGGACTGGACGTAGAACGGGAAGTTCGAACCAGTATAAAAATTCCTGGTGTGCTTACTTTAATTTTTATTTTACTGCTATTATCAGTTTCCGCATTTATATACCATATTACATGATCCTTAGTACTACACGTACACTTTCACTACTTAATTGATTTCTAGTTCTTACTACGGATTCAATATTTCCTAAAACATTTTCTATAGGATGATCTTTTGATATTTTAAATCTCTTATTAGGTTGATTTATTTCACTAATAGTTTCATTAGATTGATTTAAATTTATAAAATCTTCTTCATCGTCTATTTGTACAATATATTTAAGATTTTCATCAAAAGATACATGCATAGTTTCTTCAATAGTATTAATTTTTAAATTAAAAACTCTAAATGCTTTGCTTCTATTAGAATAACCAATAAAGAATCCTTTATCAGCTTTTGGTTCAAATTTATCTAAATTATCTTTTGTATTAAGTATAAAACATTTACTCCCAAAGACTTTAAAATAAGCAACTATAGGTTTCTTATTATAAAGTAATTCATATGGAATTTTATTTGTTAATGGTCTAATTAAAATTCTATTTAATATATAACAAGCTGTAGCAACTGCTTCAGCCCAAAAATGTTTAGGTAAATTACTATCAGAAAGCATTGTACGAGCACACTCTTGAATCGTTCTATTCTTACGTTCTACTACTCCGTTTTGTTATGGAGTTCTTGGAAATGAAAAGTTGTGAATAATTCCCTTTTGAGTACAGAAATTCTCGAAATTTTCATTTTCAAATTCACCACCGTGATCACTTCGAATAGTTTTAATTTTGAAAGAATGTTGTTTTTGAATTCTTTTAGAATTTTTTTTAAATATTTCAAAAGCATCACTTTTATGTTTTTAAAAAGATTGTCCAAGTATATCTTGAATAATCATCTACTATAACAAAAACATATTTACGATGGTTAATTGATTGAACTTGAGATGGACCAAATAAATCTAAATGAAGTAATTCTAGAGGACTAGAGGTAGAAATAACATCTTTTAATTTAAATGAACTTTTCTTAAGTTTTCCTAATTGACAAGCATCACAAATACTATCTACTTTAAAGTTTAACTTGGGTAGACCTCTAACTAAGTCAAGTTTTGATATCCTAGATAATAATTTGAAATTCAAATGGCAAAATCTTTTATGCCAAATCCAAGGGTCACTTGTATTAGCCAAAAGACATAGATTATCATTTAAAATTTTCATACTAAGGATATAAATATTTTTCTTCCTAATACCTTCAAAAATTATATTAGACTTATCATCTTCAATGTGACATTCATCTTTTCCAAATTTAATTTTAAAACCTTTATCGCAAAGTTGACTTATACTAAGAAGATTATGTTTTAAGTTCCTAACTAATAAAACATCAGAAATAAGTAAAGTTTTAGAGTTACCGACATTGTCGACGCCAACCACATATCATTTAGAGTTGTCACCAAAATTGACTAATCCACCATCTTGATAAGTAATGTCCTTGAGTATCTCGGGATTTCCAGTCATGTGCCTCGAACAGCCACTATCAAGTATCCATTTATCTTTCTCAATTTGCACAGTTTGTCCATTGGGTGTTGATTCGTCAAAAGCCATATAACATGTCTGTCCCTGCATAACACACCAATTTGGTAGATAACTTGATTTTTCAAAATAACTATATGCAGACTTATGATACTTTGATGAAATGCATAGATTCAAAACAGTTTTAACACAAATTTCCAAAAATGCCATTTTTATATTTTTCAAGTTTCAGATTATGAAAATAATGAAAACGAATGCTCTGATACCAATTGTTAGGGATGCGGATTAAGGATCTTAAGGCAAAAATAACACTCGAGGGGTTGTGAATAGTGTTTTAAAGAATATATGAACTATATTACTAAATTAAAACTTTCAACACAAATCTAAACAGAATTCTAACATAGAATGATCACAGAACATATAACAAATGCAAATAGTAAAGTAAAGCAAGTAAAAGGAAAGAACACACCGGATTTTATACTGGTTCGGAATCCTCCTACATCCAGTCCTGCACCAAGGCAATATCCTTGTACAGATTTTTATAAGCCAATATCCAAATTACAACCCTCAATTTCTAAGCCTTGAGGAACCCTCCTATCTCCGAGTCTGGGGTAAACTCTCTTGATTTACGGGACACAAGATCACCCTAATACTTCTTAATAACAATCCTTTTGAATTGATAGACTCTATGGACTTTTTGAATACAAATTAATCCTATAACTCTGAATAGCACTTTGATCTTTAGTAGAATGATGGAGAATCAAATAGAGAGAGTATCTAAATGATTTCATATTGAGAATTTGGCAGAATGATGGCACGATCTTGAAAATATGAAGTTTTATGGATATGGAATGGTGGAGAAGAAAGAGTGAAGAAAAATAAGATAGTAGCTGTTAAAAAAATTCGTTTTGGAAGCCTTTATATAGATGCACAACAGTCATAACCATTGGCGAAAGGTTTTCGAATGAATGGACACTTCTTTTGAAAATTGAATTTTTAATCCAGCTGTCACCATGTCGACATGGGGTATCCCCTTATGTCGACATCCCTTAGTTCAAAATTATAGAGATGTTGTTTTGTAAAGACAATTGAATTTAAAGCAAGTTGAAACTTCTCTGAAGCAAAGTAAAGTGTTTAAACAATATTTTGAGATAGAGAATGAATATAAAACATTATTTTAAATATATATATATATAATTGATATAGACCGTCAATTATATAAGTATTATTTAAAACCAGAATAAGTTTTGATGTTTTAAAAATAGAAGTTTTTAAAATCAAAATAGAGGAATATTTCAAGGCTTAAACAAAGTTTGAAAATATTTTTGAAAACATGATTTTGAAAGCTAAAACATTTTGAAAACAGATTTAAAAACATTTTGAAAAATCAATTCAAACTGAAATTGCAAGAACCTTCCTACAGAGCTCCTCCATAGGACTCAAGAACTTGTACAAAGTAGTTTAAATGATTTTGATTTTCGTGGGTTTGTAAGCCACTTGTCGTGGGTTTGTAAGCTACTTGTCGTGGGTTTGTAAGCCACTGGTTTCGATAGAAATTGGGTTCCATCCCAAAAGAAAATTGGAAGAAAGATGAGAGTGCTATTATGAAGTTTTAACAAAATACTAGACACTTATCTTGAGATCTTGAAATCTTGATTCTCTAGAGTCTTGAATCTCGAATCTCTAATCTTCATCTTGATGCTTGCGTCTTTATACTGATCAGTCTTCGATGATACCTGCATATACTTCCTATATACATACATACATACATATATATATATACGGAAATGTTAGTATATATTTTATAAAGTAAACTATAATAACTATATAAGGTTGTTGTCATCAAAACATCATAACTCAGTTCCTAACAAACTAAAGTTTTACTTTTTTTTCTTCTAGTTATGTGGATTTATGTAACATCTTTATGACATCACAAACCTCAAATGAACACACTATAACAATAATCATGTAAGTAAAAAATCTTACTTTATTGCATTAAACGTACATCCAACTAACAATTTGTCTTTACAATGATGGCTGTTTAGTTTGGCCAGTTACCTCAAGAGCTTGAAAAGGTCCAATACAATGCTTAGTAGCCATTCCTATAAATTCATAGGAAGTTGTTTTATTCAAAGCAAAAATATCAACCATAGGACTCACACATTTTGATTATGTAAAAGAACAGAGATAAGGATATTTCTATTTAGAAAGGCAAAAACTTTAGATAGTACAAGGGATACAAAGCTGACCTACTTAAATTCAGGCAAACAACCCAGGAAGTACAAGGTAAGCAAATTTTTGTTTCTCGTAGTCTCCGACCATATTCATCATACATGAATAGTGAGATAGTTATAACAACACATCATTTTCGACCTTCTAATTTAACACAACCCAAGTTGTGTAAACCCCGAAAATTGAAAAGGATGTGTCATTAAGTTAACATAACAAGAAATAAAACAAGAAATATATTATATTTATTTATTTTTGAACCCATAGTGGATGGTAACAACATATAATATAACTAGATATTGCTTTATTCAAACCAAAGATTCGCAGTATATACATATATAAAATCAAATCCAATACAAACCACATCCAAACACACACACATACATAATCGGTATCAATGTCGGATGATTATTTATACATATGTCTACATATATAAGTAACGTCATCGTCATCTGCACCTTTAAACATTATTTGACCAAGCACAAAATACTCCACCAACCCAGTGATCAAAACAAAAGGAAAAAAAATTAGGGAGGGTCAGATTATAGTCTGGTGAGTGATGTGCATCTATCTTGCTGCATACTCTAGTCATTCCCAAGTAATACCAAGATAACTATGGTAAACGATTGTACCTTAGTCCTACCTCATATGCATCTAACAACTTGGTTAAACAATGTAATAACACATAGCTAACTTCATGAAACAAGGTCAAAATCAAATATAGTAACAACAGTCAATGATATGGTCTAACCCACATATAAAACAAAGACCACCTTATTGCATTAACAACAGTCGATGATACAGTACCTGAGTTTTTTCCTTTTGATTTTTGTACTTAGATTGTTACTGGCCAGGCATGTTGGCAGCACCATACACACACACACACACACACATGTGTGCTCTCCTCTATTTAGAGGATCACATAGTTCCTCAAAACAAAAAACAAATGGCTGAATCACCAGATGGATATAGTTCCATACATGGTTTACGGGCTCATTCCCGCCAACAACACACGCCTCAGCATTTCAACACTCATTGAGCAATAATGTTACCTTGATAACTAATAGAGGATCCAAATATCAATAGTTAAACAATCACAAAAAATATTCAACTATCTCCACACATACGTACGTACACACACAGACAGAGATATATACACGTATATATTCATATAAATACACAAACATATATATATATAACACATATACAAACTAAACATACACATATATATAGACACACACACACATACATACAAACATATGTCCGCGTATATATACGCCTAAACATCAAATCAATCAAGTCCCAAATCCATTCCGAAGTGCCACTAAAACATCGCCCAAAACCTAAGAGAAACCCCTGAAGCGATTAGACAAAAATACATACAGTGCATGCTGTTCATAGATCAACCTGTGCACCTACAGATGCCACCAATCGGCATGTGGTACTACCACCTGTCGACCAGTATTAGGTGTTTTGACAGGAGTAACTGTAACAGTTAATTTCGCAAGCCTGTTTTTTTTCTTTTGATGCTATTTGATCTTTTCTTATTTGTTTGTTGTCCGATTTTTTATTTGTTTTCTTCTAAATTAAATAATGATTCTATAATACCTATCTACTTTAAATTCATCAAAACAAAAGGTCAAAAGATTGGGAAAAAATCATATTCGTCAAAAATGTCATTTTTCAAAACAAAGTGAACAAGAATATTTTTTAAAAGGGAAGTATTTACCATTACTTTGACAAGAAAAAACTAATTTTTAAAACTAAATAATATTTTGATTTTCGTTACAAAAAAATTAATATTATAGAAATTTATAACATTTAGAAAGATTAAAAGAGTTTCAAAGGATGAAAAAAATATTTGTTTCAAGTTTATCGTTATCAATAACAATTTTTTATTTCTATTAAAAAGGAAAACAATACTTGATTATCAAACTACCAATACTCATATATCAAAGTACTGATCCACATAATTTAGATCTCAACCTTTGGATTAGGTTAATGATCCGTACAGGCTTTCTTTGCGTACCATCAAAAAAAATTACTCCAAAACTCCCGCTCGTTTGTTTTACAGAATATCTTCTAATACTTTTCCACAAAATATTATTTTTTGGCTAATTCTATTAACACATCATTTATTGCCTTTCTCACCCTGCTAATTTTTTAATTTAATAATTTACTACTTTACCCCTTTAGTTGACAAAAGGACAGGCTTTAAAAACTCAAAATTAAGAATAACATTAGTGCTTAACGTGAATTCAATATAAATAACATCGGCCAGCAACTATGTTGTGGCAATAACCTCGCTCACGGTCGACATCGTTATAGAAAAAACCACGTTACATCTCGATGTGGTAGGAACAAATGTCACGCTACACCATACATTGTGGACCAAATTTGGGTTTTTTCTCGATTCAGAATCAGAGGTGTTGGAATAAAATTAACTAGAATGACAACAATTAAAGAGAACTAAATTAAAATTGAATTAAAAAAATACCTTGTTTATGTTTAGATCAAACTTCCCTCTCCATTAAAGAAATTAAAGAAGGCTTTGTTGATGCTTTTTACTGGAGTGGGGAAGAAATGATTTTTAAGTGTGAGACGGAACAGAAAACACAAATTAGAATAGGTAAGGGTACTTTTGGAACAATTCGAAGAATGAAAAGGAAAAAGTGGGATGTGTGTTTTTTTTAAATGGTGGGGTGGAAAGACGATAAACAATGTTTTAATAAAATTAGATTTTATTTAGGGCATTGTTAATTACACTACACTTTTGAATACAAGGGGTCATTTTTCTAAAAAAAGTTAGTTTTTGCTATGAGAGGCACTTAGAGAAACAAGCCTCCCTATAAAATTACAGTTAAATTGACCAAATTGCCCTTTTAAATATGTACCTTAATCTTCATTTAAAGGATGATCGTTAAAGAAACTACAATTCGATGGGGGCCAATTAAAACACGAAATTGTGGCACCGAATTAAAACACTAACTTCGGTCGTAGTATATTGCAAATATTATTACTGACTTAACCTTGTAAGGATTTACAATTCAGCAAGGTAAGTAGTAAATTCCAAAACAGTTTCAGCAATTACATGTCGAATTTAAAAAATAAAAATGATCGACTCCAGCTGAAAATATGACTTCGAATGGGTTTTGTCATCTGTGCAAATAAATTTTGAAGGAAACCTATCGTTCCCGAAACATTTTCCCAATTCGAAATAACAAAGCGGAAGTAAAATATGTACTTCGACATCACCCTGTCGAATTTTCCTTCCACAACTGATAAGCAACAACTGAACTAGTAAGTCCATTTAATAGGTATTAGTTTGACAACAAAATTTGTAAATCATCAGCAACAAAGTTCCACAAAGATTCTACAAGTCAAATTTCATCAAGTTCATTAACAAAATACATACAACTAGAATAAAATTGTACATTCAATTTTTCTAAACAAGCCATTTCGTCAACAACATATCCAAAAAAAATTGATAAACCTTGTCGAACTAAAATGGTACAAATGGAGATGGTTGGCCGAACTGAATTCACAAATTTGGAAGTCCGGGGAAGATCTAAATTTTAAGTTATAAAACCGTACCATCGACATTAATTTCCTTACTCTAATTTAGTTTATCGAAGATGTTGCTCAAAATTTTCGTAAAAGTTTAATAGGGAACATTGGGCGCCCGTAGGAAGATAGACACATCAGCCAAGCTAATTTGGGCTTCCTTGAGAATCGACTGACTCAAGGGAGGCCGACTTACACTCTTGGGTTCCTCTCATCTAAGGACAAAAACCTGGGCAACGTTGTTTTAAGGAGATAAAACAGTCAGATTGGCGGAGAAAAGCATACCTATTAAAGTCCGCCGCCCTAGAAAAGTGCTTACAACTGCCCTACTATCAACTACTCCCATCTGACGTGCAAAGCAAAAACAAACCCTAAGTTATGCTGCCTAACATTCTAAAAAAGAAGTAATTATAGTATAGAAAAGCAGCTAGTCACCATGTATGCATGTATTTCTACCAACCCTCCAGCTGGAAATCATCCCATGATCTGATCTGCCGTACGAACAACGAATATCCTCAAACAATATGAACCGCAGATCAAAGGATGCTTGCTCATATAAACACCCCAAGCATTTCACCAGGAAAGGGGTTAGATTAAGAAAATTTAGAAGAATAACACTTCCCACCATACTCTTATCATCTTCAAACATTCTTCATCATCTCTATGTATCCATTGTAATAATATGTATAAATATAGTGAGAATAGTATATATGGTGGACGTAGGCAATTATTTTGGCCGAACCACTCTAAAATCTGTGTCTTTTTATTGCTAGCATTCCATCGTTACTTCATGATCATATACTGCAAAACTAACAACATCATTAAAATCCTACTTTGCCAAAATTTTCGAGGTTGATTAGTCATTTTATTTCAGTGATATGGATTTTAGTCAATATTTTGGCATTAGATAGAAGGCTTG
Organism: Allium cepa; assembly: GCA_030765085.1. Lineage (NCBI taxonomy): Eukaryota > Viridiplantae > Streptophyta > Magnoliopsida > Asparagales > Amaryllidaceae > Allium > Allium cepa. The sequence goes on along the minus strand of CM060944.1, from coordinate 371,364,142 downwards.
AATCTTCAAAACTCTCTAGCTACCATCAACCTTGCCTTGACTCCACTCAACATGGCGACGAATGGTATAAATGTGAATGACAACTCGCATGATCGAGACACCAATGGTAACACACCCACTAGTATTCACCGCCCTTTCCGTAGAGTCGGCAGCGATTTCTGGTATACCATATCTGATCACATCGCCAGGATGGGAACCATGAGCCAAGAAGTAAATGGCCTAAGGGCTGCACTAGAAACTCACTCCATCACGGGCCCAGGATAGTTATCAAACCAGGCGGTCAACAACTTCGCAATGTCACCGGTCATCTGAAGCACTTGTTTATTAGCGACTTCCTAGAGCATGCGGTTGGCATCCAGAACTTCCGTCCATGCAGCCCCAAAACCACGAGTTAACAACATATTTAGCGGGAGTCGAATGGTCATTGGGATGGTGAAATCCATGAGGCACGTCTTCAGTGCCTAAGCGATCAAGCTCAAACGGTGGCCAGGGGACCACGAGCCGCCTCTGTACACTCCCACCTGCAAAGGGAAGAATCTCATTCTATGCCTGGGGACGAACAAGCCTGACCATCATGTTCACCTCCATCGCGTAGAAGATCTTTTTCTCCAGGTCGTTATCATGCATCATATTCCCTTGATCAACTGGCGTACTACCAACAGCCTCCACCCGTCGATGCAAGGTCGTTTCCGCAATGGGTGAAAGCCAGCCTCAGGGACGAAATGATCCGTTTGCGCTAACAGATCAACCGAATACAAGCCCGCGAAATAAGTGGCGGCGGCCTGTCCGACGACAAGGATAGGGAACCATTCTCCACATAAATCATCAAAACCTACCTCTCAAGATAGTACATGCTACTGCAAATAGACAAATATAATGGAAGCATGGAATCATCAGATCACCTTGCCGCTTTCAACTCAATCACTAGAGCTGAGTAGCTAACCGGTAATGTGAAGAGTTTGCTACTCTCATCCACACTAGTCCGACGGGGTTCCCGTTGGTTCTTACACTTAGCTCCCTTTGCAACATCTGGTCTAGGGCACAACCATTCTCCAAATACAGGACTTGATTTTTTGCATCAAGAACTCATGTCATGATGGCCCATGAGCTTCGCAATACCAGACAGGACTTGTTAGAAAGTCTCTAGGCCTATGCCAGCCGATTCAATCATGAGTCAACCCGAACCCGCGAGGCCGACAAGAACAGTCTGACCGTCCCTCTATTCTCAGGCGTGCGATACAAATCCCAGATGTGGAAAGAACTCCAAAAGAAGATGGGAGGATGGGAGGACCGTCGCCTTCATGATTCCATTTGTGATCTGATTAAGGAATGGTCGCTTGTGGAATATGTCAGACAACAAGTAGATCGGAGGATGGTCGTCGAAAACCATCCAATCTAGCCTTCCGGACAATCACTCGGAGTCACTGTAGCCATGACCGACATTCTTACCATATATAGAGGGCTAGGCATAGCAGGGAGCAGTCGGAGGGTGCTCATCTAATATCAAAGGGAAGTCTCCACCTCCGGCCAAGTATATTCGTTGGAATGACGGGCTATTGAGACTCCAAGAATAGAAGAGGAAGATCCTCCAATCATGTTCACAGCTCAGGATTAAGGGTTAGTGGTGTACCCCCACCATGACCAGATGCTTATAACCATGTTGATGGCTAGCACCAACGTCCACTGGGCTTTCGCTGATGGGGGAAGTTCGGTCAATGTCATATTCATAGAAGCCTATGACGCGCTCAGGCTACTGGCCTCCCATCTCGTGCCTTGTGTATTTCCCATTTATGGGCTTGGAGGAGTTAGGATGTCCTTATGGGGATAGCAACTCTCATAACTACCTTCGGTACGAAACCCACCACATCAAAGATTCAAGTTGGTTATGTGATCCTGGGCTACTTATTAGCTTACAACTTGCTCATCGGGCGACCGGCCCTAGTCAAATTGGATGCCATCACGTCATACAACCGCCTGCTAAATGATATTCCCAAAGCCAAGCGAGATTGGCAAGGTTAAGGGAGACAAAAAGAAAGTGACTCAATGCTATAGGACTTCCCTCTATTGGGAAGAGAAGGGTGTCCTAATGATTCAAGAGGAACCCATTACCGAGGTCAGTACCCCAATGAAACCAGAGAACGCGACTCCCTTAAGCACAACCCCAAGGATGTGCAACTAGGTCATCAACATGGTAGACAGTCCCTGGTCCGCTGAAGAAATTGATGCTTTAAGGTCGGTTTACCTTGCATCCCCTTAGAAGACATGGGAACTAATCTCCAATTGGAATGAGCGAAGGGCCCCTCGGTGGGTACCTGGGCCGATCGGCAACACTCTAGGGGGAATATCCATCAAGGGCGGGCATGCAGCAGCCAGCCTAACACAAAAATCCATCAATTTAATGTAGAGACAAAAATAAGTATTGAAGAAGAATCGCTGGATCCACGAATGGGGGACCAAGCGCCCGATGGGGAACCTTGCAACCCCTTGGAATACATATCCGTCAACAAAAGCGATCCCACCAAAGTTGTCCAGATTGGGACCAAGCTTAGTTCAAAGGTCAGGGAAGATCTGATAAAGTTTCACAGACAAAACAAAGATGTCTTCATTGGCATGTCGATATGACCAGCATCGATCCTCGCATTATCTGCTACGTGCTAAACATTAACCCAAAGGCAACCATCGTCCAAGAGAAGCGGAGACCCTTAAACCTCAAAAGATACAAGGAACTAAAGGAAGAAATAGTGAAACTACTCACTAATGGCTTCATAAGGGAGGCAGACTACCCATTTTGGGTCGCGGACCTAGTCTTAGTCCACGAACCAAATGGTTCATGGAGGACATGCATTGACTTTTCGATTCTCGACAAAGCGTGTCCAAATGACAGCTTTTCTCCGTGTTGCATCAATAAACTCATTAACGCAACTAGATGGCACGAACTCCTCACTTTCATGGATGCCTATTCAGGCTATAACCAGATCACCATGTGTGGCCCTAATCGAGAACACACCTCTTTCATCACCAACATCGGGCTGTATTTTTACCAGGTCATGCCTTTCGGTTTGGGAAACACGAAACCAACCTACCAGCGTTTAGTCAACTATATGTTTTCATAATAACTAAGTCATTTGATGGAAGTGTACATCAATGATATGCTGGTGAAATTGGAGTGGGTCGATGGATATGAACCCATCCTAGTCAAAACTTTCGGCATCTTGACAAATTACAACATGAAGCAAAATCCAAGAAGTTCTTATTTATGGTCTGATCTGACCAATTCTTTGGATATTTCATGAGCGCCAAAGGAATCGAGGCCAACCAATACAAGATTTAGGCTATTCAAGAAATGCATGTTCCCAAAACGGTAAAGTGGGTATAGAGCCTTGATGGGATGGTGGCAGCTTTAGGCTGTTTTGTTTCAAAGGCTACGGATCGGTGTCGGCCCTTCTTCGACCTTGTCAAGAAGGGAAAGTCCTTTGCCTGTGAAAATGAATGCACCAAGACCTTCGAAGACTTGAAGCAATACTTGGCCACCCATCCAATTCTGTCAAAGCTGTTGATGGGGAAGATCTTTTCCTATACGTGGCGATCATCAACCATGTAATCAGCGTTGCACTCATTAGGGAATAGGAAAAGGTGCAATGGCCGATGTACTATGTGAGCAAGTGATTGACTGGACCTGAGATAAGGGACACGAGGACCGAAAAATTAGCCTTCTACCTTATGATGGTAGCCTAAAAATTACGACTGTATTTTCAGGCTTATCCTATCAAAGTTCTAACTAACCAACCACTCAGATAGATCCTGAGTTGCCACGACACAACAGAAGGCTCCTTAAACGGTCCGTCGAGCAGAGCCAACACAATATCCATTTTCTCCCACAACCTCAATCAAAGTACGAGCAGTGACCGATTTCATAGCCGAATTTTCTGTCCTAGGCTATGAAGGAGAGAAGGAGAACCCCTCCTCCCACCGAAATGCACTTGACACCTGTATATGGATGGTGCATCCAACAAGAAGGGGGCAGAAGTAGGAATGGTCCTAGTCACCCTCGAAGAGAAAGAGCTCTGCTTTGCTATCCGTCTTACCGTCAAGGCCATGAATAACGAGGTCAGATATGAAACCCTCTTGGCAGGCCTAAAGATGGCGAAAGAACTTCTGTGGAATTACTGCATGCCTATAGTTACTCCGCCATCACTGTCAACCAAATAAATGACCACTTTTAGACAAAGGGAAAGGTTCTAGCACTTTACGTTACTGAAGCCAAAAGACTTACCAAAGCCATTGGAGAATTTCGACTAATACAAATCCCCAAGGGGAGAAATCGTAAGCGGACAAATCAGCAAAAGCAACAATCGACCTAGGAGAAACTCTCTAATGGGTACTACTAGACACCCGAAGCACTCCCGGCTTCGAGCCATAGCAGCCGTCATGGATATTGATCAGCCTTCCGAAGGAAATTGGATAGCGGCCATATAAAGGTATATCATGAATAAAGAGCTATCAACCGGTTGTAAGGAGGCTAGAAAAACTTTGCATCTTTCATCTCATTACACAATCATTGAAGGGAAGCATTACAGGTAAGGATACATGACCTCGCTGCAACATTGTGTGTTTAAAGATGAAGCCGCCCAGATTTTAGAGGAGTTGCATGAAGGCTTCTGCGGAGATCACGCCGAGAAGCAAATTCTGGCAAAAATGCCGATTGGTAGGGGTACTACCACTAAAAGAAAATGTGCTTTTCGTAGCAATAAATGACAGTGTTTCAACTCTAAATACACCTATTAGTTTTACAAAGTCAGGAAAACTAAGATCAAAATGCAAAAAATTACCAAAAAATTTGGGCGAGTACTTTAGTTATTTTAGCGGTTTCTAGAAATATTTCTCAGCTTCTGTTATTATCCAAAATAAACCCTCATCTCCTATCCCCTCGCGCCCCTTTTTCTCCCTTTGCTCCAATTCCATAGCCTAGGATCCAGCTTCAACGCCTTTGATCCAACTTAGCACCTACGCTCCAGTTCCAATTCCTCTATCCATCTTCACTCATTCGTCGTTGCCAAAATGGGTTTTCTATATTGGAGAATTCGTTTAAAGGTAAAAATACCAAATTATTAATTTTTACCATGCATCTTTAAAATGTTTGCATAGTTTAACATTTCTATTTGTGGATTTTCATACGATCCTATTTTTTTTGATGTGTTATTTCTTTCCTTAATGACCATCATATGTCATAGCATATGGTTCTATTGTCCATATGTTACTTTCTTATCTCATGAATTTGTTATTATGTTTTTTTGAATGATTAGTTATAACTAAGGTAAGTCATTATTATATTGCTTAATGTTTTCTGACTAATTACCATGACAAACGATATCGACCGATGGTTATTGTCGCAAAATGGTTTGCAAATTTTTTATATGAAAGAGTGACCTTTTATTTGAGAGTGCACTTAAAATTATTATCATTGAATAAATTAGAAAACTACGAACAAGCCCAATAGTTGGCAACTAGAATGATGATCAACTCCAAAAAAAACAAATCAGATTGGTTTTAATGCTAAAATTATTTGTTACACACTGAATTAGATGAACAACTGGAGTAAGTTATGGTAGTATTGGTTGAAGATCGCACTGAATATAGATTTAGTAGCTTTGTATTGCTGAGAATAATGAAGAACTAAATTGCTAAATATAATTGTGTTATCTCTGGCTGAAATGAAATGCTAAACTGCTGGCAAGCAGGGAATAGGTTGAAACGAGCAATTTTTGGTGAACTGGTGATGAAGAATGCATTGACACTGACATGCTTACCTTAAGCAGAACATGTTAGTCCGTGAGATGATGGTTTTGATGACAACAACCTCAGAATAGATTATAAAATATAAACACTGACATTATAAGTTTAGATATATATGTATATGCAGGATTTAACCATGTAGGTACCAAGAATGAAGACTGTACAGTATAGAGATTCAAGATATCGAGATAGAAGACTCATGAGTATCAAGATTATCAAGAGTTCAAGATTTCAACCAAAAGTATTTTTATTAGTAATTTTTGTTAAAACTCGTAGAAAAGCACTTGCATCTTAAAATCCAATTTATTCATGGAATGGAATCCACTTCGAGTCTGTTAAAGGGATGGAACCCTAAGTAGGATGGAACCTATGAAAAATCTAGTTGAACATTGTTTTGTATCCACTAACTTTTTATTCAAAATGATTTTTCAAAATTATATCCTGTTTTCAAAATGTTTTTCAAAACTTTCCTTTTAAAAACATCAAAACCCTCTATCCTGATTTTAAATAATTTTAGCCTCAAAATTATCTCTAATTTCAAAGTCAAACTACTCCTGATTTTAAACTATCTTTTAATATAATATATTTAACTTTTAAATATTTATACTTAGATTTAACTGTAAAATTATAGTTAAATTCTATATATATTATTCTCTATATTTACTTATGAATTCTAACTATAGTCAAGTATATTTATAAAGTTTAAAATAGTTTTAATATAAAGTAGAAGTTATTTTCAAAGAAAATCAAAACACCAAAAAATCCTTTGGGATGTCGACATCCCCAAGTACCCCATGTCGACATGGTGTCAGTTGAGTTCAAAAATTAAATTTCAAAAGAAGTGTTTATTCACCATAACTCTTCATAAATGGACATGGCTATTGTTCTTCTATAAATAGGGGTTAGTTTCAACGAATTTCACATCAGATTTTTTGGTTTTTCACTCCTCTTCTTCTTCCACATTTCTTAAGACATATTCTTACCATTACTCTTCCGAAATCAACATTGAATCGAACTCGATTACTTCTAGTTTGATTCTCTATCACTATCTCTACAAGGTTCTCAGTGCTATTCAGAGTTATAGACTTCTTTGTAATCTATTAAACGAGAAAAGGTGTGATTGTAGACTTGGAAATCAATTAAGAGAGAAAAGGTGTGATTGTAGCCTTCGTAAATCAATTGGGTAAACTTGTGGCCCGGAAACCAAGTATCTCTACCCAAAGGACAGAAATTCTAGAGGGTGTACCTCGTAGCCTTGAAACCGAGGGTGTAATTGTACAATTGCTTTTAAAAGGAAATCCGTACTTATGTTACGGGACTGGATGTAGGGTAACTCCAAATAGGTATAAAATCCGATGTGTTCTTTACTTTACTGCTTTTATTTTATTTCTACATCTGTGTTTGTTTCTGTGATCGTATATGTGTCTGTATATTGCATACATCGGTGTCTAAATTAACATAAACTCAAAAAGATTTAGTAATTCTTTATTAACACTATTCACCCCCTCCCTCTAGTGTTAATCCTAGCCTTAAGATCCGTAATCCGCATTTCTCACAATTGGGATCAGAGCAAGGTTTTCAAAGTTTCATAATCTGATTTTTGAAAAAGTTTTTAAAATGGCTATATTTGTTAATACTAATTTAGAAGAATTCAAACCATCATTGTTTCTTGAGTCTCCATATAATCAATAATCAAATTCAAGTTGTCTACCAAGATTGTTTAATGTGCTGGAATCATACTTTATGGGTGTTGAGGAATCAATCCACAACGGACAAATTGTGCAGATCAGAAAGAACAAATGGATACTTGATAGCGGGTGTTCTAGACACATGACTGGCAATCCAAATATACTGAATGATATAATACACAAAGATGGAGGACTGGTTAACTTTGGAGGCAATTCAAAAGGATATGTGATTGGCATCGACAAAGTCGGTAATTATGAAACTCCTACTGTTACTAATGTTTTGCTAGTTAAGAATCTGAAACATAATCTGCTAAGTATAAGTCAACTATGTGATAAAGGATATAAAATTAAATTTGAAAAAGATACGTGTCATATAGAAGATAATAATTCAACCATTATATTTGACGGAGTCAGGAAAAAGAATATTTATATTCTTAGTATGAAAGTTTCAAATGATAACCTGTGTCTGTTGGCAAATACAAGTGACCCTTGGATTTGGCAAAAGAGATTTGGGCATTTGAATTTCAAACTCTTATCTAGATTGTCAAAACATAATCTAGTAAGAGGTCTCCCTAAAATGAATTTTAAAGTAAACAGTTTATGTGATGCTTGTCAATTAGGAAAACTTAGAAAAAGTTCCTTTAAGTTAAAAGATATGATTTCAACTTCAAAACCTCTTGAATTACTTCATCTTGATTTATTTGGTCCATCTCAAATTCTATCAATAAATCGTAGTAAATATGTCTTTGTAATTGTAGATGATTATTCTAGATTTACATGGACAATATTTTTGAAACATAAAAGTGATACTTTGAATGTTTTAAAACATTTTCAAAAAGAATTCAAAATCAATTTTCTCCAAAGATTGTAACTATTTGAAGTGATCACGGTGGTGAATTTGAAAATGAAAAGTTTGAGGAATTCTGCAATAAAAAGGGAATAACTCACAATTTTTCATTTACGAGAACTCCACAACAAAACGGAGTAGTAGAATGTAAAAATAGGACGATTCAAGAGTGTGTGAGAACTATGCTTACAATTTACCAAAGAATTTTTGGAAAGAAGCAGTTGCTACCGCCTGTTATATTTTAAATAGAATTTTAATTAGACCTCTAACTGATAAGACATCTTATGAACTTCTTTATTCGAAGAAACCTAAGGTATCTTATTTTAGAATTTTTGAAAGTAAATGTTTTATTTTAAATATAAAAGATAATTTAGATAAATTTGATCATAAATCCGACAAAGGTATCTTTATCGGATATTCTAATAGAAAGCGTACAAAGTGTTTAATTTAAAAACTAATTCCATTGAAGAAACAATGCATGTTTCATTTGATGAAAATTTTAAAAATTTTGAAGATACAAATGATGAAGAGGATTTAATCACTCAGAGTCAAGAATCAATTGAAACTAATAATGAAATTAATCATCCTAATAAAAGGACAAAACTTTTAGAAGATCATCCTATAGAAAATATACTGGGAGATATGCAATCTGTTGTTAAAACTAGAAATCAACTAAGTCAAATGAGTAATGTAGCTTTTATATCAACTATTGAACCCAAAAATCCAAAAGAATCATCAACTGATGATTCATGGATTTTGGCTATGAAAGAAGAATTAAATCAATTTACTAGAAATAATGTTTGGGAACTTGTTCCTACACCAGAAAATAAAACTATAATTGGAACTAAATGGGTTTATAAAAATAAAATGAACGAATAAGGAGAGATAGAAATAAAGCTTGATTAGTCGCTCAAGGTTATTGTCAAGAAGAAGGAATAGATTTTGATGAAACCTTTGCTCCGGTAGCAAGATTAGAAGCCATTAGGATTCTACTTGCTTTCGCAAATCATAATAATTTCAAATTATTTCAAATGGATGTTAAAAGTGCCTTTTTAAATGGATTTGTAAAAGAATAAGTATATGTTGAACAACCACCACTTTTTGAAAATGATAAATTACCAAATCATGTTTACAAACTTAAGAAAGCATTATATGGTCTAAAACAAGCTCATAAAGCCTGGTATGATAGACTAAGATCTTATTTATTGTAATCTAATTTTGAAATTGGTAAAGTAGATAATACTCTTTTTATTAAAAGAAATAAAAATGATATTCAACTGTACAAGTTTACATAGATGATATTATTTTTGGTTCAACTAATTTTGAAATGAATAAAGAATTTTCTGAAATAATGACAAAAGAGTTTGAGATAAGTCATATGGGTGAATTAAATTTCTTTTTAGGATTACAAATAAAACAATTAGATAATGGTATCTTTATTAGTCAAGAAAAATATGCTAAAGACCTAATTAGTAAATTTGGTTTCACTACTGCGAGTGGAAAACCCACTCCCATGGCAACCAATGAGTACCTTAGTAAAGAAGATCTCTCGAAAGATGTAGATCAAAAACTATATAGAGGAATGATTGGATCACTACTCTATATTACTGCCAGTACACCTGATATCATGCATAGTGTTTGTCTCAGTGCCAGATATCAATCTCAACCTAAAGAGACTCACTTAAAAGCCGTAAAAAGAATCATAAGATATGTTAAACACACATCTGATTGTGGTCTATTCTACCCTAAAATGATTCTTTTGACTTAATATCTTATCGTGATGCTGGCTATGCTGGTTGTAAATCAGACCGAAAAAGTACAAGTGTGACTTGTCACTTTTTAGGGCATTCTATGGTTTCTTGGCTTAGTAAAAAGCAAAACACGGTTTCTTTATCAACAACTGAAGCAGAATATATTTCTGCTGCTCTGGCTTGTTCTCAAGTAATATATATGCAACAAACCTTAAAAGATTTTGGTTTAAAATTTTCAAAATCACCAATTTATTGTGACAATACAAGTACGATAAATTTATCCAAAAATACTACTCAACATGCTCGAACTAAACATATTGATATCAGACATCATTTTCTCAGAGATAATATAAGTAAGGAAGTAGTTACTCTCGATTATATCAATTCTGAGAATCAAATTGCTGATATTTTAACAAAACCCTTAAATGAATCAATATTTACTAAATTAAGAAGAGAATTAGGTATTTGTTCTATAACTGAAGTATAAAATATAAATAACAAGTATAATTAATAATTAATATTAAAATAATTCAAAGAGTTAAAATATAAAAGACCATGTCGACATCCCCCATATACCCATGTCGACATGCAACGTTTTTAAAATTTGAAATTTTTCCCACCAAAATTCAAAATAATTGGTTATGTATTCTTCACATTTTCAAAATTTTATTCATCTTTTCTATTATCTCTCTGTTCTTCTCTCTGAAATCAAATAATCAATGGCCTCCTCTTCCAAATCTGACATAAAATCAACATTTTCTTTCCCCTCTCCTACGTCTAGTCCATTTCAATGTACTACTCTCGCTCGTGTGACTAAAATAGAGGACTCTCTGAAGGATGCACTTCAGATGATGACTGAAATTCAAGTGACTCAACTTCTTTCGGCAAAGGAACAAGAGAGGAAAGGCAAGATTCTTAGGAATTTGCAAAAATTCCTAATGGATAACCAGGCCAATCCTATCTTGATTGATGAAGACTCTTCACTCAATCAAGAACAAGAGGCCAACGAAGAAGAAGAAAAAGAAGAAGAACCCATGGAAGAAGAAGCGCAAGCAGAAGATGATGACCAAGTCGTGTGTGTTGGAGAAATGTGTTTTGGCAAAAATGGGAATCTTGTCGAACAACGTGAAAATTTCTGTTTCCACTCTTCAGACTGTTCGATCCATAGATCTCCTATGTTTAAAAACACACAATGGTTTCTTCTCTTTCTTCTCCATTGTTGTTTTTGTTTCTTTATGTTTTCTATACGCTCATGTATATACAACTTCATACATAATAAATAACTCGTGTTCTTATACGTTTTTTAATTATAAGTACTATCGTGAATTCTTAGTTAGGATAGTTAATAGTTTAGGACTATGTTTTGGTATTAGATTTAAGTGATGATTACTTATGATAACACTTTCATTATAATCACATGTCATAGAGTGTTAGTTTTAAGGGGAGTTATATAGTTTGGAGTGAGTTTTTATTGATGACAAAGGGAAAGAAATATAAAATAGGGTAGTTAGGCAAAAATTAAGGGGAAGTTATTAGTTTTAGGGGAAATTATTAGGATAGAAGTAATATTTTATAAATAAAGGTTGTCATCGTCAAAAAGGGGAAGATTGTTAGTCCGTGAGATGATGGTTTTGATGAGTACAACCTTATAATAGATTATAAAATATAAATACTGACATTATAAGTTTAGATATATATGTATATGTAGGATTTAACCATGCAGGTACCAAGAATGAAGACTGTACAGTATAGAGATTCAAGATATCGAGATAGCAGACTCATGAGTATCAAGATTATCAAGAGTTCAAGATTTCAAGCATAAGTATTTTTATTAGGAATTTTTGTTAAAACTCGTAGAAAAGCACTTGCATCTTAAAATCCAATTTATTCGTGGAATGGAATCCACTTCGAGCCTGTTAAAGGGATGGAACCCTAAGTAGGATGGAACCTACGAAAAATCTAGTGGAACATTGTTTTGTATCCGCTAACTTTTTATTCAAAAAAAATTTTCAAAATTATATCATGTTTTCAAAATCTTTTTCAAAACATTCCTTTTTAAAACATCAAAACCCTCTATCCTGATTTTAGATAAATTTAGTCTCAAAATTATCTTTAATTTCAAAGTCAAATTACTCCTGATTTTAAACTATCTTTTAATATAATATATTTAACTTTTAAATATTTATACTTAGATTTAAATATAAAGTTATAGTTAAATTCTATATATATTATTATCTATATTTACTTATGAATTTTAACTATAGTCAAGTATATTTATAAAGTTTAAAATAGTTTTAATATAAAATAAAAGTTATTTTCAAAGAAAATCAAAGCACCAAAAAATCCTTTGGGATGTCGACATGCCCAAGTACCCCATGTCGACATGGTGTCAGTTGAGTTCAAAATTTAAATTTCAAAAGAAGTGTCTATTCACCATAACTCTTCGTGGATGTTGTTCTTCTATAAAAAGGGTTAGTTTCAACGAATTTCACATCAGATTTTCTGGTTTTTCACTCCTCTTCTTCTTCCACATTTCTTAAGACATATTCTTACCATTACTCTACCGAAATCAATATTGAATCGAACACGATTACTTCTAGTTTGATTCTCTATCACTATCTCTACAAGGTTCTCGGTGCTATTCAGAGTTATAGACTTCTTTGTAATCTATTAAGTGAGAAAAGGTGTGATTGTAGCCTTGGAAATCAATCAAGAGAGAAAAGGTGTGATTGTAGCCTCGGTAAATCAATTGGGTAAACTTGTGGCCCGGAAATCAAGTATCTCTACCCAGAGGATAGAAATTCTGAAGGTTGTACCTCGTAGCCTTGAAACCGATGGTGTAATTGTACAATTGCTTTTGAAAGGAAATCCGTACTTGTGTTGCGGGACTGGATGTAGGGTAACTCCGAACCAGTATAAAATCTGGTGTGTTCTTTCCTTTACTGCTTTTATTTTATTTCTGCATCTGTGTTTGTTTTTGTGATCATATCTGTGTATGTATATTGCATACGTCGGTGTCTAAATTAACATAAACTCAAAAAGATTTAGCAATTCTTTATTAACACTATTCACCCCCCCCTCTAGTGTTAATCCTAGCCTTAAGATCCGTAATCCGCATTTCTTACAGAACGATGGAATCCTGAAAAGGTTTAAACATAGTACTGAATCAATGAAATTTATGCATGGCCTCTCTAATGCTCAACAAGAATTCTCTAAAGATGTTATTTGCAGCAGAACTAAAGTAGAGAAGAGTGAGTATATTCTCTAGTGCTCGGCAAGCTTCATGATGCATTTAACCCTACATAGAACTGTGACAGAACTATGAACTAAGTTGAGATGAATCTGCACCGAGAGGGTGGACTAATGGAATTGTATGTGAATTAAATGAATTGATCTAACGAAAGTGCCAATAGCATGGTGGTTTCATAACATATATCTAGACTTGATAAATAGAGATGAGCTGAGGCCAGATGTTCAATATACATAGCTACACAGAGATGAACTGTGAGGATGCAGAGATGAGATACACTTGATATGCTACAAGCATTGAAGCAGTGAGATACAACCAGATATACAGTGGTGGGAATAGGCATGCGCCATATCTATCCTAGTTGAAACATATGTAGCTGAAGCTATGGAAATGTAAGGATATGTCGGAATGCTTCATGAAATGCACGTATGGGTGCATGTTGTATTAGTAATAGTGAGAGGGAGAAAGGAGTTTTCTGAATATGCGAGGAAGTCTTGCTAAATTAGATGATTTGCAAAAATTTAGTCCGTAATGCTACACATATGCTTGGCAAGTACATGTAGGGAGAAGAATATTTGTCGGGTAATTAATAATGAATTATTTACTTCAGGTTTCTCGTTCTTATATGTTTGTAATTGAGGATGTCAGCTCATATTCATGTATAGTTCGTAGAGATATAAAGTTCTGAAACATTTTTTTGGATGATGAATATGAAGCTAAGGTTATTAATATATAGAACACGATATCTTTGTGCTCCTAGATTGATATTGGCCTGAACAAGTTTTGAAAATCGTAAACTGTTCGGTTTGTTAGTCAGTTTGTTATCAATGGATGGGCTTTCAATTATGGATACTTATGGACAACAAAATAACTGCACTGTGAAAACAACAAATTTAAACTGTGTATAGGAGTAGATAAATGAAGCAACCTTGTGGAAGGAAACTTGCAAAAGAAGGAACAAAATAAGAACCTCACTGTTGCAACTAATTTAGCATAGGTGGACAGTTGACCTGAATCAAAAGATATAGCATACCAAGTTGTTACGCTATGGTCATTGCATGACAAAGAGGCTCATATTTTAACGGCATTGAAAACTATGCAAATGCACCACTGAAAATTGTCGAGCATGTAGTTAAATTACTGGTGATAACATGAACAGGTTTCAGGGTTTTTATAAGGGAAAAAGTATAAAGCACACATGATAAGCTCCTAGTGTGAGTCTGGCTTGAGTGTGGATGCGTAAGAAATGTTACATGACAGAGGAAAGTGAGAAGGCAGAGTAAAGGAGAGCGAGCATGAAAATGGAAAGATATATTTACCCGTGCTCTCTAGCTAGATCTTAGAAGTTATTGTTTATTTCTTATGATTACAATTATATATATAATATATGCACATACACTTCAGTTTTTTTTAGAATTTTAAGATTAAAGGAGATGTAATTACTACAGGTAACAATATATCTTGAAAGTTTACATTATTATTTTTTTAATTGTCTTTGTTTTACTTAATCCTCATATTATTGGTATAACTTCAATAAAAAATCACTTTGATTTTATTGTGAAAAAAAATACACTTATTACTTTTAATTTTTCACAACAGAAATAACCTTTGTTGTGATAAATAATTGTTCCTTCATCCCTGCAACCAACATGAAGATATGATTAAATAAAGGGATGAAATAACTAATTTTGGTTACTGTGTATCTGCAGCGACTAAGAAAACTAATATAAAGTCAATTATTGTTTAGTGACTTTCATTTTGAGATGATTGTTGCACAGTTATTTAAAATATTTCTAAATATTCAATCTACTTCATTTTGAGATGATTAGCATTTCCTACACTGCTATGTCAAATTTGTTGAATGTAACTCATTTAGCATAGTAATCGTTTATCTTGGAGGAGCAGAACTCATCCTTGAATTCCAAGAAATTATACGAGGATGCATTTTCAGTGTATTGGTTAGTAAGGTAGTATGAATTTAAATTTCATGTAGTTTAAACTTCTATGTACTTGTACTTGATAGAGAAACTAAAATATGTTTTAATACAAGTATATTTAATACACAAACACACTTCCATAAGTGTTTTCAAGATTGCATTAAAACAAGTACAAAGGAAATCATCACATAGATAATCTTATAATATATAATACTTATATAATACAAGTGTATTTTAATATAATTACATTATTATTATGCAGTGGAGTTATGCTGAGGGAGAACTCTAATAGGTAGCTAAATTGATCAACATACAATGAGAAAGTAGTTTGTTGAAACTAAAGTTTGCAGGGATATGAGATGGATCTGGTGATACAACGATGACAGACATGATCTGGATAGGGATGTGCAAATGCAAGGCAGTAGTAGCATGTGATGATGCATGGGAGTAGCATCTGATAATCCAACGACCAAGATGAGATTTTTGGTATGTTTCCTTCTTTTTGGTTTGGGAAGTTTGATGTAAAGAAATATTTAACAATAGTGCATCCGAAAGGGGACCTTGTTTGTTTCTTTGGAGCAAAGAAGACAAGTATTATCAAACTTGTTATTTTCTAGCCTTGGTGAAACTAAGCTGTTTCACATCATCTATGTTGTTGATATGAGTTGTAGAAATCTCAATATTTATTGCACATGAATCCTTATGAATGCGATATTCTTGTCTGCACAGATGTGGTTACCATAGGTCTTGACATTCCTGCAGTTGGTCTTGTGATTAATAATGGTATCCCTTCCAACTCTAAGGTTTAAAGTTTGCTAACAATTATATATACTATAACATTTTGTTAGCACTTGTTGTGTAAACTTGTTCATGAATGGTTAAGGATTTTATGTGAATTTTCTCGGTTTGTCAAAAAAATATTATCAAAATGGTTATGGATATTACATTTGATTAAGTGATTAACATGTTTTTTTAATTGTTTGAATACGATGATTATGTGACTGATTGTTTGATTGTTTAAATACGACGATAATGTAATTGATTGTTGGTTGTAATAGAACTATAATATAAGTGATGGCTGGAAATGGTACAAGCCATTAACATGAAATAGTGGCATGTACAGTATGCTACAAAATAATTAACAACTTTTAGTGCGTTTAAAAAACGCAACTAAAATAAATGTAAATAGATGCGATACGACTTTTGAAGCGCTGAAAAAACGCTACAAAAACCTTTAAAGCATTTTGATAAACGCTGCTATACGACATGCAACTAAAAGTTTGAAACTTTTTGTAGCGTATCTAACACCCTATAATCGATCAAGTTTTGGTAGCGTTTTCAATAACACTACAAAAAGTTTTAGACTTTTATTTGCTTGTCCTATAGCAGCTAGCAGCGTTTATCAGAACGCTACTAAAAATTTTGGTAGCATTTTTTCAGCGCTACAAAAGGCCTTTCCTGGTGTAGTGTACTGGCCCACCATGGTAAAGGATTCTACAAATAATGTGAAGAAATATGGCTGGTGCTAGCGATTCTCAAAGGTTCCCAGGGCTTCCCAGGCCCCTCTGATGTCCATGTCGTCCCCTGGCCGTTTGATACATAGGGGATCGATCTGTTCAGGAAGCTCCCTAACGCTAAACGTAGATACAACCATGAAATCTTAACCATAGATTATTTCAACAAATGGGTTGAAGCAGAGCCACTGATCGGTGTCACGGGTCCAAAGGTTCTAAACTTCATTATCAAGAACATCATCTGCTACTTCGGCCTCCCAAAGAAAATTGTTACAGATAACGGAACCCAGTTCGAAAGCACGATGTTACAAGAGTTTTGTGATAGAAATGGAATAGAAAAGAGCTTATCCTCGGTCGCTCACCTACAGGCCAATGGAAAAGTTGAGGTAGCCAATAAAACTATCAAGTCTACTCTCAAGAGAAGGCTTGCCAAAGAAAAATGAAATTGGGAGGAGGAGCTGCCTCTTGTACTGTGGTCGTATCGCACCTCCGCCCAAACTTCGACCAGCTACACACCCTTCTTCCTTTCATATGGGCACGAGGCCATACTACCTATTAAGGTAGACGTCCCGTCCCCTCGTAGGGTGACCTACGACCATGGGCAAAATGACGAGCTCCTCAGCGTCAGCCTAGACACACTCGACGAATGAAGAATGGAAGTAGAAATCCACACTGAGGCTTATAAGAGAAAAGTTGCAAAACATTAAAATGCATGGGTGAAGCTCTGACAGTTCACTGTTAGGGACTGGATTTTACTCGTGTGCGGGTTCGGGATTGATCCCCGATAATGGATTAGATTGCATTTGCATACACCAATGACCTGGCCGACGGGGTGCTCGGCCGAAATTGGGAAGGACCGTAGGTTATCAGTTCTGTGCTAGCTAACGATGCATACTGTTATCACGACCTAATAGGACCCATATGTCTCTGACCTAGAGCCAAAAACACCTACGGGCTTACTTTATATAATGAAAGTACTCTATAAATAAGACCTTGGAATGTAACCGTTTCTTTTTGCAAGAAAGAAAGGAAGGTCATCTCTCTTTGCCCAGACTATGTCAACCACGCAAGTTCGTGATACCTGGACAGGGATGAGTTCGTACATGCTCATTCACTCGGTCCGGCAACAGCCCACATCCTTCAAAGGACCGTGCAAGCTACTGCTCCCCTTCATAATAGAGCACTCATTGATGGTGGATTACTGTACATCCACTTCGCTCAGGCCCGTTAGAGATGCCCAACAACTTGTAGTTCATTTCGATGCTACTCGACTTGGTCCAAACAAACAGACACGGTATATAATTTTTGCCTCTCAAGGTGCGTCGATGAGCTGGATGGCGACCGCAACAGTCCGATTCCCCTAGCCCGTGATGCCCTTCGTCCTGGTTAGACGAGACATGATTGTCGAAACTGGCGCATGATAACTTAGCGCAACGCTATGATAGTATCTCAGAGGTCTGACATCTGTAGTGTGTCCGCAAGCAAATAAGCCGGGCTTCATTTTAACCCTTGGTTGTCGGAAAGGGTGCCTGCAAGGAAATAAATTGGGTCCTTCTGTGCAAACCCCACGGGCTTCAACTCCAACCCTTGGGTGTCGGAAAGGGTGCCTGCAAGAAAATAAGCCGGGTTCTTCCATGCAAACCCCAAGGGCCTCAACTCCAATCCATGGGTGTCGGAAAGAGCGACCGTAAGCAAATAAGCTGGGTTCTTCCGTGCAAACCACATGAGCTTCTACTCCAACCCCTGGGTGTCAGAAAGGATGCCCGCAAGCAAATAAGTCGGGTCCTTTCGTGCAAACCTCACGGGCCTCAGCTCAACCCCTAGGTGTCGGAATGAGCGCCCGTAAGTAGATAAGCCAAGTCCTTTCGTGCAAACCCTACGAGTCTCGCTAAAGCCTCAATCCCCCAAGGCAAAACATACTCGCCATAGTACACCCTATGCTTTTCTTTTATTTGTAGGTACAATAATAGAAATGAGAATCTCAAATACCTCATGATGTAAAAAAACGAGCTCATAACAAATAAAGGCACGACACACAACCCGCTATTCTAGGCGCAATCAACCTATTACAACCAAATGAAAAATAGGAAAAAAGGAAGGTAAAAGAAAAAATAAAGACAACCGGGCTACAACCAACAACATGCGACAACCTCCTCGCTCATTTGGTTGGGCCAGAGAGTCAATCTACCCAGCCATCAGGATGGCCGGCACAGGCTTACCTCTTCTGGTCAATTTGGTGGCTCCCTCCTCTCGGTACCTCTGGGCCAAAGCGGGCGTCACCCCAGGGATCACAATGGGAAGTGGAATTTGTATATAAAAGTTCCTTACCATCATGTTTGTCAAACAAGCTGACCAATAAGCATCCCTTTCTTGATGGATTCTCACTTTCAACCCTTAACGTCGTCTGGGGGAAAGCAAGTCTGATGGGCATCCAATAGCCCTCGAAGATGCCTTACCTCCTGCTTAAAATCTCTCCTTCACCCCTTCAGCCGTGTAACATCTTCCTCGGGTGATCCTCGATCGGCAACAAACTGGTCTTTGACAGCCTCGGCGTTGGCCCTGCGGTGGTTGGCTTCTACCACTTCTTTCTCGGTCAACTCCCTAGCCCGAAATGCATCTACTCGAAGCACGATTTCTGATGCATGGTCCTACTTGGCCATATCTTTAGCCACAATAGTTAACACATGCGGACAGCTTAGCTGCCACACGGGCCGCTTCAACCTCCTCCTTTACAGCTCTTAACTCTTTCTTCAATTGGGCAACTACGTCATCTCTACCTAACAAACTGGCTCTGACTGCTTCCAACACAGACATCTCTTCTGCTGCATGGGCCCTATTCTCCTCCAACTCCTTCCTCCGGGGAGTCAACCTATCATGACCTCCCCCCAGTTCACCCGCAGTCCTCACTATCCATTAAGGACCACCACGAGAAGACTCCCATGCTTCTTTTATAACCTGCCTCTAATAGGTCTCGCCTACAAATTAACAAGTTCATCGTGGACCCGCATTGTGCAAGGGACCGCTTGAAAATAAGGAAGTCTGAATTATTAGCAAAAGGAGATGGAAGAAAACTGAGAAGGTAAACAGATCTTACCATAGCCGGTTCCTTGCACAAGCAATCAACAATAGCCTGCAATCTGTGAACTAGCCACCCAGAATGTGGCCGGTGGGGAATCCCTAAAGAATGAACAACAACCACTTAGAAGGTTCACAGGAGTCTGTCCAAGCCCTCTCTATCATATCCTAGACCGATTTTATGGAAATAATCCCAACTTTCTCTTCATCCTCTGCATTAGGTCTGCGATACATGGAAACATCAACATCATCTTCATAAGCTTTGCCACGAGCCACCCCCGTTTCATCCACCGTGGGATCCTCTCCTCTTACGTCCATATTGGTCCCTCCTCCTCTGCCACTCCGGCCCTTCCCGTTTTCTACCTGGGGACTCCTCATCACTGGACTATTCATCAACATGAATTACGGAGCAAGAAGCGTCGCCCGCCACTTTAGAGGGCGGCAAATGATAGACCATCAGGGTCTTCCCCTTGGCATCTTTGCCCTTGGAAGATCCGTGGAAGGATCGTTCGCGTGATCCAGCCCTTCAAACTTGATCTGGCCTAGTGAAACTAGGAAACATAACAAGTGAGAAAACAAGGAACCGGCTGTGGTAAAAATAAACATAATTAACAACCTAGAAGAGCATCCCAGTTCTGGTTCCTAATCAGAGGTGCACAAGGTTCATAATCATCCCCTTTAGAGCTTGTAGGTCTTGCTCTTCCAATGCCAGACGGCCTAGCATCATGACCACTATTCACTACAAGAAAATCTGTTTTTAGTTGCATTTATTAGCGGCATTTAACGGTAAGTGCAACTATTATTATTTTACATTTTACTTTTCAACGCTGCCAAAATTTCCCGCTTTCCCGCCCATGCTAAAACATTTACTTCGCTTCGGAAGTCTTCCTTTTTCCTCTTCACTTACGCAAAACTCACCAAGCCCAATAACTTTTCCTCCATTATCATCATCACACTGCTCCCCTTTGTCATTATACTCTCTTCGTAGTCAATAGACTCCTCCTTCTATCTGCTACTCGCCTGTGTCTATTTTACAAACCCTAAATCGGTATGATTTTATATACGAATTTTTTATTTTATATGGTGCTATATGGACTTCTGCATAAATCTTAAATCTACCCTTGTCTATGTCAATTTTACAACCCTCAGATTGCAGTCGTCTATGTTAATTTTTCAAACCCTAAATCACTGCTTCTCTCGGTCAATTTTGTATTTATAAAATATTAATACTCAACTATAATCAATTGGTAATGTTTTGATTCATTATTATGATTTTTCAGTTTGTGTTTGGATTAGGTTAATTTATGTGATATTCAAGTATTATTTTGTATAGTTTGATCAATCAGTCTTTGTACAAATATATTGTACATTGATTGCATTCACTTGATATTGACTGGCTCGTCATTAGATGTTGGATGTAACGGTCGTGTTTCTAGGGTCGATTATGCCAGAAGTGGTGGAGGGAGGCAGTGTCAATTTATTTGAGGGTGAGAAAATAGAAATAAAGTAGAAGGAAAGGAAAAATAATCAAAACCCTTGAAAAGGTATAGCTTTGCATACGCACGTAAGTATATGTGTGTATTTGTTGTTATCAAGCTACCGTCTTGATAGGAGGTTCATTTCTCTTTATAGACATGTTATCAAACATCCTCTTTGATAAACTAGGGATTTGTTTGATTTCTTAAGGATTTTTGAATGTTTTTCTACCTCTTTTTTTTTAATATTAAAACTAGGGCCCTGATTAAACTTGGGCTTTTTCTTTCCAGTTATTTATAGAGAAGCGGACCATTAATATAATGGTGCATTATAAGATTAATTTGGATCATTACCATTTGCCCATTTAGATGGGAAAAACTATTAATTGATTTAAGCGCTTCTTTGTTTATCATTGCTTGAAAGTCATAAAAAATATGTAAAAAACCGAAACTTCTTTTTACACTTTATTTTTTACCATTGATGTATTAGTATGTTATTGCTTTATAGTTGGTTTAGGTAGCTTTCGGGTACATGTGCATTGGTGAGTGCATGCACTTTTGCACGCATAAGAACACGTATACAAAATGTAATATAATATATGGGTTGATATATTTTTCTACAAAACACTAAGAGGTTGATTCAGTGAGATGGTTTTCCAACAACCATTGTGTCTTTGGTTTTATTTATTTAGTGGAAAGTTACTTGAGATCCATATTTTGATTGATGAGTATATTTTAAATTACTACGATCATTACAATGTATTTCATTATTTTGTGTTTGTCTGTATGTTAGTTATAACATCTTCTTCTATGATTTCAACAATGTCTATGAGCCTGACCAACTCAAGTTGGCATATAGTGATTAATCTTGAGTTGTTCAAATTTATTTATCTCTATAGCATGCTGCTTAGTTGGAAAAATATTAGATAAACTAGAATGTTAACTCTGCATGGGTTTTGTTATTCATTCACCTGCTTATTATAGCATTTTAGTTTTTAATTGTCGATAGTTCAATGGATATAATACAAATATTATATGTTTAAGATGTTATTTTGAAAAAATATAAACAATTGTTTCAATATTTTATGTTTATTATTTTCCATCTATCAAAAGTAGGTAGGAAAGGAGAATTATACATGCGTATATTTAGAAAATTGTAATTGTATTCAGTTTCATGATTGAAACAAGATATTAATAAACTGAAATAATGTGCATCCACGCATATTTATTTATTTTTAGAGACAAGAGTCGACAACAAACTTATAATTCAGAAGGAGAATTAACTAAAGCATTGCTGCCTTGCAAAGCCAATAACTATGAGTGCCCTGAAGAAGCAGAGCCAACTCTAGCTTTTCTTAATCAAGAGAAATAAATAGAGAATAAGTGCAGTTTGAAATTGCTACTGGAGAGACCAGTTCGCACTATTCATGCCTACCAGAGAAAGTTTGATGACTCTTATATAAGGCCAACCGCTGGAAGGCCGTCTTCATAAAGTTGAGTTTTTACTATTTTTTCCCTCTCTTCTTCAGTTTACAGATTTTTTGTTTAGTAATTTTTTTTTATTCAACGAATAAATTTGAGATATTCATAGAATTTTTTTTTACAAACGTTTGAATTTTATTTTTCTTTGCTAAGGGCAATCGGTTTGAAGGAGAATCTGCTTGGAATTATAATAAGCGTTAAATGAAGTTTTAGTGAATATTTATGCTACATTTTTTTGTATACAAGCGTTATAGTAAATTATGTAGAATAATATAGCAAAATACATGTATATGTTGTAATTAGCATCCATTCAAGTTTGGTTAAGCAAGTAAATCTATTTAGATGATACAATACATTACGTATATTTGGATTGAAGAAATAAATAAATTGAGAGAAAAGATTGAGAACTCAGGAATATTTCCTTTTTGTTTTATATCTTTTTAAAGATGGAAAAATACTCATTGCAAGATATATAGTTTTGAAATTTTAACATGAGACAACGCTAATTAAGCTCATAGCGTTTGCATTATGGGATTATAATTTAGGTGGGATCTGATGTGAAGTTGGCTGCTAATTGGATTATGGGAGATATTGTAGTTCATCTTAATGAAGAAAAGCTTTCAACAAATGAGAGTAAATTAACATCGCAAGAGCTTGCTATGCTCATAGCGTTTATTCAGAATGGCACCCAGTGGGAAAATTGCCAAGGAGGTTTGCCTTCTGTTTTACTTTCTTTGATAATACTTTTGTATTCTTTTTTATATACTATATTTTTGATCAATCTGACTCAGTCTAAGAAAATGTAGCGCATTCTCATCCATGTAATTTTTTAGCACTCAGCCTGCCATATACCCCTAAATCGATGATGATTTTCCTTGTTGAAGCTTCGATCATTTATGATGCCGTATTTAACTGAGCATATGATAAGTTAGTTCCTATCACTGTGTCACTAGCCGTAATGATTCACTCACCTTTTCCCCTATTTAATAATCAACTTGCTTTGTTGAATGATATAATGAATACTATTGATGAGCTTACATAAATTAAGCATAAGTTCTGTTAGCCTTTAGTATTAATGAGAGTACAGAAATTAAACCACGAAATCAAGTAAGGAAAAATTATTAATGTATTTGATCTCATGAAACAATATTGAGGTTAAGCAATATCCCAGTTGTACATATTATAAGTTATCATAAGTACGCTACAATCATAATATGATGGCCACAAGGATTAACACACATAATTAGTTCAAAATTTCTAAATAAATGCATTTTTCATAGGGCTACAGATCTTAGTTAAAGTGTCAATAGAAACCATTAAACCATTGAATGTGCTATTTATACCCTAAACAGCATGATTCCCACCATCTTTTCAGTTCAACTAAAAAGATTATATATTAGGATATGGGATTTGATACTAAATTAAATGATGCTCATAGTCCTGCACCAAGAGGCTTTCAGCAATATTAAATCACATACTTCGTAAGTTGGATAAGTTAGGGATACAAGGTACAAGTTGCATGTCTTTTAGGACATGAAATTTACCAGTAAGATAGAGCATATAAAAAAATAATGCAACATGAAATATGTGTTGTAGGACAGGTAATTTGATGAAATCTCGTTTGAACCTTATCTTGGTCGAAATATGGAAATCATAGCTGAGGGTCAAATTTATGTCTTTTTTACCTTTTCTCTCTTTTAAATGGACAAAATTGATTACATATCCATTTTTCTTCTATTAATTTTCTGCTTTAAGTAACTATGCACTTTTATTATTTCTTTTGTCCATATGGTAGAATGATGTGTTCTGTTCCGATCTTCATTATCTTCCAATCATCAGCAGTCAACACAGAATCAACCATGCTTCATCTTTTAATCAAATACGACGTTAAACTCTATATCTATCTTTAAACACAATTGTAGTTTATTTTATATATCTTGTCGCCGTGCTAGAGCAATACAAATACGATGTTAAACTTTATATATTTAAATTTAATTGTATTTGCAAATTAATGTTAAACATTTCAAGATAGCCATAAGTCAAAATTTAAACCCAATATGTAAGTCCGAGATGATAAGTTGAGTGGCTATCATAGCCTGCTCATAATGATTTTATGGTTAATATGGTAGTGATATATACGGTGGTTATCATGCGGATATTTATACGATATGTACATTAATAATCAATAGTTTAGTGGCTATGTTACATCAGGTGGAGCCGCATGCGGTGTTTCACCGCTGTATACGTGCAATGTATGCTTACACTTTCATGTGATGCAAATAATGCCATTTAGCTCCAGAATCATAGAATCACAAGAATAGCATACAGTTAATTATATCGATACAATGGTGCGATCATAAATATCATGCGTTGCTCCTTAACGATCCTAAAGCCTTCACCGCACCTGCCATTAGTACATATTAATGATAACTGCTGTAATCGCTACACCAATGAATGGACCAACCCAAAAGTTGGGGTGTTCCATTGCAGCTTTTGCCGATATCCTATTAACAGAATTGCACTGCAGCATTTTCTGAGAAATATTCAAGAAAAATATGATCAGCAGTCATAAAACAAGTTAAATAAGGTACCAAAATGATTATAAAGTCTAATCTCAAACTAAAAATATCAATATGGATTAACTTTGTGTTGCACCAAGTTATGATCCCAGAAGTTGAAATTTAGTTATAAGCACTGTTTTTTTTTTCCTTGCTTAACTTATGGTTCCTAACTATGTCTAAGGGGTTCAAAACAATACACTATTTTTTTCTTTCTAGAATTATTACATCGAAGAAAAATAATATAGCTAGCAACCATTTGAAGCTATTAGTATGCAAAATGAGACCCCCTTTATACTATTTACAACTAAAGCCTTATTGGGAAGTACTTTTGCTAATCTAATTGCACTATTGAAGGGTAATTTATATATAGTTTGCAGTTCATTTGTTGTCCCTATACTTAAGAAGGCGGCTATGCATGGGCACAAAATAAAACACCATTTTGTTCACAATACATATTGCTACTACACTTAGAGCAAATTACTTGTCGCCCTACAACAATTTGCACTACAAAATAGTAGTTTTCCACGTTAGTATAGTCTGTTATTATCAGAGAGAATTAAGTCGTAAGTTACAAGCATGCATTAATATATTAGAACATATACATATACTTGTAACCTATGATAAATTGGTTGATTTCTGTTTATCCTAAATTTTCTAAGCTATTTATTTTCCTTGAACTTGTAACTCAAGGTTCCCTAGCATCCTTCTATCAAAAGTGTCGCCTTCAGAACAGTTAAGTATCGGCATGCACGATTTATTTTTGGAATTCCAAGATTTTGAATGTTTCACAAACTCACGCATGCTTGATGGCAGGTTGGTTAAAAGCAAGACATAAAATGCTCAACAAGAATGTCTTATAACCATTGCATGGCTAGGAAGTGAAATGCCGACTATAGATAGAAGCAGCCTCAGATTTACTGCTTGTGAAATCTTACTAAATGACGCAACAGCTTTTCTACACCCTGGTTCAAATCTTGAGGAGAGAGTTTTAGCATGTTTGAGTGTTTATAATATACTTTGGGGAAAGGTAAATAATTACATACAGCTCATAAACATCATAAATTCTGTTTATTTTACACTTCAACAAACAATATTTGCATATTCATTCATTACAATAGAATAGTTTACTTATTCCTCTTCTTATAAATTTTAGGTAAGCAGAAGTTTTCTAAAGGTTCGCGTGATTCACTTAGGCGACTTTCTGGTGTTCATGGATGGCTGAAGAGTTACTTAAAGTAACAGAGTATTTTCTAACTACATAACAGGTTAGTTCAATTAAATTACCTAAGTGGTTGCATTGTATTTAAAAACATAAACTATAAAGTATACGTTTTGTTAAATTACAACATAACTGTTAATGTAACATGCAGTGTGTCATATATACATACACAAATTTTAGAAATAGGTCAAATTGGTGATGGGGCAGTAACTGCCCACATTTTTTACAAGGGCTGACTTAGTGCTGAAAACTCAGATGGTTCGATTAAGGTAATAATATTAGATCAAATTTGTCATAAAGGACACGGTAAAAAGTTTTTATAGAATAAAAATTCAAATGTACCGTAACAGGTATGGGACATAAAGGGGCAAAGACCAATTCCCGTACGGTAGCCTTTTACTTGCTTTGCACTTTTTGAGCAAGAAGATAGCTTTTTAAGCGGATCTATCGATAAAACTGTCAGGGTAACTAACTGCTTCGGTAAATCAACATGCTTCAAATTTTACAGGAAAAACATAGTAATTTTTCATTATTAATATTCCTTTTAGGTTTGGAAAATGATAAATAATAAATTAGAATGTCTTCCAAGCTAGCGTTTTTAACCTGTATTATAATCAATGGCGGATGTAAAAGGTCTAAATTAGTTGCGAATGTCACTACTTTTGGTCAGTATTCTAGAATTCTTATGTCACTACTAAATTAGTTAGTAACCCTGTCAAGGGGAGAGTTTACTTTTGTGGATTATTTGATCACTAGTTAGCTGTGATTGCAATGATAACATGTTAATCCTTTTTTCAAACGGTTAATCCTTTTGCTTATTTATTTGATGATTACGACATATTTGATGATTATTTATTTATTTGCTTATCCAACATGGTGCAAATATGGTACCAAATAGTAGCTGTAAGCTGATTGATGTGGGTGAAACGGGACAAGTAGTGACTGAAGGAACTATCGCTTCAACTGATCCAACAACGTTGGTTCATTGTGTTCCGCTGGAAAAAGATGCGGTAAAAGTTTGGGTAAACTTTGTGAGAGTTAATGACGCATTGCTATGGCGACCTACATCTGAGTGTATGTATGGAAGATGCTTTTGGTATTACGATAGCTTGGCCAGCAGCATATGTCATTGGAGAATCAAGTTCCAGTAAGTATTATTTTTCAGTACATCATATATCAACATTAAGTTTTAGTTTTGTTTATTCGGGTATTAAAAAAAATCTGTATCACAACATTTAAGTTTTTATCTGCAAAGCCACAACATTTCAGTACATATCCTCTATGGTAAACGTGTTTATCTGCAGAGGCACAACAATTGATACACTTGAAACTAAAACTTAAATAAACCATTTTTCCTAAAACCGTCTACTCAGATTAATCGTTATGTCATTGCACATGTATTACACAAATGTAGTTATACAAGAGGGCTAACACAAATAAATGGAAGTAACTGACACTACAGTTGTTGCCTAATACAGTTACGACAATGTGAATTTAGGGAATATTTTTGTTTTAGAGAACCCAATTGATAGAAAACGACAAGGGTAAAGAAAATTGTACATTTCAATTAGTGGATGGATGCATCATCGATGGATTACGGACGTTCCAGATACTTTTTCATATTTTATAAGATTCAACCTGACCATAGTACTGAATACACAATCTGCCCATAGTACTGAATACATAATTTGCACATAGAATGAAATCCAGTCAGACTTCTAACTCAGTTTTGATCTGAATATCTGTGTAAATTGAAAATTGTGTATTCGTTGGGGAACTATATAGGATGCATATAAAAATAGAACATTTTTTGTTAATATGTGTTAATATAGAATATCAAGTTATAGATTACATGATTTTCATGTATACATACATATATACATACATGTATACATACATACATATATACATACATACATACATATATATATATGTTGTTGATTGTTAAACTCGTTTGCAGGTAATTAGCTACATCGAAGCGAAGACTGTCGACAACAAAGAACTATTGGTAATCAAGCAACGAACATGAATTTAATTGTTATATATGTTGTCGTATTTTGTTAGTACCATTTGTGAAAACTTGTCTGTGAATGCTTGTAGTATGTGACTTATTTTGTTGAAAAACTACTATCGAATTGATTATGAATATTATATTTGATTGTGAGATTAGCATGTTTTTGCAATTATTTGAATATGATGATCATATGATTGATTGTTTATATATGCTAATTATGTGATTTAATTGTTTGTTTGAATATATGAAAATTATGCGATTGATCGTTCGTTTTAATATGAATAGTATATAAGCGATTGCTGGAAATGGTATAAACCATCAACCGTAAATAGTAGCATTTAAAATATGCTACCAAACAACCAATAAATTTTAGTAGCGTTTCAGAAATGCTACAGAAACAAATGTAAACTAATATAAAAATTATACAGTTGCATTTTAAAAACGCTATTGAAAAAAAAAACATATAAACAAAAAATGCAACCACCCTACAGAAAAAACCTATAGCTGCATTTAAAAGTGACTTTTGGTAGCGTTTTTTAAATCCTACAGAAAATACCTATAGTTGCATTTAAAAGTGACTTTTGGTAGCGTTTACTACAACGCAACAAAAAGTTTTAGACTTTTAGTTGCATGTCGTATAACAGCGTTCTCTAAAACGCTACCATAAGTTATGGTAGCGTTTTTTCAACGCTACCAAAAGTCTTTTATGGTGTAGTGATTTTCAGTAGGACCATCGCCCGAGAAAGACCTAGTAACACTTTCTCTAAGGGTCGAAGGAAAAGGGTGGCTAGAAGTTCCATTATATTTCATTGGATCATACCCTGCCATGCTGATGCCACATCAGAAAGGGCGTCATCAACTATAAGCCAGCCCTCGGCATCCCTTGGTCCAGCGTGATCGTCCATACCAATGCACCCCTAGCCGCCCCAGGAAAAAATGTGGATTCATGTAAAGGAGGTAAAACGAGGCAACTATAGCGGGCTTCTTCGAAACCGTCTCCTTCTTCTTTCTCTTCCGACTGGTTTTGTGCCTTTCTCTACTTTTGTAGGGGCGCCAATGGACTAACCCTTTGATAGTAGCCTGACTTCTCGGAGCATCTCATTTGTCACTAAGTTTTCCAAATCTCGGAGGGTATCGTTGGCCTCCCGAAGGCCTAGTACTTGCCTCTCCACTAATGTCGCCTCGACCTAGCTTAGCGTTGGGGACCCTGCAGTGGGAAAATTGTAAGAATGTCAAAAAGGGAAAAGAAAGGGTATGAGGGAAAAAAATCACAAAGACAATCTCACTAAAAGGTCGAAATGACCGAAAACGCAACTCCTCATGCATAGCCTGCGAGATAAAGAAACACTGGGATTTCCAACCGGATACACCTTTCTTTGAAACCCCAATAAATACCACTTCTCTCTTCTTCATTTGGATGTGGTAGTAGGTCCCAGTATGATGACCGGACTCTTTGTTAATATTAAAGAGGGGGCGACAAGGCCCGTGGAAGGTGTCCCTAACTCTAAGCGATGGCACACTCTGCAAAGGCCCACCAGATAACGATAGTTGTTCAGAGTAAGTTGACCAGGAGTATAGCCAAGCCCGTTAAAAAGGGACACAATGGTTGGATGAGGGGGTAAGGCTACTCTGAATTTCAATTAACTCAAGGAGAATATGTAGTAGTTTGGCAATGTC
This sequence comes from Allium cepa, assembly GCA_030765085.1. Taxonomy (NCBI): domain Eukaryota; kingdom Viridiplantae; phylum Streptophyta; class Magnoliopsida; order Asparagales; family Amaryllidaceae; genus Allium; species Allium cepa. Next base: position 371,333,859 of record CM060944.1, on the reverse strand, counting down.
AGCTCGTTCGAAGGCTTCGGGAAATCGGATCATGTCGAGGGTGCAACCAAATAGGTTCAACTCTCTGACTACACTATCTGGTCCACCTACGAAGTCAGAAGGGACCATAGGAGCGAAACTCGAAGCACTACCGGAAGCAGCCATCCTGTGACGAGATCACAACAAGCATTAGAAAGCAAGCATGACGGATGCTTCCCCCTCAGGGACTAACCAGCCTTAAAGCATGGTCAAATGAGAAGGAGCACCATAAAAAAAGAATCACCAGAAAGGGTACCGCCAAGGGACACCCAATGGCGGGGAAATGAGTCATCAACGACCAGATGACAATGATAAACGACAATGGAAAGAGAGACATACCCGTTAATGGAGAATTTCGCTAAAGATTTACAACAATGGCAGGAGAAATGTTAAAATAGTAGAAGGAGAAGAAGACGTAGTTGCATCTATTTATAGACCCTCACTAGCCAAATCGCGACCCTTCATCTCGGAAAGATAACGAAATCCGGACCATGCAAAGAGATGTGACGTTAGGGTCAATTCGGATCTTTTGGCTCAGAAGCCACGATGAAAAACGAACTGCCAAAGACACCCATAGAAAGACACATGATAGCAGCCAAGGTTTTAAATATCAAATTTCGATCATGTTTCGTCTCGGAATTTTTACACAAATTATCTCGTATCAGGGAAGATCTCGGACAAGATGAGTACATATCGGGTGTTCATTTCGGATTGAAATCTTGGGTCTTATAATGCATCTCGGAAATATCTCGGATGTACTTATCTGTCTAAAATTGATGTTTAAAAAATTTATTTATTAGTTATAACTTTCATAGTAAAAATATAAATGGTAAAAATACTTGTTTTACATGGAAAAAGGAATATTTTAGAAGAGTAGTAGCTTGATTAGCTTAATTGATTTGGTAATGATCGAATAATATCTTTTTATTTGAACATAAGAAAGAAGTGAAACCTTTCGCTATGACTCATTAAGATAAAAGGTAAAGAATATGTTTAAGAAGTTGGTAGATTATAATTAGTTTGAGTAGTTTCTTTTGATTCAATATGAAAATAAAAAATATTATCAAAAATAAGAAAAATGTATAATTTCGGATGGGATTTCGGATTGGGATTTTGACCCATATTTCGGGTAAGATTTGAATATCTCGGACGAGATGAGTGTCGAGAGAGATATGGAGGAGATTTGATGTCTCGTCTCGTTTAAGTGTGAAAAAGAGATATTGGAGGAGATCTCGGTTGATATATAGGAGATTTAAAACCATGATAGCAGCATTGATTACTATAAACATCCATCAAATCACGTCATTTTGAAACTGCAAGCCCGGCCGCGCCCACGAGGGCGGGCTTGGAGGGCAAAATGTTGCTCAAAATTTTCGTAAAAGTTTAATAGGGCACGGCCGCCGCCCATAGGGAAATAGATGCAGCAGCCAAGCTAATCCAAGCCTCCTTGGGAACCGACCAACCCAAGGGCCGATAGATTTATACGCCTGGGTTCCTCTCATATAAGGACAGAAACCGACCGGAGTGACTTTAAGGAGATAGAACAGTCAGATTGGCAGAGAAAAGCATACCTAGTAAAGTCCTGCTACTTTGAAAAAGCGCTAATACAGTCACCCTACCATCAACTGTTCTCATCCGACGTTGAAAGCAGCAACAAACTCTAAGTTACACCAACAAACTCTAAGTTACACCGCCCGACACCCTACAAAAGTAGCAACCAGAGCACGGAAAGACAACTTGTCACCATATACGCATGTATTGCTACCAACCTCCAGCTAGCAACAATCCCACGGTCCGATCTGCCCATACGGATCGCGAATATCCTCAAGCAATCTCAACCATAGATCAAGGATTCCTGCTCGTATAAATACTTCAAGCATTGCATTAAGCAAGGATCGGATTAAGAAAACTTAGAAGGATAACACTTTCCACCATACTCTTATCATTTTCAAGCATTCTCCATCATCTCCATGTATTCATCGTAATAATATACACACATGCGCGTGCGTACACATACACACACATATAGTGAGAATATTATGTATAGTGGACGTAGGCATTCATTTTGGCCGAACCACTCTAAAATTCGTGTCACTTTATTTCTAGCATTCCAATTCGCGATCGTATACTGCAAATCTAACAACATCATTAAAACCTCACATCCCGCAAATTCCGATGTTGATTAATCATTCTGTCTCGTTGATAGAATTTTTAGTAAACAAAAGACGGTCAATCAAAAATTTTTGTTTAATAAATGAAGGGAAAAGTATAAAGATGTAGTAAAAATATGGGTGGACAAAGTGAGATAAGGCAGATTTGGTAAAGGTAAATATGTTTTTAATATGCAGTATACCCTTTGTAGTAATTTTATTTTATATTACTTATAAATTTTGGCTCTTTCATATACAGAAGTGGACTGAAATTGTCGATGCAATTTATTTATTTGATTTGATTTAATTTATTTATTTATTGTTTCCAACCCAGTATCCTGAATCTGCATCTGCACCATAGAAAACCATCGCCTTCGCCGATGAAATTGAATCGATCTACGTCCACGCTCTTCGCTGGTACTCCAATTTTATGCTCCATTATTGCTCGATTGTCTGCTTCGCCTTCTCCTTCTCATAACCGCTCCTAACCTATCCACAGCAAATCTATATATAATAGGAATACCTCTATTTGAAGCTTTTGAATTGTCCAAAATACCCATCTAAAGTTCTATAGCATGATAAGGATATTTGTGTCATTTTTGGATGCACGTTCTTATCAACTGCACGCAAAAGACCTGTATCCCCAATTCTGTCGAATTTGTCCATTAATCTTTTTCGAGAAGGTTTTACATTTGCTTCCTTCTATGATCTAAAACCACTTAAAAGATAGAACCCATATTTCATTTTGGCTAACTTCTTACTGTTAATTTCCAATCTAGGCTTCAACCAATAATCTACGCAGATCCACCAGTGTTAAATGGTAGGTGAAACAAAAGAACAACATATTCAGGTACTGATTCTACGCTTTCCCCAAAGTCCACTATCAATTCTTCTTCTTCTTAATTTTTAAATCGAGTCAACATATTTCCATTAAAATCTAGGGCTTGCTTGAATAACTTTATGGAGGATTTCAAAATTTAAAACAAGTCCACTTTAGATGTAATACATTTTGATCCATAATGGCTTGCATTTTATGACAAATATGTTAATCGAAAGCACTTCCACTGCTCTTAAGTTATTCTTCGATGTTTAGGTAGATGTTGAAGTTTTTTAGTAGCAGAAACTCCAATTGATGGAGGACCGACAACAAAAACTTCAGAACATTGCCAGAATGGCAAAAAAAATTTCAAAAATTGAGGTAAAAGTTGATTGAACCATTAGTAAAATCGACACATAATAATTAGGTAACATCTTTATTATAAAGGTAAAAGACTTTTACTTAAAGGCGATGATTGAACCATGGTAACAGATCTATAATTCATTAAAAAGTATGTTTGTAAACTCACATGGCGATATGGAATTGCTGAAATTGTGTTGTAAGTTGCTCTTGGTAATATATTGTTCGACCTGTGCAGTTAAAGCGCTCGACAGATCCAATGCGGCAGAGGTGCAAAAAGTCATAGCGGGGATACAGCGAGGATATAACGTGATATAACGGATGACTCTAATATAGTATATAAAACTCGTACTTAATGTTTTTACAAATATATAAATGGTTTTTAATTGAAATATTAACATTCAATCGAATTATAATTTATACATAAATAATTTTAAATAAAAATATGTGCGAATATACTATAAATAAACATAAAACCGTTATATAACATAATTGAATTTAGTAAAATATTGGAGAATTTTCATTTCTAAAAATATTAAAAATTAAATCAAATAAAATTAATTTCATAATTTTTTTATTATATAAATGTTATTTTTCAATTCATTCTTTTAAAGAAGATATAGCGGAAACAGCGAAATATAAGGGAATAACGGGATAGAGCGAAAATAGCGAGCTTAAAGCGGAAAAGCTATATTTGGGGCTATATGGAAAAATCGTAGCGGTAGAAATCCGCTATGTGATATGGCAGGGTCATAGCGGGGCATTAACTACATAGTGCTCGACACATATAAACTACAGAAAATTCAACATGCTTTTGATTGCTCACACCCATTCTAATCATTTGAAATTAAGTCACGTATACAAGATGGTTATCAGTTTGTCCTTTGTCATTAAAGAGCTCAGTAAGCTTATGCGAGTTTGCTTTTAATTGAATATAATATCACATACTATTTACATTTAGGCCTTTGTACTTTTTTTTTATTAAATGTCTTCTTTTATTGCTCACATCTAGACGTTTGTACATCATTTAGATTATTTTAAACTTTTTATGCGGGTATTAATGCATAGAAAAGGTTTATTGTATCTGTTTCAATGGAGAAATAACTTTATTCAATATAAAACTAAAATCTTGGAGGACAATTTATACTATATTATTATGCAAACATGGATGGAAGTTTGAGAACCATGAAACTTAACTAGACAACATCTCATGTCATGAATAATTTTTGAGCAAAAGTAGTGCAACTTAATTAGATAAGAAGATTAGCCATAACTCATATATTTCTATATTTCAAATAATGGATGGTTTTCAAGCAGACAATAAAGGTATGCACTTTTCATCTTAAAATGGATGTGGAATAATTGATGTGATCAGAGATATTTTAACTGAAGGCAGGCTTTATAAGTTTTAACTTGCTTATTAAAAACTGGAGTTATCTTAATCGAAGACAAGTCTATATAAGTTTTAACTTGCTTATTAAAACTACCGGAAGGAAATGATATATAGTTGAAATTGGTTTCTTGATTTTCATTCACATTGGGATTTCCTAATAATCATTGACTAAAATGAATATCTTTGTTTTTGAATGTGTGTATGTCCTATTTATATCAAATTATAATGAGATTGGCCCATTTCAAAGCTTTCGAAATAAATGAAATGCCCTGTAAAATTTGCTCTTTCAGTAAATATATTTTTGTCAACACCATGCTTTCATGCACTAAGGTACTTAAAAGAGAATACCCATATTTGAAGCTTCTGCAATTACTAAAATGTCCCTTTCACTTTCAGTTATGTAGCATGGGTATTATTGTCAGTACGTTGTCCCGTTCGCAATTACAATCAAAATATTTCTTTCGACACAATTACAATCAAAGGTTTGGAATGAAAGAAGTACTTGTCGTGTGAGCTTGGATCCCAACAGCGCTTTAGTGGTAAATTAAGTTATTTCGACGTGTTTTTGAACTTTGGTAGTTTTGGCTTTTGAAAGCAACTATCATATGGCTGTTGAAGTCTAAATACATTACTACAGGGGAGTTGGATTGTAATGTAAGTGTGACACATGCATTTCATGGTTATATTTCCCATCTAATATAGGAATAATAAATTTTTATTAACTGAATGCATAAATATGTTGGGCATTTTGAATTCAAAATAATTTGCATTTCGTGCTAGCTTCTAGTAGATCAAACAACCTAATTTGTTATGCTAAAAATGATGGCTAGTTCTATTTAAACACCCATAAAGGTGCTGAGTAGCGCCTTAAATTTTTAAAAATAAATTAGAACAAAATTGAATTATGTCATCCACATATCTTTTACCTCTCATCCTATTTTCCTTCTTATATTCTTCTTATCCAATAAACCCTAATAATATAATTATAGGTAATTCTCAAATGTTATGGTTGAATCAATTGATTGTGAATGATAATACAAATCTAATAGAAGCAGAAGAGGTAAAAATTAAGTTTTACATTGTTTTGATTATTTTTCTTAATCTTAAAATTCATATAAATTAGCAAAAAAATCTATGACAAAATTGCCCTTTTTCCATTACTCGTCTTTTTACCTTGCATCGTAATATCATTCTTATATTTCTCTTATCAAACAAGACCATAATAATCAATTTTGGTAATTTATCAAATTTTATACTTAAATCGATGGATTGTGGTGATGAAGATAAACCTAATGGATCAAAAGAGGTAAAACTTGAATTTCATGTTGTTTGATTTTTTATTTTTTTTGATCTGTAAATGCATAGTTCGTAGAAGAGATTGATTTTGAATTTTTTGTTGTTGCGTGATTTTGCTGCTACAGCAAAATTGTTTTGCTAGAATGATTAGTAAAATTCATTTATAATGTGATTTTTACTAGATAAGGGTATAAAGGAAAAAGTTTAACAGAAAAATGGGTATACTCAGTAAAAAGATGGATATATTAATATTTTCATTTTTGTGGGGGCTAATCAGCAATTTTTGACGTTTAAATAGAATTAACCAAAAATGATATTATGGTCATATATGCAATTACTGGTCTGTTATGTTTCTGTACATTTTACTCAAATGTTTATACTATATTCTTTTGTTTTTGGTCTTTCGTTTTAGTTCTGTGTCTTAAGTTTAAATGTATATATTAACTAAATGGGATTCCATGATGGGATCCGTTTGCTCATGGGATCCGTTTGCGGTGATGATATACTATTATTGTGTATTATAGGAAAACTAGGCTATGGACTTAGAAACATCGATAGTTACAAACTTTTATCTGATCTTTTATATCCTTTAGCAGAGGCAGAGCTTCTCTGAATAGATAGTTGCAAACTTTTATCCGATGTTACTGTGTACTATATATGTTCTTTGTCAGGGCGAGATGAAAGAACCCACAAAATCTTATGCTTCAATTTTAAGTTTTTTTTTTCCAGTTCACTTTTTATTTATGCGTTCTTTGTTTTATATTTGTTTACATGTTATATTCCTAAATTTTGGAGCGCAGCAACTGCTTCCTCAAAGTATGTCGTGTTGCCTTCCTTACCACTAATCACAACTTGTCCGAAGGACTAGTGATAAAAGCATCCGCTGGGAGCAATTTGAAGCATATGTTTTTTGTCAGTCAAGTGACAAGCCCCATTTGGTCCTATTTCACAATTTGATTATCATAAAAATAGGTAATCTATTAATACAGGCAGAACGTAGTATTTTTGTTATGTTTAAGAAACTATAAGTTAAATGTATTGTATTTGTTTTTGTTAGTTTACATTTGAGCTACGAAGTTTCGTAATTATGCTAAGACCTTTATGAATTGTGTGAATATATGAGTCGATTTGGCTTTTCAAAATACGTATTTCGTGTTATTTTTAGATGATAGGAATGGTTTTGGTTGTTATTACTAAAATGTTGTTTTATTTGCAAAATGATATTAAATCTACAATTATGATGTCGTATTGTTCAAAAACATTTTTAAAGTTGCATTTTTTTTAACTGACAAAAATTGTTATAAAAGATCCGTTGCCATGGATGTAACTGTAAAAGATTTGTCACAATGGGAAAAGTAGTTGTAAAATACTTTATTACAACGATTCCTGCGACAGTAAAAAAACAGGTGTAAATAACCCTGATCCTATCACAACTTGGTCAATTACGACTTTTCGAAACTGTTGTTTTAGCTCTATTATAACGGATTTTGACAGTTGCGGTAGATGTATTTTGTTGTAGTGTTGACAACAATGATTTGGTTTATCTCTTGTACTTGAGCCATTGATAAATCCGAAGTATAGCTGCCTGTGTTGATTTATACTATCATTCTGTCATCTCTAAATGTCGAGGACGTAATAAATCCAAGTTTACCAAGTATCTCAAGAACATGCGTATTAAATAGGATGGTTGTCAAGATGGAGATTTGGGAAAAGTGTCTAGCCTTACCCAACCCAACCCAACCCATGAATTAAAAGCATCTTGATCTACCCATAGAGATGGACTCGGTATAACTCCAACCAATGTGACTTCAGCGTTCACTAAGGTGAAAATTAGTAGAATTGCATTGCATGTATGGAATTATTATGCAATATTGCATTCACTCAAAAGAATTGCACATTCACAACAGCGTTAAGTGGGATTACTGCAACGTCAGTTAATACATTTAAAACAAGATAAGCAGGGTTAAGAGAGTCAAACAATAAAATAGATGGAGATTGTACTTTATATTCATTCATGAATTCTCCATTAAAAAAAAGAGAGAAAAGGAGGAGGAGGAGGAACAAAGAAAACTGATTCGTCAAGGGAAGATACGAGTACGCTTGGTTGCACAGTACATATATGTCACAAGTATTTAGTTCAAAAGCGTTATCATAATGTAGACAGAATACATATAATTTTTGTAACTTTCATGTTACTACATAATAACTTCATTCATCATTCTCATTATACATACATACGATTACCTTAAAAACATTTATGTGCACCTCGGCGCACATGAGAAAACATACTAGTAGCATTAGTACTAGTAGCATACTATTAATATTTATAGAGCATACATATATGGAGACACCGTTCAATTAATATCAGAACAGTGCCTCAGAACGTTCACATATGACGTTTCTGATGCAGAACATCTTGAAGGAGCAACCTTTGACAAATGAGAATCGGGACTGGAATTTGTTTCGGGACAAGCATCTTCTTCAGAAATAGTATGAAGACTTGCACTGAATGAGTTTCTTCTTCTTGTGTTTGAAAATAGAACAAGAGGAGTTACTGCTGAAAATGGAGCTACAGCAGTTTTATATGCTTCTAAGTATGATGGATTTATTTGGCCTCTTGCCATTGCTTAAAAATATAATTGAATGTAAGAGTTTTTTGTGATATTGCTTAAAATGGGAAGAAATGCCTGCGTTTATATAGAGAAGTTTATGGAAAATAGGCCCTCCGTCCTCTTGTAAAATCACTGATTTTTGTTCACTATGGAGAAGGGCAATTTGGACGGAGGTCATTATGACGCATGCATGACATAAAGTTTTTGGTAAAATTTGGTGAAAAGAAAGATGCGTCGACCGAGCTCAACTTTGATGGTCACAAAATTGATGCATAAGACCTTAACAATTGTCATGTATACCATAAGTCAAAGTATTATCAATGCAAGGAATAATTTGTAAGCTCTTACGGTAGCAAAATCGAGTTATTAAAATGAGTATCTGCTCAAATAAAGCACAACTCCTATTATAAATAAAATATTTTTTGATTTTTAAAAGCCAAAAAACAAAAACTAGTTTGTTTAAATCGTTTCAAACGCAACATTCTGTATCAATAAAATCTAGCTGTATTATAAATTTTCTGTATCTAATCCACTGAAAAATTAACGAAGATTATTATGGATTGAAAACCGACCACGATAAATCTTCATTTTTGACATTGATTAACTTTTCAATTTCCAAGGATGGTGCGCGTTCTATTCAGCAGATATTCAGAACACAAGTTTTAGATGAAACTGTACAAATATCAAAGAAAAAAGTTGTTCTGTTTCTACTTCATTTGAAGTCACTGTCGAAAACTCACTTTAATTACAGCGGGACTAATAAATAATTACAAAAACTTCACATCATTGAAGTTTATTGACCTCATATTTATCCGCCCAAATGCTTGATTGATTAAGACAATAAAAAGAATTGTAAGGAGTACATTTTGTGATAAAAAATGGATAAGAACCAATTAATGCGAATATGCTTTCCTCTTTTTTTTTTTTTTTTTTTTTTTTTTTTAAGTTTTGATGGCTCTAAGGAATGGCTTTTTTAAGTAAATGCAAATTTTGGAGGTATTTGCCGCATCCTTTTCTAGTAAAAGCTTTACGGCCAAAGAACGGCATCCATTATTATTATTTTTATGCAATAAATATGCATATTTATAAGCATCTACTTCCGCTTCCCACAATAAACATATTTCACGAAAATCCTGTTGACCAACGAAATTATACAATTTAAGATGTTTGCAATAGAAAGTGCAAATATTGTATACTACACTGCACATATATTTATAAACATCTTACCCTTTTATTTTATGAGAAATTAATTTAAAGGACAAAATGTTGTACGTTTTAAAGCTTAAGGACGCGACCTCAATATTTTAACTAAAACGACAAACATTCTCCTAAAAATTATTCATAAATACAAACATTCTTCTAAAATTATTCGTAAGCACAAACATGCTTCTAAAATTATTCCTAAGGACAAATATTCTTCTAAAACTGTTATCAAACTAAAAACTGATACCTAAAATATGCTACTGATAAATACAAACCGATACATAAAAATGGTTATCAATAACTAAAAGCTGATATGTAAAGAAAGTTATCCTTCATGCTAAAATACTGAAGGTCTGTCCATGAGGCTAAAACGCTAAGAAATTTTATCATTGACAGTAATTTCATATTTATTTCAAATAAAAATTTGAACACCGTAAAATTGCACATTACACACTTTAAACATTTGCAATTTTAACCTATTTTTTTTAAAAAAAAAAAATTGAAGTCGGCACCGTAAAAATGCACGTTATACGCATTAAATATTTGCAGCCAGCTGAATTCTGTCCATACTAATTTGAAAAGCGGATAAATATCTGCCATTAGAAAAAATAGATATAGATAGCATTCACATCCGAAAATTATTCGTCTGTTTTTCATCAAGATCGTTATTTAGTTTGTGTGTATTTTAGTATAATAATAAGTTATTAATTTATATTATATGCATTTAATGCATAATAACTAATCAAAATATTATCGTCATATTTGTCGATTTTGCATATTTTTATAATGAATCGGACTGAAAATAGTTTATGCTAAGTCGATTTTTTTTTGTATATATTTCTTAATATATAGATCGTTAACGGATAGAATAATTATTTGATGTCCATCCATATTCCCGGAAAAGAATGTCTAACATCTAAAAATGATTTCGGATACGGATACAGATATGACACTATCCGCATTCGAAAGTATCTGTTGAAAAATCTAAGTCTAAACTATAAATATTTACTTTTCTCTAACTGCAAGTATGTGTAGTTCGAAATGCATTTCGTTGAAAACATTAATACATATTTCGTCAAACTTATTTTTTAAAGTTTTTTTCAAGTATTAAGTTTAAAAATAAAAAGCGGATCCTAATTTTCACTTATTTAAATATGATGTTATAAATAAGGTCCCTATGTTTGATGTAATTGTAAGAAAAGTCAATAATATTGCAATAATTTTTTAAATTAGGTTCCTACTATCCAGGACGTAGAAATCTCAAATTCACTTGCACCTTTTTGATAAAAAATGTAAGTTAACTAGAACTTCTCTAATTGTTGTTCAAATACTAAAAAATTGAATTTCTTTATTCATAATTTCATGCGTAGTAATAATTTTAAGTATATTTTTATCAAATATCTACAATCATTACTCAAATTTTACAGAACTATAAAAAAAATTCAGGAAAGTGTAATAACTTGCATTTTGTATTGAAAGCTTGCAAATTATCTTAGATTATTTATTTTTTGAAAATAGGGATCAAATTTTCCTCCTCATTACTAAAAGTAGTCTTCTTAAAACAAAGTAAAAACGAGTAGTTGTAACTATTTTACTATATTTAAAATAGGATAGTTAATGTCTTCATGAAAATAAAAGATTGATAAATATAATCGATTTTCTACCGTGCCATATAAAATGAATCATTTATGTTCAGCAGGTGGATAACACTCTAAACTTGGATGAGACAGCCGTGCTCGAGTTATGTGCTGTTGAATTTGGATGATTCAAATATTCATTAAAATGGAAAGAAATTAATTAATTGATTCAGTCAAATCAATTAATTTAGCTGATATATGGAAGGATATTTTAAGGAAACTAATTAATTAGTAAATCAATTAATTAGTCTGCTATATGAAGAAATAAATTATTAGGCATGGAGAATAAAGAAAAGATATGGAAACGAATATTACGCCATCTATTTATACTAAAATCAAATCACGCAAATTGGAAAGATATCTGCGTAATCAGAAAATTGATTTGCTTAATCTCCAAGCAACCCTTCATTATCAAGTCTATATAAATGAAGGAACTTTATCTTCATATGAACAAGCAAGTGTAGTATCCACCATTATTCTTTCCTCTTTCTTTTGTACTCTCTTCTTTAGTGAAATAAAAAGTTGTTGGGTCTCCGTGGACGTAGCATATTCATATCCGAACCACGTTAAATCTTCTTGTCTTCTATTTCTGCTATTTTTCTGTGAGACTGCATAATTCTTTTTAAGTGTCATTGATATCTAAATAGGCAATACTAGATTCTGAATAAATAAACCGCTTCCGCTCAAATAAAAAAAATCACTACAGTTTGGTATCAAAGCTAGTGTTATTGTTTCTGTTTGGATATTAATGGCTACTTCTAGTAAGTCTGTTGGCAGATCTGGTGTCAATTATGGAGTAACACGTTTTGACGGAAAAGGAGATTTTGGTACTTGGAAGATGAAGATGGAGGATGTATTGAAGAAGAAGAAGACTTACAAGGTTGTTTCTGCGCCTGAGAAATTGAAAGATATTGATGCAGCTGATTTGAAAGAGATGGAAGATGAAGCTCTTACAACAATTCAGTTGAGCCTTTCAGATGAAGTTCTTAGAGAATTCTCTCAGAAGAAGACGGCGAAAGAACTATGAGATGCATTATCGGATGCATATCAAGACAAGTCTCTCACTAATCGGATTATTCTTTAGCAACAACTTTATTCGTTCAAGATGAAGCCTGGAGCTGATCTCATGGAGCATGTAGATGCTTTGACGACTTTGATTATGAACCTGAAGGCAGCGGAAGTTGATATTACCGATGAGGCTCAAGCTGTGATCCTCTTATGTTCCTTGCCTAAGAAGTATACAACTTTTGTTAATTCCATGATTTATGGCCGCAGTAAAATTAGCCTGTCTGATGTAAAGGCTGGTCTTCATAATGAAGTATTAAGAGGTAGATTGGCGAGCACTAGCTTGGATAGTGATACTGAAGGCTTATCTGTTCAGAGAGGTAGAGGCCAAAGCAGGTCGAAGAAAGGTGGAGGGCGGAATTATTCACGGCCTCAGTCTAGGGGGCCTAAGAATTTGACTTGCCATTATTGTAAGAAACTAGGGCACTTCATAGCACAATGTGCCAAGCTTGAAGGTAGAAGAAAAGATCCAAAGCAAGCCTCAGCTTCTACAGCACAGAAATCAGATACAGAAAGTGACACCGATGTATTTATAGCTTCTGGCTCTTCTGGGAAGAGCAACTTATGGCTGATTGATTCTGGCGCATCCTATCATATGACACCTGATAGGAACTGCTTTTCCACTTACAGTGAAATTGATGGAGGAGAAGTTCTGATGGGCAATGATGCTTCTTGCCGTATGGTGGGTGTTGGTAGCGTGATGATTAGGATGTTTGATGGTGTTATTCGTACGATCACCGATGTTAGACATGTACCTGATTTGAGGAGGAGCTTGATTTCTGTTGGGGCGTTAAGTACACTTGGCTTGAAGATTGTAGTGGAAGGAGAGAAAATGAAGATATCGAAGGGTTCCATGATTGTTATGAGAGGTGTGAGGGCAGGAAATCTTTATCTACTAAAGGGCACTACTGTAATTGGTGAATCAACTTCTGTTACATCTGTTAATTCGGATTCTTCCAGATTATGGCACTTACGGATGGGTCACATCGGTGAGCGCAGCATGGATGAGTTGAGAAAATGAGGATTGATTGATGGAGTTCATCATTCAAAACTTGGTTTTTGTGAAGGATGTGTTCTTGGAAAGCAGACGAAGATTTCTTTTGGTACAGGAGAGCATAAAGCAAAAGCTGTCTTGGAGTATGTTCATACAAATGTCTGGGGTCCCTCCCCTTGTCCGTCTTTAGGTGGAGCCAGATATTTTGTTTCATTTATAGATGATTTCTCCCGTAAAGTATGGGTATACTTTCTTCAGTCAAAGAGTGAAACCTTTGCCAAGTTTCGGAAGTGGAAATCTATGGTTGAGAAGCAGTCAGAGAAGAAATTGAAAGTTCTCCGTTCAGATAATGGCGGTGAATTTGTATCACAAAAATTCATCGATTATTGTGAGTCTGAAGGCATTAAGAGGCATTACACCACACCAGGCGATCCTCAGTCTAATCGAGTTGCAGAAAGGATGAATCAGACATTACTGGAGAGAACAAGATGCCTTTGCCTGACTGCCAAATTGAAGAAGGGATTTTGGGCTGAAGCTTTATTTATGGCGGCTTTCCTCATCAACCGCACACCTTCCACTGCCATAGATATGAAGATCCCTGAAGAAGTATGGAAAGGAGAGCCTGTCAGCTATTCATTTCTCAAAGTGTTTGGTTGCCCAGCTTATGTGCCTGAGAGCAAGGGGAAGCTGGAACCTAGAGCTCGCAAGTGTATTTTTCTAGGTTACAGGAGAGGAGTGAAAGGATATAGGTTGTGGTGTCCTATTAGCAAGAAGATCGTTATGAGCAGGCATGTGACTTTTGATGAGAAGGCTATGTTGAAGGTGGAGCCTTCCTCGTCGGATGACAATGAGAGGACATGTGAAGAATACCAGACACAAAGCAAGTCATCTATTGATTCTTTCCATAGACGTTCAAATGGTGTTTCCAATGGCACCGTGGTTGATGAGGATAATATCGATGTTGGTACAGAGGATCAAACTCAAGGTGGAGCTCATTCGGAACCTAGACCTGTCAGACAAAGAAGAAAGCCTAAGTGGCTTGATGAGTTTGTTGGATTGAGCATCGAAGATATTAACTTCGATGATATGGCAACATATGCTTTGAATGTTGTCCATGATGAGCCATGTGATTATAGAGAAGCTAACGCATCAGTTAACAGTTCCAGTTGGTTAGTTGCTATGGAGGAGGAGATTGAATCATTGCAGAGAAATCATACTTGGGATTTGGTGCCACTTCCAACCGACAAGAGAGCTATTGGATGCAAGTGGATCTATAGAGTGAAAGACGGCGAAAATGGTAATCTCAGAAACAAGGCAAGGTTAGTCACAAAGGGGTATGTTCAGAAGAAAGGGGTAGAGTATCATGATATCTTTTCTCCAGTGGTTAGGCATACTTCTATTCGTATTCTTTTGGCATTGGTTGCTCATTATGATATGGAATTAGAGCAACTGGATATCAAAACTGCATTCTTGCATGGTGATCTGGATGAGGAGATTTATTTAAAGCAGCCGGAAGGGTTCGTTGACAGTAGCAGGCCGGACTATGTTTGCAAACTCAACAAATCTCTATATGGACTGAAGCAGTCTCCTAGACTATGGTATAAGAGGTTTGATAAGTTTATGCTTTCACAGGGATACTCCAGAAGTTTCAAAGACCAGTGTGTTTATTTCAGGAGATGTGATGGTGATATGATTTATTTGTTGTTATATGTTGATGATATGCTGATTGCATCTCGGAGTATGGTCAGAATTAAGGAGTTGAAATCGGAGCTCAGTAGAGAGTTTGACATGAAGGATTTGGGATAGGCACAAAGAATATTGGGTATGGAGATAAGCAGGGATAGGAAGCGGAGAGAGTTAAGGCTCACTCAAGCTCAGTACATCGAGAAGGTCCTCGCTCGATTTGGAATGGAGAAAGCTAAACCGGTTGGCACTCCATTAGGCTCTCATTTTTAACTTGTCAAAAGACTTATCTCCCTCATCGGAAGAAGACAAAAGGTATATGGCTGATATACCTTATTCTAGTGCTGTTGGTAGTCTTATGTACGCGATGGTGTACACAAGACCAGATTTGGCCCATGCAGTGGGTGTTGTGAGTCGATATATGTCTAACCCAGGCAAAGAGCATTGGCAAGCTATGAAGTGGATTCTTAGATATCTTCGAGGCACTTCTTCGGTGGGCTTGTTATATGGTGGAGTGGATGGTGACATCTTTCTTAGAGGATACTGTGATTCTGATTACGTTGGGGATAGAGATGCTAGGAAGTCAGTGTCGGGCTATGTTTTTACACTTGGCATAGGCTCGATTTCATGGAGATCAAAGCTGCAATCTATCGTAGCTTTATCGACTACCGAAGCAGAGTTGATATCAATTGTGGAAGCAACAAAAGAAGGATTGTACTTACTTCAGTTGCTGGATGATCTTTCAATGGTGTAGCGGACAGTAGAGCTATTTTCAGACAGTCAGAGTGCGATTCATCTTATAGAAAATCAAGCTTATAGTTCACGGACGAAGCACATTGATGTTAGAGGTTTCTTTCTTATGCTTGAAGAAGAACGAAGAAAGATCAAATTGTTGAAGGTGAGTACTTTGGATAATCCTTCAGATATGATGACAAAGTCACTTCCTAAGGACAAGTTTGAGCATTGATCAAACTTGATCAGTTTGATACCTGTTACTTGAGCGCCATGGGGCGCTAGACCCAACAACTTATATGTCGATTATTTGATGATAAGGTGATGAAGAGAGATTGTTATATTTGAATCAAGGTGGAGTGTTGAATTTGGATGATTCAAATATTCATTAAAAGGGAAAGAAATTAATTAATTGATTCAATCAAATCAATTAATTTAATTGATATATGGAAGGATATTTTAAGGAAACTAATTAATTAATAAATCAATTAATTAGTCTGCTATATGAAAAAATAAATTATTAGGCATGGAGAATAAAGAAAAGATATGGAAACGAAGATTACGCCATCTATTTATACTAAAATCAAATTACGCAAATTGGAAAGATATCTGCGTAATTAGGAAATTGATTTGTTTAATCTCCAAGCAACCCTTCATTATCAAGTCTATATAAATGAAGGAACTTTATCTTCATATGAACAAGCAAGTGTAGTATCCACCATTATTCTTTCCTCTTTCTTTTGTACTCTCTTCTTTAGTGAAATAAAAAGTTGTTGGGTCTCCGTGGACGTAGGATATTCATATCCGAACCACGTTAAATCTTCTTGTCTTCTATTTCTGTTATTTTTCTGCAAGACTGCATAATTCTTTTTAAGTGTCATTGATATCTAAATAGGCAATACTAGATTCTGAACAAATAAACCGCTTCCGCTCAAATAAAAAAAAATCACTACATGTGCCACAAAGCATGTAATTGTAATCATAAAATTTAACAATTGATTAGGCCCTTAAGCTAGTGCCTTTTACCCTTCATGTTACTGCATTAGTCTAACTGCACTATTCATGTAATTTTTCTAGGATTATGGAACCATATTGCGCACTAGCGTTTGGAAATACTTACGTATGATACGTTACGTCAAATGTAAGGTTTGCATCTACATTTCGAGAAGAAGCAGTTGATTGCTCGAAAACTGGGACTTTTCTTGGATGCACTGTTTACGCCTTACAACATAATTTGGACATAATATCATTCATCAATCTTCCATTTTGCTTATCTTTATTTTACCATCACCCGTTCCCACACTACTTTTAGGAAAAGAGAAGTGTGGAACAATGAAAATTTTAATCAAAACTTAGTCGAAAATCGAAATCTAATAAATCATAACTCGATTAAATGTCAAAAATACAAGTGGAAACCAAAATAATCATGCAGACCAATGCTAAAATGACATCGAATCAGTCAGCGTCAGTTTGTAGATGTTTTTGGAGCTATTGCAGCTTTATTCAAGCATCGTAGTAAAAGTGACAAATGAAGTAAAAAAAAAATTAAAAAAAAAATAAAATTTATTTATTTGCTCTATTGTTTTATTTGGTGTAAGTTTTTAGGGCTTTGTCTCACAATATTCTATTTTTAAATAAAATGAATAAAACACCACTGCTTACTAATTTAAATAAATTAGGTCCATGTGCATGCTTTTCTTTCGTATATGCTGTTATTCTTGCCCTTTTATTTAAAATTTACATCATGTTAACTATTCATCTTTAAAATGAAATAACTTCTTTTTGAAATATCGGATTAATAAATCGTTTTTACCTTTGAATTACAAATTTTATTATATTTCAAATGGTATTTATTATGGATATATAAGAATCAAAATTTCGAAACTCATCTTTTTCAAATTCGAATTAAAAAAATATATTCAACACACAATAGTATTTTTTAACTGCATTTCGAAATTTCGAAACACAATCATAACTTTCAACTGTGTTTCCTAAAAAAATTTACAGAATTCGAAACATAAGTTTTGAAATTTACAAAATTTTAGCGGTGCGGTTTTAAACTGCACTTTAGATATGCAATTAAATGCAACAACTATTAAATGCAGTTTTTAACTTAGTGCAGTTTTTAACAGCATTTTCTAGAATGTAGTTAAAAACTACTGTGTAAAATTATATTTTTCAAAATTATATTTCTATATATCAACAATGGATATCATTGAAAAGTTTATTAAATTTATGATTTAATGGTGAAATCGATTCTTAAATTCGATTAATCTACATAAGTTATCACGTTCTAAATATTAAAAATAAATGAGTTGGCGATGCTAATAATTGTCTAGTGTGATGTTAGAGAAGTGGAGATCTAATTTACATAATTAACGATCAAAGGACCCGTTTTAGAATTCAATTATGAAATAAAAAGCCAAGATTAATATTCTATTATGTAAATTAGATCAGATGCATGCATTTTTTTGTCTGTGGCTTTTATTCACACACTCTTATTTAAAATCCATAGCCCATTAACTATCAAACTTTAAAATGCAATAACTTTTATAGAAACATCATATAAACAAATCGTTTTTACCGTTAAATCACAAATTTTATTATCTTTCTAATAATATGTTTTATGGATATGTAAAAATCAAAATTCAAAACTCTTTTTTTTTTCAAATTTGATTTTATTTTTCAAATTTCAAAACACAACCGCTACATCACTTGAAAATTTTATAACAATTGACGTAATTAAAATTGCATCTTACTTATGCGGTTGTAACGACCCGTATTTTAAACTATTTCAAATTATTAAATTTAATGTGATTATTGGATAAAAATGGTTAGAAATAAAAATTTAATGATTTATTATTGTAGTTTATTGGATATAATAAGATATTGAAATAAACAATTTTAAAGATTTTGGCAATAACAACTATGAAAATGAAATTTTGAATATTGAATGTGTTTATAATCAATAAATAAACTTGAATAATAAATTTTGAATTATTTAGATGAAAATAGAATAATTGTTGATAATCAAAATTCAATTGAAATTTCATGATTTATTAATGTCATTTATTTAATAATTAAAATTGTTTAAATTTAATACTGTAGTCATTTAAATAATTGAATTATGGATTTAATATGAATGGAAATGATGTTGAGAGTTGATTTAAATTTTATTTAAACAACAACAAAGATTGTCAAACTTTAAAATTGAATTTAAAGTGATTAAATTGATTTTAAATTAATAATTCATTTAATTGACGTGTAAAACTAGATTTTTTAGGCACTCTCTTGGATTTTAACGAAACTAGCTTTATCGGATCCGTAACAGTGAATTATTATAGGATTTCAAGTTTCATAGCGATCAGACTTATCGTTTGATCGTGCAAGCTCGAAACGCATAGAAATCAATTAATGGAATTCAAATTAATATAATTTGATTTTAAATGCTAACTTCTATATACTTTTGAATTAGGGTTTGAAACTAGTTTCATTGAGTTTAAAATATTGAAAAACTAGATATATTGGATGGTCCATTTTCGTTTCGGGAACGAAACAGGCTTTTCGGGTCGTCCTTATCGTTTCGATTCAATTTGATTTGTTTTATCCATCTTTGTCTATATAAATAGATTTTTCCTCTAACCCTAGCAGCCTATTTTGATTTCTGCACGTACTTCTTATTCTCATTTGTTCCTTCCCTCTTCCCAATGTTAGAGAATCCCAAATCCTAAGTCCCCAATTCCAGATCAAACTCCGCAAACCCTATCTAATTTTATTTCTGGAAAGCTCTCGACGAGCGTAATCTACATCTGAGATTTGTTTTTTTATTTGAGGCTTCGTTTGGCTAGAAATTTACGAAGTACTCTCGACTGTCCATTCTATGTTTTAGATTTCAACGATGGATCTTCACCCATTCGTCAATCGGGAGGTGCTGCATCGTAGAGGGCGTCAAGGGCTTTCGATCCATGGGTTCGTTCATGTTAGAAGTGCCTGAAATCGCCAGAATTGGCTTCGAAGTGGCGGCGGCAGCGGAGCATGCTATGGTGACCGGAGGGGCGCACAGTCTAGGGAGGTGCAGCATGGCACAAGCATCACGGTAGTGGCATCTGATCTCGGTAGTGGTGTGCATAGGCGCATGTGGCAATGAGTTTGCGGTGGCGGCTGTAGTTGAGCATGCTCGATCGTATGTCTACTAGGGTTTGAGGGAGGTAACATAATTTCCTAATTGCCAATATATTATATTTTATTTGAAATTTAAATTTCTAATTTCTAACGCTAATAACTTTGGTATACAAACTCGGATTTGCACGCAGATTCTTCCATTGAGATCGTGTCGAAATTCCAAACAACATGGAACTAGATTGGTTGAATTCTGAGTCTATTCAAATTTTGGCGTTCTTTTGAATTTTAATTTGGCTAAAAGTCAAAGGTGAGTGCTCAAACCACTCATGAAATACTAAAATATTTTGATGTTCGTTAAATTGAAATCATGAAGTGGTAAATTTATTGATTGTTGTTTGATGGTTTAAAATTGACATTTATATTGAATTGCATCGATAATTTAATTTAATTTGACAGTTAAATAGAAATTGAAATTGACATTTAAATTGACTTTGGAATTTAATTTGCTTGTTAAACAACCGAGAATTAATAACTAGTAATCTGTCATAATATGTGACTATTTTTTATGTTGATTGTGATGGATGTGTAATGATTGATATGTTAGATGTTTGGATGTTTGTTTATGCTGATCTATTCCTGTTATTCACGCTAGATGTTTTATGCTGATTTATTCATGTTTTTCATCCTGAATGTTATGGGCATCAAATAAATCTGAAATTAAATAAATTAAAAAATATGTTAAATTGATATATACCTATGACACCTGATTTGGATTGAAATGATATATATCCATCCCTGAAATTAAAATTAAAATTAAAATTAACTGATCATTTGGGCATATGATAAAAAATTATATACGGACACCGTTGGTTGATTTTATATTATTTTCTAAAATTGTAAAGTATGTTTTGATTTAATATGATTTTTAAAATTTAATTTAAAGATTTTATTTAAAATGTATATTTTATTTAATATAAGTTTTAAAAATCTATATTCTAAAATTTAACTTATAATTTTATTTAGTTTTAAAATATGTAATTTAAATAATGTAATGTAATTAAAACACGTTAAGAAAATTAATTTAATAAAATATTCAATTTATTTTTAAAAGATTTATTTAAAAGTTTAATTTAAGATAATAAATATAGACTTTATAATAACTTTAATGGATAAAAGATTTTTATAAAAGATTTTAGAATTTCGCAAAAGGTTTTGTAAGGAATTTATAAAAGTTTTGTAAGAGATTTTATAATGGATTTTATACAAGGATTTTTATAGCAGATTTTTATAAAGGATTTAATAATGGTTTAATAAAGGAGTTATAAAGGTTTTAAAGGATTTTATAAAGGGTTTTATAAAATAACTTGTACAAAGGGATTTGGAAGCGTTTTAAAGGAATTTGCATAGAAGTTTATGAAAAAGGGAAGAGTTGTAAACCTGTTTTGGAATTTATAAATAGCTTTATAAATGGTTCTAAAGCATATAAATAATATACAAATGGTTTAAGAGAGATTTTAAATTATTTCCGAAATTGAGTAAAAGAAATTTTCTCGATATTTATGAATTTATTTATACCGTTGGAATAAATAAATGGATATCATGATATGAAGGTATAAACTGTTTTCAGGATTTATTATTAAAAATATTTTATAAAATGACCACGGTGTGAAATAAGTGGTTGATTGTTAAAGAAACCGGGTCGAATATTGTCATACTCTCTGCCAATTCTGAAACCACTTTAACAATTTTGCATGTTGTGGAGAATCCAGAAACGAAGTAGGATGGTTTAGAGAACGCTACTGGTATATGGTAAGAACGCAGCCCTGACCTTCAGGTCAACTAGATATGACTAAAACAAGAGCTATCCTGGGCCAAGTGAGGTTGTTCCTCCAATCGGGCATGCTTCTTCGATACCATATATTGATTGGTGGTCACCCTCGATTTGATTGTAGGAGTGTGTCTCGAGGTGGCGGTGGTAGCTGCTATGTGTTACCACCAGTTCGGATATGCAAAATGGTAGAATCATACTCTGGGCATTGCCTCGCGTGCCTTGTCATAAGCCTTATCGAACTCACTATGATTTTGGTTCGGGTCGTACCTATGGAGCGCAACCTAATAGCCCACCAGTTTACGATGGAGTTTATAGTACTGGATAGAATACGATGCTTATATAAAATGTGTTAAGGAAGATATGGTTAACGGCATTTTCAATATTATACTTTACTGATAGACACTACATGTATACCGTATACTACCACATTAGATAGTTTGACAGATCCTTAAGAGATGGAAAAATCTCATAACATCTTTTAAGTTATTGTACTCACGTTATACACCGGATAGGAAATGAAAACCCCGTAACATCTCTGATGTCATTACACTCATTTTCCACGTGATATTGATTTGACTTATATGAGGAAATTTTAGTTCAAACTCAAGTGTTTTGTCTTTCATTACGCTCGGGTCAGCCTGAGCATTTCAGTGTTGAAGACATTATTTTTGGAGGATGGAGGCAGAGATTGGTATACTATTTATTATATATTTATTCCACTACATCATGTTGTTTCGCTGCATTATCCTATTATACATGCAGTATGTAGCTCTGATTGTATTGTAAAAGTGAAATCAAATGTTATTTTTAAAACAGCTCCATGAACTGTTTATTTGGTTATTATATTTTGTTGTTTCACTGCGAGATTCTGTGTTTTGTATTTTTCATCTTCTTTTCACTTATTTTCTTATTTACCTCGTTGACAGTCATCGCTTTTGAATGGTTTGAGTTAGATATGTGTGGTTTATTTTCGATTTAAACCGTCCAAAAAAGTTGGATCGTCACAACAGCTATAGTTCCATTTAAGACATGCAATTTTATACTGCATTTTAGTGAAGCAATTATAAAAATTACTGATATTTTAGTGGTGCAGTTTTTAACGGCATTTTAGAAATGCAGTTAAAAATTGCATCATAGTGCTGTAGTTTTTAACCGTATTATAGAAATGCAGTTTTTAACTACATTATGTGCGGTTGTTAAGTGCCGTTTTTAACTTCATTACTAAAATGCAGTTAAAAATTGCATTAATTAGTGTAATTTTTAACTGAATTTCTAAAATGCCGTTAAAAGCCACACCAATTAAATGAAGTTTTCAACTGCATTAGTAAAATGCAGTTTTTGCATTCAATGGTGTATTAAAATGCAGTTTTTAACTGCATTTTTGTAATGCGGTTAAAAAATATTAAAAATGAAGTTTTTAACTTCATTACTAAAATGCATTTAAAAACCGTTATTTAAAATTATGTTTTTAAAATGTTATTTTTAGATATCAACAATGTATATCATTGAAAAATTTGCTAAATTTGTGATTAACGGTGTAATCGATTCTTGAATCTGGTTGATCTACAAAAAGTTATCACATTTTGAAGATTGAAAATAAATGAGTTGATGAATGCTAGTCGGGTGTGATGCTAGAGCAGTAGAGACCTAATTTATCTTTACTACTAATAAAGAAAATTGATTGAAATAATTTACTTAGTGTCCTTTTCAAATTCAAAAAATGCCCTGGCTTTCCGTTCACATATTTTGCACTCAAACAAAATATTATCAACATATATAATAATACACATGAGCGCAAAGCATGGGCTCATATTTACTCTGTATTTTTTTTCTTTTTTTTGAAATTCAGACAATGGCCTTCGTATGTATGTACGTACGGCGAGTTCGCGAACGTAAATGAGATACATATGGTATGTTAATATTCCACACTCACTTTTAACGGGCCGTTCATCTCTTAGGTTATATTCGCTGTAAAAATCTATATCTTGGTTGATGCGGGACTGGCTAATCAATTAATTATACAACTAATCTTAACTTTTTAATTTCTACCACACCTTACCTAGCCAACTCACATTTTCTGTTTAATCTCCATGTATTCTTTCAGTAACATTACATGATTATGCCGATGATGTTGCTTCCCCATGATTTTGGTAATTTGATTTATTTATTTGTTTCCTTAAATCTGATTGATATCAAATCCAGCGAGCCAGCTGCATAATAAAAAGATTTTGTTCTGCTAACACTCGACTAAAAATTTTGAAATTCACAAATAATAGAAGAGAAAAGAAACATATCATAATTTTAGAGATGTACTCTTTATAAGCTTCTATTTGTTCATATGCTCACATTCATTTTAAATCCATTAATTTTCATCAATTAATCCTTATATTTCAAATTATACCATGTAAATTACCGTGTTGGATCCATGTACTAGATGTTCCATGAGCCATGGGAGTCAGAAGTCTTCCTCTTTGTTCAATGCTGGATAATATTTGATATGTTCAATTTCCACTGAAGGACTTTGGTAGTAGTAAAATAGTGCAATAATTTTGCTTTGAAGAGAAAATTTCTTCAATATTGTAAGTTGTAACTATAATGTTATTTACTGAATACCACCATTAAATTGAACGATTAAACGGTGATGAGGTTCAATACCATCATTTTAGATGTGCCTACTAGAAACTACCTGATCATAACGAACTACCTCTTCAAGTATACGTGCTAATTCGGTATTTTGTCCATGTTGGACTATTTTTAATTTTATAAGGTTACATAATTGGATAGTACTATCATGCATATATAAATTTAGCAGTATTAATACTATGAAAATCAGTATAAAATTATTTATTTTTTCCATCCTTTAACGTGTAACGTTAAATTGCAGTCTGCCCCATGCATAGTACAACTATTCAGAATGTCACATCTACAACACCTCTAACAGCTTAACTGATAAAGCTTCAAGGAGAAAAATTATAAAAATTATGACAATTGATGTAATAACTTGCACAATGAAGCATATGAATTTCTATGAAATAAACGCTATCATCTAATAAAACTATTTTTAATCGGGGTGTGGATAGCTAGCTGGTATATTATTCTTTTAGGCTGTGTATGCATTAATTTCAGATATATTTCATTCAACGTTATGTTGAGGAAGACATTAACTACTATAATTTTGTTTGGTATATGACAGTAATTATTCAAAATTAAATCGTGTGCACTAGCAAGTTTCACATGGTACTCTACCAGCGAGATAGCAGCTGCACATGATCCATTTACAACTTGAAATTCCATGCTCTCTCTTGCCACAGTTTCTCCAAAGTCCCTGTAGTGAAGTACAAATATAACTTTTAGATATGGTATCAAACCCAAATGGAAGTAGATGTAGATAAACAATTTTTTATATTAGAAATACCTTTAGCTGTAGAATCTAATTCCTTTCGCTTGAGCATCTGCAATTAGTTTGGAAATTTCATCTTCTACTGTCCCTTCTTCAAGAAAAAGTGACATTCACCTTTCCCTTGCACCTTCACTTTACCTTTAACACCTTAGATTTACATTTTCTCTTCTTCGAATTGTCCGAGGAAGAGAAACCATCAACAGCAAATAATACGCTTGGTTCCTTCATGAACGTACACTTAAACGCCCTTAACATATCAAGGAGTCCCACAATAGTACATAGTACACTACGGTGAGTTCATATGAAAGTACAGTATGAAGAGATCGAACCATAGAGCTAGCAATACAAGAATCAAATCAGTCTAAAGCGCCGTCTCAAGCTAGTTTCAGTTCGACCAACCTTTCAATGTACTCAAGCTTAGTACTTGAAAAATATTGTCTATCATTTCTTAGAAAAGCACTATTATGACTGTAAATGGTTTTAGGACTATCTTGGTAACTAATACTAGCACTAAAATTAGTATACATGAATGCATATCTAGTATTATATTTACTATTAGCTTGTTTATAGTCTAAACCCCTTTTTTCATTGTGAGCTTTCGAAATTTGTAACTAAGGAAGATAAGGTTTCTTTAAACTTGTTAAAATTTAAGATTTTTTCATTTAATCTTTCAAAATTTTCTTTAGAATCACAAACTTCTTTTTGCAAAATATTGTTATTATCTTTTAATACTCACGTTCTTTAGATAATTCTAAGTTCTTTCTAATTAGAGCTTCATTCTCTTTTCAAGAGACAAAATTAAAGAGCTAGAATTATTTAAAGAATTTTTAAAAAGAATATTTTTATTTTGCAAAACATTGATTTCCTCCAAAAGATCCTTTTTTTTATTTTTAGGTGCTCATGTTCTTTTTGTAGGAAACTTTTTTGTAAAACAAGTTCTTCTACCGTATTTAAAAAAAAAATTAATTTGTTTTACCAAAAATTATTTTCCTCTTTTAAATTGGAAATTTCTTGCTCACAATTTTTTAACTTAGCTACTGTAATTCTATTAATTTTATTCAAAGTTTTACAATCTTTTGAAAATTCATCATATGCTAACAAAAGATCTTTATATAAAGAATCTAAGCACACCGATTGTGATCTGAGTTTAGTCATGAAGTATTTGTTTGTTTGCTCCTTTAGTTTTTCTTTATTGCTCTTCCTCTTTCTACTGCCTTGACTAGCTCTCTTTATAGTCATTTATTCTAGGATATTATTATGATCTCTAGAAACCAGGCTGTGATACCAAGTGAAAGTGTATATGGATCAAGTACTATGAATAATTTTCTAAATTTATATCAAACTGGCAGTATAAAAATTGCAATAGAAATAAATATTATAAGGTAAAGTGCACCAACGATTTTTATACTAGTTCCAACTCTCGTTCTATATCCAGTTCTAGACTTCTTCTAGAATTAACTAACAAACGTCACTTAACCTTAGTGTACTGATGATCGTTCTCCTTTGTTAGTTGTGCTCAAGTTGACTTCTTAAAGCTTTTTCCTCCAAGTAGATTGAATATAATTGTATGTGTATGATTGTATAGTTGTTGCCATCGAAATTAAGGAATGGTTGTTCTAATAGTTTAATTATTATCTAAATTTGGACATTTTGAAGTATAATTTTTTTGAAGTTTTACAACTTGAATCCAGAAATTTTTATTTTGTTAAAGCGAATATAATTGTTCGAGAAATTTATTGTTATCGATATGGCATTAATAATGAAACGTTGATAAAAAATATTGTATTGACTATAAAATAACATTATTGAATGGTATTATTAATTAAAATTAATAGGTATTAATGATAAAAAAAAGTAAGCTTTACTAATAATAATAACGACGACAACAGTATATGATATTATTTTTTTATTGCTTTACGAATGAACAATAATAAATTAGATGATAGTAATATACTATATTACTAATAATGTTTGGCTTTATTAAAAAAAGAATAGTATTCTATTGTGCGAGAAATACTATAATTTTTTTTATATGTTTAGTGTAAAAGATGGTTATTTGAAAATTCAAAATTGGATGTACTATAAAGGCAACGAAAGATGAATGATACCATTACACAAACGGCGTGGAAGCACTCCTAAAAGCGAAATCTTGTAATAAAACAAATATAAATGAAGTCTGATGTATGTGTTTGAAATTTTGTTGTCTGAAACTTCTAGTGTATTATACTGTGATGTTACATTTACATGACTATGGTTTTACATCAAGCTGTCATGTGTAGATATATCATGGAGAAGATCACATTGTACATGGAAAAACCATAAATATAGATGTAGATTACGATGAAGATATCGAAGAAAAAGAATGACCGACGTAGTTATTGATGGTGTTATTCCATGTATGTGGACCGATGAACCAAATTTGGAAGAAGAACTTGTCCTGAAAGCAAAAAGGTTTTTAACTTATATGAAGCATCAGAATGACCACTGTATAAAGGACGTAAAACGACACATTTGTCAACGAATCTAGATGGTCGCTATACGATCTGAATACAATGCATCAAAACACTTAATTAACGTAATTCTTAGTTTATATAAAGAAATGCTTCCAACTGGCAACGTATTAATAGAGAACTAGTATTCACTTAAAAATGATGTCTCTACTTTTCGACTACCATATAAAAAAATGTACACATGTCCAAGTGGACACATGTTTTATTGGAAGGCTGATGAAAATGTGACGTAAATTCTATAAACAATCGAGATATAAGTTGATAAAAACCAAAAGTAAATGTGTAACTTTCACCAAAATGCATTATTTCTTGATTACACCTATATTGCAAATGTTATATGCAT
Organism: Allium cepa; assembly: GCA_030765085.1. NCBI lineage: Eukaryota > Viridiplantae > Streptophyta > Magnoliopsida > Asparagales > Amaryllidaceae > Allium > Allium cepa. The sequence continues at coordinate 371,305,693 of CM060944.1, read as the reverse complement.
TTGTTGCTACCAAAAACAGATGCGGTAGTATTGTGAATGATAATGAGATGAACGTATTTTATGTAATACTTTAAATAGAGAAGCTTGGAATCATTTCGATAACATATATCGTGATTTTGCTACGAAATCTCATGATGTAGGACTTGGCTTGTGTTCAGATGGTTTTGCACCATTTGCTTCGTTCAGTCAACCTTATGTAACTGTTCATGGACCTAAAAATCTCGAAAGTGGAATAGACGTGTACTTGCGGCCTTTGGTTGATGATATATTTGTTGTGATATTAATGTTGTTTGGTTAAAAAAATTAGTCGTTGTGTGATTTTATTATATTATTGTCGTACATTAGTATATTACTGTGTTATTCAATATGGATTTAGTTGAAATAGTGTTAAGTTATGTATGTGTGGCTGAAGGTAAGAAATATAGCAGAAATGCTGCAAAAATATTTGAAGGACGGCGTCGGTAAACCAAAATTTGACATTTTGGGATGGCATCGGTAAAAATGTCAGATAGTCATCAGGAGGGAACCATACAGTGTCGGTAGATGTAAGGACCTGTTTCTTCAACCCCTAGAAATCGACACTAATACATCCTCGATATTCACGTGCCGTAAATCCAAGTGTCAGAGAATCGGATTCTTAAGGGTAAGAAAGAAAATAAGACAGGACAGAATCTCACATATGTTATTTCAACAAATAACCATTACAACGAAAATTAAAATACATTTGTCAGAGATAAACATGGACAATTATAAATTCATGTCCTTACAAATTTGCAGAATACTATAGTACAAGAAATGTGATAGAAATAGATAAAAATCTTCAGTAAAATCTTCTAACTCCATGCTTCAAGCTCCATCCAGCTTCTTCAAAGCTAAAACTGAATACTAGGCTGCTAGAGGAAAATTAAGGCATCCAAAGTTTAAGTAAAAGGAAAAATAAACTCCGGGTCAGTCATGGGACCGATGTGAGAACTCAAGATATGCATTTCAAAAACAAAATTGTATCTCATAAGGCCACGTCACACATAAACATAGAACGAGATTTTACCTTATGATAACCAAAACATTTCATGTCAAAATACTTAATATTATTTATAATGACATATCTTTGAAAATATTTGCAAATAAACTTATCAATCTTAGCCGAAATTGTTACATTGATTAAATTCCAGCAATACTAACCACAAACATGGGTTCTATAGACAAATTGGCAGGCACTTATTGGAGAATGAATTTTCATACAAATGACTAAATGAAGGGACTACCTTCCGGCAGTACATCTCTAGAGGAATGTACCGAGGTCAACATAATTTCTGCACCTCTACCAACACAAGACTGGCCTTTAGATTTTACCGAATATGTCATCACCCAGGTTGTTGCCGACCTACCCGAGGTACCTCGTAGCATACATCCATTTTAGTTTACACCTCGAACGTCATAGCGACAAGAAATGTATCTAGAAGGGAATGATCATACCCTAATGGTTGCGAACCACATAGCCTTGCTGCATCCGACCATGTTTCAATCATTTTCGGGTGTGAGGCCTGAGGTAATGTTTACCTTTGAATGCCACACTACCATTCTATCAACCACTTGTTGACTTTCACAAACATACAACCTCCGAGCTCATACATCTCGGAGAAGGGTGTTAACCTAAGAGAAGTTGTCATCTCCGCCACCAAACAGATGTATGTTTATAAAGGTCAACGATGTAAATCTCAAGAATGTAATGTCAGACATCCATCCATACAAGTTCGTTCTAGAATTGAACGAAACCGAAGGTACTCTTCTACCATACCTTATCAGGAATTAACCATCAGATTAGTAGCAAGAAGTCCTTGCATCCCAAAAAATTTCAGAATGAAGGGACCGCCGCTACTTTAGTAATTGGGACTAACCAGAATTATCAACAAGTAGTCCTTTCATCCCGAAAATCCCCAATCTTCATTCTTTATTTTCTCTATCAAGTCTTCATTTATCAAATGCATACATTAGTTCGAAGTGGTTTTTAGTTAGGGTTTTCCCCAGATCCGACCCTGGTTCCTTCTGACAATTCATCGATAAAGAGGTTCTGTGAATATGGAATCATACTCTAATTGATTAAGTTTTTTTTATCGAAAATCTCCCTCGAAGATATATATTTTTGAAACATTCTTTTCAATATATACGGAATTATCAAACCACTCGAATCCAATCTTTGATTACTTAAAACCATTTTTAAACTTGGACTAATTCGTAATCATTTCTTCTTTTATACTTAGGGAAATAGTCCCAAAATCATTTCATTTAAATCTTAACAAAGATTTCCAAATTCAAAACTCATACTTTTGATTGAGTTAAAACCACCTTATCTAGGATGTTAATCCCAGTAAATAGTAAGTGAGCAAAATCTGTAGTAATCACTTAATCCTACTCAATATCAATCCCGTATTCAACAAATACTATGGGCGAAATAACGGCGAAATCACCTTTTAAATTCCACGAATAGTACGAGTTCTCGAGATTTGACATCAAGTACAAGATCATCTCCATAAAATCAAGTTGTAATTAAATTTGGGAAATTAAATATTTTTATACTTAACTCGTTTCCAACATTTGACCTTATCTATCTCTCGCCCTGGGAAGAGGCCAGGTGAGCCAGGAGCATCGGCTGCTCCTGAACATCTCCTTAGTTTAAGCAATTTTTGATCAAATCGACTTTTTATTATTTGAAAATCCATTTTTATTGCTCAAATCTCTTTCAAAACATTTTAAAAGATTTATTTTACATTTTTAAACAATTTTAAACATCAATTTTAAAGAAATCCAGTTTTTGATTCCGAACTGCAAATTCATGATTTTTCAAAAACTTGTTTACGCATATTTGAAAATCTATTTATCGAAATCTCGATTTTGCTTACTTCATTGGAAAAACTGTGAATATAATAATTCCAAAATTCTTATCTCGAAGAATTATGATATATATTCCAACTTTTACACTTGTTTGGCTTTTATAGCGTGAAATCGTGAATTCCCTTTACGCAACGCGCTTATTTTTAACCAAATTTTCTATTTGTTTTCAAGCTTCACCAAAACACTTTTAAATGTACAAACATTTCAAATAGATTTTAAACCATTTGTAAAAGGTTTAACACTTCCATACACACCATTTCATTAATTCAAGGAAAGTATTTTCCTATGTGCTTATCGACGTGCACATTCCTGACTTGCATATATATTCAACAAAAATAGTGAAGAAAGTTAGGCTAGAGTGAAGAAAGTGAAAAAAATGCGATAAGAGGGTGAGCTATTTATAGCCAAAGGAAGAGTACAAAGGAAGTCATCCACACGTCATCACTTCATGGCTTCTGCAACACACCTCCCCTCCTTCCTAGGCCAATAAAATCATTTCCCCCCATGTGCCCTTCACTTCCATCCACTTAATGTATGTACAAGTTGACTTAAGAAAGCTTAAGGAAGAAGCTTTATACAAAATATCTTAGATTTTTATACCATGTATGTTTTTGTAAGCGTAAGTATATATGTATGTATACATGTGTTCATGTGCATGTTTGTATGCATTTGTATGTTACAGATGTCTACATGATATATAAACAATGTTGCAATGATTCTGAACAACTTTCGTTCGATAAACCGTTATTGATCAAAGAATCGGTTCCCAGTCACATTTTCAATTCTTTGACATCCACATTTTTGTAAACAAAATTCAAAAATTAATTTCTTATCATTTTAAATGAATTAAAATGATCGCATTTCATTTATAAAACTATGTGAATGTATATTAACAATTGTTTACAAGAATCGCTGTTATACCAATAAAGCGATATCGATTTTTTTCTTATATTTTCAAATCAAATATTTCTCTTTATAAAACAATTATAAATGATTTATTATAACTTTATAACTATTCAAAATGAATTATAACCTTTTTAAAATCATTCTTTTAATACTTATAATAATTATTTAATCATTCACTACAAGGAGATTAATGATTTTCGACGGCTGATAATCGTCGGCGGCCGTCGGAAGCCGTCGGCGGCGTCGGAATATACTGCGTCGGGGAGCAGTATTTCCGACGGCTTCCGACATAGGGTGTCGTATCCTGTTCCGACGGAATTCGATGGCTTCCAACGGCTTCCGACGGATCCCGACACATGTCGGTATCCGTCGGAAGCCATGGGAAATGAAGTGCTACAGGCTGTCGGTAACCGTCAGAAGTCGTCGAAAATTTTGACCTGTAAACTGTCGGGATCCGTCAGAAGCCGTTGGAAATCTGCTATTTTTTTTGAATTCTGCTGCAAATATAGCCTTCCATCCATATTTCTCTTCCAAACACTATTACATCAATACTGCACAATCCAGTATATAATATTCCAACCAAATATCAAAACACAAACTACAAAATATTCAATAAACACACAAATAAATAAAATTACATCAAAATAAAATACATAATATACATAAGCATTCCAACATTAGCAATAACCCTAACAATAAGTGTTCTACCATGTTATAAATACACAAAATCATCAACATCCTCATCCACGTCCTCATACAACCACAAAACCAAATGTATCAAACATAATTATATAAAAATCAACAATTAACTCCACCGTCTACCAAATCATTCAAAACTAAAAAAACATACCTGAACAAGCAAGCAGGCAATGAATCAATCTCCTCCAGATCCAGAGCCAGCCGGGGAAGGGAAGCGGTCACCAGACTGCTGCATGTACTCTAGCAACCGTGTGGTCTGCATGGATTGTTGGCGGTCCTGCTCCTCCAGTTGGGACACTCTAGTCCGCAATTCTTCTATATCTGCTAGATCGCTCTGAGCTCTACTCCGCCGTCCTCCACTCTGACTACTGGCCTGCAATAATGGAAAAATGAATAAAATCCAAGTTTATTGTTATGGAAAGGTCAAAATATCATATTTGAAGTATTTTAAGATAAAATAAATTATTTACCACTTGATTGCCAAATCCGTATCGTCGACCATGCTATGTTGGATCCATAACAGACTCAAAAATATTGTCCTCCTCATCAGTCGTTAGCTGATCTCGACCCTATCAGCAAGGAGTTTCTGCCGCTGCTCCATAAACTTCTGCTGCCTTAACAAATTAATAATATCATATCTTATTTCATTATAGTTTAACAAGAAAAACAATAACTAATACTGAATAAAATGAAATATGCTTACATGGCTTTTACTTGATTTATCGTCCTGCCATGTATACGAAACAGTCCCATCTGGATTAACATGCTCGACAGCATGCGTACGGGTGAACACGTCCATATACCCCACAGGACCATGTGCCTCAGCTTCTTGAAGTTGATTGTTACATACAATTATTATACATTTAAAATTATATAGCATAAACTATTTGCATTTATTATTCAGTAAATTTACCAACTCCTGCCGATACTGCTGAAACGACTTCGTTCCTCCACGATGAGTGACGGGATTCTTATTTCTGTTTGTAGAGTTTCTATCCGACTCTACCTGTACATTCAAAATTCGATACATTATTTTTCGATCATGTCAAATTAATAATTCAAAAAAATTTAGTATACTTGCCTTCGTCTCGTCTGTCTCCAAGTATCTCAACCAAGCGTGTCACACGCTCTCCCCTATCCACCGTAGCTTCTTACCAGATTTCTTAATCTCAGATATCGTGTCCCTATAGTTCTTGCGCATCTTCTTCATCCAGTATCCTCGTGCCAGCATCATATCGTCTGTCTGGATGTCTATCTCAGCCCGTGTTTCACGATAAAAAGTAAAAAAAAAAGATTACACTTTAAATGATAAACAGTAGAAAAACGACAAAAACGAATTAAAAATGGAAAACAGAAAAATATACATAGTATGACATCCTTCCATATACACTCTATGACGTGAGGAGGGATGTTATCCCACTTCGGCCAGCAAGCACTCATTCTACTGCGATAAGAAGCTTTAGAGACATCCAACACAACCTTCGAGGGAAGTAGGTCGAACTCGCTGTTTTTAAATACGATATAGATAAGTACGTACATGTATCATAAAAAAAATAAGATGCTGAATAAATTTAATTCTTACCTCTCTGCTCTAGGGACTAACGAAATTACTAGACACTGTGGCTCTTACGATGGGTCACTGCCATCGCCTCCTAATGATCGGGAAGAGCTCCTACCTCTATATGACATTATGATAAACCTGTGACATATATACACATCATTATATATGAGTATAATAACATGATAATGAAATATATTTCATATGAAAATGACATCAACAGTATAAATTGCTTAATTAATGACTGAAATGGAAATATAAATGGAAGTGTGTTATACCTGATTCATAATGAGTGTACTCTTCCGACGATAAGCGGATTTCATTGAATTTTTAATAAAAATTGCTAAATAAATGACAACTGGAAATGACATAAAACATATAAACAATGGTAAATGTATTTGGTTTCATAGTTACATCAATTTTATAATACATCAAAAATTCAACATAGTTACATCAATTGCAAAAAAACAGATTCAGATCTTCTGATTCAGATTCGGTCTCGTTTTCTACGATATTTTCCTCTCCACTGTCAAACGCTTCTACCAAAACATTTTATTCACCGATCAAAGGACCAAAATATGTATGATCATCTGTAATTATTATTTCGTTATTTTGCTCAAGATCTGCCTGATAAGCTTGTTCGTCCAGAATATTCTTCCCATCGAATGTGAATTCGGCCTTTGTTTTAAAAACTGCAGATCAATCTACTTTATCTCTTTTTAGAGACGGATAAGGAGCGTAATAAACTTGCAACGCTCGTTTGGCTAGTATAAAAGAATCATACTTGTGATAGTGCGATGTATGCTTTATTTCGATAAGATTATAATCCTTGTGCACATTAATTTCAGAATCTGGAACATTTCTAAACCAATTGCATCTAAATAGAAACACCTCCTCCGCGGGTCGTAAGAAATATGCCAGTTGCAAAAAATTTGTTAGAACGCCATAAAAATCATTTAAGTGATTTTCTGGATCGTCACTACCTTTTACAAATACACCAGTATTATTTGTTAATTTTTCTGCATCGTATTCTTTGGTGTTAAATTTATAACCATTGACGAAATATATTAGATATGTCTTGACCACTCTTTCTGGTCCCATCGCAAGATGTTTCAACCCTTCGTCAACAACACAATTTCTCGACTCATAAACGTAATTTGAAAACCAACCGGAAAATTCTTTACTGAGATCTCCGTTCGGATGTTCACGTTCATAAACACTGTTTATATAAACAAATTATTACATTAGGTTATACATGCGTATGCATTATAGAAAAGAATAAAACACAAATTATTATTTCAGATTACCTAACAAACGATGCAACCTCGGCACAATTTAGAAGAATATAAGTGTGTGCTACATGAAGATCTCTATTGTCTAGCCATATTTCTACACATTTTTCAGAAGGCCGACTATGTTGTCTAAAAATAGATAACATTGCTTGAGAGGACTCTTATTCATCGCCTTCGTCATTACGAGGAACACTTTCAAATGAAATATTCACGTGGTCACTGAAATAGTGAGAGAAAAAGAATGAAGCTTCTTCTTCGATGTAAGATTTACATATCGAACTTTCAACTCGTGCTTTTTGCCTCACTTTTTTCTTCAGATGATTCAAATATCCATGCAAAATTAATTTATATTAACTTCATCTTTCAAATGCAATTAAATTACGTGATAACATATTACATACCTCTCAAATGGATACATCCATCCATATTGGATAGGACCCCGAAGTCGTGCTTCATATGGGAGATGAACAGGTAAATGTTCCATTACATTAAAAAACCCGGCGGAAATATTTTCTCTAATTTGCAAAGCAATATAGGAATGTCCACTTAAAGTTTACGTAAATGTTGCACTTTAAAGTAATCGAAAAAAGCTCTTTATAAAACATACTAAGCTCCGTTACTACCTTCCAAACTTTTAACGGCAGTAGTTCTTTGAACATAACGGGAAATAAATTTTCCATCATTATGTGACAGTCGTGACTTTTCATTCCGCTCAATCTACCATTTTTAAAGTTAACACATCTACGAAGATGTGATGATATACCATCAGGAAGTCTTAACCCTTCCACCCATTTTAACGCAGCTTTAACTTGATTATTATCTAATTCGTAACATGCTTTGGGTTTTTTACTGTCATTTGGTTTCATATGAAGCTCAGGACGTTTGCATAATTCTTCTATATCACGTCTTGATTTCAAATCATCCTTCGTCTTCCCTTTCACATTCAAAATTTTGTTAAAAACATTATCAAATACATTTTTCTCATTGTGCATCACATCTATGTTATAACGAAGCAGAAGATATTTCCAATACGGCAACTCCCAAAAAATAGTTTGTTTGCACCAGTTATGAACAACTAATTTACCTTCAATTTCTGTTTGCTCGCCAGTTTCATATATCTTTGGAGAGTCCCTAACAAGTTCATATATGTCTTCGCTTGACCATATCGTTGGTGGTTGTCTGGTTTCTACTCTATTAGCTAAAAAGTTTTTCTTGTCTCCTTTGAAGGAATGATTTACATGGAGAAAATATCGATGACAGTCAAACCATGAAATTTTATTACCATGAGGTAAAGAAAATGCTCGTGTTTCATCCATGCAATATGGACATGCTAGACGACCGGCAGTACTCCATCCCGAAAGCATTGCATAGGTAGGAAAATCACTTATAGTCCACAATAAAGAAGCAAACATACGAAAAAATTTCTTCTTGGACACGTCGTATGTTTCTACTCCTTCGTTCCACAGTATTTCTAACTCCTCAATCAACGATTGTAAATATACATCGATTCCTTTTGTCGGATCGTCGGGGCCAGGAACGACAATAGTAAGAAACATATATTGCATTTTCATACACATCCATGGAGGTAAATTATACGGTGTGACGATAATGGGCCATGATGAATATTTAGAACCAAATTGAGAAAATTGAGAAAAAACGTCCGTATATAATCCTAATCTAACATTTCGACTCTCCGCTGTAAAATTTGGATACGTTTTATCGAAATGCTTCCATGCTTCTTCATCGGCCGAATGTGTCAACGTACCCTCTTCCTCCGTTCTCATGCTATGTCATCTCATATTAGATGCAGTTACAGAGTATGCATATAATCTTTGAAGTCTTGGAGTTATGGGTAAGTAATGCATACGCTTGTACGGAACTTCCTCCCCCTTCTTTTTTCTTGGTTTGTATCTCTTCTGGTTACAAACTTTACAATTTCTAAGGTTTGCGTCTTCTTTCCAAAACAACATACAGCCTTTTAAACATGTATCTATTTTCTGATAAGGTAAACCAAAAGCCGACATAAGTTGTTTAACTTCATAGTGATTTTCACACATTAGATTTTCGGGTGGAATATGTCTTTTTGCAGCTTGTACAACAGCCGTAAACCCAACTTCAGTGATGCTGTTTTTTGACTTCATCGCAATGTATTCTGCGATTACTGACAGCTGAGTGCCGCTTTTACAACCATCCCAAATAGGTTTCTTAGCAGCATCTAGTAAATCATAAAATCTTTTTGCTTCAATATTTGGTTCTTCAACATTTCCATCATCGTTGTCAACTTCAACCATAGGAAACATTGATCGTGCTGCATCTTCGACCATATTTTCTGTACGAGTCGTCGAAACTATTTCGTTAACGACACTTTCAAATTCTACAGAAGTATTTGCTACAACTTCTCCATGCCGATCACAAACATAATACTCGGATACGTAACCGTTTTGGCACAAATGAACTTTCACAATATCTGGTAACAAATACTTCAAATGTCTATACCTACTACATGGACAACGAATTTCTGGATCGTTTCCGTTCTTACTTAAAGCGAATTCAACAAACACGTTTATACCATTATGAAAATCTTCTTTTATTAAGCCCCTCAGTCCTTTTCTTTGGTACATCCATCTTCTCCGATCAACAACATAATCAATCATTTTTCCTATTTGACAAAATAAGAAGTTCAAAATTTAATATTTATTTTCAAGAATACAAATTCGAAAAAGATTATTTTCACGGTCGTATAATATTTGAATTTAAAGAACAACTTCATAAATTTAAAAATATTTTCAAATAGGGCACATTTTATTTTTCAACATATCGATATAAAAAATTGTATAATTTTTTTTCATTAGTCAGGCATCCTACTTTCCATTACAAACACAGTAAGCATTTACATTTCGTATATTACTTCGTCTCAAACGATTCAACAAAATTTCGGTAGCATTTCCCTTTTGTTCCCTGCATTGTACACAAATGTGTATACGTAGGAAACAAAAAAGAAAAATTAGGCCGAAATTTTATGAACCATTTGAGACGAAGTAGTATACAAAATGTAAATGTTTACTGTGTTCATAACTTGTCCAATACAGGGACAAATCCAACAGACATTGTACCAGATGAATATAAATGGTCGTTTTTTGAAAAAAACGACTATTTATACAACGATCATGTACAACACTCGTCAGACGGGGCTAAAACCTCTCTAAGAGACATTTGTCAATTACATGCGTGCAATTTACGAAAAAATACAGTTTTACTAACTGTTCACATTTACAAAAATATATATTAATTTAACACATTTATTCGACGTATTACATCAACTTAAGGCTGGTTTAACATTTTTGTCATTTTTCAATATACACAATTATAATTTAGACTCATGCATTTTTTTTTGTTTCATAAGTCAATACATGCACAATATAATACTCCTAGCTCATTCATTCATTTTATCTTATTCCAACTAACACAATACAATGATAGCAGCGCTACATACATATACAATCGTAGAATCAAGGCATGCACAACGATTTACATATACATGAACAACCACAAATTATACATATTTTTCACAATTTCACGATAAAAGATGAAATAGGTAAACATTGTGATGCTATAAACCGTTATTACGCTATTGGAAACAATTGCAATCACTAATTCGTCCTAATTTACCAATTTATGCAAATATAGAATTATGGTAAAAACTGAATTTTTCACAAAAATAAGAAATTATACCTGAGATTAAGAGTAATAGAGTTTGATTAGGCACCCGTTGAGGATCTGGAAGCTGGAAATTAGAGATTGGAAGCTTGGAGAAAGGAATTGGGGTTTTTTGGGTTAAATTTTCGTATGTGATAATGAGGAAGAAGAGGGATCGGGCGAGCCCTGTAATTTGCAGATTTCCGACGGCTTCCGACGGCCTTCGCCGTCGGAAATCAGCTGTCGGAAGCCGTCGCCCCTAGCTATCGGACCGAGAACCTTTTCTAGTAGTGATTGAATCTAAATTTAAATTAAATAAATCAATTATCATATTTAAGGGCATTTTTAACAATGTCAAAAAATACATTTTATTTTCAAAAACAATTCAATTGATTTTATTCTGTATTCTTGTTTAATTATAAAAATAAGTATATGTATCCAGCTCTGTGCGCGACGGTTTACAATTATAGAGTTGTTTACTGATAATACATTTTCCAACTATTTTATTGATTTAGATTTCGAGGAAAATATTTTTATAAATACTTATTCAAAATAAGATTACTATTACTTATCATCACTCAAAAAAACATTATTTATATCATCAACCTTTTATTTAAAAATAAATATAATTTATCAAAATGATAAATTTGTCGGTCGCTATAGTACGTTAGCGTTGCAAGGTCGTCGACATGAGGTCAATAAGGCAACATCGTCGTGGTATCGGAACTTGTTATCGATACGACATGGGTAAATTACCATACAAATGTTGTTGACAATGTGTCAAAAAAGCTGTTTCCGATTTGGTATTTACCAACGTCACATATGATATTGGCACATTGTCGAAAAAGCTGATGTCATAATGGGATCGGCAAAGTGTCCATTTGTATTAGTGAAAGTTAATTGTTGTATTTATCAATTTGCAACAAAACTTTATCCATTTTTAGAAGAAAAAAAGTACGTTAAAACACACTGATTAAGTTTTAATTTATATACTATATTTTATGCAGTATATATTGTAATTAGAAGATGGTGTTCAATGAAAATAGTATATTATTCTTTATTTAAATTATATCGCTTACATAAAAAAAAGTCAAATACACAAACAAACAAAATATACGTTTATATTTTATATATTAAATATGGGTGACAATTATGATATACCACCAAATATGTGTGACAATTAACTATCGAGTCGGCCCCAGACCTAACCTGGTACAGATTGAGTTTCATCGAATTCAAACTATACATTTTAAAATCTAGGCCCGACCAGAATTTATTTGTGTAATAACACTAAAAATATTTTTTTGATGTTTTTTAGTTTGGTCTTCAGATCGAGTAGGTTTTCATTGAATTTGAACAAGTCTTTAGGATATTTTTTATCGTTCAAACCCTAGCCAAGATGCATCGAGTTAGATTTGGGTTTGGGTCCTCTTAATTCGATTTGGTTCAAGTTTGCGATTCTCGATTCTGATTACAGAAGAAAAGGTATGAAATTCAGGATTTCAATATGATTTTTCTTTATAACAAAACATTAGTTGGCCTTCTTCTAGCTAAGGTTGGCTTCAAGGCTTGGAAACCTAGGCCGCTGAATCGGGTAACACCTGGTAGAGGGCAACATACTATACTGAAACTTTACATCTTATATATTAAATTTCTTTTAACTTTTATTAGATGTGGTGGGAACCCAATTGAATATGTACCCTCTAAGATTCAAACAATTCTAAACCTCCACTCCTTCAACGAATAAGGGTGGGTTCTTAACGAACGGAAACAAAGAATCTGAACGGGACATTTGTTTGGGAAAATTATGTGAATGGGGAATGCGTTTGATGCTATGAATATGGTATTTGAATGAGTTATTTAGGTTGTAATTTTTATTTTAATTGATTTATAATTAATTAATTAATTTTTAACAAAAAATATGGGTCAAGAATTTGCTAAAATAAATAATTAAATTGTAAAATTATTAATTGCTCTTATTCGGTTCACACCAACTCCACCACGTAGAGCACTTTAATACGATCGTAACGTAGAAAACCGCATTTCAAACAGATTTCATTTGCACAAGTTAATAATTTTAAAAATTTATAAAAATATAAATTTTATTAATTAATAGTATTAAACAACCAAACGCAGAAACAAAATGCATTCATCTAAACGGGATGGGAAATGGGTTAACCACATTTAGACTTTCGGCACAACGGAAGCGTCACAAATAAAAACGGGGGAAACCCTGGGCCGTATCTTAGTATATGGTCTACTTTCATGGCCCGACAATGCATTCATGTTGAAATAGTTTGCTTCATAATATTTCATGTTATACTTAGTGCTACTTGTATTGCTTCAGGGTAAGTGCATTTATGTATTAGGTATATGTGTTGTACTGTTCTCTCATTAAACCAGTGATATCTTGGGAGATTCATTATATTTTATCAAACCGACCGTTAGGGAGGTTTACCCCCCGACCAGATGTTGTTCGACCACGATCTCCTCTCGAGCCTCCCCTATCTAAAATTCAATTTTCGTACTTGATTTGGTACCATGGAGAGATGACTATTTGGATTTGGTACAGTTATGTTGCTTCCTTTTTCATACGATCTTACAGGTACCAACTTTCTTAATTTAACTTCTAAACTTATAATTGAAAACTAGAAAAGCATTTCTCTAGTATTGCATTGATCACTATGATGTTCAATTTGTGAATTTGCGTTTTAGGCCATTTTTAAATCACTTTGCTATTTTGATTACAGTATATCTTGAATTGCAATTACTGAGTCAAATCTATAGATCCATCTTTTTCTGAATCAATTGTTTTATACCTTTCTGAATTGACATTTTTTAACCAAGGCTGTTGATTATACTTTTATTTCAACTACATGTTAGTAAGTGCTAAACTTTTCATCCAATTATTTGTTTCCTACTGGTATGAAAAAAACGCTGGATAGCTAATTATTGTGTTTATTTCATTTTCCACATTTGTGATATGAAAAATGTAAGCACCTTGTAGTGTTTGTTATTTTGTGAATGACACCAATATATACGTTCATTCAAAGGTAAATCAAAAGAATAAGACAAATGTAAATGAGGGCAGAGCGAGAGCTGCCTATGGCTGCGATTGGAAAGACCGGACTGCCAGTGTTCGTTGGGTTGCAGCCATCGGCGATGGTGGTCAACGTAGCTAAAGTCAATTGGTTGCTTCTTGATCACTTACCTGGTGACAGAGGTGGCTCTCAACTACTATATTTTGCATAACAATGTTTAATTTTGATGTTTCTGGTGATAAAGTTTAAAGCTTAGTCGACTGTTTGAATATGAATGTAATCGATACCAATTTGAGATGAAATAATTCAGGCATATCGTTTTATTTTAGAATTTTCATATTGTGCATAATCAATTAGGGATTTTATACAAATGCATGATTATGGATTAGGTACAAAATGGATCAATGCTTTAGGTAGTTGTACTGACCGAGAGAACAACTTTTTATGGAAGTTATTTTTCAAGCTTTAATTTTGTATATATAACAACTGTAACCATGTTACGTGCATGCCTGCTCATTTATTAAATTGGTTGAGAACCAGGATAGTAACTGCCATCCATTAATGATAATTGTATGTGTTATTGAGAGTGGGATTGGTTACCCTGCTCTGCAAAACTTCAAAGAGGGGGTACACCAATCAATGTTATACTTCCATCTACTTTGAAGTCACAACCGTTTACTAAATAATGGCTTTGATTTACTTCAATAGGGATAGATGCATAGGGTTTAGTGGTGCACCTCTTCTTTGCAAATTCGGAGAGTAGGTGAACCAGTCCCATTGTGAGACACATCAAATGAATTGATAATTTTTGAAAAGAAAAACAAATTATATAAGAGCATGATTAGCTAATGAGAATTCACAAATAGACTTATTGATAGTCGAAATATAAAATTTGTTATATTACTTATCATAACACAACGCAGGCTGTTTTCAAGAGATTTCTGCGGTCTGAAAAAGATTACTTATCATTTTCTCTCCTCTACAACAATGGTGAACGCTCCCTTGACCTAGTAAGTAAAAGAATATTACTTTCTAGCTTGTTATTATATGCTACAATATGATTTCCATTTAACTATTTTTCTTATTTTTATATAGATTTGTAAAGACCAAGCTCAAGTTGAGTTGTGGTTTGCTGGATTGAATGCATTAATACCTTCAGACCCAAATAAACGTTCAAAAACATATGGCTAAAAACTTCACTAGATATCATAGAATAGGATTAATTTTACATTGTTACTATAATTGTAAGGTCAAAAAAAAGCCACAAAACCAAAGAATAAAATTTTCACGATGAAGTATAATGTCTTTAAATTTCCTTGGATTATAAGAAGTGTAATTCCTAATCAATTCTCAACATCTTTTTATTTTCAGGTTGGACATTTTGGTCAACATATTAGTGCATCATTGCATAGTTCATCAAGTATATCGAGAGATAGTAGCAAACAGAGTTGACATAGATTTTGATAAAAGAAAAAATTATCCGTAGAGAAGTTGTTCACAATATATATATATATATATATATATATATATGTATGTATATGTATATGTATGTATGTATGTATGTATGGGGATTTTTGTTTTGATCAAGATGCAAAGGAAGATGTAAAACTTACCTATGGTTTTTTCTGAATATATACATTGGCTTTCTATTGGTAGGGACAATACTATGCTAGCTCATATGTGACAAACATGACATTTATTCAATCTTATATTTTAGTATTCGATATATTATTATTTTTCTCCTGAAAGCAAAATGTATGTTCCTCGACTTATTGTGCCTTGTGGTCAACCTAAGTGTAATATGTTTGTTTTGATACCATGAGTTTAATTTGCTCATCTAAAGTGAAGATTACAAATGTTATTTAATGCTTTTTATTAAGTATCTTTAGTTAACAGATTACAAACTCACAGTGTCATATTAAGCATGCAAAGTCAACGCAATTCCCTTTTTTGGAAATAAAAACACCAAATGTTATTAATTTTTTGTTTCTATTAACGCGTAATTGTTTTCAGTAATAATATTAAATTAAAATAATAAAAATTTAAAGAAAATGAATTTTAAAATTATATAAACAAATGGTCGGGTTTTTCACCGTTGTGCGGTTATACTAGTTTCATATTTACATGTACAGCTATAAGTTGTAATAATTGTTTCTTAATAGTTTGTTATGCACAAAGTTCTGTGTTAAATTTTCAGTTCACAACCTTTCAGTTTTGACTACTTGTTATATTATTTTATATTCTATAATTTATATATGTAAAAACATATCTATTTTTTCTTTTTACTAATGAAAATTATTTACATGGACAACAAAATTAGGTTTGAACAGGGCAATCCAATCTCTCTTGAGCCAGTCCTGCGTATTTTTGTTATACAATACCGTTAATATCTCAACTTTATATACTGCAAATTTGTAACGCTTCTAAAGTTAAAATACACTTTGAACAAAACACGAATTAATACTATTCTTTTTGTCAAGTATTTGTTTAATTATTATCAAATTGGTGTAGTTCAATAAACTAAAAGTTAAATTTCGTGGACACGGAAGCACAGAGCGATTGCTACTGCAGTATAATGTATTGGACTAAATATATCATTTCAAGTTAAAATATTATATTGATTAAACTACAGTATTCTGACGGGCTTGATTGAACAGTTGCTTTTTGAATTAATTGCACATTATGGAAGTATTTGGCAAGTCATTTTCCGGGAAAGCAACAAGGACAAAGGACGGTGTCAGCCTCTTTCAATTGAATTCCTTCCTTTCATTTAATTTTTAAGAAATATTAACTAACTTATACACCATGTCCTATACCACTTTTTTTTTACAGTTTTAGATGATTACAATGTATTGCGTAAAAGGATATACTTTTACAACTTCATATTTGAATTTCTGGGTTCAGTTTGCCCAATATAACAGCAGCATTTCACACTTTGTATATATGTAGATGTTTGGCAGCAATTCAATCATTAAATTATCTTTAACTACTAATATTTGGAGATTTGTTTGACATTCACTGACAAAATGCTTGCAAAGTTGTTTAAATTGGGAATGAGACGTGGGACAAAGTAAAGCCTTTAGAGGCGTTTGATTTGACATTCGATAATATTGTTACCAAACACAAATAAGCCAGTACATGGCACCTAAGAACATGCACTTCTTGTCGTATCTTTGCATAAAATCTAAATTTAATTGACCGACGTTACACGGCACTAACGAAAACGTCACTCTTTTTTCAAACAAATCCTCCATGGATTTGTTACTATTACCATACCACTACCAATCAATCGGTTACCATTTTAAAGTAAAGTCGGTATACCAGCATAATCGGTAAGATAACGGTAAATTTACCATTTTTTACGGTAAAACATCAGTAATATTTTTTCAAAAATAGCGATAACGGTAATTTACCAGTTTATTTATAATATATTGATATTCATGTAAGATATTGTATTACGGGAATTTAAAAGCTAGAAAACAATTCAATTTATTTCAATATTTTAACTCAAATGATGATAAATACACTTCTTTTCTATATCATTTATTAAGTGACCCAATGAAATATATAGTAAAACATCATTCAGTGTAAAAATTTATAAACTTATTAATTTTCTAAACAAATGGTAATTTACAATTACCAATGTAACGGTTATCAGTTTATCGATATACCAGTTATCGGTATACCAATGAATCGGTAACGGTAAACAATTTTAGTTTATCTGTAAAAACGGTACGGTAACAATATATACAAAATAGTAACGATAATCATTACCATAACCGCGCTAGACTTATGCCCTACTTATGTATGAGTTAATATTTTACTGCATGGACGTGTCATGTTACCCGTAATCTTTCATGTTTCTGCTAAAATATAGATGCGTTATTTTCGATTCCTTCCATTTCAAAGTTCAGAATAAGATGGTCTGCATGGATTAACCCTGAATTCTCTTTAGCTAGCACAACCGTGGTGGAAAAACCGTACCCACGCACATACATTTTTTTAATAATGTGAATAATTTCTTGTCAAATATATTATAATCATGTGTTCAACTAAAATTGATGAATTTATATATACCGTGTGTTGTATGGTGTAATAAATTTTTAGTAACAATGCATACTTAATGTAAGAATTTCTTTAACTACATACGTTGCTAAATCATACGCCAGAATTAAATTTTTAAGTTAAAATTTAAAATCTAGTTGTAAATGTATATGTAAATGCATTGTTAAATCATAGATTAAAAAAGCAAATCATCTTCATACGCTCCATCTATGCTAATACAACTACGCAAGTTTGATTTTAACTGCGTTAACTTTCAACATTGACAACATCACACAACACTTAAAAAATGTATTATTTCCCTACTTGTGTCAGTGAAGCTCACGTTTTGTGCGTGGTACAACTTCACAGATAAACTTATTCTCTAACAAATCCAACAAAAGATATAATAGTTGTACACATCTAACAAGCCTAGCATGAATACATAACAAATGTATTGTGTACAAGACGCCAAAAATCAGTACTTATATATTTATAATAATACTATAAAACTCATAATCTACTATGAAGACTACGTTGTATTTCTAATTTCTAAATTAAAATCCTATCCAATTTGAACCAATTACTTATGATAAAAAATTAAAGATCATATTCATTCATTAAACTTAAAACGTCAAATTGAAATATAATGCATGATTCACAATACTTTGCAAGGGAGAGACTGTCGCATTAAACCATTGAAATATGGCTAAAGATACAACTAGAGCAAGACTAATTACATGAATTGTGTGTATAGTAACATCACAAAGATCAGGTTGTTATAATAGTCAGATATTGAGATACAATTGGAACTAATAACTCAGATATGACTGAACAAATGTAAGAATTGCTGGATATGATTACGATTATGGACATGTGGATGATATAATTGAGGTACAATGATTTAGATAAAAGAAGCACAACCAAACTTTTTTGTATCCATGCCCTTTGAGTTTTGAATATGAAAAAGAAGGGGCAAAAAAACATAAACATAACCTAATCCATGGACTATTCTGCAACTGAACATGTTATGGACCTGGTAAAAACTATATAAGTTAGAAATTAGCGATGCCAACCGCAACTCTCTCAGGTAGCATTTCTATGAATCTACATGGTGCCAACTAGGCCCGGCCATAGGGTAAGGCTGGCAAGCCAACAGTCTAGAGCAACAGGGAGAAGGGAGCAACAATCCATGAGTTTGAATATATAATAGCTTTTACTTCATAGATGTTTCGAATGAATATTGTATCTCGGTGGTGGTTTGTTACAGTGCTAAACCAAATGTTCTTGGTTTGATTCTGGGCTTTCATAATTTAAGGTACTTTTATTACCTTAAACTTTATGATTTGTCTAGGGCAACAAAGTGGATTGGTCCGGACCTAGTTTCAACCTCCTTGCAACCGACACTAAAATAAAAAAAGCTCAATTCTGTTCATTCCCCACTATTTACCTTTCAAACAGCATTTTTAAACAAAAAATATCAGACCCCATATTTGTTTTTCCCACCCCAAAATATACCAAAACCACCCCCCAAAATATACAAAAACTACTCCTTTCAAATATTTGATAATGGAAAAAAAAAAGATAGATGAATGTATAATCCATAATTATTTGTTACCCTTCGTCAAGGGTGCAATCTACAAAAAAAAAAAAAAAAAAAAAAAAAAAAAAGGTTACAGTAAAGTTCAAATCAATAACAGTTGTTTAGTAAATTAAATTTTATATAATATATTGCATTAAACTATGTTAGTTTACATTCCTAGTTCATGACACACTAGGGTTTCTAAAATTCCAAGCTACCTAAGAGCAAGGTTTGTATCTATCCCTGGTCAGAAAGACAATATGGTATAGGAAAAAAATTCTAAAAATCAAACAATAGTATGAAAAATTGAACCAAAAAGGCAAATCTAACATAAAACACCATCTTATTCAAATCTATTATAGTCTTCTTTGAATATATTTTTCTTATCATATTTTTACATGGTTACATTCCATGATAGAATGGAAAAGTAGAATAAAGTATACACTGCCTAATAAAATAACATTTCAGGATATTTGTGCCTGAGGATAAATTATTCATTTTTTTAACGGGCGGCAAAGGCAAATGAAGGGGTGCTACAAGAATTGGGCTAAAAAACATATCCAAATTTTTCATAAAGTAATAAAAAACAATATCTACAGTTCATCCATTCAAATATTCTTAAACTTTAGGCTGCAATTCTTTTTCATAATGTGATTTACCGACTTCAAAATGGAAGTGCTTCCTAAAGACAGCTTATAGGAGACCGTACGACTACTAATGGGTCATCCTCGCTAGAGAAGTTGAGCGGGGAGGAAAAGGGGAATTATGGTTTTTCACCTTTGGAAGAGTTAAGCTACAAGGAATGACACTACTAAAAAAACAGTATATTCCAACGCCACTGTTCCAACGGTCCGTTAATTTTTTACGTAGCCGTTGAAAGCCGTTTGAATCCATTGGAAATAAACCGTTTGCGGCTGTTGGAAGTCGTTGAAAAATTTCCTGAGATATCAGCCCGCGAGCCATCTTCTCCCTCATTCTCATCTTCCCCAAACAAATCCCCAAATCCCCCATCTCCTACCAAACTGCTGCCGCCCCAAAAACCATCCATATCACCTCCTACGCCATCTACAAGTACTCCGGTCCATCTCCATCCTTCTACGTCTTCAAATCAGGTATTTTTTTTCTATACCTAAATTTTTGGTTTTTTTGATTTAGGGTTTAATTTGACTTGTGTTTGTTTCCTACTTGTTATTGTATGCATATTACATCATGTTATCCCCTAATTTTAGTTATTATCCCATAATAAACAAGTTATTACCGATTGAAAATTTTGTAATTTAGGATATTTTAATTGTTTATATATGTTGATTTGGTTAGTATTGAGCGTATGTATGTGTGTGATAGAGTTTATTGCATTTGGAATCCGTTAGAACGGATATTGGATTTGTGCGAATACGATTTTTGTATTTGTAGGAACACGTGAATTTGTAAAAAATGAATTTTGTGTACAAATTTTGTGTATAAAATGAATTTAGCACTTATGTAATAAAACGGTAAAATATAAACCAATATTAATTAAATGAATTATATATTCAAATTTAATATAAACAAATATTTAAATCCTTAGATATTATTCGGCCCCGTCTGCCAAGTGTTGTATATGATCGTTTTAGGGATATTCGTTTTTTCCACAAAACGGACAACTCTATTCATCTGATACATCATTTGTCGGATTTGTCCCAGTATTGGACAAGTTACAAACACTATAAAGTAATTATATTCCGTCAATCATATCACTTTAAACGGTTCACAAAATTTCGACGGCATTTCCTTTACGTTCCTTGTGTACACGCATTTGTTTACGATACAAGGAACACGGGTGAAATGCTGCCGAAATTTTATGAATCGTTTAAAATGATATGATTTACGGAATATAATTACTATTGTGTTTGTAATGGGAAGTAGGATGACCGACCATCAAAGAAAGACACATAAGCGGCAATGAAACAATAGTTGCTTATTTAAAATAAAGTTTGTGAAATTAGCAGTTTGCGACTGTTGGAAGCCGTTGGAAAATTTCCTGCAAAATATAAAATGAATGATTTATAACATTTTTACTCTATCATAGGTTTTCTAGTAGGGAAACATGGTCAATTACTTTAATGATCGGAGCTGGATGTATCAAAGAAGGAAAATTAATTAGTGGCGCAATAAACGAACATTTCTAAAAGGGGTACAAGTGTTCATCGAATTTGCTATAAGTAATATTGCAAACGATGAAGAAATTCGTTGTCCGTGAGTAGATGCAAATTGTTGAACTATTTAGAACCGAATATGGCTAAGGTTCATTTGCGCTAATTCGGTTTCGTACCCAATTATTTGCTGTGGGATCGTCATGGAGAAATTATAGCCCCTAATAATCAAGAACAGTCGGTGGAGGTCATCAGCGAAGAATGTAGTACGAAACTCATAGAACATATGGTCGAAGATGCAGCACGATCAATGTTCCTTACCGTTGTAATTGATAACGACGATGTTAACATCGAAGAGGAACCAAATGTTGGATCTAAAAATATATATGATTTATTGGATCATGCTAAAAAACCCCTTTGGAATGGATGTTTAAGCGGCTCTCAACTATCGGTAACTGCAGAATACATTGCAATGAAATCAAAATACAACCTTACAGAAGTTGGATTTACGGCTGTTGTGCAAGCTGCTAAATGTCATATGCCATCCAATAATTTAATGTGCGAAAATTATTATGAAGTAAAAAAACTTATATCATATTTCGGTTTGCCATATCAAAAAATAGATACATGTTTAAAGGGTTGCATGTTGTATTGGAAAGAAGACATCAATCTTAGAAATTGTAAAACATGTAATCAGGAAAGATACAAATCGAGGAAAAAGAAGGGAAAAGAAGTTCCGTACAAGCGCATGCATTATTTGCCCCTCACCCCTAGACTTCAACGATTATATGCAGCATCTGTAACAGCGTATCATATGAGATGACACAGTGTGAGAACACCTCAAGAAGGTACGTTGACACACCCAGCCGATGGAGAAGCATGAAAACATTTTGACAAGAAATATCCCAATTTCGCAGCGGAGAGCCGAAATGTTAGACTAGGTTTATGTACAGACGGCTTCTCACCGTTTTCTCAGTTTGGTTCTAAATATTCATCTTGGCCTATAATAATCACACCTTACCATCTACCTCCGTGGATGTGTATGAAAACTCCATATATGCTTCTCACGATTGTCGTCCCTGGTCCTGATGATCCGACAAAGGGCATTGATGTTTACTTACAACCGTTAATCGAAGAGTTGAAAATATTATGGTATGAAGGAGTTGAAACATACGACATATCAAAAAAGAAAATTTTTCGGATGTTCGCTTCTTTGTTATGGACTATTAGCGATTTTCCTGCATATGCAATGCTTTCGGGTTGGAGTACGGCTGGTCGTTTTGCTTGTCCTTATTGCATGGAAGAAACACGAGAATTTTCTTTGCCAAATGGAAAGAAAATTTCATGGTTTGATTGTCATCGATGTTTTCTTCATATTAATCACCCTTTTAGAAGAGACAAAAAAAACTTCATAGCTAATAGACATGAGACTCTACGACCACCAGCGGTTTGGTCAAGCGAGGATATATATGAACTTGTAAAAATTATCCAAAGATACACGAGACTGGACAACAAGAAGAAATTCAAGGTAAATCGACGTTTCATAATTGGTGCAAACAAAGTATATTCTGGGAATTGCCTTGTTGGAAAAATCTATTAATCCGTCATAACATTGACGTGATGCATAACGGAAAAAACGTATTTGATAATGTGTTTTATACAGTTTTGAATGTGAAGGGCAAGACTAAGGACGATTTGAAATCTAGACGTGATATAAAGCATATATGCAATCGTCCTGAGCTTCATATGACTCCCGACAATAAAAAACCCAAAGCATGCTATGAACTAGACATCGACCAAGTTAAAGTACTGTTACAATGGGTGGAAGGATTACGATTTCCCGATGGAATTTCCTCTAATCTTCGTAGATGTGTCGACTATAAAAATGGGAGACTGAGTGGAATGAAAAGCCATGATTGTCATGTAATGATGGAAATTTTTACCCATCGCTTTCAAAGAATTGTTACTGGTAAAATTTTGGACGGTAATAACAGAACTTAGTTTATTTTACAAGGAGCTTTGTTCAACTACGTTAAAAGTTGACCGTTTACTTAAACTTGAAGAAAAAATTCCTGTACTGCTATGCAAACTGCAGAAAATATTTCCTCTGGGTTTCTTTAATGTAATGGAGCGTTTACCTATTCATCTTCCATATGAAGCACGTCTTCGAGGTCCTGTGCAATATGGATGGATGTATCCATTCGAAAGGTATGTTACTATATTGAGTATGTAAATGTTGATTTAAGTATAAATATAGTAGTTAATACTCAACCCAAATATTTTTTATTAGGTACTTAAATCATTTAAAGAAAAAAGTGAGACAAAAAGCTCGAGTTGAAGGTTCTATTTGCAAATCATATATCGAAGAAGAAGCTTCTTTCTTTTTCTCTCATTATTTTATAGACCATGTGAACTTATCATTTGTAAGTGTTCCGCGTAATGACGATCAGGCCGTTGAACAAGATTCTTCTTCTGAATCAGTATTATCTATTTTTAAACAACATGGCCGACATGCTGGAAAATATGAGAAAGTATGGCTAGATGATAAAGAATACCATGTAGCACACACATATATTCTTCTTAATTGTCCTGAAGTTGCACCATTTGTTAGGTAATTAGCACATCCCAAGTTTTGTTAAATTTAATACTACACGTGTGAATAAATAATAATGTAATATATTATGTTTGTGTTTGCAGTATTTATGAATCACAAAATCCAGGCGGCGATTTAAGCAAAGATTTCAGTACTTGGTTTTCGAAATACGTTTCTGATCCCACAAATAATGTGCTCGATAAAGGACTGAAACATTTCGCGCTTGGACCGAAAAGAAAAGTTAATACGTATCCAATATTTTTTGTTAATGGATATAAATTCAACACCAAAGAATACGGTGCTGAAAAATTAACAAACAATACTGGTGTATTTGTTAAAGGCAGTGATGACCCTAATAATCATATAAATGATTTTTATGGCGTGTTAACTCAGATATTGCAGTTGACATATTTTACAAGACCCGTGGAGGATGTTTATTTGTTTAGATGCAACTGGTTCAGCAATGTTCCAGGTTCTGGTATTAACGCGCATCCAAAATATAATCTTATAGAAATTAAACATACCTCGCGTTATCAAAAGTCCAACCCATTTATACTAGCCAAACAAGCCCTACAAGCTTATTATGCCCCTTATCCATCTTTAAAAAGGGATAAAGCAGATTGGTCTGCGGTTTTTAAAACCAAAGCAAGATTTACGTTCGATGGACAAAATATTCCAAACGAACAAGCCTATCAAGCAGATCTGGAGGAAAATGCTGAAATAGCAATTACAGACGATCAAAATGATTTTGGACCTTTAAATGATGAGACAAATGTATTAGTCGAAGCATTTGAGAGTGTAGAGGGAAACGACATAGAGCACGAAACCGAGTCTGAATCAGAAAACGATGAGGACGACTGAGTAATATCCGGTAATTTTTAAAAGTATTCACATCACATTGATCTCTGATTAATAATGCATTTATCCAATTTATACAATTTTAATGACAATAATTGTATACTCACACACTCAACACATACACAACATGACAAATTTGTAGCATATTGTATTACATTTTTTAATGGTTCATTATATCATGATTATTATGAATTGTATATGTATGTATATATGGCAGGTATATATATTATGTCCGGTTCCGGTTCTGGTTCTGGGTCTCGGCGACGTGGCTCTTCACGTCATATTGGAGAGAGTAGTGGTGAGCCACCAGCTCGGCCACTTGTTTACTTGCAGCCTAAGGCTGATGAGACGTAAGTATCATAATTAGCAAGCATAGCATTTTAATTTTTTAATTGTACATGATATATCTACAATTGTCTAAAGTTCAATTTTATATTTAACGCAGTGGATTTGAGTTGGAGCCATCCAAAGTGGTTCTGAACATTTCGAAGCAGGCGTACATGGCTAGGATGACCGATTGCTGGCTCAAGTGGGGCAAGATCCCCGACGACGTGAGAGAGACGATTTGGCAAGATTTTCTGGTAAGTTTATACCGCTTTACAAGATGATTAATTAAATACAAATAAATAATTAGTAATATTTTCTCATTGTACAGGGCGCCATAGATTTGCAAGAGCCTGACGTCAATTTAGTTCAGCGACACTGGAACTCCAGGATCGCGAAGAACTATAGGGAGACTATGTCGGAGATTAAAAAAGTAGGAAAGAAGCCTAAGTGGATGAGCACGACTGTATGGGAGAAGTGGGTTGAGTGGTGGAACTCTGAGGAGTTCAAGGTAAATCTACAATAAATCTCAGCAATTTTTTACTGTTTAATAAATAATTAATCATTGTAAATTTGCAGGAGGAGTCAGCTAGGAACTCGGCAAACAGGAGCAGGAATCCTGTATCACACCGTGAAGGCTCCAAATCTTTCCAGCATCACCGCGAAGATTTGGTAAATTTATCTATTATCACATTTGTATATTGATCAGTTCAGTAATTAGTTATGTACAGTTAAATTATCCAAATTATCAATTGCAGGAACGAGCTCGTGGAGGCTCTGTTGGCTTAGTGGATGTGTTTGCTCACACCCACACGTCTAGGCAAGTAGATGAGGCTGGCAATATCATATATCAGTGGGGTGATCAAGATAGGGCGACCGAGGCATATGTATGCATTTTTTAATTCTAATACTTACACCGATAAGTTTATTAATTTCTAGCTATGCAAAATAATTACATGCTTCTATTTTTCAACTGAAATTGTTTTTTTTTCATTATTGTTGAGGTTGTAGGAGGCACAGGTATATGCGCTTCAGCAGTCTGGTCGTGATGCGCTGACACAGGAGGAGCAGGATAACATTTTTACCGCTGTTATGGATCCGACGCAACGGAGTAGACGTTTTGGCTTCGGGAACCTAACGGCAATTAATCCTTTTACATATGTACAAAAAATCAGCGTTTAGATATATAATGTTATAATATTTTATATGCTGAGACAATCCTTTTGCTATTATTTCTATTTGCAGGCTCGACAAGCTCATAAAGACCAAGACAAAGAAGAAATCAAGGAGCTTAGAGCTATGGTTGAGCAGCTACGGGAGGAGCATCGTCTACGAGCCATCCAGGTGGAGCAGCTGGATCAAAAGCTTGCGTAGTATTTGCAGAATCATGGTACCCTTCCTTCGTCGTCTGGTGCTTCTGGAGGCGACGAGGATCCTTGAGGAGGTATGTTTTTGAGTATTTGTGTTTGAGCAATGTATATATTGACTTGGAGATGTTTTGACGTTGATAGTGATGTTGTATATATTGGTACGGAGTGGGTGAGAAATATTTTGATGGTATGTACATGGTTTATTGACATTTGTTGATGGTATGTACGTTGATGGTATATTTTGTGATGTTTGATCGGTTTGGTTTGTTTATATTGGTGTTTTATTGATTTATGTGTGTTGTTTGTATTGATATTGATATATATGTGTGGAATTGATTGGAAATGGAATAGAAATTGAATGGATTGGAAATGGTGTGGGTGGAAGGTAAATAGGCTTGCTGTTCTACAGCAAAATAAACCCAGTATTTCCAACGGCTTGTTGGCCATTTTATTATAACGGTTTCTAACGGATTCCAACGGCTCCAAGCCGTTAGCGGCCGTTGGAAATTCCGTTGGAAATGGTCCGTTGGATCCGTTGGAAAGCATTGGAAGGCGTGATATTTATTCCAACGGCTTCCAACGGCCGCCAACGGCTAGGAGCCGTTGGAATAGCCGTATTATCTTGTAGTATGAGGATGAGAACGGGGATATAAGGTTAGGAAAGAGTTGAAATCTGCGGTGGGTCTGGTTATATATACACATAAATATATATAGACACACATATACATGCGGATAGATGCGTTGTCGACGAACAATACCATGACATTTGAGCAAGGTAATTGAACGGGGAATGCGTTTGACTACTAATGGGCTATTTAAGCAGAGAATCTGAGTGGAATATATGAAATGTATATTTTAAATTTATAAAGTTCAAACAAACTTTATAATATTAAACACTTTAACATGATAGCAAAGTAAAAAACGGCACCTTAAACAGAACTTCTTTGCACAAGTTATTAATTTTATAAATTGGCTAAAAAATTTAGATTTAAATTAAATATAATTATTAAAATATTATGAATACTGTAACGATACATAAAATTTTCGATAATTTAATTTTTAATTTTATTAAGTGTTTGTTATCTAATATTGGAAAAATAGAAATTTGTGATTCATTAATGAAATAACAACTTAAATGAGATGTAATAATTCTAATCTAAGTTAATTATTTACTATTTGAATGGAGTTACAATTAATGGAATTAATGTAAATGTTATAATAGGCTATAAATCGACTATAAGAAAACAAATGTAAATATTGAATTAATTAATGAATTAATATATATTGAATGGTAATTGAATAAAATTAATGTTTAGCAAGAAATTATAACATTAATTTGGAATAATAAACTTATAAAAATGTGATTGAGAGTTAACGATAACAACTATTATAAGTTGACCATTTATTTAGTCCATTAAATCAAAGTTTGTAACCAACTGCAATGAATCTCAATCCAATGTTATGTTAGTGTAAAATAAGGAAAGAATTGAAAATAATGTAATTCTATTCATAATATAACAATTGGCTGAATAAAAATAATGGATATCAAGATTTATTAATTTATTGAAATTTAAAATTAATAATTGTATTAATTGCGACTAAATGAAATTTAATATTTAATTATTATGTTAATAGAAATTAAGATGGAATTTGAAGATTTAAATGTAATAAATCATGAACCAATATTAGTTGCATCCTTATTGTGATAAAAGATGTGAATAACAAGGTTTAAAATTTAATAAATGGATTTTTGGGAATTTAAATTTATAATTTCTGAATTTAATGAAATTGAAATTAAATACTGAAATTGATAAATTAATCAACTCTAAATTGACATCTAAATTTATTTAAATTAGTGTAAATGATTATGAAATTTAAAAGCGACAAAAATTGTCAATTATAGAATCGAAATTGAAAATTTGATTCAATTAATTTAATATTAATTTATTGATTTATTGGAAAACAGCCATTTTGGCCACTGACTCAGATTTCGACGAAATCAGTTTCATCGGATCCGTAACAGTGAATTATTGTAGGATTTCAAGTTTCATAGCGATCGGGCTTGTCGTTTGATCGTACGGACTCGAAATGCTTAGAAATCAATTGAAATCAATTTGAAATAACTTGATTTTAGCATAATTTCTTCATACGATGGAATTTGGACTTGAAATTACATATTCCATTGCGTTTAAAATATTTAAAAACATCTATTTTGTTATATGGGTTGACCCAATTTCGTTCCAGAGTCAGAACAGGCTTTTCGGGTTATTTATCGTTCAACAGTCCAAACCAATCGTATCCGTTCCTCTATTTCTCAGCTCTACCTATATATATCCGGTTATAAACCCTAGAAATCTATCTATTTCTCATTTTTGTACATACAAAAATTTCAGTTGCTCCTCTTCTTCAATGACAGACAAACCCTTATCCTTAATTGCAATTTCAAATAAAATTCAAAGTCAAAAATTCAAACTCCTCTAATAACATCAAATCATATATCGATCTGAAGCTCTCGACGAGCGCATCTCAGATTTGAAATCCGTATTTCGATTCGACGCATTGTTTGTCCTGAAATCAGCGAAATTGTTTCAGCCGTTCGTTTTGGCATTGGTGATCTCGACGGTGGATTGTCGTCGTTACGACGATCAGGAGGCACGGCATCGAAGAGGTCATTGAACTGAGGGCATCTATTGTCTTGATCCTTGTCAGATGCATGCGAAATCGACTGGAACAGGCGAGAAACGGCAACGGCGGCGACCTCGTTTTTTGGCGATCGGAGTACACGGCAGGGATGGCGCAGGGTCGGCTGGAGGTCGGAGGTGCGATGGTGCCCTCAAATTGGGTCGACGTCGACTATTGGTGGCGCAGTAATGGGCGAGGTAGCGACGGCTAGGGTTCTATCATGTACAAAGTTTGGCAGTTAGGTTTCTCTCCGGAGTTGACGTGGCGGGCATCGGTTGATCCCTTTTTTTATTTATTTTAATTCAACTTAAAATTCCAAATGTTCTAACGCGTATAACTTTTACATATGAGGTCCGTTTTGTGCGTGGTTTTCCCCGCTTGGTTCGTATTGGAATTCCAAACATTTTGACGCTGATTTGGATGAATTTTAAAACTGTTTGAATTTTGGGTTTAAATTGGATTTAAATTCAATTTAAATTAAAAGGTGGGTGTTTTAACCCACTCACAACTTCTAAAATTGCTTATGTTTGCTAAATTGATTTATGATGTGATTAGAAATTTATTTATGACAGTTCGGCATATTTTGAATCATCATCTAAGTTATTTGAATTTATTTGGATAAAATAGTATTTAATTTATTATTGAATATAAACTTCCAGTAAATACCTGTTAATTATTATCTTTTCTATATTGATGTTATTGATTGAACTGGATGATGATTGTGATAAATGTTTGATGATTGTTATTGGATGAATGGATGTTGTATTTTATAATTTTATAAACTGCACATTCGAGATTGCGGTTTGAAATGATATATAACCGTATTTATATTTTATATTACGAATTGAAATGATAAATATCAATATTACTTGATCATAGGATAGAAAATTATATACAGACACCGCAGTCTATATATAAAAATATTTTGAAATGATTTCTATGGTTTTGTAAAGAGATATATGGGTTATATAAATATTGATTTTAGATGTTATATAAATGTTACTTTATTATTGATTTTTAGCAATGTATAAATTTGTTTTGCAATATAAAATAAGTTAAATAATAAAGTATGATTGTTTTTACATAATATGGTTAAGTATCCATTTAAATTATATTGTATATAGAGTTTATAATGACTAACATAAAATTAAGGTTAGAAGATAAATATGAAAGTGACTTGAATTAAATTATTTAAGAATTATACTCGAATAATTTGATTTGAAATTTAAATAAATTTGATATTTTTAAAGGGTATGATTTTTATAACTTG
Organism: Allium cepa; assembly: GCA_030765085.1. Taxonomy (NCBI): domain Eukaryota; kingdom Viridiplantae; phylum Streptophyta; class Magnoliopsida; order Asparagales; family Amaryllidaceae; genus Allium; species Allium cepa. The sequence goes on along the minus strand of CM060944.1, from coordinate 371,274,757 downwards.
ATTTTGGTTTAGAGTGATTTAAATGAATATCAGGTTGATTTAAATGAATATATCAAGTTAAATAAATTGAAAGAATATCCAGTTATTTGAAGTTTAAAAGTTTTACTTAAATGATGTTGGATTTATTAAGTAAACATTTCAAATCTAAATAATAGTAATTGAATTTGATATATATGGAATTATCAAAGAATTAGTTTTGAAATGGTGGAATGTTTGAAGCTTTGAAATATATGGAAATTGAAATGGTTTATTTGGGGGTTCAAATCTGTATTTGGAATTGATTTGTGAAATTGAAGAAGCTATTTTATTATATAGAATAATTTAATATTTAAGCCTTTTAAGTTGTGTAGTTATTTTCAAAGTTATGGGTTTCAAAGTATTATGATTTGAAGTGTTATACTTTAAGTGTTTTGATTTCGAAGTGTTATAACTTCGAAAGTGCTATGATTTTGGAAAAAGGATATATTTGAAATATAAATGATATTATATTGATTTGGGTTTTAAAACGGAAATGATATCGTATTTATATGGTTTTGAAATGGATATTATATTCTAGTTTTGAAGTATAATTATTTTGAAATGACCGCGGTGTTATAATAACGTTTGGTTGTTAAAGAGACTGGGATCGAAAGTTGTCATACTCTCTGCCAACTCCGAAAACCACTTTAACAACCGTATACGCGGTGGAGATTCCAGAATGAAGTAGGATGGTGGCGACGTTTCCTTTGAGGTAAATACGTGTGGACCCGACTCTAGTGAGTTGGCATAAGGTGGCTAAAACAGGAGCGATTGACGGGCTAAGAAGGTAGCACCTTTTATCGGACACACTACTTCGATACCACTCTATTACTTTGTGATTGATTTGGGCCCTTTTGATTTTGGGGGTGTGGCTCGAAGTGCGCGGTTGTAGCTGCTACGCGTTACCACCGGTCCAGAAGCGTAATTGGTATATCTATCCTGGTATTGCCTAGTTGTGTCATGTCATCTAACCTAGTGCGCTTTGTACGAGTTTGGTTTTCTCCCGTAGCCCGTGGAGTATTTAGGGTAGTCTCCCGATCTGGAGATGCACTGATACTGGATGGACTACTGGGACTATTACGTGTTAAGGGCTATATGGGTAACCGCTTAACGCTATTTAAAAGTAAGTTTATTTTACTATTAGACATTATTATAATAGCGTATATTACTACATAGTAAATAGTTTAACAGATCCTTAAGTGATGTGAATCCCGAGCATCTCTTAAGTTACTACACTCAAGTTAGACACTGGATAGAAGATGTCAAATCCCGTAAATATCTCTGACACTGTTCCACTCATATTATTTACCATTGATTTAACTCACATAAGATCCTTTAGCTTCAACTCGAGTGTTTTGTCTTTTCAATCCGCTCGGGTCAGTCTGAGCATTTCAGGATTTGAAGACCTTATTTCTGGAGGACAAAGACGAAGACGAAGATTTTATTACTATTATTTATTATATTATTCCACTGCATTCATACTGTTTCGCTGCATTATTTATTATTCTCTGGTATGTGTAACTCTGAGATGCGTTGTATAAGTAAAATCAAATGTTTTGTGAAACAGCCTCATCAACTGTTATTTGATTATTATATTTTGTCATTCTGCTGTGAGATTCTGTTTTATTTTATTTCTTTCTCTACTTTTCTTATTTACCCATAACAATCCATCCTTTTGCATGGTTTGAGTCTGACGTGTGTGGTTTATCGTCGATTTAAAGCGTACAAAAAGGCGGGACGTTATATCTGGTATCAGAGCTTTGGTTTAGCGATAAAGCTTAACTTTGTGGGGTCTGACTCTTTATTAATAGAGTAGTAATACTCTATGATAAGTCGCTGAGCGTATATATATGAGAGAGCGTATTTTTTAGTGTTATACAAGGTTTTTATATTGTGTTAATTTGTTCCAATTTGTATTTATAAATTCTGGTCGGTGCATAGGACGCTACGACATCAATAGGGAATTCTAAACACTTAATAGGACAGACCGACACAATATTTATTTTGAATATAGGTGAATGAAATAATTTTGGATATTATATTTTCTATATATAAAATAATTTTTTTATAAAGGTTATATTTGGTTGTAATATATTGGTTGTTAGGTAGTGAAATTTATAAATATTGATTGGAAATAAGATTTGAAGAAAACAAAATAAATGAAATTTGGAAATTTTAGAACTTAAGTTTTCGGATTTTCAAATTTCTTTCAAAGGATTTTGAAAAATAATAATGATAATAGAAGTATTTTCTGATATAAATATTTCAATATAAATTGAAATAATTGTTTTAAAGAAATTTTGAAAAGAAATAAGTTCTGTATTCCCCTCTCTGTCGCTGCAAAATAATTTCGGTGATGAGTGCACGCATCATTGACATTCATTTTTGAGTTTCAAAGTGGGAAGACCACTGTAGTAGTTTTACTGCAGATTTATTTTGAAAAACAAATGTGAATTTTAATTTGTTTAAATATAATTGGATATATATTGTAAGTATATACGTTTATCTATTATTTTAAAAGGATTTTTAATAAAACCTAGTATTTAATTCTTAAGTTTCCGTTAATTAATAATTTCAATTAGTGTAGTAAAATGGAATTTAACTAATAATTGAAACCTCTAAATGAAATAAGAGATTTAATGCTAAGTTATAAATGGGAATTAAAGAAATATGAAATTGAAACCTATGAAATAAAAGATATTTGTATCGAACATTAAGTTAATTAAAAGAAATAAAATAAACTTGTGTAACTATCAATTACATCCTTAAAAGAATATATATAACTTACCAAATATTAAAAGTTCTAATGCTTATAAGAAATATAATGGAAATTATACAAGTAAAAATTTGAAATGATGAAAGTATTTAATGAATTTGCTTTTATAAATAAGAATTTAATGTTATGATTGTTGTAAACTTAAGTATGACTGAAAGGCCACTAATTAAATATAATAGAAGGGCTATAAAGAAATGATAATAAACTTAAGTAAATGTTGAGGTTATTTATATTAAAAATAAGTAGAAGGATGAATACTGTAAATAAATGAAATTAAGTAGTGAATAAATGAATGTAACATAACAAAAAGAAAATTTACATGATACGAATAAATGAAAATAAATGGAGAATTGTAAGAAGTTAAATGTATATTAAAAAGTTAAGTCATTATATAAATGAAAAGGAAATCAAACAACAACTGTTATGAAATGAAACTGATAAAAATGAACTTGATCTATTGTTTGGAATTGTTGTTTGTTTTGTTTATGGTTGTTTGGGCAAGGATACTTTAAATTTGTTTAGATGTATAAATAATCTATTTAGTTTCTAAGACTGTTGAGTAAATGGTGCACTCAACAGTTTATTTTCCATTCTATACAATTTAAAGTTTTTAAACCCGAACAATTATTTGTTTTGTTTGGTATGGATGGATAATTGATTGTGTTGATTTTTGATTGTACATTGGTTTCAAGTGATTGTTGTTTATATGGATTTGTTTGTTAGTGGGTGAAACAACTTTAAATATTTCATTTTATATAATTATTAACTTTTTTTGGATTATATAAGTGAAAATACAGGATATGGAAGCAATTGCTACTACTTTTGGTTTCATAATTAAGCGTTAATTGCCCGACAAATAGATACGTTCTCGGATTACGGTTTTCTAGCGTTATTATATTGTTTTCCGTGTTGGGATATATATTATTTCGAAATATATATGTTATATATTGTTATATTTGATATTATATTTTCTCCCGAGCCTCTCCGTACAAAAGAAGACTCTGTCGAAATTTTTCGTAAATTTTTGACTTATAAAAATTTTGGAAAAGTTTTCCAAACTTTATTAATTTGAGTGTAAAAGATTTAATGGCTATAAATTGGTGTATTTTATTGAAATTATTTAATTTTGTAAATTTATTTGTTTACAATGTTAATATTTTTGAATAAGATATTGTTTACTCAATTCTTTCCTTCCTTTTTCCTTTTCGGGGACGAAAAGTTTTGAGTGGAGGAGAGTGTAACGACCCATAAAATTTTCGATAATTTAATTGTTAGTTTTATTAAATGTTTGTTATCTAATATTGGAAAAACAGAAATTTGTGATTCATTAATGAAATAATAACTTAAATAAATGTAATAATGCTAATCGAAGTTAATTATTTACTATTTGAATGGGGTTACAATTAATGGAATTAATGTAAATGTTATACTAGGCTATAAGTCGAATATAAGAAAATAAACGTAAACATTGAATTAATTAATGAATTAATATATATTGAATGGTAATTGAATAAAATCAATGTTTAGTAAGAAATTATAACATTGGTTTGGAAATGATAAACTTATAAAAATGTGATTGAGAGTTAATGATAACAATTATTATAAGTTAACCATTTATTTAGTCCATTAAATCAAAATTTGTAATCAACTGCAATGAATCTTAATTCAATGTTATGTTAGTGTAAATTAAGGAAAGAACTGGAAATAATGTAATTCTATTCAAAATATAACAATTGGCTGAATAAAAATAATGGATATCAAGATTTATTAATTTACTGAAATTTAAACTTAATAATTGGATAAATTGCGACTAAATGAAATTTAATACTTAATTATTACATTAATAGAAATTAAGATGAAATTTGAAGATTTTAATGTAATAAATCATGAACCAATGTTAGTTGCATCCTTATTGTGATAAAAGATGTGAATAACAAGGTTTAAAAATTTAATAAATGGATTTTTGGGAATTTAAATTTAAAATTTCTGAATTTAATGAAACTATTAAATACTGAAATTGATAAATTAATCAACTCTAAATTGATATTAAATTTATTAAAATTAGTGTAAATGATTAAGAAATTTAAAAGCGATAAAAATTGTCAATTATAGAATTGAAATTGAAAATTTGATTTAATTAATTTAATATTAATTTATTGATTTATTAGAAAATAGCCATTTTGGCCATGACACGGATTTCAACGAAACTAGTTTCATCGGATCCGAAACGGTGAATTATTATAGGATTTCAAGTTTCATAGCGATCGGGCTTTTCGTTTGATTGCACGGACTCGAAACGTCTAGAAATCAATTTAATTGAAATCAATTGAAATCAATTTGAAATAACTTGATTTTAGCATAACTTCTTCATACGATGGAATTTAGACTTGAAACCTGTTCCATTGCGTTTAAAATATTTAAAAACATCTATTTTGATATATGGGTTGACCCAATTTTTTTGGGGAGTCAGAACGGACTTTTCAGGCCATTTATCGTTCAACGATCCAAACCAATCGTATCCGTCCCTCTATTTCTCAGCTCTACCTATATACATCCAGTTATAAACCCTAACAGCCTTCTATTTCTCATTTCTGTACGTACAAAAATTTCTATTGCTCCTCTTCTTCAATGGCAGACAAACCCTTATCCCTAATTGCAATTTCAAATAAAATTCAAACTCAAAAATTCAAACTCCTCTAATAACATCAAATCATATATCGATCTGAAGCTCTCGACGAGCGCATCTCAGATTTGAAATTCATTTTTGATTCGACGCATTGTCTGTCTTGAAAATTTGAAATTGTTTCGGCCGTTCGTTTTGGCATTGGTGATCTCGACGGTGGATCGTCGCCGTTACGACGATCAAGAGGCACAACATCGAAGAGGTCGTTGAACTGAGGGCACCTATGGTCTTGGTCCTTGTCAGATGCATGGGAAATCGACTGGAGCAGGCAAGAAACGGCAACGGCGGCGGCCTCGTTTTTGGCGATCGGAGTACACGGCAGGGATGGCGTAGGGTCGGTTGGAGGTCGAAGGTGCGATGGTGCCCTCAGATTGGGTCGACGTTGACTATTGGTGGCGCGGTAATGGGGGATGTAGCGGCGGCCAGGGTTCTGTCACGTATGAAGTTCGACAGTTAGGGTTCTCTCCGGAGTTGACATGGCAGGCATCGGTTGGTCCCTTTTATTTATTTATTTATTTTAATTCAACTTAAAATTCCAAATGTTATAACGCGTATAATTTTTACATATAAGGTCCGTTTGATGCGCGCTTTTCTCCACTAGGTTCATATTGGAATTCCGGACATTTTAAAGCTTGTTTGGATTAATTCTGAGACTGTTTGAACTTTGGGTTTAAATTGTATTTAAATTCAATTTAAATTCAAAGGTGAGTGTTTTAACCCACTCACAACTTCTAAAATTTCTTATGTTTGTTAAATTGATTTATGATTTGATTAGAAATTTATTTATGATAGTTTGGCATATTTTGAATCATCATCTCAGTTATTCGAATATATTTGGATAAAATAGTATTTAATTTATTATTAAATATACACTGCCAGTAAATACCCATTAATTATGATCTATTCTATATTGATGTTATTGATTGAATTGGATGATGATTGTGATAAATGTTTTATGATTGTTATTGGATGAATGGATGTTGTATTTTATAATTTGATAAACTGCACATTCGAGATTGCGGTTTGAAATGATATATAACCGTATTCATATTTTAAATTACGGATTAAAATACTAAATATCCGTATCACTTGACTATAGGATGGAAAATTATATACAGACACCGCGGTCTATACATAAAAATATTTTGAAATGATTTCTATGGTTTTGTAAAGAGATATATGGGTTATACAAATATTGATTTTAGATGTTATATAAATGTTATTTTATTATTGATTTTTAGCCATGTATAAATTTGTTTTGTTTTGAAATATAAAATAAGTTAAATAATATAGTTTGATTGTTTTTACATAATATGGTTAAGTATCTGTTTAAATTATATTGTATATAGAGTTTATAATGACTTAAATAAAATTAAGAATGGAAGATAAATATGCAATTGATTTGAATTAAATTATTTAAGAATTATACTTGAATAAATTTGATTTGAAATTTAAATAAATTTGAGATTTTTAAAGGGTATGATTTTTCTAACTTGATTTTGGTTTAGAGTGATTTAAATGAATATTAAGTTGATTTAAATGAATATATCAAGCTAAATAAATTGAAAGAATATCTATTTATTTGAAGTTTAAAAGTTTTACTTAAATGATATTGGATTTATTAAGTAAACATTTCAAATCTAAATAATAGTAATTGAATTTGATATATATATGGAATTATCAAAGAATTAGTTTTGAAATGGTGGAATATTTGAAGCTTTGAAATATATGGAAATTGAAATGGTTAATTTGAAGGTTCAAATCTGTATTTGGAATTGATTTATGAAATTGAAGAAGCTATTGTATTGTATAAAGTAATTTAATATTTAAGCCATTTAAGTGGTGTAGTTATGTTCAAAGTTATGGGTTTCAAAGTATTATGATTTGAAAGTGTTATACTTTAAGTGTTTTGATTTCGAAGTGTTATAACTTCGAAAGTGTTATGATTTTGGAAAAAGGATATATTTGAAATAAAAATGATATCATATTGATTTGGGTTTTAAAGCAGAAATGATATAATATTTATATTGTTTTGAAATGGATATTATATTCTGGTTTTGAAGTATAATTATTTTGAAATGACCGCGGTGTTATAATAACGTTTGGTTGTTAAAGAGACCGGGATCGGAAGTTTTCATACTCTCTGCCAACTTCGAAAACCACTTTAACAACCGTGTACGCAGTGGAGATTGCAGAATGAAGTAGGATGGTGCCGGCGTTTCTTTTGAGGTAAATACGTGGACCCGACTCCCGTAAGTTGGCATGTGGCTAAAACAGGAGCGATTGACGGGCTGAGAAAGTAGCACCTTTTATTGGACACACTCCTTCGATATCATTCTATTACTTTTTGATTGATTTGGGCCCTTTTGATTTTAGGGGCATGGCTCGAGGTGGGCGATAGTAGCTGCTACGCGTTACCACCGGCCCGGAAGCGCAATTGGTATATCTATCCTGGCATTGCCAAGTTGTGCCGTGTCACCTACTCTAGTGCACCTTGTACAAGTTTGTTTTTCTCCCGTAGCCCGTGGAATATTTAGGGTAGTCTCCCGATCTGGAGATGCGCTGATACTGGATGGACTACTGGGACTATTACGTGTTAAGGGCTATACGGATAACCCCTTAACGTTATTTAAAAGTAAATTTATTTTACTATTAGACATTATTATAATAGCATATATTGCTACATAGTAAATAATTTAACGGATCCTTAAGAGATGTGAATCTCAAGCATCTCTTAAGTTATTGCACTCACGTTAGACACTGGATAGGAGATGTCAAATCCCGTAAACATCTCTGACGCCATTCCACTATATTATTTACCATTGATTTAACTCACATAAGATCCTTTAGTTCTGACTCGAATGTTTTGTCTTTTCAATTCGCTCGGGTCAGTCTGAGCATTTCAGGATTTGAAGACCTTATTTCTGGAGGACGAAGACGAAGATTTTATTACTATTATATATTATATTATTCCACTGCATTCATACTGTTCCGCTGCATTATTTATTATTCTTTGGTATGTTTACCTCTGAGATGTGTTGTATAAGTAAAATCAAATGTTTTGTGAAACAGCATCATGAACTGTTATCTGATTATTATATTTTATCATTCCGCTGTGAGATTCTGTTTTATTTTATTTTTTTCTCTGCTTTTCTTATTTACCGATAACAATCCGCCCTTTTGTATGGTTTGAGTCTGACGTGTGTGGTTTATTGTTGATTTAAAGCATACAAAAGGCGGGATGTTACAAATACCATTCATTGTTCAATGCAGAACGTTCAGCCAACGTGCCATTATGTGGGCCAACTTCCGTTAGGGGCATACGAAGCTTCGGACGCAAACGGAATTTTACCCCTTTTCATTTTCTCACGAATGGACTCATAGATTGAGTAGGAAATGGGACAAAAGATATCATCGAAACTGTAGGGAGAAAAGGGGAGCATTATTTTGATTTAAGAGAGTTTCATTTTAGTATTTTACAGTAAGCAAACCTCTAATAGTCCTTGATAAAAGTGACTCCCAGTTGCTATCAGAAATTGATACACACATTTGTAGAATCGTAGGATATTTCATAATTACTGGAAAGAAAATAATTTTATAATTAATTAATGAAGATTCTAGAGCAATTAGTAATGGATTTTAAATTTTAATAAAAGTCAATTATGGTTATTGAAATGAATTATAAATCAGGATTTCTATTGTAACAAACTATATTGAGCGTTTAAAGTTGCTGCGTCGCTCCTCCTTGAATGTAAAAGCCTGCAAACCTGTATCCCTTGAGTCGACACTATTCTCTATCAATCAACTCAACATGAACGGAAATACGAACCATTTGGGTTAAAGAAGAAGAGGTAGAAGAAGAGAAAACAAAACAACAACAGAATCTTACCATCGCAGCAGAATAAAATATAATAGATAATAACATATCTTTACACAAAGGAAAGTTATATCTATTTATACATACATCATCAGAATATAACATCAGAGTTCAACAACATCAATAACATACAACTGGACAGTCCTATAAATTTGTCCTCAAAACTGAATACACAGTGGAATAATAATCAAGTACGGAAGTACGTATCGTCATCCAGCTCGTCTCCCGAGCTCCACAGCATCCTCTCCTGTAATCTATAATACTCGGTCTGACCCGAGTATTATAGTTAAATAACACCCGAGTCAGTTTGAAATACCAGCGTGCGAAAATCACACTCAATTTGATTATTAAAGTTTCAAAATTCTTTTGAAAACAAAAGCATATCGTAAGACCACACCACAAATAAACATGTCGGGTTTTTACCTTACGATAGCCAAAACACTTTTTATTAAATCCTTTGATATTATAATAGGGTCTATTCACAAATACTTATTAAAATTGCCGAAATTGTTACATTCATTAAATTCTAGCTACTAGCCATAGTCGTGGGTAATACAAACAAAACCGTAAAAGGCACGTAGGGATAATGGATTTCCAACTAATGACTAGGCATTGGGGTATCACCTGTCACAGTACATGGCCTAGATCACCGCACCGAAGATTACTCCCAATCCCCTGCAACACAAGACTGGGACTATCCCTTACTGGATAATCTCGAGTAAGATCACCCCACGGTTGGGATCAGCAATCGCACCACTAAGCCGAATAAAAGGGACATCTAGACAGGGATGACCTCACCCTAATGGGCGCTACCCACCTAGACTTGCTGCATATCCCCTGATTTTCAGTCATTCCCGGTTGATGAGGCTTGAGGCTAAGCGTTACCTTTTTAGAACACATCTCTTAGAATGCTCATCGCCCATCCGATGATGTTCTGAAAGCATTCATCCATACAAGTTCGTCCCGGGTTCGAATGGAACCGAAGGCACTACTCCTACTACATCCATTTTGAAATCACCTCAGGATTAGTAGCGAATAGACCTTGCACTTCACTGCTCCATCTTCGAATCGAAACTCGTCTTCCTCACGAAAACGTACAAACCGGATCGAAGTGGATTTTATGAAATAAATCCTGATCCCGATCTCTTCGAAACGATCAATACATTGTCCAATATTGATAGTCAGTTATTTAACTATCGATTAATATTCACAAACATCCATCAAGCATAAATAATTCCATCAAATTATTTATTAGCCTCAAAATATCTCCACAAGATGTATTCCCACTTTTTAAACCTTTTTGAAAACAGTTTCAAACCACACTTTTCTCATGAAATAAATTTCCAAATATTTATTTCCACTGAAAACACCAAGCATAAAAACTTTAGATTTTTTTAAAATAATTTAGAACACTTTATTCTAAAGAATATACTTTAACATTTAAATTGAAATCTACTTCAATATTTTATTAAAGATATATACTTTAGGAATATTTAAAATGACGTTACTTTATAAAATATAAAACTAGATTTTCTCCTTTAAAATAAAATACCAAGTCACCTTTAAATAATAACTACGATAATAGATTTGAAAAATGCTTACTTTAGAATTTAAACATTTAGAGATAACAAACTTTCTAAAACATGCTTTTTAAAACAACATTAAACCGATTTAAAAATTTACTTTGAAAACGTACTTGGCTATCCAGGGAAATATACTTCTCTTTTACATCTTTTAGAAATAAATCACTATTTATTTTTAAACAAATTTACTCATCCCTCTAATAAATTCTCACCGTGAATTTATCCTTCCAAATATCCTCAGCACTATCAATATAAATTTTACAAGCCTTCAAATTATTTTTAGTAGGCTTAAAACTCTAGATTCAATAATTTACTCAATTTCAGCTTATTAAATCTAATAACTTAATTGCTAAATAATAATAATATTTGAATTCAAGTTAAAAATTAACTTTTGAATATTTAAAATCAATTAAATATTCTGATTTCAAACATCCAAAAATTTCGGGTCGTCACGTTCCTCCCCCCTTAAAAGAATTTCGTCCCCGTAATTGCTGGTTAGGAAGAATGGTATAATACCCGTTTACTTTTTTCCAAAACCAACAATTGAACATCCTACCAACTATCTTTTTATAAAAGTCCCATTATCATTCTTACTAACTTCCCAAACCCTTTCATAGTTTTCAAACAATATTATTTGTTCAATCATTCAAATTTCGATTTAAAACTAAATTTTGAATTATCAAAATTTTCTCAAAAATTTTCCAACTCTCTAAATTTTCGAAAAATTTCGCCAACGCCTCCTTTGCGCGGCTAGCTCGGTACAACTACAAAATGTCTCTACGGGCTTCCAAATTCCAAAAGAAAACAGTAAGCCAAGTGGCTAGATCAAAAAACCAATCAAATTTCATACAGAAATTTAAACACATACCTTTTTATCGAGCAATTCAAATTTATCTTCTGAAATCAAAACCAATTTTCCTTTTCCTTTATAATACCTGTAAATCCTACATAGCAATAATATCCATTCACAACATTCAAAATCATATTATTGACTTCTTTAAAAAATTTCAATATATATTCATTCAAGCCCGTACGATATACATATATCATCCGTACGCATTATCAAATCCGATTACTCGCTTGATCATACAATTTCACTTCCGAACTAGTATCGTCCATCCGACTTCCTAGTACGAACTCAGATCTGGTTTCTTGATCAGAAACCGTCATTCTCCTTGCATAGTCATAACTATGATAGAGAATTTCTAGAATCAATCAAATCCATATCCAGGGTTCACCGTCGAAAATCGATTGAAAAATCTTAACACGGATCGATATAACTATCTCGAAATTCTGTGCTCGAATCTGGATCAAATTGCTATGCGAATAAAATAATATACGTACATCTTACATATTTATATCCATTCTCTTTTATTCACATTCATTTTGATTTCTATTCACTTATCAATGCTTATCATTTCACATATTTTTATTAAATCTTCACTCAAATGCTTATTCAATATATTTTCCCGACACCCATATTACTTAAGAATTCTACCATTTCTTCTTAAGTTCAATATTAGTATTTTATACGTTTCTTATATTTATTTTCACTTCACCACTTTAGTTTATATCTACTTCTATTCAAACTGGTTCTCCCATTTCCATATGAATTCAATTAATCTTCAAATCTGAATATTGAATTTTATCTTCCATTTATAACTGATTCAAATCATCATTTTAAATTAGTTTCATCCACTAATTTATTTCAATTTCCAATTTGAAATCGTTTTGTCACTAACAAAAATTTTTCCAAAATTTTTTCTAACTTCCAAAATTTTCAGAAAATTTTGGCAGAGTCTCCATTGTACGGAGGAGCTTTTGCAATTTGACAAGAGATATAAATATATATACATCGACCCACACAATCGAAAAAACAAAAACAGTTCATATTTCCCTTTTTTTGTTGCACAGGCGTAACTTTATTTAGCATTTTTAAGCAAGCGGCTTATTGTTTTAGCAATTAGCGCGACCAAAATCCTGCCAAACGGCCTTCAGGTCCATGTACTTACTCAATTTAAACATATAAGTACTATATATAAGATGTTTACAACATTTCACTTATATTTAAATAGCTAAAACATGGATTCTATAACAATGCATGCTATATACTTTCATAAGCACATATGTAAGGTTTCGACACTTATTTTAATTGCTTTCAATCAACTCTTAACCCATACTATTCAATTTAAGTGATTTACACCTCACTTGCTTACATACGATTCATTTTTAAACCAAACGAACTTATATTCATTTCAATTGATTCAAAAGTCAATTTTATTTACTTCTATTAATTCATAGAATTTTATTTAATCCCATTTTCATCAAACGACAATTACTTCTATGCAAATGCGGTGATATTTATGTGAATAAACAATTACTTAAGCTTATAATCGTTTTAAATTGATTCCAATACAATTTATATTAAATTTCATTCCATTTTAAATTTATTCACAATCCATGCATTCTCATTTTCACTTCATTTTTAATTTTATCTATTTACTTACATTCCATTTCATCATTCAAATATGTTCTATTCAAAACCATTTCATAAAGCTCACTAACAACCATTTAATAATTTGCTTAAGTTAACAACTTAAGTTCATCTCCATTTCCAATTAAATTCCATTCTATTTAATTCAATTAGTATATTCATTCAATCCATTTTAAACTTTATTTCATATTTTCATTTCACTATATTTCAATCATATTCAATTCACTTAGCACTTCTAATTTGAATTTAATTTATAACTCAGGTTTAACTTCTCAAAATCCATTTTTAACTCACAATTCAAATTATCTCATTTTTGTTAATACACTTAAACTCATTCTAGAGTACTATGGACTCTATTTCAATGAGTGATCCCCACCAGAGCCAAGGTTATCACCAACCGGGCTCTGATACCACTGTAACAGCCTACAAACCCGTACCCCTTGAGTTGACACTATTCTACATCAATCAACTCAAGATGAATGAAAATACGAACCATTTGGGTTAAAGAAGAAGAGGTAGAAGAAGAAAAAACAAAAAAACAACAGAATCTTACCATCGCAGTGGAATAAAATATAATAGATAATAACCGATCTTTACAAAAAAGAAAGCCATATCTGTTTATGCATACATCATCAGAATACAATATCAGAGTTCAACAACATCAATAATATACAACTGGACAATCCTATAAACTTGTCCTCAAAACTGAATACACAGCGGAATAATAATCAAGTACGGAAGTACGTATCGCCATCCATCTCGTCTCCTGAGCTCCACAGCATCCTCTCCCATAATCTATAATACTCGGTCTGACCCGAGCATTATAGTTAAATAACACCCGAGTCAGTCTGGAATACCAGCGTGAGAAAATCACACTCAATTTGATTATTAAAGTTTCAAAATTCTTTTGAAAACAAAAGCATCGCGTAAGACCACGCCACAAATAAACATGTCAGGTTTTTACCTTACGATAGCCAAAACACTTTTTATTAAATCCTCTGATATTATAATAGGGTCTATTTACAAATACTTATTAAAATAGCCGATACTGTTACATTCATTAAATTCCAACTACTAGCCATAGTCGTGGGTAATACAAACAAAACTATAAAAGGCACGTAGGGAGAATGGATTTCCAACTAATGACTGGCACTGGGGTACCACCTGTCACAGTACGTGGCCTAGATCACCGTACCGAGGATTAATCATAATCCCCTGCAACACAAGACCGGAACTATCCCTTATTGGATAATCCCGAGTAAGATCACCCCACGGTTGGGATCAGCAACCGCCGCACCACTAAGCCGAATAAAAGGGACATCTAGACAGGGATGAACTCACCCTAATAGGCGCTACCCTCCTAGCCTTGCTGCATATCCCCTGATTTTCAGTCATTCTCGGTCGATGAGGCTTGAGGCTAAGCATTACCTTTTTAGAACACATCTCTTAGAATGCTCATCGCCCACCCGACGATGTTCTGAAAGCATTCATCCATACAATTCCGTCACGGGTTCGAACGAAACCGAAGGCACTACTCCTACTACATCCATTTTGGAATCACCTCAGGATTAGTAGCGACTAGCCCTTGCACTTCACTACTCCATCTTCGAATCCAAACTCGTCTTCCTTACGAAAACGTACAATCCAGATCGAAGTGGTTTTCAGGAAATAAATCCCGATCCCGGTCTCTTCGAAACGATCAACGCATTGTCCAATGTTGATAGTCGGTTATTTAACTATCAATTAATATTCACAAACATCCATCAACCATAAATAATTCCATCAAATTATTTATTAGCCTCAAAATATCTCGATAAGATATATTCCCACTTTTTAAACCTTTTTTAAAACAGTTTCAAACCACACTTTTCTCATGAAATAAATTTCCAAATATTTATTTCCACTGAAAACACCAAGCACAAAAACTTTAGGTTTTTTAAAAATAATTTAGAACACTTTATTCTAAAATACACTTTAATATTTAAATTGAAATCTACTTCAATATTTTATTAAAGATATACACTTTAGGAATATTTAAAATGAGGTTACTTTATAAAATAAAAAACTAGATTTTCTCCTTTAAAATAAAAATCCAAGTCACCTTTAAATAACTACTACGATAATAGATTTGAAAAATGCTTACTTTAGAATTTAAACATTTAGAGATAACAAACTTTCTAAAACATGCTTTTTAAAACAACATTAAACCGATGTAAAAATTTACTTTGAAAACGTACTGAATCCAGGGAAATATACTTTAATAATTTTCAAAGTATATTTCACATCTTTTAAAAATAAATCACTATTTATTTTTAAACAAATTTACCCATTCCTTTAATAAATTCCCACCGTGAATTTATCCTTTCAAATATCCTCAGCACTATCAATATAAATTTTACAAGCCTTCAAATTATTTTTAATAGGCTTAAAACTCCAGATTCAATATTTTACTCAATTTCACTTTATTAAATCTAATAACTTAATTGCTAAATAATAATAATATTTGAATTCAAGTTAAAAATTAACTTTTGAATATTTAAAATCAATTAAATATTCCGATTTCAAACATCCAAAATTTCCGGGTCGTCACAATGATTTTTTTTAAAATAATGTGGATAAGATTACCTTTTTTCCGTTTAAATTTGAGTTGTCTCTCAGTTAAGGGTAGCTTGGGTGTTTAACGAGTGGTTGCAAATATAACTATATTAAGCTTATCTAAAGATTATTAACATGCACTCAATACATCTTATGTTCACGGATTTAAAAGATAATTCATTAAATGTATCTATTATTTACGGGTTGCATGATAAAATTGATGGGAGGTTCTTTGGAGTGAGTATCCAAAGTTTAGGTCACTTACCGCCGATCTTTGGGTAATATGGGCGGTTTCAATGTGATTAGATTTTTCGGGAAATGATTGCCCAAAGGAGGCGACTGTTCAGCCATGGACAAGTTTGATCAGTTTATTATCATGTGAATTTGATTGAATTAAAACTCACCAATAAAGTGCTTAACTTAAGTAACCTCAAAAGGAATCCCATCGATGGCACATCATAACCGTTTCTCCATCAGTGAAAAAATGGAAGTTCAATTTCCCGCTTTGCCTATTAAGGGGCTGCTGATAGTGTGTTCAGATCGCTATCCTATTATCCTCAATGTGAGAACCAACACTTAATTCATAGTACTTTTCAATTCGAAAAGATGTTGCTCCTTGAAAGAAATTTTGCCAATTTAGTTACTAACAAATGGCTTTCTATGAGTAACGATAATATTAGATGCATGAGAACTATTAAAATGACCCTTTTTTTTTGGATATAATAGGGTTAGGGGAGGGGTCAATTTAGATGTTTTTTGGTGTGAGGTCACCGTGTGTAGTGTAGTTTTTTTCGATAGGGGCTGTCCGAACTTTTTGACATCCTCATATCTAAAACCGGAGTCCCATTAACAATGACCTAATGTAAACTCATAAATAAAATTTCCATTGTGATTTTTGAAATTTTGATAATACCCTAGATAACATCCTTCTTGACCATTCATCAGTGGAATACCATCATTGATTTGCAATCTCCACCACCGTCTCTTTGCCGATCACTGGTCAATGAAATCCCACTATCAATTTGCAGCCTTCATCACCAACAAAACCGTTTGAAATAAACATGCATATAACCAACATGACCTTTCCATTTGTAGTGCGTACATAATAGAAAAAACATTATTGTAATAAAACTATTTCGTTGCATTATTAGGTGCACATGAATGCGTGCATTTATACTAGTTTCAATAAAATAAAAGAAGTCCTTAAATTCAATAGTTATTTCACATTGATTAATTATTGATTTATACACACTGAATAATAGTCCTTTATTTTTATTTCAAAATACATGTATTCAGTAAGTCAAATTTATCTCTCGAATTCGTTCTCAAATTCATTTCATTATATAAATTTACATATTGAACTTCTTAAATATAATTTATAATTTACATATAACCATTCAAACAAAATATTACTGTTCACTATTTTCACAAAATAATTTATGCCCAGTAAATAGTTAACTTAATAAAATATCCTCAAAATAATATTCATCCTAAAATTCAACTAATATAATATATTTCAGTATAATTCAGTTTATTAAAAATGCACATGTAGTCGAGTTGTTACATTGTCACTATATCATCTTAAGCTTTGTTCATGATTAACATCCTAATAATGTACATAGTTAATTGCAAAGTCTAAACTTATAAGTCATTCGATTCAATCCGGTAACATTGTCCATGGCATAGGCCTTGACTTATAGTTGAATATCAATACTGTAATGCTAACCTTCTATGTTGAAGAAGAAGTATTTAGTATTGAATTGTGTTTTACCTCATATGTTTTGAATAACCCAAAATTATTGCCATTGCACAAATCCTAAATGCCATGTAATTTATCATAATCAAAATAAACTATCATTCATAAAAGATTCATTATATTCTGAAATTGAACGGAACTGCACACCAATATGTTAGATCTTCTATTTGACTTAGATACAATTAATCTATAAAAGATTCTAGTTCAATCATTATTAAATTACCATATATCATATGGAGGGTATTACGTACACTGGTCACATCGGCTAGCTATATCATATCCCGTTCTAGATACATAATGACCAGCAATATTTAAGCATAATTATTTATATGTATGATACAATGATTATGAATTCATTCACAACCACTGTAACAACCTCATAATTTTATGAACTTAAATAATTAAATTAAAAAGTGTAAAATCATAATTTTAACATAAATAATAAAATAGTTAATTTTTATAAAAATTAGAATTTGGCTTTGGGACTACTCCATTACATCCAAAATGTCATTTACAATCAAAAAACATATATAATTCACTGAATTTCGTCAACCTGGCAAGAAATTAGAAGAAGTCAAACCCAGTGGCATTTTCTTAATAAATTAAATTCAAGGTTTTAGCCTAGATATTGTATTTGTTTAGCTTATAAATAGATCTCTAAGGCTATTTATTTTTTTCTAGTACTCTTGCCTCGACTTATGAAACCCTAATCCTTAAATAAATTTCAAATTCTCCAAATCAATTTCTAATCCACCAAATTAAGTCCAAGTTAAATTAATTAATGTATAAAATCGATCATTGTGAAGAGAGATACGCAAATTAATGGAAGCTATCGAGAAAATTTTCATCTTGAAGGCATGTAATTTCTGGATACAAAGGATAAAGGACAATCTATATCAAATCTTAGAAGATGCATGGCAAATCAGTGAGCAGGATTTATCATATTTGTGTGTATATTTGGTAAGATGTAGTAATTCACCTCTTATGATCTTAAACAAAATTATAACGATGTAAAAATTTAAAAACTGATTTTTTCTATATATACGCCAAAATATGAGGTAGTATGCTATGGCTCAGATAATCAAAAATATAATTCTTTTATCGATTATAACTAGCAAAAGGTAATCTCTATTTAATCAAAAAGTGCGAAACATAAAAGTGTTCCAAATTAGACATATTATATATCAAAATTATAGTTCTCAGTGATATGAATCCACTGGTGGTGTTCTTTTATTGATTGGATATACAGATTGTTCAAAAAACACATCAATTTTTTTGATAAACATGGATCGTCTGATCCGCTCCAATAAGTAAACAATGATTATACGACGATGGGGATACGTAGATGAGTAGAGGAGGTCAAGTAGGAGCCTTTGGCAGTGTTCGATCGTCTCGAATCATCGTGTGGTGGTGCAGATTTACTTGAGATCGTTGGTGATAGTAGGATTGGCTGTGATGGCCGAAATTAACGGCGGCACAATGAATGTGTTAGCTGGAGCTTCGATATGTGTAGTCGTGTGTTAGGGGAAACCATAGATGTAGAAAATAATAATATAATAATAAAGATATTGAATTAAGTAATTATAGCAATTCCCTTGTACTTTAAATGCTTATAACTTTCGTATATGACCGTTATTTCACGTGTGGTTCATTGCATCAAGAACATGGTGATATAAGAAACATTTTGGTATATTGTTTTTTGTTTTTTTAACTACTTCATAAAGGTGTCTTATTTTAGTAGATTTTGTTGTATTGGGGTTCTATTAAAATGTTCTGGGTACACATATAACGAAAGTGGTCCTCGATTGTATTAGTGAAATTTGACAAGATGAGTTAAGGATTGATCCAGTAGCTTCATAAACCGCGGGGCGATGATGAGTTTTGGGCATGATCCGATAGTATCATTGACCATTAGGTGGATGTCTAGAAGGGACTCGACCAAATAGCCATGTATGTTTTAAGCATTCAATCTAGCACTTCGGGCCACGTCATTTGCATACGTATTCGACATTCGAACTGAGACTTTGGACTTGGTCATTTGCATACATTTTTGACATTTGAGGTAAGACTTTAGGCTTGGTCATTTGCAAATGTTTATGACATTCGAGCTAGGAGTTTGGACTCAATCATTTGCATATGTTTTCGTCATTCGAGCTAAGACTTTGGGCTCGGTTGTTTTCATACGTTTTTGGCATAAGAGCTGGAACTTTAGGCTTAGTTGTGTGCATACATTTGTGGCATATAGGCTGAGACTTTCGGCACGGTCATATGCATATATTTGTGGCGACGATGTGTTGGGACTTTGAGCTCAATCATAACATAGTGTTTTGGTATATGATTAGATGTGGGTTAGATTTTAATGTGACCTTATCCTATGTTATCACTATATTATTATATTATGTTCAGCTTACTTGTTGGGTGCACATGACATAGGTTAAGGTATAATTTTTGAGCATAAGTATTGTTTTTACTAACTTACTAGTATTATACACTTATATAGTTTCATCCACCAGACGTATGTTTGACCTCTATCTATCATTTTCTTCTTTTAGTTTTACTCTAATAGGTCGATAGAGAGTACTGGTGGTGTAACGATCCGTAATTTCACCACTTTGAAAATGAGATATTTAATTTATTTTAAATATTCAGACAGAGAATTTTCAAACTTAAATAATCGTATTTAATGTGATAAATAAGAATGATAAACTTATTTTTAGAATTTGATTTCAAAATCAAGAAGTTTGGATTTTCGTCGAAAAGTGACAAAAGCCGATTTTCGATAAAATTTAATATACATTCGAATAATTGTTGTAAATAGTAAATAACTCTTTTTTATAATTATATAATGATATGATAATAAATAAATTCGATTTATAATGACTTTATAAACGTATAAACTTGTTTTATAAAAACTGACAAATTTTGTCGTACGTTGACAAATCAACGTCTTATTTTTATAATTAGATTTTAATATTATGTAATATGATTTTATATCTAAAAAGCCTGTTTCAATTATTTAACTCATTTTCATGTTTTGATTACATAAATAAATAGTTTAACAAAAACGTTAAAATATGTCCGTAATTTTTTTTTGTTGAAAATCAATGTTTTGTTTAATATAAGTTATCGTAGCGTTGTTTACCTTTATTTACATATACATTACACATATTTAAATAGGATAAATATTAGATAATTCACTAAATAAGATTAGTTTTCCTAACAAGTTTATAAATTTCTAGAATTTATTAACTAAAAATAAGCATTAAAAGATAAACATGTCAAAAACAAATCTAGACAAAAATATTTTTTTATTTATTTTACTTAATAGCTAAGTGATTAAAACATAAAGTAGTGAAGTGAAAGGTGATGTTAAGTGTTGAAAAAATGTAGTTTACTTAAAAATGAAGTAAGAATATTTTGGTCATTTGACGTAATAATATTTATTCCAATTTTTTTCTATAAATACCTACCATTCTTTCATAAATTCTACAAACTTTCCATTCTTCTTCTTCTTCTTCCTTTTCTAAGCTTTCTCCTTCTTCTTCCTTAAAGCTTTAATGACTTCCATGCTAGCCTAAAATAATTTAAAGTAATAACGAAGTTCTGTCGGGAAATCAAAAGTTAATAGTCTATTTAAGTTCAGAATCTTGATAGCGGAGCTATAATAGATTTCAAAAAAATTTGGAAAATAGCGAAGCTGTAGTCAAATCTATTGTAATGAAGTTAGATCGGAAAGCAATTTTTTATGAGGAAACCCTACTCTTCTCTACTCTTAATTTCTATGATGTTATGACATGCTTTTGTACTTGCTGTATTGCTTGATATGATGCATGGATGATTAATTAAGTATTATAAAATTTAGAAGTTAAATATTTAATAGGGTATGCGAAAACGACTATACACATGTTTCGTCTGTGGTATCCAAGGAGACTTGGACGAGGGAGGTAACATGTAGAAGGGAAAGCCTGGATGCTCCAAAATAAATATCGAACCGTTTTTACCCAGGATAAAATAAAGGGTGTTATAAATTTTTGATAGAATAAAGCATTGATTATCTTTCATTGTTGTGTTTATTTCGTTGATTGATTTTTTGAACTAGGCTCGACCAGTTTATGAGCACTGACTATTATTTATTGATTATTGACTTTGCTCGAGCAGTTTATAAGCAATCAATTATACATATGCATGGGCTGGATAGGAAAATAATTGTTGGCTAATACTTTGTGATTTGTTTCACGATCTAACAATAAGGTGTTTAGCGGTAATATTTGGTTCACTTTAATTTAATGAATTGTTTGGAAAATTGGTTTTCAAGTTGAAATTTTATGAATTTTTTCCTTTAAAAGAGAAAAAAGAGATATTTGAGAAAAATATTTTGAAGTGATATTATATAAAATTGGTTCATATAAAGAATGGCTTTATAAAGGTGTTTTATTAATCCGAAAGAATTTCAAGGACTAAAGCCGATGGTTTTAGGATGATTTTTAAAAGATTTGGATATGGAAATTATTATAGATTAGAAGTATTTAAATTTATTAGCGTAAATGATTTTGCCACTTCGGGATATAAATTGATTTGTTATGTTACCAAAGAATCAGATAACCATAATCTACAAAATGCATGGGCAAAGGAGGTGCAGATGTTCTGTAGCCTCGGTGTTGTCCACTCTTGGAATAGAGGGATGCACCAATCTATTATTTAATCAGAAGGCTAGACCTAAGGGCTTGGTTATGGCTAGAAACCTCTCGAAATTTAGTAGCATATAGTTTTGTATGCTTGTATATAGATATCGTTTCAAAAGGTGATTTGTTTTTTAATCCCGAAGTAAAGGACCAGTTTGAATATATAAGATACACATGCACATATATTTCAAAAGTTTTGATATAAAAATTCGGGAATAAAGTCCAAAGAGATCATTTCTGTAAAGGTAATTAGATTTGAAAAATCTAAAGGTAAAGACTAAGCCTAAGTTAATTTTTTTGGAAATTGCATATTGTTTGTGCATCGTAGGCTTCATGAGTCCTATTTGTGGTAGGAGAACTACGTTGGCTTGATTTTGTATCTAATTAGGTACCCAATTAGATAGGGGTACGTACGCAGTCATAAGTGATAGTGATGCATCCCCAATAATAACATAACATTTTTCTGTTTATTGTTTGCCATATATCGTGTATTGTTGTATCTTTCCTTCTTACTATTTTATTCCATGTTTACATTGTTTATTGAGTTTACAGGTAAGGATATCGTTGTATCTCATCAGAGTTGCGCAGCTGTAGATTTACAGTTTATTTGTAGTATTTGATTTTGGATTTGTATTAGAGCACACTGTAGAATAAATGATTACTCTAATAACTTGTATAATTAAAATTTGTATCCTGTACATTCAGTAATGTTGAATATTTATCAAATATTGTGTATTAAGTTGGAGTTTTCATTTGTAGTTTTAGAACGGATGGGTTTTTCGGCGATTTTTACTGGTTCGAAAACCCGGGTCGTTACATATGGTGACCTAGAGGTGATGGAGACACACATTTATCTATAAATTATCTAATTTTTATATTTCTTCTATTCCCATACATTATATATTTCCATTTTCATTATAGTGAGAGAAGTTATGGTTTTTGATACTATATTGTAATATGAGACTGTATTATTGATTTCTGTTGTATTTAATTCCTTCTAGTGTGACTTTCAGAAAGTATAGAATATTATAGATAGCTCTATGATCCATATTATAATCTATTTAAAAACAATCCGCTGTATGCAAAGTCTGCAATGACAATTCCACTTTTAGACATGGGTCGAGACGTCATAGATGGAGGGTTATTACATTGATATCAGAGTTAAGTTAGGCGATTCCTATTATATTAGGGCATATAAGCAAGCATATTTATAATTTTTATTGTATATGTACATATATTATTATTATGCCACACCTCATATAGTTTGATTTGTAAAGGTAGTTGTTAGTCTATCCCTTATTGAAGTAAACAACTATAAGTTAAATAAATGTTGATATTTCAATAGTTTGAGATGGTAGATAAATCCATCACATTTGTTTAAATTTACTCCATGCATTATTACTGAAGGAGGGTTTATATGCCATGTAGCAATGGAGTAAATCGTGAGACTAAGGATGAATATGAATGATAGTAGTAATTTAAGGTCCATAGGTTTACATGGTGTAATAAGGGTACTTAATCATTTTTAGATCGTAGTTGGGCTTGTGTAAGTTAAGATCTACTCCAATTAAAGTTGGTACATTAATTGGAATGTTTTCTTTAAATAGTTAGACGTAATAAATTATGAGGTTTTAAGGAAAATTATAGAAGTTGAAGTTTGTTTACTATTTTAATAATAGCAGCTCATTTAGTAAGCTTCAACGTAAGAAAATTTAATAAGAATAAATCTTTCAAAAGTATTTTAAAGGTTTTGTTTTTGTAAAATTTTTAGTGTTTACACTTATTTTAATGTGTACTTTTCATTCGACAAAAGAATCTTTTGAAAGGCAAACAAAAAGTAAGTAAGATGCATCTTTTTGAAAATCTTCATTTTATAAATATTGTCACGTTTTGAAAAATTAACTAAAATAGTGTACTTCATTTTCTCTTTTGTAAAAATTTCAAATTTATAATTTTGAAAAAGGCGTGGTTTATAAGTTTGTTTTCTAAAGCAAACTTGAGCAATTTTGGGTAGAATCTAAATTTTGAAAAAAGAATTTAAAATAATTATTTTAAAACTTATGGAATTTTTCAATTTTAATATGTATGTTTGAGTAGAAATTGAAATGTTTGTGATATAAACTTTTGAAAACATACACTAATGGATGATTTAAAAATTTTGGAAATTATTTTCAAATCCGTTATGAGCACAGCTAGTAACCAAAAGTGGATTCGAAAAAAAAAAGTATATATGATGTATTTGTTAAAAGGTATTAGAAATTGACTAATTATTGGATAAAATAAATTCAAAAATAGGATTTTTGTATGGACATTAGTTACTTTTCAATAGTGATTGAAATTGACTAGTTATAAAACAAAATGATTTATACTTGTATGTGTAGATACATACACAGACATGTGTGTGTATGATTATAAATTATATGAAATAATGTTTTGAAAATGAAGTACGAGTATTTTGGAGAATAACTAAAGTTAAATCAAATCTAATTATATTTTGAGTAACTAATATTAAATTAGTAAAGCTATAATTATTGAATTTTGGAGGTTAAATATTTTTAAGAATGAATATTTTAAGAATTATTGAAAAGAAATTAGCTTTACAAATTGAAACTATATTAATTATTTATTTAAGGACATATGAACAGATGTGAAATGATTAAATCGAAATAAATATGAGTTATAATATCTTATGAAATAATTTAACATGAAACATACAAAGTAAAACTTTTTTTGAATATTTATTTAAGTGGAACTTCAAGAAATTTTTTTTGAACAAGATTCAAACCCTTTTGTCACCAAAAGAAACGTGAAGTTTAGGTATTTAAAAATGGAAAGCAAAGAGAATATATACAAGTATATAAATAATAGACCAAATCAAGGCCCAATTCCAGTGTACTTGAAATTTTTACAAGCCCCACGAAGACAAAAGGCTAAGCCCACATCCTATTTTTGCTCGAATAAACATCAAAAGCTTCTCGATTTAATCTACTTGCATGAAATCTACAACCCCTCACTTTCCAAAGCAAAAAGCAGAAAGTTTCTTCTGAACTAATAAGGTCATTCTGAAACGTTCTACCTTTCTCCGTCTCTTCCTCTTCAAACATTAACTCCTCATCTGCTAGCTTACAAAAACTATCTTGCATTTTCTCCTTTAGCTTGATTCTCCCAGATTTGTGTTGCTGGTTGGTTTATCTTACAATTCTATAGGATTTTCCTCCCCAACCGATTTCGATGCAAAAGATAAGATTTTGTTTTCCTCCCTAATTTGCTTTATAAATCTGCACTCTCATGCAAGTACTGATTCAATTTGTATAATATTACAGAGGAAACTGGCATCCAGGGAACCCACTTTTCCATTTGATATATTAATTTGTTTCCGACTTAATAAATCCAATAATCAAGTTAGCGTAATGAAAATTGATCAGGTATAACCAGTCCTACTTACATTACCCATTCATAGCAAATCTCTTAATCTTTTTGGTTGTTTCTGTTCTACATGTGTTTAGATTTGGTAGATCTAATGGTAGTATAAGCCTAGATTTGCTTACAGATTGATAGTTCTGTATTGTGAATCATGTTGAGCACCCTGACGTTTCTTTCACGCCAGATACGCCATACAATGGAAGTTAAAGAATTTGATTTGAAAAAATGTGTTATGATTTTATTAAATGTTTACTAAAATTAATAGAGAATTTTATGGTTTTCAAATCTTTGCTAGTACGGTGAAGAATAAGATTTAGAGACCAACTATTGAAAGGACTAAATTGAAAAGGTATTTGATAGTTTCAATTGAATTTGATTAATGCTAGAGAGTAGTTACATGGCGTATAGAGTTTGACTTGATTAAGGTGGACTAGATAGGATAGTCGATATATCTTTTACGAGCGATATGGCACGCGCTTCGGGCGTGATGATGACACACACTTCGCGCATGAATTGTTTTTTTTATAAATTGTATATGTTTAACTCATTCGAAAAAATATATTTTGCAGAAATATATAGTCATATTTTTATGTTAAAATGATGTGCGGTTAGTTTTAATTATTCTTTCTAAATTGCAACATTTGATTTTTTTTTGTTAGTTTGAATTTTATTTATATTACTAATTAATAAATAACGAATTTAATTTTTTATTAGTTTGAATTTTTATTTTTGCTATTAATTAATAAAAAACGACTTAAAAAATGTTAATTTGTTAGATCATAATTTTATGTGAAATTAAGATTTCGATAATATCCATAGAGGGACGTTTTGAATTGGTAAAGGAAATTTATTCGTTTGATCCTACTTTTAATTGATATTAATATTTAACAATATTTGTAGAGGACATTTTTGATAGTTCACGTTGATACTAAAAAAGTGTGACACCAAAAATATTACAACTATTATTAAAGATGTTAAGGACTTGCGAAGAAATGAATGTTATGGATTTGAGATATATGGTACTTAAAATGAATAAAGGTATTATTCATGAATGTTGGAAAGAATACAATATTTTTAGTACAATAATGAAAAGGAAAAAGAAATATATTTTGAATCAAGAATTTACTATTATTTATTAAGTGAGGTGGAAGTTAAATAAATAGTAAATTAAATTTTGGAAGGCTGTATAAATTTTAAACAAATAATAAAATGACTATTTTATGGAGATTATGAAAAATAATCATTAGTTATCTATATATAATAAGAATACTTCCATTTGAAGCTTTTGAATTTACAAATATAACCATTGGCATGTATCTTAGAAAACAAACGGTATGGAGGACACTTTGGTCCACTTCCTTTACCCACGTTTTGTTGCAACATCCTCATTTATTAATAAGAAAACCAGAGCCTTTTTCGGTTTCCAAAGATGTCCATTTTCAATATTGCTTCTGTATACAGAAACATGTTTAGTTAAGGTTACTTTTGACATTTCCAAACAAAAGTTGGAATAGCTCTTGGTACCGCAAAAAGGATGCAGACTGTTACAGGTACATTGATGCTCTTTCTTAAACATTCACTTCTACCTATTTTTACAACATTCTCTCTCTCCTTGGAAGTGGTCAATACTGCCAACCACCACATTCCCGCATTCTATATGAGTATGATCTCTGCAATCCAACCCCATCTAACACTTACACGCAATGAAATCCATATTTTGGTTGCCTAACAATAGTCCTTACCACGAGCTTACGACACTACTCATAGCAAGGTATTTATATTGATTATATTGTCAAATTCATATTTTATTTTTCATGTTTGGATTGTATTATTTGCCTCACTGTGGTTAGTTAATGTTTTCAGGCTATCATACTCTTTTTTAAACTCAAAAACCGTTAGTAAAATATGTTATTATGTCAAATAATACACAGTATAAATTGTATTGTTTTATTTTTTTTTATTACCATTGTAGCTGTGTTAATTTATTGTACAAAAATTGGTGAAATTGCTACCTACAGAGTTAAATAGGTGTAGACGCTTTAGGTGAAAGAAAGTTACAAGATGGATAAGCATTTTGTTATCAGAACATGGTATAAAGCGATGGGTTTTGAAGAGGTTTGGAATTATGAAATTGCATGTGACTTTGGTGTTGCTTGCTGTAATGGTATACTTAAAATTTAGATAATTAGCAATTTCAAGTTGCCTTCTATGTATATTAAAATGGTACTTATTGAAATTATTTTTGAGCATTATACTTTTCATATTAATATACTAATATAATTCAACAATTATGTGGCTAAATAGAAATTCATTTTGGTTGTGTACTCTTATTAGAAAAATCGAATTTTGGATGTGGATAGATCTTCAACCAAAGGGGCAAAATCTATGTTTTTCACCATTGATGTGTGAGATCTATTCTAGGCTTTCCCATCTCAATCAAACTCCAATTTAATGGCAACAGCAACCGCAAGATAATCGTTGAAGAATCAACGACCCTTCTAATTTTAGTCGGCAATCACCATTTGAGATACAATTTTTCTATGACGCGCCTATAAAAGTACATATAGTACTTTTAGATGAGATTACCCTTTTATTTTGGATGATAATTATTACTAAAAATTATGGAATGTTTATTAATTAAGCAAAAATTTACTATTTATTTTTAGAAAAAATTAGTACATTATATGTATCTCATTCCATTTGTAGCCTAACGGTGCAAAATTATGAGGAGAAAGTAATATTATCTTATATGATATTTGAAATCTATAATAGATGTATGATTTATTATTACTGTCTTTGCTGTTAAAATAGTAACATATTTTTAGGCTATAGATTTGTTTTAAATTTACTCCATCATAGCTAGCTCCAACATTCTAATATCTCATGCATGTTCGTGTTCTCTATCTTAAGTTTTGATTAGTGTGTCCATTTTTACTGCAAAATTGTTTATTATAAACATTGTTAATCGATGACATTTATTCTTATAATTCATTATTACAATCTTTCTACTTATAATTCATTTTAAATTATGTAGGTACGATCGAATCCTCTCTGCTTAGCAATGTCTCCAATACATCTTCTTTTATTTCTCTATCTATTCGATTCATTCTACATTTTAAGTTTAGGCAACCTCCTTTTATTTTCTATTTAGTAGCTCATGGTTCATTGTGTGCTTTTAGTTCAAAAATGGGCCAAATCAAGATTTCTTATGTCTACCTATATAAACAGTAAAAGATACAAACATTCTAGGAGTGAGTAGTAGTAGTACTTAGAGTGCATGTAGTTGTTTCTTCTGGATATCAAGTTTTCTTCCTAACATTGTCAGTTACTAAATCCAATAAATATAAAGAATGAGGGATAAAATCATTATTTTGTATTGACTTATACAAAGGCTTGCTGCTGCTATTTTTTTGTCAGAATATCAACGCAAACTCAGAATTTATTTCCTTATCCTCTAATGTTGAACATTTCGTACTAAAAACGAATATAGTAGAGAGTAAGTGTATTCTTAGATGCGAAACAAAAATAGTAAAAGAAAATTAAAAAACACGATGATTATTAAAATAAATTTACAAATATTTATTCAGCCCAGGATACATTGATATTTCTGGCTTTTTGTTCTGTCCCTGGCTTTATATCTGTATTATATAAGAATTTTTTTTTTATAATATTGTGCAGGTAGAGAAAAGTTGGCAGAATATTATGTGTTGTATTAATCAAATAGTTGCAACATGTGGACACAACGTAAGCCACCTAGACGATGTGCCTTATGAGTTGATTAATTTATTATAGTCAAAATTGAATTTTTAATTGCCTTAACCCCCAAATTCTCCGCATCTTCTTTACAACTATCTTGATGAATCGTTTAAGTAGAGAATATTTTGACAATCAACGAAAAATAATAGACATCCACGGAAATCAATACTTGAGAATTCTTACCTTCTTTTGATCTCTCTATGTTGATTTGGCTATAGTTAACGTATCTTTATATTTTCTCTTCAGGCAATGTCCAAACTTTTAATGCTTTTGAGCCATTCCACTAATGAGAAGTGACGTTGATTGCTTCTTTTATAAAATTATAGCAAGACAGATGCTCTTAAAACCTTAGACGCACAGATCAAAAGTACATCAGCATGGCCACGAATTCAATTCTGAACGGTGAAATAATCGGTGAGATTTTAAACAAGGAAAATCTGAAAAGCTTACAAAAATTAAAATGGATTTCCAAATCATGGTTTTCTCTAATCAATGTTGAATTAAAATTACACTAATAAGCTAATAAAGACATGAGACAGTTTATCTACAATTTCAAATATAGAAGTTTAAAATCAATTAAAATTTGCCCGAATAAACTTTGATAATTGTTGTCTAATAGGAAAATTGTTGGCTATTTTCATATCATTTTATTTAGTCGCTACTTCATGTAATTTGATACAAACAAGAAAATATATGAGTAAAATTTTATATAAGCCAATTTATCTTGAGCCAATTCAATGAAATAACTGCAGCGTTACAGCTCAGCGTAGGCTCATAGCAACACCAAATTTTCCATCCATCTGATTTGATCTCTAAAAGATTTTCATGTTTATAAGTTGTGAGCTTAAGAATTACTTGATTCATATTATTTAATTCATCCGAAAATGAATATACTGAAGGTTGATTAAGTTGGCATTATTTATTACTTTAATACAAATACATGTTATATGACTGACTCTTGGGTTATATGTATCAGTGATGTCATATGTTAGTAGGAGTGTTAATTAACCTTCTCTAATGCTCGAGCAAAAGTTAAAAACTGATGATTATAATTATGTTGTGGTACTCAGTTAAATTATTATATGTAGCTGCAATGAATGATATGCATGCATTGGGATAATGTATAAATTAATTATGGGAGTTGATTTGAGTAGGCCAACTTAACGTTCACAATACATATACCATTTTAGTACGCAGACGTATTTTAAAACTTTTCAACTTTCAATACTTTTGCTGAGGTAATTTGAGTGTACCGATTGCTTGCTCTAAAATGAAGCTTGCAATAAGAAGTATTTAGGTCGCATTTCTCCTAAAAGTAGTTTTGTGCGCCTTTGTACCACCTAATATCTTATGTTCCCTTTTGTCTATCTTCATGTGTTATGCATATTTCAACCATTGATTTTTCATCAACAATTCATATGATGTTATGGACCTCATGATATAATATTTTGTTGTGATCAATGGCCGTGACTTATGGCATATTGAGACAAATTAGAAAGGGACAAATGAATTGAACCCGTCTGTACATATTATTTTGCATTGAAAAGAAGTTAATTCACGTTTTTCTTTGTACATGTCCAGCGGACGTGCCATACATACTGGTTATTTAAATAATAAAAATAAGAGGATTTTAAGAATAATAAAGAGATATTTTCAATATATATTTTTGGATATATTATTACTATATAAATATAAATAAAATGTATTTTTGTGATTTAACGTAGAATGTTGTTATTGTTGAATGATATATAATTACAAAGTAGCTGTGAAAAAAAATGATTTCAATAAATATTATTGCTTTGATGTAAAGTAATAATATTATTGTTTTTAAGGAAATTTTATGAAAATTATTACTTTTTCATAACCGTGAGGACTTTTAAATGAGATTAGTAATATTCCATTTTTTTCTAAAAAATGAATTCAAGTATCTTCTAACCACGCATAACCGTGAGGACTTTTAAATGAGATTAGAATCAACTTGTTTATTTTAAAAATCAACTTTTGATATGCGTTCCATGTATGCATAACCGTGAGAACTTTTAAATGAGCATGGAAGCACATAATAAATTCCAAGTAATTCACCCATTCATAACCATAAGGACTTTTAAATGAGAGTGAATACTTTGGTATTTATTATTATTATTTATTATTATTATTTTTTTGTTTGTTTGTATTTTGTTTTTTTTAAAAGAAGTATAAAGTGAAAAACGAATGATTCCTGTTTAAAGTACCACATATCGACAAACTACATTGAATTTTGATGAGTGATGGTCGTTAGAAATATAACAGAAATAGAGATGGTCATGGAGTTTTTACCAACAAAAGTTTTATAACTTTTGTTTAAATTTCTAAAGAAATTTGCTAATTATACCGTCTCGAGTCATAATATATGGTAAATATCAACACTCATCTCTTTTTCAATCACTATTTATCTTTTTGATAATTATTAGAAAGTCAGATTAGTCAAAATAGTCATTTAAAATCAAATTCAAAAATAATTATGAAATCAATTTTTCAAAAATGACTAATCTGAAAATATGGTCAAAAATGATTTTCTCGAAGGGGTTTTATAAGAAAATTTTCTGCTATTTGAAAATTATTGAAATGAAAAATATGCAGATATTTTCTTTGAAAAACGATGCAGTTACTAAATGTCTCAACAAAAATCACGTTCCTCTAGTAATTTTTCTATCAACTAGATTACCAGTGTAAACTGCATCTGAATTTCTCTTTCACGCAAGACTATCATTAATTGAATTTGATAGACCATGAAGTGTGCAACAAAAATTTCAAACTCAATTTTAACAGCATTTTAAATGACATTCTTTTGAATTTGAATGGAAGTCGTGTAAATAATCAAAAACCGTAAATATAGAGTTAGCTGTATTATAACCAAATGTATTATCCAACAAAACACTATTTTCAATCCAAACCGATATATATGAAGTAATTCAAAGAATCTAGAGATTTTTATAGTGGTTTTGGTATAAGAATATAATTGGCCAACTATTTTGAATAAGTCAGAATCAAAATCATCATTTTTTTTCATCATCTCATTATTGGCTGATTTAATTCAGAATATGGTGCAGATTATCACATTTAATATATCGTTCAAATAAATATACCTTTACCTCTTTTACCTTTACGATATTTTTCGTTGTTGTCTGTTGTGATTCTTTCACCTTTATACTAGGCCAAGGAACTTTGCTTTATTGCTCGTTGTGACCTTGGAACTGCCAAAATCCAGAGAACACTATTGTTGTTCCTTAGCCTGCCACCACACCTACGCGGGAAAAGATTTATGTGACCTATTTGTTTTTATAGGTCCATGGTTGTTAGTGGCAGAATATTTAGAAAAATAATTTTGTGGAGACCCAGAACTATTTATAATTGTTCCCTTCGACACCCAAATTTGTTTAACTTTGAGAGATTTTATATTTGTGCCTTTTGGAACCCAAATCGGTATAGTTTTCACATGTTTGGGTCTATACCAACAATTATTGTGATTGTGTCCATATTTTCTACAAATTGTGCACATTGAATTTTCTTGATTAATCTTGTTTTCAACAATTTTAGATTGATTATATCCAAGTCCTTTTTTAACCGTATTAACAGTTTGCTTTCCTAGTAGCATATTCAACGATTTTTCACTTTTTGAAAATTTATCTAAAGTCGTTGACAATTGTTGGACTTGTGTTTTGAGAGATTCATTTTCGTTTAACAATTGTATGCACTTTTTGATAGAATTCTCTCTCCTAGTATTTTCACTTTCTTTTAAACTCAGAATTTCATTTTCAAGTGATTTTATATCGATTTCTGATTTTTAATTTCTTTTTCGAATGTTGGACACTTATCACACTTAGGGATCCTACGTTGATAGTTTTTAACTAATTGGTCAAGTTGTTCATTTAATTCTATCAAAGTGTCTTTTTGTGATTCAAGTTTAGTATACTTCTTCCTAAGTCGTTCAAAACAGCCATTTAATTCGTGAAATAAATAAGTAATTTAGAGTGAGTAAGTTTTGATACCTTGCTTGGCTCATCATCGTCGCTATCAGTTAGATTTCCATGAAGGCACATATCTGCTTTCTCACTCTCACTGCTAGAACTTTGATTATCTTCGTCACTTGTATTCCACGTGGCTGCAAAACTTTTCTTTTTTGATTTCTTTTTAAAGTCGCGTTGATTTTGAGGACAACTGGGCTTGATGTGTCCGGGTTGGTTGCACTTATGGCAGATGATTTTTTGCTTTTCTGTGTTATCTAAAACTTTGATTATTCTGCCTTTTATTTTTTGATTTAGAGCTGGATTTCCGTTTCTGCGGTTCCACCTTTTTAATTTCTTTATTACCATTTCCAACTCTTCTGCTCCATCATCATCATCATCACTTTCAGTTGTTCCTTTGAGAGCCATTGATTTCTTTCGAGTATCCCCTCCTTCACGCTCTTTCTTGAATTTCATTTCTAGCTCATAAGTGGTGAGATTTCCTATGAGTTCTTCGATTTTCATTTGTTTTAAATATTTCGATTCTTGAATGGCAGTCACTTTTGCTTCAAATTTTCGCGGAAGGACTCTGAGGATTTTTGGGACTATCGCCAACTCTGTGTACGATTTTCCAAGAGCTTTTGATTTGTATACGATACTGGAAAGTCGTCCATGCATCTCTTTGACATTTTCTTCCTTCGCCATTGTGAAGTTCTCGTATTCGCTGCTTAGCATGGCAAGGCGAGATTCTTTGACTTGAGACGTTTCTTCGTGAGCCACTTCTAGTGTGTGCCATATTTCCTGCGCAGTTAGACAATGTGAGACACGATTAAATTCAAATTGATCCAATGAACAGATAATAGAATTATAGCTTTAGCATTAGTATTTTGTAATTTATTTTCTAGTTCTGTCCATTGATCCTTTGGTTTCTCTATTTCTTGATTATATATAGTAATAGTTGGTGCTCTATAACCTGTCTCAACAATATTCCAAGCGTCAATGGTTTTCAGAAAAATTTCTATCCTATTTTTCCAATAAGCATATTCACCATTGAACATTGGTGGTCTAACTATGGACTGACCCTCAGCAAAAGCAGTATTAAAAGAAGTCATTTTAAAAATTCAACTTTTTAAAACAAAAACGGCTTTTGTTCCTAGCTCTGATACCACTTGTAGGATCGATTTCACCCTAGAGGGGGGGGGGGGGTGAACAAGGTGATGCTATTAATTATAAAAATTAATTGCGGAAACTTTTAAAATAATTTCAACACAGATCACAGAACAATAGCAGCACAGATAATAGCAGAATAATAAATGTAGAAATAGAACGACACAGAATTTACCTAGCTTCGGCAAAACCCTGCCTACGTGCTACTCTCAAGGTTTCTACTAGAAATTAAGTAGTCACATGCTTACACACGTAAACTCGCGACAACCGCTACTGACTAACCTAACTCTACGCTCAAAACCCTACCACAACTCAGTCACTGAGTTGCGAATTTTCAAACTACGCCACGTAGTTTGTCTCCTAGTCACACGACTAGAAATTACAACGGTTTAAAATTGAAATACAAATTAAAAAACAATTTAAAATTAAAATAACCCTAATTAAAAATTAAAAGCCCTTATATAATAAAAGAGAAATCTCTTTAGAAAATAAGCCGGCCCCTTTTATAATTTGACTCGATCCTTTTATTTTTATTTGCTCCGTTCCTTTTGAGATAATGGCGGCTTCTTTGTTCAATCATAATTAGGGCTTTCGTCATTCGATCCAAATTAGGGCTTTGCGAAGCGCCGACTTTATGTTGATCGATCGTATGGATAATCGCGAGTAGCTTTGATCGATCTTTTCCTTGTTGCTCACTTTGGCTGCTTCTGTTCGATCGAGTTCAACGTTTGCTTCGGTATGTAATTTTCCCTTTTGGTGCTTTTGTGATTTTCGTATTCGAACTCGATGGATTGAATTTGCCGATGATGAATGGTTTATATAGGATTTGAATCCCTAGATCTTCGTTCGTCTGATTTGTTCAATATTATGCTTCTGCCGTTCGATATTGTTTTGATGTTGATGTTCATTGACTAAATCAAATTCGTATAAACTCGTGTTACTTGGTTGACACGGTTTTGAATTGCTATCATGGTCATCACGGTGTTGATTTTTTCCTTTGACTTTGCCCAATTTTGATTTCGTGAATTTCTGGTTGACTTCGTTCACTAATAAAACTGCAGCATATTCAATGCTCGACCATTTTGGAATTATTGATAATTTGGTCTTTCTCTGTGTCGTCATTACTGATTTGGTTAACATTGATTTTGATTTGTGAATTCATGTGCTTGTTCAATAGCTCACGGTTTTGACTTTGCACTGCAGTTGTCTTCGATTCCAAACTTGATTTTGTGATGTTGTGCTCATTCCAGTTGTTGCAGTTCCACTACTTTGGTTAACATTGTGTATATACATGATGCCTTGATTTTCATTTGGCTTCACTTGAAATTGCTCTGTGCCTTAGTTATATTGACTAGTCGACACTGTGCATGTTTGTTTGTATATTGACTTGAAACTACTTTGTTAAACTGAATTCTGGCCGGCTTCGACTTTTATTCTTCACTGCGTTCATTGAGATTGTGTTTGAGTCATAGCTGATCATTCACTGTTGCCTGGGTGAAGTCTTGTTTCATTGAGTTTGAATTTGTGCTCTGGTAGTCATTTATGCATCCCTTACCTGTCGAGTTGCACACTTGTGGTCTTCATTTGCACACTGTGCATTGTTGTAGATGCTTGAGCATTCTATTAATGTTTTTGCAGACCACTTGATCACTGTGTCATTCAGTTTGCATACATGTTGTCCCAGTCTTGTTGAATCAGTTTGGATATTTGTTGTATATATATGGGCTGCTTCATGCACAGTTGGCTCATGATGTTTGATGTGTTTAATCTTGGTATTGCTGTATGGTCAGTGGTGCACTTGGTTGCTCTAACCTGATGGTTGATGCTCCTGTTGCACTGCCTTCTTTTTTGTTTCATGCTAGTTCATTGTATAGTCTGGTCGATAATTATGGTATATGCATTGAGTTGCATCACTGGCCTTTGCATTTGTACAGAATTTTCATTCACTTGTGTATATGAGCATTTTGAAGTTGCTGACTTTATGTTGCCTTGACTTTGGTTGTTGCATTGAGTTGAGTCATGATTGCAGTGACTTGACCTTTGCATTTTATTTGTTTTTCGAATTACACCTGAGTTGAATCCAACTTGTAGCTCGGATTTGACCTTGTTGTGAAAGTTGTGACATTATTTTATTGCACTTGAGTTGAATCCGATATTTTGGGTTTGACCCGTGCTCACCTGTCCCTGTAAATCAATCGAGTGTATATTTCGATGTGCACGGCCTGGCATATACAGTGATGCACTGTGTATGTCACAAGTTGTTCGTGTATGATGGATTGAAAATTAAATGATGACGAATAACCCAAATAACCGAGGCAAATATTATTTTCAAAATTCACATTTTAGTTTATACTGCAAAAAATATTTCCTTTTCAATTTTACTGCGTCAATATTTATATTTGCAGATTGCTCAGATGCTGGATTCAATTTGGAATAAAGTTGAAGATAAACACGAGTGTGAGTGATATGTAGTGAGGTCAACTGTAAATGTAAAATTGTGATGTAATTGAACTTGTATCTAAATTGTATAGTGTATAGTGAGAGCTTGAATTTGTACTATTCATAATTGTAATAAATATTTGTTTGAATAAAATTTCTGTTTGAATTCAAATTCTGTGTTATTTAATTTTATTCAGCAAATATTTATTTAATCTATGAAAAATAAATAGTACGTTAACAAATACATTTACACGAGTATATATATGTTTATTGTCATCAAACAAAAATCATATAATCGCATATTCAACAGCCTCATTCGGCATGAAAAGGTCGCTCGACATCTTACCTCGTTCGGCACACCTCCCCTCGCTCGGCATAGAGCCTCGATCGGCATGCAAGGGCCATTCGGCATAGCAAGGTCGCTCGGCATGAGCCTCGTTTGGCATTCAAGCCTCGCTCGGCATTCAAGCCTCGCTCGGCACTGCAGCCGCGCTCGGCATATGGCTTCGCTCGGCATAAGTAAGTCGTTCGGCAACTTCCCTCGACCGACATCGGGTCTTTTTCGGCCTACACTCTTCACTCAACACGCTGCCTCATTCGGCATAGAGGTATTGTTCGGCTTGGATAAGTGGCTCGGCATTTTCCGTTCGGCATTTGCGGCTTGGCACATAGAAGTCACTCAACACGGGCCGATGTATCTTGCTCCTAGACCCATTAGGGAAGTCCAACCCATCTTCTTCTATAAATAGAAGGGCATGGACACAGTGAAAAGATCCTTTTTTTGAGAACACTGGGAAGAATCTGCCACTTTAAAGACTTATTCTATTTTACTTAGCATTTGTATTCAAATCTCTATAGTACAGATTTTATCTGTATTCAGTCACTTGTGAAAGCAATAAAGATCAAAACTTAAAGTGGATGAGGCAATTACGCTAAACCACTACAAATTCGGTGTTCTTGTTTTTGTATTTAACTTAGCATACAGTTCTCTGTTTTAATTTATTTTTTTATTAATCTTTCTACACAATCTTTTTCAAGGGTGTTAGTCACCAATTCTGATGCTAACATTTTGGTGCTTTCATTGAGAATCGAATTCTCAGGCTACTAGGATTTGCTTTGTAACTACTAGATTGAATAAATCCTCCGAAGGATATCTAACTCGTTTACACGACGTCCGTTGATTCTACTCAGAGTTTCAATCAATAACTCTACTGTGGGAAGACCATGTACCAGATCTACCTCTCATAACGCGGACGTCAACGAGACTACTAGCGTACAACAGATAGCACTTAGCAATCAGCAAGTTAAGCTCATAACCAGACGGAAGTTGTCACTAGGACAGAGTTCAACGACTTGACGAGAGAACTCATGGAAAGTAGATGGCAACTTGCTGAGCAGATTCAAGCTAACGCTAACCTCATGACTCAGCTTACTCAGCAACAATATCAGAATGCTGGAGGTAGCCCTACTCTTTATTCTTCATCTGATAGCTCGACCTCATCCGATGAACCTCCCAGGCGTAGACGCCGTAAAACTAAAACTGCACAAGAAGGTGCTACTGATCGATCTACTAAGGATCACTCACATCTTGGAGACCACACCCAAGCCGGAACAGGAAACTTAGGAGCTGGAGCACGTGTGGTGACCGGACGCCCGGATCACCAAGACCCTAATGAAGCTGGTCTTCAAGATGCACATTTGGTAGACCGCCAACAGAGGAGACGCCAACCTAAGTGGTCCCGTAGAACAGAGTCCAACCTTCCATCCTCTATACAAACTATGGACTTATCAGCTATGGTCAGATAGTTGATGAGAGAGAATCAAGGCCCGACCAATGAAGATTGGGGGGTGTCCAGGTGTCATACTCCATTCACGGATACTATTCTACATGCCAAGTACCCCAGGAAGTTTAGCATGCCAACTATCCTGGCCTACGAAGGAAAGACTGGCCCAAGGCAGCACGTGATCCGGTATGAGTGGATGATGGATTCAGCTAGAGCGAATGATGCAACCAAGTGTAGATGCTTCCCAATCACTTTATCTGGAATCGCCACCATGTGGTTCACTCGACTTCCCCCATGGTCTATATCCAGTTTTGATGAGTTGACAACGAAGTTTGTAGAATAATTCAGGGTACATGCCACTCATCTCAAGGGCGTGATGTCCCTATCTAGTGTAATCCAGGCTCCGGGGGAGTCATTGAAAGATTACTTGCAAAGATTTCATGTTGCGGCTACTGAAGTTAGCAACCCTAACGACCACACGATTCTTATGGCAGGATTCAGAGTTTGGAGATTGGTTGGCAGGAAAGCCCCCAACTACGTTGGAGCATTTCTATTCGAAGGCTCATCAATTCATAGGGAGGGAGGAAGCTAGATGGACGAGGCGGGATAAGGCGCCAGGGCCTGTTCAAAAGACTGTGAAAAATAACATCGCTGTGAAACAATCCGGTGATAATTCGGGAAAGGTTCAAGTCAATGTCCAGAACAAGCCTGGGCAATCTAAAGGGTCCAGAGGAGGAAATACCGGAAAGAAAAGAGAGGCAGGGAAATGTAAGCCAAAGATTCCAACCTACAACGAATACACCCCACTGAATGCATATCTTGAGAATATTTACCTGTCAACTTGTAACACTTTTCAATACAGAAAGCCACGCCCAAAGAAGTCCACAGAGGAACAGAAGCGGACGGAGAAGTACTGTCACTTCCATGAGACTTACGGGTACAATACAGAGGAGTGTGGACACCTCCACAATGCCATTGAAAAACTGATTAGATAGAAGAAATTGCAGGAGTTTGTCAAGAACCCACAGGAAGGAAGGTAAGGAGCATCGGACCCCGGACGCGGCTGGCCCCACGCCATCTAGAGGAACCTGCCCGAATTGTAGGGAGACTGGTCGTACACACTATCGTTGGTGGACCTCATTCTGCAGACAAGAATTGGCAGAAGATGGAGCGATATGCTAACTACTTAAGGCATGCAGATTATGAGTATTGTTTGAATGTGGAGGATAGGACCCCCGCAAAGCAACAACGTATGATGACAGACGATATAGTATTTAGGAGCCGAGATGCGGACAAGGTGGAGGCTCCTACCATCGACCCGATGGTCATATCTGTGATGATCGGGCCAGCATATGTCAGAAGAATTTTAATTGATTGTAAAAGTTCCGTTAACATCATCTTCAAAAAGGCATACGACCAAATGAAGATGGAGACAAAAGATTTAAAGCCATCTAAAGCCCGTATCCATGGCTTTAATGGTGCAGCGACTAATGCGGTGGGTATGTTGAGTTGCCAGTTGAACTGGGAGAAGGTGGGCGTAGGAGGGTGCGAATCCTACCGTTTATAGTGTTGGATGTTGATTCTCTATATAATGTGTTTCTGGGTCGACCGGCCCTGACGGAGTTTAGGGGAGCTTTGGCGCCATGGTGTTTGACGTTAAAATTTTCGACAGACAAAGGAGTCGGTGTGGTGCATGGCGATCAGGCGACCGGTCGTGCATGCTATGTGGCTGAGCCGAGAGAGGCCCAGCGGAGAGAGAGGGGAAAGGTTGCGGACAGCTCCGTCCGCATCCGGAATATTGGCAATTGACAAGTAGTGCCTGAGCTCTGGCTCGGGCGACATTTTCAGATCTATAGAGACATAGATCCAAGAGATGATGATGGGGAACCCAAGGAAGCAAATTCAGCACCGGTTGAACTGACGATTGACATTCTAGTCAATTGGGATGACCCGTCACGAGTTCTTAAGATTGGATCACAACTCGACCCGTCAATGGCCGATGATCTCACTGATTTCCTCTGAGCGAACCTGGATGTTTTCGCTTGGACACATTCTGATATGTGCGGGATTTCTCTCGCTATTGCGAGTCATATGTTGAACATAGACCTGATGTACGTTCCTGTAAAACAGAAAAGGAGAGGTATGGACCCGGAGAGGTCCGCTGCTCTTAGAGAGGAGGTGTACAAACTCAAAGCCAATGGGTTCGTCCGCGACGCCCTCTAACCTGAATGGATGTCTAACCTTTTCTTGTGAGGAAAGCGAGCGGAAAGTTGAGAACTTGCGTAGATTACTCTAATTTAAATAAAGCATGCCTGAAGGATAGTTTTCCTTTACCGAGAATCGACCAGCTCGTTGACTCAATGGCTGGACACGAGTTACTGTCATTTGTGGATGCGTACTCGAGATATAATCAGATCCCGATGCACATTCCAGACCAAGAACACATCAGCTTTTTCACAGACGTTGGGTTATATTGCTATGTAGTGATGCCCTTCGGATTAAAAAAACGTGGGAGCGACTTATCAGTGTCTGGTGAATCGAATGTTTAAAGACCAGATTGGTAGAACGATGGAAGTCTATGTGGATGACATACTCCTGAAGTCACGATAGTCAAACGACCACATCCGAAACTTAGCGGAGATGTTTGATATACTCAAACATTATGGGATGAAGATCAATCCTTTGAAGTGTTCTTTTGGCATTGCGTCAGGGAAGTTTTTGGGTTTCATTGTGAATGCGTGGGGAATCGAAGCTAACTCGGAGAAGATTCAAGCTATTCGAGAAATACAGGTGCCTAAAACTATAAAACAAGTACAAATCTTGAATGGGAAGGTGGCCGCGCTGAGTCGATTCATATCCCGAGCCACAGATAAGTGTATTCCTTTTTTCATTGTAATAAAGAAAGGAAAGAGAAATTTCGAGTGGATATCCGACCGTGAGGAAGCGTTCCGAGCGCTGGTAAGGCATTTGGAAAGTCTCTGGATACTATCGAAACCGGTAGACGATGAGATGTTTTACGTGTACTTGGCCGTATCCCAACATGCTATCAGTACGGCTCTGGTTCGCGAGGAGGACCGAGTTCAGAAGCCGGTGTACTATGTCAGTAAACGTTTAACGTGGGCAGAAAGAAATTATCCTAAGATTTAGAAACTAGCCTATTGCTTGGTGATTGCATCGCGTAAGCTCCGACCATACTTTCAGGCACACTCAATCAGTGTTTATACTGATCAACCCTTGCGGCAGGTACTCCAGCGATAGGAAACTTTGAGAAGGATGTTAAAATGGAATATCGAGTTGAGTCAGCTCGATATTACCTACCTACCACGAAGGGCCATACAAGGGCAAGCGCTAGCGGACTTCATTATCGAATTCACCATGTCAGACGAATCAGACGGCAACGTCATACCTTCCATTCGATGGAAGATGTACATCGATGGGGCATCTAACGACCGTTGCTCGGAAGCTGACATTGTTCTTGTGACTCCTGAAAACCGATCAGTTTGTTATGCTTTGAAGCTCGAATTTATAGCGACAAATAACGAAGCCGAGTATGAAGCATTGATTGCTGGCTTGAGACTTATCAGAGAACTGGGGGTAAAATCAGTTGAAATCTTTTGTGACTCACAACTGGTGGTGTACCAGGTGCGGGGGGAATATCATGCGAAGGGACAAGGACTTGCCTAATACCTTGCACGGGTTCAAGAGCTGCTGGCAAATCTAGAATATTATGATATTTCACATGTCCCGCACGAACAAAACAGAGAAGTCGATTCATTGGCAAAATTTGCGAGCACTAGCGATGCACAACAAATGAGATTGGTTCCCGTTGAAACCTTACATACTCCGAGTATAAATATGATGGAGGTAGATTTCGTGTTAGAAATAGAAATCGAGAAGGAATCGTGGATGACCCCATTCAAGCAATACTTTCTACACGGGGTCTTGCCCGAAAGAAGGAGCGAAAGACGACAAGTCATTCGTAAGGCTTCACGATATATAA
The DNA here is from genome assembly GCA_030765085.1 of Allium cepa. Lineage (NCBI taxonomy): Eukaryota > Viridiplantae > Streptophyta > Magnoliopsida > Asparagales > Amaryllidaceae > Allium > Allium cepa. Next base: position 371,231,741 of record CM060944.1, on the reverse strand, counting down.
TGCATGATGGAATAATGTATCGGAGGGGATTCTCGACCCCCTTACTCCAGTGCATTTCCCACGATGAGCTAAAACGAGTCCTGAAGGAAGTCCATGAAGGAGAATGAAGTGACCATATTGGCGGCAGACATTAGCAAAGAAAATCCTCCACTATGGATATTATTGGCCAACTGTAAATCGAGACGCTGTAGACTACGTAAGGAGATGCGACAAATGCCAGAAGTATGCAAAAATCCCGAGAGCTCCGCCAACGGAACTCACGCAAATGGTTAGTCCCTGGCTGTTTGCAATGTGGAGAATCGACATAATCGGTTCTTTTCCCATATCCAAAGGTGGTGCGAAAAACGCAATTGTTGCGGTCGATTACTTTACTAAGTGGACAGAAGAAGAACCTTTGGTCACGATCACCACCAAAGAGGTCATTAATTTTGTTGTACGAAACATTATATGCCATTTTGGCCTTCCACAGACTGTCATTACAGACAACGGAACTCAATTCGAAAGCAAAGAGTTCAAAGAATTTTGTCAAAAGTATGGCATTGAAAAAAGGTTTGCAGCAGTTGCTCATCCAAAAGCCAACGGATAAGTGGAAGTCATGAACAAAATAATCAAGTCCATATTGAAAAACGTTTAGAAAAGCTAGAGGCAAGTGGGTGGATGAACTTCCAATAGCGCTTTGGGCTTATAGAACCACCCGCAAGTCCGCAACTGGCCACACTCCATTCGCATTGGCATATGATATGGAAGATGTTATACCCATAGAACTTGAAGTTCCGTCACATCGGGTAACTTATTACGGCCCCGAGTCGAATTGGGATCTTTTACTGGAATCATTGGACTTCATTGATGAAAAGCGTGAAGAAGCTGATTTAAGGGCGGCTGCATACAGAAACCGAGTCACCCGATATTATAATGTAAAGGTCCCGCCTAGAATCTTTGATGTGGGTGACCTCATTTTGAAACGAGTTTTTCGGTCCCATCGCATATGAATCCCGCATGGGATGGTCCATATGTCATTGAACGGAAGCTTGGAGAGGGAACTTTCAAGCTAGCGACCGTCGATGGTGCGACACTCCCCAGAGCATGGAATAGCGAGCATTTGCGACATTATTATACTTAGTCTATTTCTTTCATATTTTAGTTGCAATTATTTCCAGCATATTTTTATTCTTAGTTTTCGGCATGTAATAAGACAATTTAGCTTGTTTTCATTAATAAAGGCTTGAAGCAATCTTTTCCACGATTATTGATGTTTCGTTTATGATAATTCTATGGCAAACCACTAGAGTTACATTATTCTGTCTGACGTATGAATGCGCATGAACACTCTAAAATCTCCAAGTCCTCAGAGTGCGGACTTGGGTACTCTGAGTCCCCAGAGTGCGGACTAAAATATAAACGACTCAAAATCTTCAAGTCCCCTGAGTGCGGACTAGAGTATAAACGAATTAAATCTCCAAGTCCCCTGAGTGCGGACTGGAGTATTCTGAGTCCCCAGAGTACGGACTAGAGTATAAATGACTTAAATCTCCATGTCCCCTGAGTGCGGACTAGAGTACTATGAGTGCCCAGAGTGCGGAATAGAGTATAAACGACTTAAATCTCCAAGTTCACGGAGTGCGGATTGGAGTACTCCGAGTCCCCAAAGTGCGGACTAGAGTATAAACAACTTAAATCTACAAGTCCCCTGAGTGCGGACTGGAGTACTCTGAGTCCCTTGAGTGCGGACCAGAACATAAACAGTTTAAAAATCTCTAAGTCCCCGGAATGCAGAATAGAGTACAATTGACTAGAAGTCATCAAGTCCCCTACTTACGGACTGAAAAATATTCTAGGTACCCGACGCATGGAATAGAGGATGTGCAATTCCAAGGAATCTCTGAGTAATATTGAAATGAATTGGGTGTTTATGTAACTCACAATAACTTGGGTTTCGACCACAGTATGCAGAAAGCTGAACAACAAAAACCATTTGAAAGACAAAGAAACTAAACTATATTTATTAGTGCAAAATGGGGTTCTACTATAAATTCTCCAAAACTTGAGGTCAAAAGTCTATCTACATTGACTATGGAAATAAATAAAATAATTACATAATCTAAGCTGACTCTCGTTGAACGAGTGTAACAACTACCTTATTGATTTCTTCGATTTCTTTCCTTCTTCGTCTTCTCTGACGAGTCCTCCCCTGCGCGTTTTCCCTTGGAAGTTTTCCTTGATGGGGAGGTAATAACCGAGGAAGTACGAGGAACCTCTAGTGGCCTGGACCCACCGGGAGGATGACCTTCAAAGGCTTGTTCAAAGGATCATCTAGTTCATGACTTGGGGCTCGACTTTGATTTCAGTTGTATTTTTCTTTTCCTCCGCGAGCTGCTCCTTCATGCTCATTTTAGAAGTGTGCTCAGAGGCGCTTATGATCTCAATTTTATAACTACCTTTGACAAGAGACGAAGTCTCTGACTTATCCTCATCGAGTGCCTCAATCACTTAAGCATCTGGGCCGGGAGTCTCTCCCGCATGAGTAGCCTCGCTTGTTTTCTCCTTCTTCTCCTTGGCGTCACTTCTCCTCGGAGTGGGCTTGGGGTTAGAGCGACCTACGCAAGACCACAAAACACAATTGTTAGAATATAATAATCTAATGCAAAAAACAACGGCTCTTCGAACTTTAAAAAGGAGAGTTATGTACCGGCTTCTTGCTGGCTCCCAACCGTCCGAGGAGTCTCACCCTTTGGAATGGGAGATAGAATGTGAATGCCGAGGCCAAAGTCTTCCGGGTCATAACCAACATGTTGTTCGAATGGATCAAGTACCGGCCGATCAACCGGTTGAGTAGGAGGAAGAACCGGAGACTCGGTTCCAGACAGACCGGCAATGGCATCTTTTTCTTTGGATGAGGGGAACCTTTGCAGTAAAGGGCCTTCGCTGCTGACAAGTCTGAAGGCTCATTCCCCCTGAGAAATTCTTTCATCAAAGCCTCCTCATCAACCTCTTCAATGCCCAGTTTGACCTTCCTGATCTTTATTAAAGTCACCCATGCCTCGGCTAGAGATTCGAGGTAGCCCTCGCCAAAAAAATTAAGTCTCGATGCATGAGGACACGGGCGTTGTATTCTGCTATAAGTGGGTCGAACAAGCACTTAATCTCCTCCCTGCCAGCCTCCGTAGCCGCCTCGAGGCGAGAGTCAATCTCCGCGAATGCTATTCTCTTGCCTTCTCCACGGGCTTCATCCTTCAACATCCCGACCTTAGAGAGCTCGTCGTCGAGATTTGCCTTCAGGAGTCGCGTAGCAACAATCTCGTCGCAATATCGATGCGACTGCTCTTGGGCAACAGTTTTTTCCTCTCTCGCTTTGCGCAGTTGATCTTCCAACTCTTTGACTCGGAGGGCAAATGCATCTCTTTCCTTCTGAACTGAATCCTTCTCTAAAGCTAGGGCCCTACAGCGTTGGACCGCTTCGTCAATTTCTTTCTTCTGAGTTGTCTCCAGACAATTGACAGCCTCCACCGTATCTTTAGCACTCTGTTGGGTGGCTTCGAGCTGAGATTTGTATGAAGAGATCTCTTCATCTTGAGCTTTGATAATGTCCTTATCATGGATAGCTTCGAGCTTCAGGCGGTCAATTTCGTGTTGACGCTCAACAGAGACTTCCGAGACTTTCTCAGCCAAGTGAACAAACGCTTCGTGTTGAGCATAAATGTTATTTGTACAAGCAATAGCGTTTTATTTAACATGTTCCGGAATGTGATGAATCGCCGGGAGAAATTTAGAGCCATCAAAGCATATCTTTGAGAATGTGGATTTAAGCTCAGTAAGTCATTCTGCTACCGATGGATTAGATGTAGGAGCGAGAGGAGTCTGCCTGGAGACTGCAGGTGTTTTGTGGGGATCCCGGGATTGCCTGGTACTGGATGAACCGGAGTGTTTACCCCGATGGGCCTCAGGCTGGGACCCTTTATGTGTGGACATCTCTCTGCTTTGCTCCGATTGAGGAGGAGGATCCCAATGGTAGAAGGACTGGCTATAGGTTTTTCTTCGGTAGGATGATTCTCGGGGGTGGTAGTCTCGATTGCTGGTGTCATCTCTGTCTCGACGTTTGCCGGAACTCGAATCCCGACCGGAGTGGTGAAAAATAGATGAACAACGAAGGCGGTCAAGTCCATGTGTATGTCCTATGTCACCTGCATAGAATTTAGATAATGACAAGTCAGCAGAGAGTAGAATGATTGCAGAAATTTAAGTGCAAGGTGAAGTGCATGTGTTTGTGTGCGTCCTAGTGTTCCCTCCGACGGACCGGTTTCGTTATCTTTACTAATAGGAGTTTTTTCTCCCTAGTTTTAGGCTTGAGCGCTTGTATCGCCTCTCGCGGGCAAATGAAGCTTAAGAGCCTCTGGATCGTCGAAACCGTAGTTAAGTAGATCATCAGGTATAGTGAGGTCCGACAGGCCTTTCAGAGAACTCTCTAAGTGCAGCGAGGAAGTCTCTCTCTCCACTGGAATAAGGGTGACCTTAGAAGTTCCACCCACTGTTTTCTTCCTCAGCGTGTAGGTCAATTTCTTCTTTCCCTTCGAAGGGGAAGGCGTTGTTTCGTTTTCATAAACCTCGACTATCGGGTCCCGAGTGGGACTAACATTTTCGCCTTGTACTTCGGGCGTTTCAGCTTCTTTAATCTCCCCCTCCTCTAGTGTGTCAGGGGCATTACGCGCTGAAGATCTAGCTTGCCTTTTACCTTTGCCCGAAGCAGGCCTGGTTATAGTGACGCCTTGAGGGAGGCTTATTTGGTGACCTTCCGCCAGCAGCCCAAACTTTGAGAGCGATTCATTTGAAATGAGAGATCTGATGTCCCGGTCTTCTAGGGGGATAATTCGGATAGATTCGACAGCTTCAGAATATCCGGAGCCTTTAGGACATGGGGTGATATATGTAAAATTAGAGAAAGAGTTAGAAAAGGTGTAGTTTTCGCCAAACATAAGTATTAATTCAAAAAAAAGACCTATTCCCTTCCACCCATCTCCTCGCAAAGCTGGGAGACAGCGCACGTAGAACCACTTTTACTTATACTGGGCAAACTTGCTCCATGCCCCAGTTAGAATTTGACACTTGCTATGCGCCTCAAGGAATACAAAAGATAGGCTATCTGACCATCTCTTGAAGCGATAGATATAACGGATATCGTCGGAAGTTGGGAGCCTGAAAAGGACACTCATGAAGAGAATGCAAGTGACGTATATGAACCCGTGGCTATTTGGATGTAATTGCGACGGGGCAATCTCGATATACTGTAACAAGTCGCGAAGAAAGGAGTTGAATGGCGGCACGCTATCGACCCCACACATGAATATGTTGCAGGCTGTATATCCGACTGGGGGCAAGTGAGGGCTATCTCGTCCCGATGGAACCACCACATCGTCGAAAGGAATCCCATGTATTGAGAATATACGGTGAAGCATGCTTTCTTTAATCTTCGAAGCTTGCGAATCAATCAGATTGTCTAAAAAGATCGCTGTATCCAAGGCATTGGGAGCCAAGTCGACAGATGCGATCGCGGGGCTCGGCATGTTTTGTATAGGAGTAGTCGACAGATTTGAAGTTCCAACTACTTCTTGTTGAGAAGATGGCCCGGGTCTGTCCGAGATCGTGGCAGAACTAGATTTCCTAGACATCTCTAGTGAATGTTGAATCTGACGAAACACCTGTTTGAACTATACTTAACAAACAATCGACATTAGATTTAACAACAAAAATTCTCCCCCGTGTGGTCTATGAACTAGTGCGATCATTCAAATATAAGTGCCAAGAAATTAAAAGCCACAGAGTTGATGAAATAAAGTTAGGCTACAAACTATCATCTTCGAAGACCGTCATCGTTGACCGTCTGCAAGAGCTTATCGTAAGACGGTTTATGTTCTGAACTCGACATCGACACTGTATGTGAAAGGTTATTAACTGTTATAAGCAAGTTGAGTTCAGATTTATAGTCTTCAAAACAAGGGAGTTATCAATATGGATTATCCGATATGCTTGATTGTTTAAGTCCGTCCTTGTTCGCTGTAATATGTTCGGGGATAAAAGTGTGTCAAGTCAACAATTCGTTATGTTCAAGTTGAGATGGTTTTGACTATCATATGTACACGACTCTCCCACTTTTCCTCTCCACCGTTCGGCAAGTGGCAAGTCATGCCGAACCACAATCATGTCGAGCCGCATCGCTCGGCATCTTACCTCAACTCCAACTTCCTTCCTACCCTCCATCTCTGCCGCTGGGCACAGATAAGTCCTTTGACAAGTCATGCCGAGCCGCTTCGTTCGGCACTCTAGACTCAACCCTCGCTTCTCTTCTGTATTCTCTCCTTGCCGTTCGGCATGACTTCTTGCTCTCTTCCAATCTCTCTTCGTCGTTCGACACAAGAGAGTAATGCCGAGCCACAGCCATACATTCTCTTCCACCTCACGTACCACGCTTAACCTACACTTCCCAACCTCACTACTTTTTAGTGAGCCAACCACCTTTCCTATTCCTTCACTCGGCAACTCGTCAAGAAATCATGTCCCAAACACCTCTGACATCCTCTTCTCTCCTCCACTTTGTCTAGCCCTAAGACATGTTCTAGCCGTGATTCGATTTCCTCATCCACGCGATTCCTACTGACATCGATTTTGCAGAGATTCATGAACTTGAATCTTGTGCTAAGTTTCCTAACCAGGATAAAGCATTTAAAGGAGGAGTCATTACCTAATAAATAGCTTGAAACTCAGAGAGATTCTGGAATAGGAAGCGTTATTTTGTTCAGTTTCATTGTTAGGGAAGGATGTGAGGCGACGTATTGAGTTCGAGAAAAGAGGGGAAGGGTATAGCCTAAGTCTGGTCGAAGACGAATTCGTAAGTCCTGAAGAGCAGAGGTAAAAGTAAAAGGGAGGGGAAAAAGAAGTATCGACTTATATAGAGAGAAGAGAAGTCGAATGGACAGTGACCGGTAGAACCGGTCAAAGCACCTCCATCGTTCGGTAAAAATGTCATTCGACATTCGTATCTCGTTCGATATTAGTATGTCGTTCGGCATACAATGCCTCCGTCGGCATTCGGCGGCTCAAAGGAAAACGCTATCGAAAAGACAGACTAGGGGCTCGAAGGAAAACATGGAGTACTCATGATTCAAAGCGCATCATGTTTACCCACATGATGCACTTTGGGAGGCAAGTGTTACCTGGGTGTTTGACTATGTAACAAGAGGCTTGGCATAAGCATCGTTTGGCATAGGTGTGCCGTTCGGCACAAGGCCTCGTTCCGCATGGAAAGGTCGCTCAGCATCTTACCTCGTTCGGCACACCTCCCCTCGCTCGGCATAGAGCCTCAATCGGCATGGAAGGGCCGTTAGGCATAGCAAGGTCGTTCGGCATGAGCCTCGTTTGGCATTCAAGCCTCGCTCGGCATTCCAGCCTCGTTCGGCATTCCAGCCTCGTTCGGCACTCCAGCCTCACTCGGCATATGGTTCGCTCGGCATAAGTAAGTCATTCGGCATCTCCCCTCGACCGACATCGGGTCTCGTTCGGCCTACACTCTTCACTCAACACACTGCCTCGTTTGGCATTGAGGTATCATTTGGCTTGGATAAGTGGCCCGACATTTGCAGCTTGGCACATAGAAGTCACTCACCACGGGCCGAGGTATCTTGCTCCTAGGCCTATTAGGGAAGTCCAACCCATCTTCGTCTATAAATAGAAGGGCAGGGACACAGTGAAAGAGACTTTTTTCGAGAACACTGGGAAGACTCTGCCTCTTTCAAGACTTATTCTATTTTACTTAGCATTTGTATTCAAGTCTCTATAGTACGGATTGTATCTGTATTCAGTCACTTGTGAAAGCAATAAAGATCAAAACTTAAAGTGAACGTAGGCAATTACGCTGAATCACTGTAAATCCGGTGTTCTTGTTTTTGCATTTAACTTAGCATACAGTTTTCTATTTTAATTTATTTTCTTCATTAATCTCTCTATAAATCTTTCTAAAGGGTGTTAGTGACCAATTCTGGTGCTAACAAACATCTACTTCATTGCCTCGATCATGAGAAAACTTAATCTGTTGCTCACCAATTCAACATAAGAACTAACCTTTGGAACAGTAACATCAAAATTATCACAATTCCATGCACGAAAACTTTCAACTTAAACCGAGTTTACTGAAACCCCTCTAGCATCATTGGTAGATGAAATCGAAACATCTGAATCAGAGAATTCACCAAAAATTGTATCCACCACCTTTGAATTATGAAAACAACAATCTCTGACAATGAGATTTAATAGAAAAATGTCGGCATGAAAATTCCTATTCAAATCATTCACAAATAACTTCTCAATATCAATCCATTGTGAATCATCATAATCATGAACAACATTATTACTTTTTGAAAAATCTTTAACTTGAAACCTATTCCAATTATCATGGTTCGAATACTTACCAATGTTATCAGTAGTTAAGCAATCGAAGTGCTAAAATACTTTGTTGAACAAATAGCTACATTCCTCATTATTTCCTACACAACAATCCAAGAGCAGGACTCTTAATCTCAAGAAATCAAGAACAAAATAATAATGGTGATTCTAAAGGCTCAAGGGTTTCGAGAAAATAGGATCGGAATAAGGAAAGATTGGCTCTGAATTAAGGTAAGGATTCAAAATCACGGGGCACAACGATCTTTTGTGACCAACCACTCCACATTTAAAACAACGAATTGAATTAGAACAGTCTTTAATCTTGTGATTATTATCTCCGCACCGATAACAGTGAAAATCCCTTTTCCAATTTGAATTACGAGATTTTTGAAATTGAGTCTGTGGATGAGAAAACCTATCTGCTCCATTAAACGAATAAGAGTTGAAAACAGGATTAACATGACGATGTGAAGAAGATGGATATCTGTAATCTGAATAAGAAGCGAAAGGAGATGAATTAAATCGCTCGTCATTTTCTTGAACTTGATAATTCTTCCAATCGTTCGCCATATATAAAAATTCTTTGAAACTGAATTTTATCAATTATGAACTTAGAATTTTGATATGAATATTTTTCGGGGTTTGAAATAAATATGGTTTTGATTTGAATGAAGATTTTAAGTATAAAGAACATTTTAAATATAAAACTAGGATTTTATTCAAGTTATTTGGATTCGAAGAAAGCAAAGGGTATTTATACTTAAATTCTTTAAAAAGAATTGTATGGAATTTTATAACCAGAGTAATGATTTTTGAACTATTTTTAAATTAATAGAATTCGAGTTTGAGTTTGTTATACTTTGCTTTCATAAAATATAAGGATCATCCACTTGTGATATCTGTAAATGAAACGGTGATGGTGTATGTGGTTTGCCTAAAAACCTAAAATGTTAGTACACTTAGAGGGGAGACACCCGTCTGTTGTCATACTTATGGACTTAACGAAGGAATTTAGCGAAGTATGTCAAACGATTCGAAGAGGGTTTACATTGGTCGAAGATGAAGAAGCAAGTGGTGGAGCACATTGCAAGGTATTAGACGATGGAGATAGACTAGCAGTGCAATCTATTTAAATATAACCTATTCATGGACATTATATGATTGGAGACACCTCAATGATATGCTAAGGGATGGAAACTACATAGGATAGACATGTAAAGAGAATACTCATGGTAAGTAGCTTGGTAGGTGAATGATTCGCTATCGAGATATGTTATTCAAGAAAGCTAGCACCATAAATTGTTGGGCCTTTCTCAGTTTTATAAAGAGTATGGAATTCAGCAGTTTTGAGCGTGCTTTTTGAAAAGCGGGCCGGTGTTCACACATTTTATGTTTATCCCATTCGTGAACACACGTTGATGATATAACGGTTATGGTAGAGACTAGTTGGCATATGAGGTGAATGTAGAATACTTCGTATGTGTATTCACATCTTAGGACTTGATGTGATACGACATAAAAATGAGAAAATGATGTGGGTCCAAGTACGGTGAATAAAAGGTCTGATGAGAGTATGTGGGAACTCGAAGAAAGAATTCGAGTTTCCCATCGAGAACCCTCTTCCAGTAAGTTTCTTTTTTAGTTAGCTTTAAGGTTAGTTTGCTTGTCTCTTATTGGATTTCCTTTTCCAACTGGATTTTATAGGTTGTTGTCTATTTACATGATTGCTTTAGCTAGCTGGTTAAAATAGACAAGGATATATGGATGTTTGGATTGGTTGCATGAACATCCTTATGATGTATTTTGGTTTCTATAATTGATTTGTCTGAGATATATCGAGTTAGTTTTTACTATATTGGCTTGTATGTATACACATTCAAACCTAGGAGAGAAACCTATTGTTAGGTCTCTAATTTTTATTAGATATATAATGGTTTATCGATTGTGTTTATGGATGGATTGTTTACTTGCACTTTGATATGGATATTGCATATGGATGTATGGATATATATGTTTGTGTGTGTGTGTAAATTTATACTTATATTTATGCATATATTATAATGTTTGTATACATATTGGTTGCATTACATTTGCATTCATATAAAATGCCGATTTAGTTGCATTTACACTTATCTCATATCATACCATCATATTTGATCTACCATATGTATGTTATACTCTTGGTTGGATTAATGCTTGTATTATATGATGGATGCTAGATGGATGTAGCTTCGTTTATTTTATATGTTTGTACGTTTTAATGCGAGTTGCATTGTCCACCTCGGGAAATTTTGGGCATGATAATCTTTTAAGGGGGGACAGCGTAACACCTCGTGATTTCATGAAATCAAATAATTAAACTAAACGAAGGTAAAATCGTAATTTTGACATAAAGAGAAAAAAATAGGAAACTTCTACAAAATTTGGAATTAAGCTTCTGGACCTATTGCCAAAATGTCTTTTACAGCTAGAAAACATATATAACTCGCTAAATTTGGTCAAATGGGCTAGAAATTTGATGAAGTCAAACCTAGTAACATTTTCATAATATATTAAATTCAAGATTTTAACTTAAATGTTATATTTTCCAGCCTATCAATCGATCTCTAGCACTATTCCTTTTTCTTTAATAATCTTTCCTCCATTTCTGAAACTCTAATCTCCAAATCAATTATAAACTCGAAATCAATTTTTAATCTACCAAATCAAATCTAAATTAAACGAATTAATATATGGAATCGATCATCGTGAAGAGAGCCATGCAAATAAATGGAAGCTGTCTTGAAATTTAGCATTTTTAAGGCATGGAATTTATGGACATCCAATGTGTAGGAGAATCTACATCAAATCGGAGAGGACGCACCACAAATCAGTGAGTGGGATTTATCATATTTGTGTGTATATTGGTAAGACATATTAATTCACCATTTATGATCTTAAACTAGATTATAATTATGTAACTAATTTAAAATTATTATTTTTTATATGTACACCTGCACATGATGTAGTATGCCATAGCTAAATAATTAAAAGTATATTTTTTTATCTATTGTAATTAACAAAAGATAATCTCATTTTAATTAAAAAGTGCAATGTATAAAAGTGTTCTAAACTGGACATCTACATATATAAAAATGTAGATCTCGACGACACGAATCCATTGGTGGTGATTGTTCATCAATTGGATGTTTGGATTGAACAAAAAATGCATCAGAAGTGTCGATAAATAAGGATCGTCCTTTTCGTTCCAACATTTAAACAACGACGATACGATGATTGGGAGCCATGAGTTGTAGAGTAGGTCGAGTAGGAGCCCACGTTGGTGTTGATGATCATAAATCATTGTGTAGTGTTACATATTGTCTTGACATCATCGACGACAGTGGGATTGGCTAAGGCGGCCGGAGTCGAGATTGCTAGTGGAGACATGAAGGGCGTGGCGTTCTGAGTGCGATGGTGGAACCCAATTGGCGTAGGATGTTGGGTTCGATGGTGGCGGCACAGTCAATGTGTTAGATGGAGCTCCGAATGGTGTATTTGTGTGTTTGGGGAAACCATAGATGCAAATAATAATAATATAATAGTTAAGTTATTATATTAAATAATTATTGTAATACCCTTGTACTTAAATGCTAATAACTCTCACATACGACTTTCGTTTCATTCGCGGTTCATTGCATTGGGATCATGACGAGACGACGACCATATTGGTTTGTTGTTTGTTGTGTTCTGAGCTACTTTAGAAAGGTTTCTTATTTTAGTAGATTTTGTTATATGAGGATTATACTAGGATGTTCTGGGTACACTGTAAGGAAAGTAGTCCTCTGCTATACTAGTGACATTTGGCGAAAGCGAGTTGGGAATTGATCCAGTTGCTTCGTAAAAAATATGCCAATGACGAGTTTTGGACTTAATCCCAATAGTGTCGTTGAATGTTAGGCGGATGTCTAGCATGGACTTGATATCAATAGTCATGTGTGCTTTTAGCATTCGAGCTGGGATTTTGGACTCGGTCATTAGCATATGTTTTCAGCGTTCGAGCTAGCACTTTGGGGTCGTTCATTTGCATATGTATTCCGCATTCGAGCTAAGACTCTGGACTTAGTCGTTCATATACGTTTTTGGCAATTGAGCTGGGACTTTGGCCTCGGTCTTTGCATACATTTTTGCCATTTCGAGATGGGACTTTGGGCTTGGTCATTTGCATATGTTTTCAGTATTCGAACTAGGACTTTGAGCTCGATCGTTTGCATATGTTTTTGGCATAGAAGCTGAGAATTTAAGCTCGGTTGCATGCATCATTTGCGTCATACAAGCTGGGGCTTTAAGCTTGCTGTGTCCATATGTTTGTGGCGATGATGAGTTAGCGCTTTGGGCTTCATCGTGGCATAGTGTTCAGTACATGATTAGGTATGTGTTAGATTTTAGTGAGTCCTTATCCTATGTTGTCACTATAATATTATATTATGTTTAACTGACTTGTTGTGTGCAGGTGACACATGTTAAGGTATATTTTTTGAGCATAAGTGTTGTTTTACCTGGTTACTTATATTATACACTTATATGATATGTTTCACTTACCAGACATATGTCTGACCCCTCTATCGTTTTCTTATTTTAGTTATACTCTCATAGGTTGACAGAGAGGACTGATGGTGATTGGAGGCGTGGTGGTACGATATAAATGTATATTTATCTATTAGCTATCTACTATTTTTATTTCATTTATTCCTAGACATAATTTTATTTGCATTTTCATTATAGAGAGAGATGTTATAGTTTTTTGGGTACTATGTTGTTTGAGATTGTATTATTGGTTTCTACTATATTTTATTCCTTCCATTGATCACTTTCTTCACTTTAGAAAATAGAATGTTGTAGATACCTCTGTGATCTGTTTTATATATTTTACGTCAAAATGATCCACCATCTTAGAGAGAGTGATGTACACATCTTTTCATGCATGAATCGAGGCATCATAGGTAGCGGGTTGTTACAACTACGATTGGCTAGATGCATTATCTTTAGGATTGGCTAGATGCATTATCTTTAGGATTTTCTACATGTACATATTTAACATATTTAAAACATTTTATATCACATATAACAACACATAAGACTAAAAACAAAACCCAAATCGTACTTTTATTCCAAACAAAATTGAATTATGAAACTTAAGATTATATAGTAAATTACATAATTCCCTCTAGGGCGCCTCTTAACTGTATTATCGTCTAGATTAACCTCCTCCATGTCACCAAATGATGTTACCTACATTCAAATAATTTAATTAAGCCACACCAACCAATTTACCATAGCACCTCTACATGCCAACAATTTAACAAATTGAGAGCCAGGCCATTAGATGAGCCCCACATTCTAAGCATCCATTGGAGAGCGTTATTCTAAATAGACCTCATACCCGTGAGAAATGGGACTTTCTCTCTTCTCCTCTTTCATTTCTCCTTTCCAACTTTGGAAATTTCTAAAGAGCAGAGGAGCTACTTTATTGAGTGTTCAAAATGAAGATGATTTCTATCATTATGGAAGACACATAATAATGATATTTGCAAAGTGGATGTAGGAGAATTCATTCTTCAAACTACTATAAAATCTCTGTGTCTCTTTTCCCTTATTAATTTTTTATGCTTACTTTATGCTTTTTTCTAACGGAGGACAATTACGCCAAAAAGACTAACTTTACATTTTAGGAGGGCGATTAGTGAAATTTTAGATAAGCATCTGGTGCTTTCAACGAGAAATTTTAAATGGCTACTTACCATACTGCTTTTTATCAGAAATTTGTAAAAAGTAAAAAAAATTCACAAGCTACAAAAATTGTAATAATAAAAGTTGCCAAAGATTCATTATGAAATACTAACCTTTTATTCTAAAAAGGGAATTACGAAAATGATCTTTACAATAAATTTTTGAATTTTTCATGAAAGGTATAAGAATTCCTAATGTTATAAAATAAAAATGAAAAATAAGTCAAATGAAAATGTTGATTTTTAAAATGAAAATAAATATTTTCTCCAAAATATGTGAAAGTTTATAACCTGTGATAGGTTAAAAATATATATGGCAAATGTTCTACCTAAAAAAGCCGCAGGGCAACTTTATCAAATAAAATAAACAGCTTATAATAACTCTTAACTTGCAATATTTTTTGGGCCATTACATATATTACCGATGATGATTTTTGTGTCGATGGATTTGACACAAGGTTCGTATTAGTATTAAACTAACAAAGGAAAACCAACATAACTTTTGATCTATAGCAAACGCCAATGCAACAACCACCAATGACTAAGCAAAATTGTAAGAATGAGAGAACCTCCAACAAACCATAGTGGAGAGGTCTAATCACCTATAGTATGCCATGTTGGTTGAAAAAAAGTCAAAATCGATTAGGGTTTTCATCACTAAAGTGGAAGATAACTAAGGCCCAAATTATGCAGCTCGATGATGAGGTAGATCACTAAAGCAGTTCAAATGGAACCATGGTGAAAGGCTTTACCACTCGTGTTAGATCTTGTATTTCGACGGCAGTAAAGAATTATATATTATTACAAGCGTTGTAGGATTATCTATATTTCTAAGACGATTTTTCTTGATGCATATTCTCTCACTCCGCCTCTTCAATTAACAAATTAATTCAAACGTCTCGATTGCTAACTAAACTAGAGGATTCTTGATTTAGAATCTGCACACTTTTCATTATTATAAATAGTTATACTTTCGTTAAAACCGCCTGACTCTCCCACGTCATCACGTAAGCTTCCACCGTGCTTATATAATTTATTTACTATTTTTCATATTTTTTAAATACTTACAAAAAAATTAATACCTCTATTCCAAAAAAACCGGAACAAGATACCAGCGGTATACTAGTGGTATTCACTATGGTCAATTGATTGTACCCAAATGAGAATTTTAAAAGAGTTACACAAATGATTTTTTTAGGGAACTGCAACTCTTCTCCTCATGTCTCATCCCTAAAGTCATGACCCTTCATCGTATCCCATCGTCTCTATAAAAAAATGCCTCTCCTTTATCAAAAACAATTTTTTCTTACACTACTATTATATAATTTATTAACTTCTATCTCTTGAGCCCTAATTGTCATCACTAATCTTGGAGCATTCATATTTAGATTATTTTCTAATTCTCTTCTATCATATGCTCTTTGTTCTTCAATGCAAAGAGATTCTTGTAGGGTATAGGACATTGGTAAAAAAACTTATGAATTGGTATTTTAAGATACAAAGATTGCCATTAATTCTTTTGTTCAAGTTGAGTGGGAATTAAAGTTTAGCAGTTCAGCCAATTTTATTAGTACATGCTCCTTGATTTAAGAGAGTCCTTGATTTAAGAGAGAGAGATTGTTTAATGCAAATTCTAGAAAGGAGTTGTACGAAAGGACATAGAATAGGCAGTTAAACCAATATAAAAACCGTGGTGTGCTTACATTTTATACTTTATTTGCTTTACATTTGTGTTCTGTTGATATTCTGCTAAATAGTTCAGCTAACTATTACAAACATTATAATTCAGTATTTAGCTAATTGCACTTTGGCCATATTACCTGATCCTTCTATTCCTTTAGTTGTATTGTAGCAAGTTATTTCCTACACCATAACACAATTTGCAAATATAATTATACAATTAAAAATTCTTTTCCTATACCAATGGTTATTAAATTATTATAAAGACAAAATTCACCTACTTCCTCGCCAAAATGGTAACATGGGTTTTTCACTCATAAACAACTCTACTTAAAATCCTAATAAAATAAATAAAACTCAATCAAGCCTTATCATCAAAATTTGTCATGATTATGTTATACCAATCATCATCCCCTCCTATTCTTTCTTGAGCTTGTTTCTTCCTCTTCTCCATTAATTTAGGCAATCCAAACTTCAAATATATTGTTAAAATTATGGAGAATCCAAATAAGTTTATGTATGGGTTAATTTAATATTAAAACCAATAAGAAAATTAGAATTTATTTGATTTTAAGATACAAGACTTAACAACTTGAGGAAAGTGAAATTAATCTGTATTACCTTTCTAACTTTGTATAAGAGAAAAGAGAAATTTGTTTTTATCTTGGTATAAGTTTAGTAAAAATGGTTTATGCTAATTATTACCTTTTTTGATGTAAATTAACTAGCCAGTGGTGTACAAAATTAACCTACACAATTTTGAAAATTTATTTAATACGACCACTATCATTTTTAACACATTTCAAGAAGGTTTATATCCACCTTTGTTGAATGGATTTAAT
This sequence comes from Allium cepa, assembly GCA_030765085.1. NCBI lineage: Eukaryota > Viridiplantae > Streptophyta > Magnoliopsida > Asparagales > Amaryllidaceae > Allium > Allium cepa. Next base: position 371,215,024 of record CM060944.1, on the reverse strand, counting down.
CATGCATACTAGTCTACGTATATGAGAACTAACATGGAAGCAAACGATTTGACATCTAGGATGCTACTCCAAATAAACGTTAAGCTCCTTCTACTCTATTGAGTACTTGGATAGTTATTCAATATGATGCGACTATCAATAAATCAAAAGTTATGAATATAATATTTTATGCATTAGATAAAAAAATTCACTAGAGTAATGCTCTGCAAAATCATAAATGACATATGGAACACATTACCAATCACAAATGACGGCATAAACAAGGTCAAATAGACTAAGGTCTCCATGCTTAAAAATGATTTTTGGATATATAACACGCTCACATCACACTGGGTGAAAAATTCACTGATTTTAGGACACTAATAAAACCCTTAAATCCTTTAACCGGTGAAATGGAGAGAAAGGTAGTTGATATAGAAGAGGCTAATAATATCTCTTAACTAAATGTTGAAGAGTTGATTTGTAATTTATTGTCATATAAAGTGATTCAACCAGCTAGTTGAAATTAGGCAACATAAAAAAAGACAATAACTTTTCAAGTAAGGGATGACTCAGATTTTGATGGAGACAACCTAGTTTTTATTGCCAAAATTCCAAAAAATTATTACTTTTAAATAAAATAATATATTTAGCAATAATAATAGCTTGCATCTTCAAAACGTTGAGTGTAATAAGCCTGTATCACATAATGAAGGACCGCACGAACTAAATAAAGACAAGAATCATCATAAATAAAAATGGAAAATTCAACAAGAAGAAGAAGCAGGCTATCCTAGTGATTAGGGCGAACCAGATTCTTCATCATCATTAGAAAATGAAAACAACTCAGGTAGGAAAATGTATGCTTCTTGCAACAAATAATGAGTTAAATTCAGGAATTTCTTGAAGGATCTATTAGAAATTTATACAGCTTTGGATGATAAGGTTGAGACTCTTAGGGAAACTAATAAAGATACAATTAGGAAAGAGTAGAGTTAGAAATAGAAATGCTTTTAGATAGATAAATAATTTAATAGAAGAATTAGAAAACTCACAAAATCTTACTATCAATTGACAACCCAAGTTTCTTTATTAAACAATAAAATCAGGGAATACTTCAATGAAAATCATCAAAGGAAAATTGTTTTTTTAATTCAAACTTAAAATTATTAAATAATGAGGTAAGTGAACTTAAGTGAACTTACAAAAAAGATTCTGAATTCAATAAGGGAAAAGAAAATTTGACCAACATTTAAAAATCATGAAACGACAAAAATGGATTAGGATTAGAAAGTTAGGAAATATAAGTAGACCTTGTAAAAATAAATATAGTTCTTTATATATCGATTTTAGAAAGTCCAAAAATAATGTTCCAAACCTACAGTAGATAAAAATAAAACAATTAAAGTTTGAATTTCAAAAAATTATAATAGTCATATTAGGATCAAATATGAAGGAAAATTTATTAAATATGTACATAAAACTAACAATTATCCTTTTAAAGGGTCAACCAAACCTTATTGGGTACGGTTATCGAAGATCTATCTTGTAGGACCCAAACGTTGGAAGTTGCTATCAATATCTATATCTCTGTTTTCTATAAGTACCCTATAATATAAAGGAAAGTGGATTCTCGATAGTGGATGTAACGAATATATGATCGGAAACACAAGCCTGTTAATAAATATCGCATGATGGAGGAAACATCACCTTTGGAATCAATTCTAAAGGATATGTCATTGGCAAAGGGCACACCCACAACATTGGTATATCTAGTTCTCCTTTAATTACTAATGTCCTATTTGTAGAAAATTTAAAATGTAACATACCTCGTATCAGTCAACTTTGGGACTATGGTTTTAGAATATCTTTAAAAAAGAGATGTGCAATATTTTTAGTAAAGCGAAAGACTAATTTTGAAGACTTGAGAAAAAGAGTATTTATATTCTTAGCATGAAAGTTAATCATGAGAGTGAAATGTGCATACTCACAAATTGTAATGATTTGCGACTATGCAATGTATGATTTGTCATATCCACTTTAAACATATAAATTATTAAAAAGGCAAATTCTATTTAAACATGAAAAGTTGCTGAGTTGTGCCTATAAAACTAAAAAACCATTATGCCCATGTTTTTTCCTATGTATATCCATATTATTATTAAATTTTCCCTTGTACCATTTTCTAGCAAAAATCAAATTCATAAAAAATTCCACCATTGAAAAATCACCATAGCAAAATTACGCAACAACGTAAAATTCAAGATTTATTTCTTCTACAAACTATGATTTTTAAAATTTAAAAAAAAATCAAAACAGCATGAAACTTATGTTTTTCCCTGTTTTGATTCCATTAGATTTGTATTGTCAATCATCAAAATCTGTCAATTCAAATATAACGTTTGCGAATTTACCTAATTTAGGGTTTGTTGGATAAGAGGAATAGAAGTAGAGAAATGCGATGAGAGGTAAAAAATGGTGAATGATATGTAGGAAATCAGTCCTTGATTTTTTTTAAAAATTTATGGGGCTACTCAGTAATTTCACATGTCTAAATAGAATTAGCCTACCAAAAAAGGACACCGTTACCAAAATTGAATTTTATAGTTGAAACTTTAAGCGGTAATTGTCTGGCTAAAAAACTTAAAAATTCTTCTTTTAAATATAAAAATATGATTTTTACAAAATAACTATTAGAATTACTTTACCATGATTTATTTGGATATACATATGTACGACCACTAAATCACAACTAATATGTTTTGTATGATTTTTTAAAATAGATTTGGACTTTAATTTTTGAAATATAAAATCGATACTTTTGAAATGTTTAAACTTTTTGCAAATAGAATTCATGTTTTGATTTTTCTAAATAAATAATATTACAATTGATCAAGGGGGGAATTTGAGAATGAACTTAATAATGATTTTTGTAATAAAAAGAGGATAAGTCCCAAATTTTCATTTCCTAGAAAATCGTAGCAATAGGAATTGCAGAGAGGAATAATTGAACTTTACAAGAACGTGTAAGAATATAATAAATTAGTAGTGCACCACCAAAAACTTTTCGAGTCAAAGCTACAACTATTGCCTATTTTATTTCTAGTCATGTTTCTACAAGACCCTTAACTAAAAACAGCCCATATGAATAATTTAATGATAAGAAATAAAAAGTATCATATTTTCATGTTTTTTGCCTCAAAATATTTTATTATAAATATAAAAGATCAATTAGGAAAATTTGATCCAAAACCAATGAACGTATTTTTATTAACAACTCGGGAAGAAGAAAAGATTATAAAATTTTCAACAAATAAAGTATTCTAAGTGGAAAAACTCTCCACGGTTGTTGATTAAAATTTTAAATTAAATGGCGGTGATATAGATAATTCTAAAATATATTGGTATAACAGACTTTGAATTTACTTTACATGAAAGTAATACAATTGGGAGTAATAACAAAAACCAAGAACAAGTCCAAGAAAATATATTGAAATCACCACTATGAATTTTAACGGATCATTAATTGAATAATGCTTAGGTGATGTATACTATAATATAAAAACTACAAGTCAACTAAATCAAATGAGAAACATCATATTGGTATGTAATGTTGAATCTATATATCATAAGGAAGCCGCTAAAGATGATTACTACATTTCAGCAATATAAGAGGAACTTAACAATTCAAACGAAGGAGATTTGGGAATTAAGCTAGGCTATAATTGGTATAAAATATATTTATAGGAAAAAAGCTTATGAGAATAGTGATATTATACAAAATAAAGTTAGTTTAATAGCTTAGGTGTATAACCAAGAAAAGGAACTGATTATGATGAAACTTCTACCCTTATAGCATGACTTGAGGCAACTTGGATTTTTTTAGTGATTGCATGTCATGATAGTTCTAAACTTTATTGGATGGATGTTAAAAGGGATTTTCTAAATGGAAATATAAAAGGAAATGTTACACATTGAATAACACCTTTATTTATATTTAAGAATGAAAAATTCTCGGACCCTGTTTACAAATATATAAAGGCACTTTACGACCTAAAGAAAGCACCATGGGCATAAGATAAAGATTAAAAAGTTTGGCTCTGAAATTGGTGAATTATACATCAAATTGTTTATTAAAGTAGAAAAGTATGATTTACTTGAAAATCTCTTCTTAGATTCTTGAATCAACACCTAATCTTTGCAAGAGATCACGTAGCTATTAACTTTCTTTTGATGTTTTCTTTATTTTAAAGATGTTTTTATAACGTTAGCTTTTAACATTCTCATTTGAAAATTTTATAACTAAAGGTCAGCCACCATTAACAAGGAAGAGAAGAAGAAAAGCTAGAAAGAAGCTAATTCAAATCAAATCTATTCACATCTCAACATTTATAATCTTTAAAGCCAAGGTGAATAATGTTTACATCTTATTTCTATTGTGTTTTCAGTTTTAATATGAATTCCGAATATTTTGCAATGATTTGCCATGTTTTTGAGTGATGGAATGTGTGTACATATATATACACTTGTTGATGAATTATGGTTATTTATTTTGAATTTATGATATGTTTTAAGGTGGAAACCTTATTAAATGACATCCAAATCCCTTGCGACTTTTTATGAAGGTCATAAATATTATTTTGGAGATGAGTTTTAATTTTCAGATTTTCTGAATTTTCGTGGAATTAATATAAATTTTCTAGTAAAGATAATGATATTTTGGGTTATAAATTATTTACGGTTAAATAATTAATTATTTGACTCTGAATTTTTATATGTTAGAAAACATATATAATGTGATTTTTTGGAATTTTTTTAGATTTTTACTATGTGTTTTAATGGTTAAATTAAATTATTTAAGATATGAGATTTAAATGTTTTATATAAATAAAGAGGAAAGGGGCATTTTGTAAAATGATTTAAATTATAAAATCTGGAAAGTCGGCAACCCTTTTAACAAAGCGCAGTACTTTTTATTGGTAAAGAAAGGGCAACCAATCACAATTAGACACGTGAAGCAGGTTGCGTGAAAAGAGCTATTTGCTACAAGTTTTTCACAATTTCGTCCCTTTCGACACAAGGTTCCACCTCCATACTATCGCCTCTGACACAGTCGAAACCAATGCATCTGATATCCGATAACTGGTACGTAATGAATTGGATGATGGCAGAAGGTAGGGTGTCGAAACAAAGGGTTTCGAAGGGGTTGCGGTAGTTATTTGTTTTTAAATTAAAGAAATATGCTTTCTTTCGACTAAATGGCTTCCGAAAAAGTAGCTTTCGACCAGGTTAAATGATTTAAGGGAAAATGGTTTTGATTGTGTTGCGCCTCTGTTTTTAAATTTATGTTTTAGACTAAGTCGAAATCTTTTGCTGCCACTTCCTACCTTTTGATCCAGATGGTTTCGAAGGGTTTTTTTTGGTTTTCTGAAATATAGCCACCTCTCCAATGCTTTCGAAGGGATAGTTTCGACATCATCACTTCGTTACTTAGGAAATGGTTTCGAAGAATATGCTTTCGACTTAAGTGTTTAAGACACATTTTTCTTTATTCATAGAAAAACCCAAATGGTTTCGAAAGAGTTAGTTATAAATAGTTTTGAAGTAGATGCTTTCAACTTTAATGGGTTTCTGATCTTTTTTCTCTGCTTGAAGGCAGAATCATGGATTTGATCGAGGCGTTTTCAATGCTTTCGAGGAAATGAAATTTTGGATGGTTTCGAAAGGTTTCCACATATTTTAAATTAAGCCCAAAGTGCTTTCAAAAGGATATAGTTTGACTGTTTCGATAGGTTTTAATGAATGGTTTCGAAAGGGTGGTTCCCCAGGGTTTTGAAAGAATTGAAAGGAAGGTTTTCATATGTTTTTGAAAGACAATATTTAAAAGGTTTTAAAGAGGGATGTATGTTATTTCGAAGCTTTCGGAGAAAATAAAGGTAAGGTTTTTCCAACATAAATGAAAGGCAGCATTTAATAGTTTTGAAAGGGTTTACCAATGGTTGTGAAGGGGTTACCTTCAATAGTTTCGAAAGGGTTTTTTAACGGTTTTAAACAAAGGTTTCGAATGTAATAAATAGGCAATGTAGCATAAGTATTTTCAAGTTAAAAAAGGTTTTGACTTGTTTTGGAAGGATAGCTAATCCTCATCAACATTATTTTGAGCAAAGTATAAATAACATGGCAAAATGGATTAGAATAAAGCTAAAAGATATATTTTCCTCGTATATATATGATTTGAAGGGCTAAATTATTTTGAAAAGGTTTTTAAGGAAAATTTAAAGGGTAGTTAACCCTAAGGAAATAATTTGGACAGTTAGTCTATTGTGCAGGCAGTCAACTTAGATTTCGGACAGGTAGTCCAGTTTGTGGGTTGTCAGCCTAGTTTTATGGACAGATAGTTCATTTGTAGCATAAGGACCTTGCTATTATGTGTGGGCAGATGGTTCATATATTACTTGTTTTTACGGATAGATAGTCGATTTATTTAGCGTAACAAATATTGCTATTTTGATGTAATCAGTTTGATTAACAAGTTTGGTTGGAAGAAAGAATTTGCAAAATATATGTTTTGAAGAGGATATAAGTGAAGGGAAACCTGTTCCGCTAAGCAGTGTGGTCCCATTGAATATCAATAAATAGAGATGTAACAGAAGTATTCACACCACGCTTTATGTCCGACTCGAAGTTTTTGTATCCCCTTAAACTCTTGGGTACTCAAAATTGATTCGAGTAAGCTAATGGTTGAGGTTATCAGGTTTTAGTCTTTTGGCTAATAAAGCATCCGAAAACGAGCAGGTGGCTAATGGATAGCTATTTAGGAGTTTCATTTTGTTTTTATTCCACTGTGTATGTTAAGTCAGATATGACTATATTACTTTGATCAACCAATGGAGCATCGTCATATGTTGCTCTTGACGTATTTTTAATGATATATTTAATCATTGCCTGGGAAACGTTAAGGGATTATGTAACATGGATATGAATTGTTGTTTTGAAATGTAATCAACAAATTGTTGTTTTTTGAAATCTGTGATTTTTTTTCCATATTGATGTGCTTTTGATATTATGGATACCCTTATCATTTCCGTATTTTTTCACCAGAAGTTGGTACTATAGATGACTACAACATCCGTAGCGCTTAGCTTTTGACCTCTAAATATGGAATGTTACAACCTGGCATCAGAGCATGGTTTATGAAAAACTTTAAACTAAAAGTTCTTTTAAAACATAATCCGAAGGAACTAGGGTAAGATTGGAGTTTGGGATAAAGCTACAGTAACGTACTTTTATTTGTTGTATATAAGCATACGTTTTATCCCTAGTCTCCCATCTTTTTTAGGATATTTTTCTATATCTCATGAGGTTTGAACACAGATATGGAAGGATTAAGAGGAAGAGTTAACCAAGGAGGGAAGGGCACCGAAGGAAATGCCATGCCTAATGTGAGAAGAGGTCAAGGTCAGGCACAAGCGGATAATGTGGGTGTTGAAGTCCCATAGGTTGGAATGGAAGCTATGTATCATTTTTTCAGGAATATGGTACAAGTGAGAGTTGCAGCTGGAGTGCTAGGAGAAAATGCTGTAGGAGCTGGGGTTTTGGTAGTTAATCATTATGCTAAGATGAGTGGAGATTACACCAAGATTGAAGGGAAGCCATTTGTTGGAATGGAGGATGCCACTGAAGTAAAAAATTGGTCGTTGCACCGCGAAAGGATTTTGCAGACTTGAGGCTTAACGATGAGTAGTAGAGGAGGTTAGCATCTAGAAAGCTTCAGGGAGAAGCTCTGTTTTGGTGGAATAGTGTGACTGTGACGGTGGATGAGGAAACTATGACCTGGGAAGATTTCAAGGGAAGGTTCCAGGAGAAGTTTATGTCAGCAATGACATTGTCAGCTCTGATCAGGAAGTTTTCTGAATTAGACCAGGGGAGATGTTAGTTGTAGAGTACCCTAGAAAGTTCGAGGAGTTGGTCCGATATGGGTGTGCTTCAGTTGATACAATCATGAAGAGGAATGAGAAGTCCATCAGGGGGTTGAAGCCTGAGTTAGCTTAGGCCACATTACCTAATATTAGAGATCCTTTTGACTTAATTATGGAGATGGCCTTAAGGCATGAGGAGTTGCTCGATTCTCTATAAAAGAGTAAGGCTAAAGAAGTCCAGGGTGGGCAGAATCAGAAGAGGAAGTTCTTTTCAAAGAAAAGTGCTCAGAAGGGTGGAGCAGTTAAGAAGGGAAAGTCTGAGATTGTTTGTTTCAAGTGCGACAAGAAAGGGAACTATGCTAATGAGTGTCGTGTTGGAAAGGCTAACGAAGCTGGGAGGAAGAATGTCAGGTGCTACAACTGTGACCAGATTGGCCATTATAAGAGCCAGTGCAAGGAGCCTACAAAGGATGGAAAAATCAAGGTGTATGCATTGGAACCTGCTGCTTCTAAGCCAATAACCCGGGAGAAAGGAAAGGCAATCTTAGGAGTACACTTTAGATTCATGGTATGACTGTTAGCATTCTATTAGATACTCATGCATCGCATTCTTTTATATCTAGATGTTTGATAGATAAGCTTACCCTTGAACCCACTTATTTAGTTACTTCCTTACGGGTTTCAAATCCAATAGGAGGGTATGCAACTCTTGGGATGATATGTGATCAATTAGAGTTTCACCTGTTAGGTCATACTTTTGTTTGCATGTGTTTGATTATGTGGGGTTTGGAATTATTCTTGTAATGGATTGGTTAAATGAGTACGACGCTAGGATATTTTACCAAGATAGAAAAATATCGCTTAGACACCCTGATTGTAATGGTCAGATAGTTTATACCGTAGAAGGTTCTTACGGTGAGATGTACGCCTTGTTGGGTGCTATGTAATTGGATGATGAGTATAGTCGAGTTTTCATGGTTAGAGAATTTGCAGATATTTTTTAGCCTGTAGTTGGATTGCCACCGAAACGAGCTATTGAGTTTCAGATAGATTTGGTTCTGGAAGAAGAACCAATGAGTAGACCACCGAGAAGGATGACCCCTACAGAGATAAAGGAGTTAAAGGTGCAGTTGGGGGATTTAGAAGGCAAATTTTTTATCAAGCCTAGTAGTTCGCCTTGGGGGATAACATCAATGTTTGCTAAGAATCCAGATGGATTGTTAAGTCTATGTATCAATTATCGTAAGTTGAATGAGAGAATGATAAAGAATCGATATCCATTACCATGGATTGACGATTTGTTCGACTAGTAGAGTGGAGCCAAGGTATTTTCGCAATTGTATTTGGCGATAAGTTTCCATTAGCTGAGGGTAGCAGAGGATAGTATACCTTTGATGGCGTTTAGGACCAGGTATGAGTTGTATGAATGGTTAGTCATGCTATTCAGACTGACTAATGTGCTAGCTTTCTTTGTGGATTTGATAACCGGCTTTCTCGAGAGCACTTGGATAGGTTCGTATTGATTTTTATAGATGATATCTTGATTTACTATAAGGATGAAAGAGAGCATGAAGTTCATCCTAGAGTGATTGTTGAAACACTGAGGCAACATCAGCAGAAGCAAAGTTTTTGAAATGTTATTTATGAAAGAAAGAAGTGAATTTTGTTGGTCATGTAGTCTTAGAGGAAGGATTGTCAGTAGATCCGAATAAGGTAGAAGCAGTGAATAGTTAGAAGAGACCCAATACAGTGACGGAGATAAAGAGTTTCCTTGGGTTGACTGGTTATTATTGGAGGTTCATCAAGGATTTTCGCGGATAGCGACACCGATGACTAAGCTAATAAGAAAGGATGTAAAGTTCGTATGGATAAGTGTGAGGAAGCATTCTAGAGTTTGAAACACTTATTGACCCATGCGCCTGTTTTGGTAGTTTCAGAAAGGAATCAGGAATTGGTGGTTTATATAGATGAGTGTGGAACAGGACTAGGAGCTATGTTGACGTGGAGTGGAAAAGTGTTTGCCTATGCTTCTAGACAACTTAGCCTGCATGAGGTCAGATATCCGACGCATGATTTAGAATTTGCTGTTGTGATTTTTGGTTTGAAGGAGTGGAGACATTACCTTTTGAGAGAGAGGTTTGAATTATATATAGATCATAAGTCGCCGAAGTATTTGTTCTCTCAGAAGGAGTTGAACATGGGACAACAAAGGTGGCTAGAGTTTGTTGCCGCTTATGGTTTTGGGATTGAATCAACACCAGGAAAAGGCAATAAGGTTGCAGATGCACTTAGCAGAAAACATCAGAATGCAATATTGGCGATGATTGCCGAGTGGAAAGATTTGGAAGCATTAGCAGATTGCAGAGTGCAGTGGAGATCCGGGGCAAGGTCTAGTAGGGATATAATTGTTTTATCTTGTTTGGAAGTTTGACCAGTGATGATCGAAAGGATTGCTTCTAAACAGGGAGAGGATCCAATATTAGCTGAATGGATCAAGAAGCTAAGAGGTGGACCTGAGTGCGATGATTTGAAAATTTTCAATCTTGACTAGAATATAAGGTTGATAATGAAGGAAGATTATGTTTTTCGAGTGTAGGAAACATAAGAAAAGAAGTCTTAGAGGAATGCCGTCGTTCAAAGTTCTCTATTCATCCGGGAGGTATCAAGATGTATTAGGATATGAAGAGTAGTTTCTTCTAGGAAGGTATAATGGTTTGTGTGTGAAGCAGTGCATGACTTTCCAACAGGCAAAGGCCGAACATCAGAAACCAAGTGGGTTGCTTCAGCCATTGGATATTCCAGTATGGAAGCGGGATTCTATCTCCATGGATTTTATTGATGGGTTGCTAAGGTAGAATAGAGGAAATGATAGTATATGGATCATAATGGGCAAATTGACGAAGAGGGCCCATTTCATTCCAGTGCGGTCAACCAGAACGACACCTGTTTTTGCAAGGTTGCTTATGAAGAATGTGGTTAGACTGCATGGAATTCCTAATAGCGTAGTTACTGATAGAGATCCTTTGTTCATTTGCGAGTTTTGGAAGTGTCTACAGGAAGTTTTGGGAACCAAGCTCAAGATGAGTACCACTTACCATCTGTAGACAGATGGGTAAACATAAAGTACAAAATCTTGGAAGATTTGTTTAGAGCTTGTTTATTAGACTTCGGGGGATCATGGGAAGACCATTTGCATTTAGTCGAGTTTTCGTGTAGCAGCAGTTTTCAGACCAGTATTGGGATGACACCATTTGAAGCTTTGTATGAAAGGTCATGCAAATATCCCGTATGTTGGTTAGAGATCGGGGATAGGTTGGTTCTTGGTCCATATTTAGCCAGAGAATCTGTAGAAAAGATTGAGGACATTCGGGCTAGAATGAGGGAGGCTCAGTCTAGGCAGAAGAGTCATGCTGATAAAAGATTGAAAGATCTAGAGTTCTTAGTTGGAGACCAAGTTTTCGTCAAAGTATCATCGATGAAGGGTGTGATCTGTTTGGAAAATCGGGGAAATTAGCACTGAGATTTGTTGGACCTTTTCCTATTATTGAGAGGATCTAGAAAATCGCATCTAGATTTCTGTTACCGACCATTTTGGCAGGAATCCATGATGTTTTTCATGTTTCCCATCTTAGGAAGTGTTTTAGAGACCCAGAGACTGCTATTGCACCTATTGTGCTAGATGATTTAGCGGTAGAGCCGGATTTGACCATAGTAAGGAAGCTAGTTCGCATAGTTGCGAGAAATGAGAAGGGGCTTAGAACCAAAATGGTTAGATTAGTCAAAGTCCAGTGGGATGACGATGATAGGGACTATACTTCGGAGATTGAGAGCAGGATCGGAGATACTTATCCTAACTTGTTTGATGGTATGTTTTACCTTCTTGATTGATTTTGTGTACCTTATCATAATTTCAAGGACGAAATTCTTTAAGTGGGAGACTGTAACACCCTAGATTTTTGGTAACATTATTTAGGATATTTAATTAGCTAAATAAAATAAAATAATATGTTGACTAGGGGACTGAAATTTTAGGTGTAGCCGTGCCATCTAACAATGAACTAAAAGAAGAGTTTAATACGAAATAGGGAGGGGTAAAGTAGGAAAAAGGTCATCCTGTATCCTTTCCCTTAGGCTGTGTATTCCTATACACATTCATTTCCATTTGAAAATTTTATAACTAAAGGCCGGCCACCATTAACAAGGAAGAGAAGAAGATAAGCTAGGAAGAAACTAATTCAAATCAAATCTATTCACATCTCAATCTCTATAGTCTTTGAAGCCAAGGTGAATAATGTTTACATCTCATTTTTATTGTATTTTCGGTTTTAATATGAATTCCAAATATTTTGCAACGATTTTCCATGTTTTTGAGTGATGGAATGAATATATATATATATATATATATATATATATAAGAATTATGGTTATTCATATTGAATCTATGATATTTTTTATGGTGAAAACCCTATTTAATAATGCCATGCGAATTTTTACGAAGGTCATAAATATTATTTTGGTGGTGAGTTTTAATTTTCAAATTTTTTTGAATTTTCGTGGAATTAATATAAATTTTCTAGTAAAGAAAATGGTATTTTGGTTTATAAATTATTTACAGGTAAATAATTAATTATTTGGGTCTGAAATTTTATATGTCAGAAAACATTTATAATGTGATTTTCTAGAATTTTTCTAGATTTTTCCTAAGTGTTTTAGGGATTAAATAAAATTATTTAAGGTATGAGACTTAAATGTTTTATATAATTAAAGAGGAAAAGGTGCTTTTTGTAAAATGATTTAAATTATGAAATCTGAAAAGTCGGCAATCATTTTGACAAAGTGCAGTACTTTTTATTGGTAAAGAAATACGCAACCAATCACAATTAGACACGTAAGGAAGGTTAGGTGAAAAGAACTATTTGCTACAAGTTTTTCACTGTTTCGTCTTTTTCGACCCCAGGTTCCGCCTCTATACTATCGCCTCTGACACAGTCGAAACCAACGTATATGGTATCAAATAACTGGTATGTTATGAATTCGATGATGGCGGACGCTAGGGAGTCAAAACAAGGGGTTTCGAAGGGGTTGAGGTAGTCCTTTGCTTTTAAATTAAAGAAATACGCCTACTTACTTTCGACTAAATGGCTTTCGACAAAGTAGCTTTCGAACCAAGTCAAATGATTTAAGGGAAAATGGTTTCGATTAGGTTGTGCCTTATTTTTGAATAATTGGTTTTGACTAAGTCGAAACCTTTAGCTACCCCTTCCTACCTTTCGATCCAGATGGTTTCGAAGGGGTTCTTTGGTTTTCTAAAATATAGCCACCTTTCCAATGCTTTCGAAGGGATGGTTTCGACACCATCACTTCATTACTTAGGAAATGGTTTCGAACCAGTTGATTTCGAATTAAATGTTTTAAGACATCTTTTTCTATAAGTAAAGTAAAAATCAAATGGCATCGATAGAGATAGTTTTAAATGGTTTTGAAACAGATGCTTTCGACTTTAATGAATTTTTGATCCTTTTGCTCTACTTGATGGCAGAATCCAAATGGTTTCGACTGAGGCGTTTTCAATGCTTTCAAAGAAATGAAATTAGAATGGTTTCGAAACGTTTCCACATATTTTAAATTGAACCCAAAGTGCTTTCAAAAGAATTGAGTTTGACTATTTCGAAAGGTTTTAATGAATGGTTTCGAAAGGGATGGTTCCCCAAGGTTTCGAAAGGATCGAAGGAAGGTTTTTCCTATATTTTTGAAAGGAAATATTTAAAAGGTTTTAAAAGGGGATGTCTGTTATTTTGAAGCTTTCAATGAAAAGAAAGGAAAGATTTTTCCAATATTTTCGAATGGAAATATTTAATAGTTTCGAAAGGGTTCACCAATGGTTGCGAAGGGGTTACCTTCAATGGTCTCGAAAGGGGTTTTTAACGGTTTTAAATAAAGGTTTCGGATGTAATAAATAGGCAACGTAGCCTAAGTATTTTCAAGTTAAAAAGGGTTTTGACTTATTTTGGGAGGATAGTTAATCCTCATTAAGTATCATCAACATTATTTTGAGTAAAGTATATATAACATGGAAAAATGGCTTAGAATAAAGCTAAAAGATATATTTCCTTGTATATATAGGATTTGAAGGGATAAATCATTTTGAAAAGGTTTTCAAGGAAAATTTAAAGGGTAGTTAAACCTAATGAAATGATTCAGACGGTTAGTCCATTTTGCATGTAGTTAGCCTTGATTTCGGACAGTTAGTCTAGTTTGCAGGCAATAAGCCCAGTTTTATAGACAAATAGTTCATTTGTAGCATAACGGACCTTGCTATTATATGCAAGAAAATAGTTCACATATTACTTGTTTTACGAACATATAGTCCATTTATTTACATAACAGATATTGCTATTTTATGGAATCAGTGATTAACCAGCTTGGTTGCTGGAAAGGATTTGCAAAATATATTTTTTAAAGAGGATATAAGTGAGGGAAAACCCGTTCCACTAAATGGTGTGGTCTCACTTAATATCCATAAATAGAGATGTAACAGAATTATTCATACCAGGATTTATGTCTGACTCGAAGTTTTTATTTCCCCTTAAACTCTCGGGTACTCAAAATTGATTTGAGTAGGCCGAGGGTAGAGGTTTTCAGGTTTTAGTTTTTTGGCGAATAAAGCATCCAAAGACGAGCAGGTAGCTGATAGATAGCTATTTAGGAGTTTCATTTTGTTTTGATTCTGCTATGTAGTTTAAGTCAGATATGACTATATTACTTTGATCAACGAAGGGGGGATCATTATATGTTGCTCTTAATGTATTTTGTAATGGTATAGTTAACCTTTTCTTGAGAAACATTAAGGCATTATGTAACATGGATATGAATTATTGTTTTGAAATTTAATCAAGCATTTTTTTTTGAAATCTGTGATTTTGTTCATATTCATGTGCTTCTGATAGTATGGATACCATTATCATTTCCGTATTTTGTCACCAGAGGTTAATACTATGGATGACTACAACATCTATAGCGCTTAGCTTTGACCTTCAGATACGGGATGTTACATGATCGAAGATAGTGTTAGGCGGCTTGGGTTTGGTAGTTAATGATATAATTAGTAAATTTACTTATATTAATTAACTCAAAATCTTATTAAAATCATAACTATTTCACACGAGGGTGGATCCGCACGTGGTCAATCGCGTTGGACTTGCATGAATGTCTTCTTCATCTTGGAATTGGATTGGTTGAGATTATAGCTTGTAGAATTTCAAGCTAAAATCGAATGCTGGACGAAATTGAAAGGCTTCGAGGATAACTAAAATTTCGGTGAGTATAACTCACCTCGTTGGATAAATCAATATGTATAGTAGATAATATTTTACTGTTTGTGTTTGGTTGAAATTAGTGGCTGATTGGTTAAAATATTCGCTTTGAAAACAATGAGTATTTAAAATTGAAATATCGTAATTGTGATTATTAATTTTTAGTTATATTCTTATTGTTTTATTTCTATTATAACCCTGTTATGTGGATTATTAATTGCTGAATCTTGTTTGTTTAGCACTATCAGTTATGGCATTGTTATATGTCCAGAACTTAACCCTTATAGTGGTAAAAATCAATAACAATATTGGTTAAGTGTTTTGGTGGCTATTGGCCTCAATTTAGTATTTTGAAATGCTATTAATTGCCGTTTGGCGTGGAATTGGTTTTTGATTTCGAGAATGATTTTAAAATCAAACATTTGGATTTTCTAAAATATTTTTATTTAAGCGGATTTTGAACTTCTCTATTTTAACCCAACCTTTTTATTTGTCTTTTCTATACCATTTAGAAATGTTTTGAAGATGTTTAACTATTGTTTAATAGTGTTTTAATTTTTTTATATTTAATTGTTATGAAGTTATTTATCAATATTTTAATATAGTAAAAAGTTATATATTTAAATAATTAATATCATTTGAAGATAATTAATAATTATTACTTATTAAAAATGATTTGAAATTTATAATAGTTATTTACTAATAACATTTTAGAATTATTAATTATTAATAATGTTTTGGAAGTTAATTATTATTTATTGTAATAATGTTTGAAGATTGATTATTATTGTTTTAGTAATAATGTTTGAAATTATTAACTATTATAATTATAATGTTTGAAGTTAATAGTTTTTACTTATTAGTAATGTTTTGCTATCAATAATTATTGTTATATAATAATGTTTTGAAGTGAATAATTCTTATTTATTTATAATGTTTTGAAGTTATTAATTATTATATTAATAATGTTTTGGAGTTAATAAATTGATTTATAAAAGGATTTATTAATGAGTTTATAAATGAAATCGGGGTTTGGATTTACAAGGTTTTTTAAAAGGATTTACAAAGGATTTTTATAAAGAAGTTTATAAAGGATTTTTTGATATTTGTAAAAAAAGTTTCATAAATGGTTTTGGATATTTATAAAAGAGTTTTACAAATGAACTTAGAGATTTATTAAGAATTTTATAAATCGAATTAGAATTTTAGTAAAGGAGATTTTCATAAATGGAAGAGATTTATTAAAAAAGATTTATTGATGAAATTTATAAAAGAAATTGATATTGGATTTCCCCAAATTTGACCTTCTTAATATTGGTGGTGTGGACATTTGTTCCATGCTTAATACCGAAGGAATAGAGTTTGGGTATATCCTTATCTCCACTTCTTTTAAAACAATATTTATTTTAATCGTTTTGATATGATTTTGAAATAGGAAATCTTTCATAATGTTTGTGAATATACTTATACCGTTGAGATAGGTATATGAATACATTTACTAAGTAAGGAAAGTGTGGATTTTTTGTGAATATACTTATATGGTTGAGATAAGTATATGGATATTTTTCCAAGTATTGAAAGGAGTATAAAGAGTTTGTAAATGTATCTTTGTAAAAGTATCTTGATACAAGTATTTATAAAGTGACTTTAACTAATGAAATGATTAATTAAAGAGGATAAAAAGTGCTTTGTGCTTAGCCAGCATTATTTTCCTTTAGAAATTGAACCTCTGGTTGAATTTTTTGTTATTCGATAGTTAAATAACCGACTATCAAATGTTAACCTGTTTTAAACTATCGTTGTCGGTTCAGGGAGAACGGGATCAGATATATTATCTGAAAACCACTTCAAATCGATAGAAGCATTTCAAATCGGAATATCTTAAAGATAATTGAAGATGGAGCTCTTAGAAGTGCAATGGCTACTTTCTACTAATTTTGAGGGTGATTTAAAAATGGATGTAGTAGAAGTAGCGCTGTCGGTTTCATTCAGACCTAGAATGAACTTGTTTGGATGAATGCTGACATTGTATTTCTACCTGAAGAGCAGTGTTAGCATTCTAAGTGGGATTTCTATCTAAAAGGTAAAACGTAGCCTTAAGTCTCATCAACCGGAAATGACTAAAACATGGAATATATAGCAAGTGGGTCACACCCAATAAGATATGTCATCAACCTTCTAGATATATATTTATTTATGGATTTAGTTGTGCATGAGAGCTCTCAATAAAGGTTGCAAAGAAATTAGGACGATGAGATATTCGATATTATCTAGGAAGGAGTATATCGGCTCTGTGTTGCAAGAGTGCACTATGTTCTTGTTGACCTTGGTATATTTTTCTAAAGGTGTACTGTGATTGGCAGTCCCTCAGTAGCCCAATCATTAATGAAATCCATTCTCCAATAAGTGCCTTTGGACTTAATTATATATCTATTATGCTCGAATTTAATTAATGCAACAATTTAGGCTATGATTCAATATTTACTTTAAACTCTAGACACTATTATAATATCACCGGATTTTGTATAGAAATGTTATGGTTATCATAAGGTAAATAACCCTTTGTTTATGCGTAGCATGGTCTACGAAATACGTTTATATTGAAAGGTTTTGTAACATTAAAATCCAATTGATTTCTGTTTCTCACGTTGGTTTACCAGATTAATCTGGATGTTACCTTCTTATAATGCTTTGATCAGACCGAGTATATTTTTAGATCTAGTTTGGATGCCTTGGAGCTTTAATAGACAAGCTAGATGTCTACGACATGTCTCACACATATTATTTATTTATACCTCATGTGTTGTTTTATTTGTTTGCATTTGTGAGGATAGATTGTTATAACCGTCCAGGCTGATGATTGTTGATTAAGTGTGCTTTGATTTTGATGTATGTATGTTACAGTTTTCTTTTGTAAAGATCTATGATATATTACTCAGCACGATATGAGATTCTGTTTGGTCTTTTCTTTCCTTTTTTCTAACAATCTGTCTTTTTGAAACTTGGTTGTCCAACGCATGAATACCGTGGATGTATTAGTGTCGACATTTGAGGGTCAGAAAGGCGGGTCGTTACACTATCTTCGGTTCAACGGATGAAAATTGATGTAGTTTCAAAGATAATGAAAAATCGAGTTTGTATTATCATCTATAGGATTTTTTTTCTTTAGATTAGAAATTGAATAACTTAATAACGATATTTTCACTAGTCAATAAAAACATTAGTAAAGATTTAAATAATTGTTATGATATGGAATACACGAGTAGTATGCCAACACATATGAGTACAAGGCTACATTTAGAAATGGATGAAAATGGTAAAGAAGTAGATAAAAGACTTTATTAAGGTATGCTTCGATCCACTCTTTACTTAATTACAACTCAACCTGATATATAATGAACGTATGTTCATTTTTCAATTAGATCCAAAAGAATCACACCTACAAGTGGCAACATGATTTTGGAATACTTGATACGAAATAAATAATATGGACTTCTATATCTGAAAGACTGCAAATTCGAGTAGGTATTTTAAATTGATGCTGGTTTAGGAGGCTATAAAATAAATAAGGAAAGAACAAGCAGTAACAATCACTTTATAGGCCATTCTTAGTTTCAAATTTTAGTAAAAAGCAAAAATGCATCACGTTATCAACATGTGAAGCAGAATAGTTTTTTGCTACACTGACTTGTTTACAAGTAATTTGTGTGTGACAAACATTATGTGATTTTGGAATAAAAATTAATCAACCCCTTATATATAATGATAATACAAGTATTATCAATTTATCGAAAATTCCAATTAATCATTCTCTTGCCCAACATATTGATGTAAGATATCATCTCTTAGGAGAGTGTGTTGAAAACTAAAATATAAATTTATATTTTCTAAATACATAAAGTCAAATAAAAGATATTTTTACAAAGCCTTTGAACGAAAATTCATTTTTAAAATTATGTCATGAACTCGGTATTTGTTCATTAACTGAATTAAAGTAAAAAAAATTTAAAAGGCAAAAACTAAATGTATAATTTTTTTTATTCTGAAAGATATTTTTAATTTTCGAACTTGGAAAGAACCCTTCCTTGTGTAAAAATATATAAAGGGATAAGTTTTGATTATCCGACAGCACCAAATCAGTTGACCTATTCAAGCAGTATACCTTTTCTAGTTTGTAGGAAATTTAAAAAATGCTATGTTTATTTTATATTTAAAATAGAAATAAAATAGTTTACGATAATTTTTTCTAGTTTATGAACCCACTGGGAATTGAACCTCTACTATGCTTTGTTGAAATAATTAGCCTTTTCCACTACACTATAATAGCAATCAACATGGGAGGAAAACAAACACTTAATATAGTGCACCGAACTGGGATGGTTTACTGGTGGGATTTCATGCGGTCAGCTGCTAGTATCTCAAAGGGTCCAATTTAGAATTGTGCATACTTTTTATGTATAAAAATTATCAGAGTAGCGAATAATACATTTTTACTCCTCTTTGAAAACTATCAAACGATTTTTATTCCAAATTCTCTAATAAAGAAAACCCTAATTGCTTCTGAATTCTCGAGAAAAAAAGTCAGATTTTTGCAATGATAAGATAGAGGATACCCACTATAGAGACTCCATCATTATTTCAAGCATGTATCGTCTCTGACTAAATTAGAGATTGGTTAAACCATGATGAGGAAGCCATTGAGCTATCTAAGAAGACTTTCACTTTTCAAAATCATTTGGGAAGGACTGTAATGCTTGAGTATGCCCTTCTTATAATTTAAAATCCATGTTTGGAAAAATTGTTTTAATTAATATCGTTGAGTCAAAAGTTGACACATCGCCCTATATCAATTAAAACGGGAGTTAATAGATTAAAAATGAGAATAAATAGCAAACATACAAAAAAATTTAGCGGTTCAGCCATAAATGAATGCCTACGTCTCCTCTAACTTCATTTCATGAGATTTGACACGAATACAAACAAGTTACAATATTTTAGATCTAGAAAACAACGTGAATCCAAATTCAACAGTAATTTATTTACCAAGTTTGAGCTATGGAGAAGAGCGTGAAGATCAAGGCTCAAATGTCCTTTCTACCTTGCTCCAATATTTGTATTTATAGACAAAATTATCCATCATGTCGTTAAATCATGGAAGACCTAGAAAGAACTTAGATCCACATGATTAAAAAGGAAGAATAAGTGATTTTCATAACCAAAATCAAGTCAGAACCGACCATAATCAAGTCAGAACTGACCATAACTTGGTTGGTGCTGTTAACAAATAAATCCGCTAACATCAAAAATGTAGTAAAACAGTGTAAATTCAAAGACAGACTCTATTGTGGCTAGTCAAAGTGAGTTCTTATAGCATTCCTTAGTGTAGTCATCAAAGTCGAAGTCATGCAAGTTTGAAGTCGGAGTTAAATATGCTGTTAAGGTTAAAGTTCGAAGGCAAGTATGCGATGCTAGTATAAGTTCGAAGTCTAGTGTACTATGCTTGAACAAGTTCAAAGTCAAGTATGCGATGCTAGTACAAGTTCGAAGTCAAGTGTATTATGCTATAAAAAGTTCAAAGTCAAGTATGCTATGCTAGAACAAGTTCGAAGTTAAGTAGGTAATGCTGTAAAAAATTTAAAGTCAGATATGCTATGCAAGTCAAAAATACGAACAATCAATGTGCAAAGTATATTCAATTCACAACTTCAAATTGAATCAATATTCTCTTCTATGTACTTTTTTAATTTCCACGTCCTTATGTGTACAAGGTTCTAATAGTACAATAGGCTTTAAAAATTCCCAAATCAATTTAGGATTTACAAAGTCGAAAAAGTAAGAAATAAGATAAGAGAGTTCATCTCCAAAAATGGCACCCCTAGATCAATATTTATAAAGGTTGGGTAGCTTCAACATTTTCGACATTATTTAGTATGGACTTCGACGGTAGCATTAGCAATGACTTCGAAGACCCATGGAGTTGTTAGTCGAAGACAACATCGTGGCATTGATATAGTAAAGCACTGGTTCAAGGTGGCCTAATCCAATATATTGTCGGTGTCCTTGATGACTTCACGGGTATTGATGGTGTCCTTCATTAACACCGCTTTGCTCAAATATGTGACATCTTCGATGTACTTGTTTAAGGTGTATGTGTGATATGATCACTAATGAAAAGTGGCGTAGCTTTGTGTTCCTTTGACGTATTCATAAATCAATACTCTCAACGAACTTGTGAGGTGTTGTGTCATCTTATTGCTATGTTGATGGCCTGTGAGGTTATTTTCAGTAAGCCCACTTTGATCATGATAAGTGATGGCACATCTAGTACATTGAGGGTGATATGTCTTCGAATTGATGACATCACAAATGGAGTGTGGCTCCTTGTTGTGGGAGGCGGCATTTATAAAACTTAGCATGAATGAAATGCGCTATAGTCACTTTGACAGTCATTGATTGCTTACAAAGTGGAAATTGATCTGTTTGCCTACTCGGTCATATGCGACATTGTATATACTTCTTTATTAATGCAGCGCAGTACCCTATCTTCTCAACTCCGATACATAAGTGCTTTAATGGTTTCTTTTCTTTAGTAAAGCTATGGTATGCAATGTGACTGAGAAATAATTACTATATCCACACCGTCACTTCGATAATAAAGATGGCTAAAGAAGTCATGACACATTTAACCTCTTCGATGAATTGTAGTAGTAACATTCGGCCCTTAGTGTAGAAGAGCTATTGACTTTTCAAGTCAATAGCATCAAAGTCATCTATTTCCCGCTTTTTGGTCTTCTCATGCTTATCTTAACCACTAATTTGAATCCAATACAACGACTCTAATTTACTTACTTTCTCTTATAAACATGCATGCCTTTCTTTCTTTCTTTCTTTCTTTCTTCTTTCACCTGAAATTCAAAAAAACTTAAACAAAAATCAAGTTTTCAAAAATTAGCTGCAAACTCAACTTCTTTAGTAGTAATTTCTTACACCCAGGTACAACTTTCACTTAATCAATTCCTACATCAGTCTACATGAATTTTATGTTAAAACCATGACTATGGTTCCTTTTGAATCGAGAATCATATCGATCGTTTGACACTAATAATCCAATTTTCACTGTCGATTATGATTTTTAATCTCCCATAATGTTGGATTAATTGTTTAATGGAATTGATTTATTGATTTGGGGCTTCCTGTTTCGAAATGGGTAGCATACAAAACCCAAACCCTCTACTATTAGCCCTATGTTGGTATCGATGCTCATGAAGTCGTCTAAAAGCTTAATTTTGATTTAGCCAACAACATAAGTTTTTTTATATCATGGATAGGTTTTAATACTATTTGAAATTGGTATGAAAATTGGTATACTCTAAGTTTATTAACGACAAAGATGACCTCGACATTAGCTTCTATCATATTAACAGTAATCATTCTTGTTGTCGCTTTGCCTTATGAAGTTAATATAACCTTATTTTGTCTCGTTATCTTGCTATCTAAAAGTTTTTGTATTGTAAGTAGTTAGAGTGAAGCTTATTGACCCACTCGCAGTCATATTTATTACTATCTATTAATATCATAGATAGGATTATAAGTAACTCGAAGTCATAGACTTGTGTCCAGAAAATCGAAGTCATGGAAAGAAAAGAAGGCATTTACGTCAATCAGGTGTGACACTAATTGGTTCGAAAATATTTTGTGATAGTTAATAACACTCTTTGTAAATTAATTAAGGTCAATAACGCTGAATTCATTTTGCATCTCATTGACTAAGTCAAAGTGCGGCTACTACTAATTGAAAATATAGAAATCATCGACAATAAGCATTCTGGTTTACCTCATCGACATTCTTATTAATATTCTTATCGATAATACTCTTTTGACGTTTGTCTTCAAGCACAGTTTAATGTCCATAGCCTTTCTATTTTTCTTTACCTTTTTATAATCACTTTTAACATTTTAAGTGGAGCCTTATATGACATTGACACTCTCGCCACCAATGTTTTTCGCATGTTACAATTTTTTTAAACTAATTATCATGTTACCAATTCATGTCGCTGCTATCTATCAACTTTGACGACCCTATTATTTTTGGTGTTAGTTATGGTTATGGGACTTATTATAGTTTTTACTTAAGTTTTACAACACTACCAACATGACTCATCAATGTCGTATATTTTTTTGTTTTTAATTTCTGTATAACCCCCTTCATAAATTCTCCTATCGGAATTGAACTTAAGTTCCTAAACAAACTCAACATGTGACATTTAAAAATTACTATCTAGTGACTGTTACATACTTTGTTACTTCATGATTTAATGGATTACTCAAACAACTAAACTTTTAACTCTACATGTAATAAATTCTTTAGAAAATATGATTATGGTCATTTCTTAAATGTGAAATAATATCACTTGACAGGACAACGAAGAGTAAACAATCTAGTAAGAAGCCCATTAAGAAGACTGGCAAAGAATCTAAACCCTCTCCTTCCGCTAGTAAGAAGGTAGATATTATTATGAATTCTTCATTCATCACTACCCAACTGAGGTGGATTCCATTCTTGGATGATTTATTGTCACTGGGGTTGAAGTGGTCCTCAAAGGCTCTTCAGACAAGCATTTTCAACCCACCAGAGGGATATTTTTCCTTCTCTGTCATTCATATGTGACACACTGGCTGCCTTACCTTCCTTAGATTTCTCTTAAGTTATTAGAAACATCTGAATATTGCACTGATCCGGTTTTTACCGAATTCCTATACATGTTTCGCCTGTTTGAAGGTCTTAGCTCAAGAGGCTACGCTCTCATCCCTTAGTCCCGAAATTCTTCATCGCATAGCTACCCTTGATAAAGTGGGAGAACAACCAGACGATCAACTTTACCAAATTCATCCTCTTCTGAAAAGCTTGATTTCTGAATGTGTTAACAAAGTGAGGACATAGGAAACTTAGTCTTTCTTTGTCAAATGTCTCTCCAGTATCAGGGGATCATTCTCTATTGCTAGTACATTTCTTCTCCCTGCTTATCCATGTTGGTTTATTTTTGTTTACTAATAGGTATTTTTCTTTTAGACTTTGCCCCCAAGAACCTTAAATCTGATAATCAAAGAATGGTGGACTCTCTAATTCAAATAGTAGGGAGTAGAGGAAATAGGTTTACACTCCTAACCCCATCGAAGCTCTCTCAGTATTCTATCATCCTTGATCACCAAAGGGTATTGGGAGATGCACCGATGGTTAAATTCAATTCTTGTGGAAAAAGTTCATTAGTGAGGGGTAAATCGGAATTGTACACTTCTAACTCCCCAGTTCAGCAAGATATTGCCGGTAAGTTATAGTACAGCCCTAAACAGAATTCCTAAGGTTACGAGTTCACTATCTTTGCCATTTGCATCAGGCTTGTCTGCCGTTGCTATGGCTCCCAAGGAAACGAGGGTAAGGATAGTGCTCCTAAAAAGAGAAAAAGCAATGATGTAGTTTTAGCTCCAGCTCAATCGAATAAAACCTACCTCCTTTAAAAATTCGATTGCTCAAGCTATTGAGATTAAGAAGAAATCGGCAATGATGCCGTTATTGACGCTCCTTTTCGACCCCAAGATAAGAGGCCCAAATTTGTAGGTGACTTCACCTCCGTTGTTATGGATTAGATGGGGCATGTAAATTATTTATCCAAGTCCCGAAGCAGTACATTTGGTCAAAGCTCATAAAAAGCTCAAAGAGGCTAAGCTGAGATACCCAAGGAGGCTCAAACTCCAAACCCCCTTCTTAATATTACAATTCCCACTTCCTTAATGTCTATCAGCCGCACGTGCACTAAACTTGGTCCGATTCCCTTTTCATATGATCCTCTTCCTTTGAGAGCTCAAACTTGAACTTCATCAATGAGTTTTGAGGAATTTGCCCAATTGTCCATTCCATCTCCCTCAATCACCTTCCTTAGACCTCGCAACCTCTGAATAATTCTAATGACCACTTTTCCCGATCCTTAAAAAGTTTTGTTGGTACATTTTTCCGTGTACATTTGGTAAATTTTATCTTTATAATTTCGTTTTAACTTAAAAATGTTGTGTATTATAGGTAGGATAACACATGCTTCTTCTTCAAGATTTCTCTTAAGGGCTATCTAATGAAGTAGGTTAAGCTTAAAGAAAAAGAAAATCCCCGCTTCAAAAATAGTATGATTGACATTATCATGGAGAGAGACGAGGTGATCCTTGAAAAAGACAAACTTGCTTCCTCCCTAAAGGAAGAAAATAAAGCTAGCTAGCTGTTAGAAGAAAGGATAAAAAAACTTGGAAGCTGACATTAAGTCCTCTAACAAACTTAAAGCAAATGTAGAGATGGTGATCAAGGAAAACACTGAACTTGCCAAGGGAAACAAACTTGCTCTTTCCATTTCTTTCGGCCTTGATTGAAAAGTGTAATAGAGTCCAGCCTTAGGATAAAAAATGACATAAAGGCTTTTGAGGAAGAATTTCCCCTTCGAGGAGGAAATCGATGATGAAAATTTGCTATCATTTGACGAAGCTCTTATTATTGAAGATCCTTAATGAAGAAAAAGACGACAACGATGATGGTAACAATGATGCAATGATGATCGCAATGATGATCAAGGTGATGATCGCGATGACACTAATGATAATGATGAGGGAGGTGACGGAATGGGATTCTCTAATCAATTAGACGAAAGGGATGGTCTAGGGACACTAACTTGGACTTAGCTATTTAAGATACAGAAACTGCCGACATGTAAGACTCTTTAAAGAAGGATTCCCTTAATAAGGACAGTGCCTTCCAAGGCCAACAGTCCTAAGACGAAGGAAAGATCTCATCATCTTTAGTTCCAGTCTCTCAAGTATGGATCTCTTTATCCAAATGCCTCAACCTATCAAGTGACTTTTAGTTAATACATTAATTGTTTTAGTTAAGGAGAAAACCAAAATATTGTTATGTCATGATGTTGAAAAGAAGCAAATGGAAATAGATCATCTAAACAGAGAATTGGACAAACAACTAAAAGAATACAATGAATTGTCCGAGAAGTACAAGAAGCTTGCTAAAAGTGCATCAAAGTTAAGATATTTCAAAGAAAGGGAAGTCGCTCCTAGGATGAAGAAAGTCCGTCATCACCAGGAAATAATCATGAAAGGGAATTCCGAACTAATGACACTCTTTTGGATGCTAATTAATGACGGAAACACCTTGTGGAATTTTTGTACAAAGCTTATTATAGGTGTAAATTTGTCGATTTCTCATACTTAAGTGACAATTGTGGAGGTTTGCTCAAATGCTTTCATGGTTGATATTTGAATGAGTACGGGTATGATCCCCACCCCGGAGTGTGTTGGAACCTTCCTAGTGTGGCCTCCATTCCATTTTCTTCTATTTTTCTTCCCTTCGGAATGCTCAAGTACAACATGAAGAGTTTATTTCTGAAATGTATAAGAAATCAATGTTGTATGAACCTGAATATTTTTAATATGTAACTTTGTTTGCTTACGGATTATGTCACTTTAGTTTTTGGTCTCTAGCGATCTCTTGAGTAAATTTGCCAAGCTAAGAATATATTTTGAGGAAAAACCTTCGATTCTCAAAACATCCGAATTGGCAAGACGTTGCTTCCTTAGAGATTTACAAGAAGTTTACATGCGTTATCTTCATTTTTTTAACTTCCTAGGTGAAAAAGTGGATAAGCTGTTCAAAGAAATCCAATCTTATCACACCAAAATAATATGTGACCGTGATAGCGCCCCAATAGGGGAATGGGATTATGGCTATTTTCCTCCTGTTTACACCCTGAAAGGAATTAAGACCTCCTTTGATTCTATTTTGTTGTCTGCTAAATCATTTGAAAAGGCTAAAACTGCATTCTCGAAACTTTGAATGTTGATTAAATGTTATTGAAGTAGAATTGTGACGTAACCTTAATTTTTGTATTACTTGTGAACTTGGCTTATTATCAATAGAAAAGCTTGTTTCTCATATATTAATTCTTATTTCCCTTATTCTTAATAGAAAAATAATTTTGCTCATTTGTATGATACTCTAAATGCTTCCCGAGTTATTGAGATTAAAGATAGGTTGCTTGCCTATGTAGAAGAGAAATGATCATTCCAAGATGACTCAACTTTGCGATTCCCATATTATCCCGAGGCATAGGAGTGGCATATGAACTACTTCATACTGAAATCAGCATTTAGGACTTACAAAACAATGACTGCTCGCATAAAGGAGCAACTTAAATAAAAAGAAAATTAGCTTCAGGCATTGGAAAAGAAAATCGACACGTTTAGAGGATACCCTTTTTTAAATGGAAGTTGACGTTGAGACAGCTAAACTTCACCAAAGAATAAATGATCTTGAAGTAGATCTGATAAAGAGCCAAAATTATTGCCAATCTATAGAGCTCATCACCAGTGAAGGTGAATTCGGCCTTCCTACCCCTAATCCTGGTAGAATGACCGTATCTTGGTCTTTGGCAAGCTAGGAATGCCCAAATTCAGTGAACCTTCCCTCGGGCGTTAGTGATGAAACAACATCTAGGTGGGGTAGAAAGGTTAAATTTGAATGTATCCAACACTTCAGCAAGAAGTGCGATGAGAAAGTATCTCAACGCATTAGTGAAAATTAAAACAAAGTCCAAAAACTAGAGCATGAGAAATATGATTTTGACCAGAAGATTGAAGAGTTGAAGAGCATGGTTCATACTTTTCTAGGTGCCAAACAACTCTCTAAAGCTCTTTAAAAACTCAGATTGCTTCGATTAACGATGCAAATATCATTCAGAAGAAAAAAAAGAATTTTTTTTTAGATGTGGTCATTTATCACATTACCGATCCTTTGCTTGGCAAGGACTTGGAAAGTCAACATGAAACCTTGAGCTTTAGCAATGTTCTGCTATTAAATAGATTTTATTTTCTATCTGATTTTTGTACCTACGACTTTGTATATAATATATTACATATAAATGAACTTGTATAAGAATTAAAGTTAGCTCGAACGTAAGCATATGGCTTTGAATTGGATTATTTAATTATCTTGCTTTTGTACTTCGAGTTTTGATGCCCAGATCAACATTTTAATTATTAAGATAGTTGAAATTTTCATATTAGAATTTTCTCTCTCATAAAGAACAAGAAATCTACTCAACAATTAATAATAGAAAATTAGATATCTATCTGATCGAAAAAGTTTAGAAATCCATATCTGATAATAACAGGAAATGGCCAGTAATCCACATCTGGTAATAATAGAAGATCAGAAACCAATATTGTAACGCCCCACCCCGAGATCCACATTAGTAAAGAGAATTAATGAGTAATTTCGTCTACTAAAGAAGAGAATAGGATGGTTAAGGGCGACCATCTATAACTTTGTCTTAAACATCTATTGAATACGTCGATAAATGCAATATGATTTTTTTATCTATCTCAATGGATCGACATACACAGTAAATGCTTAATACAAAACTATAGGTGGCTAATGGATCTATCAGAAAAAATACAATAACTAAATGTAAAGCACATCACATAACAGTAATCAACATCATATATATACATATACATTGATACATGTTTAGTACAATACAATATGAATACAATAAAGGTAGTACTCGACTACACCATATACATTGAATCAAATACATCAGAGTATGCGAAAGAACAAAAATTGCTCAAGAGTAAGGAGAGCTGTATCCAACATCAACTTCAACCTAAGTCCAATAGATGATACCTGAAACAACTCGGTCTGACCCGATCATAAATACACGGGTCAGTCAATATCGGTAATATGAAGCAGAATAGACATGAAGATACTTCTTCTCGAAAGAGAAGAATGAATCGATAAACTCATAAGCTCAACACTTAAGTAACAAACGCTACTTAAGTGAACAAATACCTCGAAGGAGGTAACTAAAACTCAATACTCAAATCAAACACAAGTGCCCCATATCATCGTCGATATCCCAAAATGTCGACATGGTTCCATGAACCGTATCTCCCCAAAAGGAGAAACATCAATACAAACTCTTGCCAAAATGGCAAGCATAAAACGTTTTCAAATAGGATGATCCAAAACTAAATTAAAGATGAATCTCCAAATTCAATTATACCTTATCTCATCGGTATAAATGTATATAAATTTCAATCTCAACTCGCCAAAATGGCAAAACCCAAGATATCCTATAAAATCCTGAAAATATCCAGACTCATAACTCAAGGAACTCGATAAGAGTTCCAAACATTATAATTGAAATCACCATATATATAACATCTCATATAGCACTAGGCTATCGATGTAATAAAACATCTTAAAAAGGTGAAATCACAATAAAACCGAAAACTCAGAAAATACGGATTTGCCAAATCCCCGATTGTAGTGCCGAAGCAATGTTGCAATGCTAAACTCAGACGGCCGAAGCCTCAGACAAGGTCGCTAGCACCACCAAAGCAGTTCGTCCTCATGACAAGGTCGTTGACACCTCTCCAAACCATTTTGTCAGCCCTAACAAGGTCGCTAACACCTCCCAAAGCAGTTCGTCCTTATGACAAGGTCGCTGACACCTCTTCAAGCCATTTTGTCAGCCCTAACAAGGTCGCTAACACCTCCCAAAGTAGTTCGTCCTCACGACAAGGTCGCTGACTCCTCTCCAAACAGTTCTGTTAGGTAAATCATCGTGAATGTGTCAAAAACTCATGGATAGGAACCCGAAAAGTATTAACGTGTGTCCCATACCATACATTCATACTTAGTGATTTACTAGCCGTTAGTCGATGCCACACTAGAAACATCATAAAACTCAGAAAATTATATCTATCCTAGTCTCATTGGCGAGTGATAAAGAGATACCATACTTGTCTCATCTCATCGATAAGTATTAAATGGCATCGTAACTTGTCTTATCTCATCGACAAGTGAAAGCATCGTGATGGTTTCTCATAAACCATAAATCTTAAAATATGAAATCATAAACTCAAGACTTGCCTTATATCATTGGCAAGTAAACAAAACATCATGATGGTTCTCATCGATCATACTCCTACGTAGGAGATCTCAAACCATAATACTTGCCAAATATTGGCCATCTTAAATAATTCCAACAAATAGAAATTATAAAACTCAAAATACGCCATAAAATGGAAAAACATCTCAGAATCAATAATCTCAAATTGCTTCAATCGTACAAGTCCGAAATTAACCGAAATAGTAAACGCACATGTCCCATACCACGTGTTTTACTAAATCATTTAATTCTCTTTCTCATACGTTCGAATAGTATAAAAGTGTATATTTTATATATAAAATAATTTATTTGAGAAAACAAGCATTTAAAACAATTTTTCGAAATCAATTTTGAAGACGATATTTGAAAATTCCCTTATTATAGAGAATAAATAGATTTTAGAACTTTAAATGATTTAAAAGTATTACATAATAATTATTTTAATGCCAACTTATGTTAAAAATTATTTCAAAATTGTTTGGAAAATCTGTGCTCGAAATCAAAGAAATCACTCAAAACCGCCATTCAAATTCAATTCAAATTCAAATCAAATTTGAATTTCAAATTCAACAAAACTTGGCTAGCCTATTGATAGGCATCATAGCCCTCAAAACATTTTAGAAATATCACAAAACAAGAAGTATAATTTAAAAATCGGACGGAGAAAGAACATAAAAACACTTAGCCAAAATAGTACCCAGGTCAAATCTTCTCTGGGTTTGAATTTTGGATATAATACGGGTGGCCGAAAATCTTTGATTGAACTAAAAATTAATGTAAACAAAATAGAAAACTTCATCTTTCAAACAAAAAAGAATCAATCAATTCGGACTGGAAATGAATAAGTTACAATGTCTCAAACATGGACTCACGCCATGTTTGCAACAGTTCAAAAACAAAAAATATACAGGCCTGAAAACCCTCCGGTGTTCAACTTCTAGGCATGAAATGGAGAAACAAATTAGATCGAATTAAGCTGAAAATTGTAAATACTTTAATAGAAAACTGCAGCTTTCAAACAAAAAAAGAATAATGCAATTTGGATGAAGTGGGAGAAAGTTCTGATATCTCAAAGTTGAACCCAGGTAGTGTTTTCACTGTAAAAATCTGGGCAAAAACATGCTCCGAGTCAAAGTTCGACAACATATTTCTATAAGTTATGTAGGTCGAAATGACTTGCAATTTAACATACATAAAGAAAAAAAACAACGCTTTGAACTGCACTAAGAATCACGCAATTTAGACAAAGCATTAAAAAGATATGATGTCTTAAAATTTGACCCAGGCAGTGTTTTCACTTTAAAATCTGGGCAAAAGCATGCTCCGAGTCAATGTTCGGAAGCATGTTTCTATAAGTTATATAGGCTGAAATGATCTGAAATTTGGTATGCTTATAATGGAGAACGTCATCTTTCAAATAAAAAAAGAATGAGCAAATTCTAGTAAGAATGAAAATGTTATGCTAACTCAAACATGGACTCAGACCATGTTTGCAGTAACTCAGCAAACAAAATGTGTACAGGTTAATTTCAGGCAGTGCATTGATTTTGCAGCAAGATTTTAAAGTATCAAACGAAATAATTTTTCTATGAAATTTTGCAGATATATACTACAACACATAGTCTATCAACTGAAGAAAATCCGACGGCGTTTCATTGACGGAATTGGGAGAAACTGACGTGCAAAGTGACACACAAACTCAGTTTTCACAGAAACAATATAAACATAAAATCAGTAAATTGTAGCCATTTTTGGCTAGATTTGGCATTTTGAAGCATGGCTTCAGCTAGCATTTGTGAGTTTTGATACTCACCTTTGATTTTTGATGGCAAATACCTGAATTAATGGAGAAAGATTGAAGTTTGGGTTGAATTTGAGTTTCTTCTACTTGTAAACTATGAAAAAGGTGCATGCAAGAAAGAAGAAAGTACTTAACAAACAATCATTCACAAATTTGGACTTTTGATGAAATATTACGTTTTAGATTTTGATTACCTGTAGATTTAGCTTCAGATTGATTTTTAAAACACTAAATTTGAGTTTGAATTGATGATTTTTGGCTAGGGTTTGTAAGAGGAAATGGGTTTCTTAAGTTTTGAAGTTTCTGATTGAAGGAGAAAGAAGGTATGTACTTCATTTCTTTCACTTTTCTGGTTTACTAATATGTTAGGCAAGATACTAATGGGCTAAGACCCGTTAATCAAAAGAAAATAAAAAGGCTAAGGTTATATATTCAACACATAAATCAAAAGGCTTCATATTTACATTATATAAAAGAACAAAACCATTTTCTTCCAATAAACATAAGCAATAAAATATTTTCCATCGCATGAAAAGATTAATTTTTATTTTTAAAACAATTTTATTATTAAAAATCATAATTTACAAAAATACACAATTTTCACCAATAAATACAAAAGTTCACATTTTTAACTTCTAAAATTCAACAAAAATATTTTTCTCACTTAGAAAAATATTTCAAACCATTTCAAACCTTATTTATAACCAAAACATATTATAAAAACCACTTTCCTTCTTTCTATTAAAATAAACCACCTTTAAAAAATCAATTACTTCTCTTAAAAATCATAAATAGTAGAATTGGCAATAATTACATAATCATTGCATTTTTTGAAATAAAAAAACATTTTCCGCTTATTACCAGCCCAAACAAAATAAAATGAAGTTCTGAACTTTATTTTCACAATTTGATTCCAATTTCATTGTTTATTCCAAATAAAAAATAAAAAAATTCCAATTCCATTGTTTATTTGAAATAAACAATTTTGACAAATTCTTATCTCTCCAATTTATTTTTAATCCACAATATTAAATTATAACTACCGTTATAATTTAATATTTACAGGTATTCGTCGAAATCAGGGTTGTTACAAATATTTGATAATAACAATAGAAGATCAAAATTCATATCTAGCAGTAATAGAAGAAGACCGAAAATCCATAAATGACAATAATGAAAGAAGATCAGAAATCCATATTTGACAATGATAAAAGAAGAACAAAAATTCATATCCGACAATGATAGAAGACCAAAAATCTATATTTAGCAATAATAGAAGAAGACCAGAAATCCATATCTAGTAATAACAGAAAAAGGCCAGTAACCCTTATCTGGCAACAATAGAAGACTATAAATCAATCTTTGATAATAATAATAGAAGCCCAGAAATCCATATTTGGCAATATGACCAAAAACCCATTTCTAGAAATAATAGAAGAAGACCAAAAATACATATTTGGAAATAATGAAAGAAGACTAGAAATCCATATCTGGCAATAATGAAGGATGCCAGAAATCCATATTTGATAATAGAAGAAGACCGAAAATCCATATCTGGCAATAATAGAAGAAGATAAAAAATCCATATCTGCCAATAATAAAAGAGGATCAAAATCTCTTATCTGGTGATTGAAAAATTACATTTGTTGAGAAGTATAAATAACTCATATTTGATAGACTTTCCTCTAATAGATTCTGTTTGGCTCAAAGTGCTACCTGGCTTGGATTTTGATAGATTTGGAGCACTACTTGGCTCTAGTTTTGATAGATTTTTCCTTTATAAAATTGGTCGTTTGGGGGCACTACTTTGGCTTGGATTTTGATAGATCTTTCGCTAGAAGATTGATTGATTGGGAGCATTACTTTGGCTCGGACACCTTTTCATCGTCTTAGGTGATGATTTAGGTCTATTTTCCAGTGCGTTTGGTTAGCTATATTGAGCAGTACCAAATATTTACCCATCCTCCCTCTAGGAGGCGCTTCAGTGAGGCTTTTGATGACGGTACTATAGGCTTGTTTAGCACTTTGAACAAGCCAAAGGCTTACTTATCCTCTCTCTAAGAGGCGCTCCAAACAAGCCGCGTAGGTAGGGGTTAAAGGCTTGTAGAAACTTTGGACAGGCCTGTTTCCAGACGGGCCCAAAGGATTATCTGTCCTTCCTTTAGGAGGTGCCTTATCCAAGCCTTTGATGATGAGGTTAAGGGCTTATGCTCTGGCCATGCCGCATAGGCGGGACCGAAGGCTTAGTAGGTGCTTTGATCAGGACCTTTTGGACGAGACCAAAGGCTTACTTCATCCTCCCTTTAGGAGGTGCTTTGTCTAGGCCACGATAGCTGGAGATACAGGTTTTAGCCCTTTACTACCATCTTGGGTGGTATATTGGCTTTTCCGTTATTTAGAGGAGTCTTACTCCTTAAGCATGTAGATTCACTTGTTTTGTTCAAAAATTTATCTTTATTTATGATTTATTCAATACTTTCATACACATTCATTCAACTTTCCTTGCCCTAAGAAGTTATTAATCATGCTTTCCAAGCTTTGGCATTAATTTGTGCCTTGTCCGTTAACTTGATTATGATAGTTGTACAGCCCTCCAAGATTCCTTTCATTCTTTTGATGTTTCTTCTGTGATGGCCAATAGTCATGTTCGTCTTTGGTTTGGTGGTAAATGTTCCCATAAGAGGTGGTAAAAGAATAGATTTTGGAAAGTCGAGACATTTTTGAGAGTGATCTTCTTGGATGACATTTTACTATTTTGATTGTGATGATTTCCTTAGCTTCCACAACAAGTTTTCTTTTTAACAAGTCTCGAGTTTCATTCTATTTTTGGGAGTGGCCAAGAATACTTTCCTACCTACTAATTAATCATTCGAAGTCCTTTATCATTTCCTTTTCAGAAATTGTTCCTCTAACTTGAAGTTAAACCTTTCTTCGTATTCTTGAGAAGGCATTATCTCTGTTGCATTGCTTTCCCAAAGCAAAAATCAAGGATGGTCCTAGATGGAATTGAATCACGCTTCATTTATCTGGATTATAAGGCGCTATTTATCTTCTTTTAGTTTCCATGATTTGCATTGCTCCAATTCATAGCACTTGTTCTTCGTGAAGCTGAGGATCATTAGTGATCAGATAGGTGGGTCTAATTGTTCTAGGTTAAGAGGATCCTTGTTCAAACATCTTAACACGATTGATCGACATTGTGTCTAGGCTAAAGGTAGGTTGGCTTAGAATAGGATATGCTTGGTTGAGTCAGTTCTTTAAACCCTACATATGTAGGCTAGGGTAGTTCAATGCAGGCTAAGGTAATTCCACTTTGGATTTTAACAAAGTTGGAGGTTCAAGCCCTCCTTTTAGCACCAAAACATTAACGAATAAATTCACTAACCGCAAAAGTGTAGTAAAATAACGTAAATTCAATGAGAGGCTCTATTGAGGCTAGTCGAAGTCATCAAGTCAAAGTGATTTCTCATAGCATTCCTTAGTGTAGTCATCAAAGTTAAAGTCATGCAAGTTTGAAGTAAAAGTTAAATATGCTGTTAAGGTTCAAGTTCGAAGTCAAATATGCAATGCTAGTACCATTCGAATTCAAGTATACTATGCTAGAATAAGTTCAAAGTCAAGTATGCGATGCTGTGCAAGTTCGAAGTCAAGTGTACTATGCTAAAACAAGTTCGAAGCAAAGTATGCTATGCTAGAAAATGTTTGAAGTCAAATAGGCTATGCTAGAATAATTTCAAAGTCAGATATGATATGCAAGTCACAAATCCAAACAATCAATATGTGAAGTCAAAGGGTCATTCAATTCACAACTTCGAATAGAATCAATATGCTATGCCATGTACTTGTTTAATTTTCAAATCAAGGTTCCAATAGTACAATAGGCTTTACAAATCCCC
Source organism: Allium cepa (assembly GCA_030765085.1). NCBI lineage: Eukaryota > Viridiplantae > Streptophyta > Magnoliopsida > Asparagales > Amaryllidaceae > Allium > Allium cepa. The sequence goes on along the minus strand of CM060944.1, from coordinate 371,179,117 downwards.
AAATCAATTTTGGGTTTACAAAGTTGAAAAAGGGTTTACAAAGTTGAATAAGTAAGAAATGATATGAGAGAGTTCATCCTCTAAAAATGGCACTACTAGGTCCATATTTATAGGGCTTGGGCGGCTTCAACATCTTTGGCGTTCTTCAGTATGGACTTTGACGGCAACATTAGCAATGACCGATGACCCATAGAGTTATTAGTCGAAGACAACATTACGGCATTGATATAGCAAAGCATTGGTTAAAGATGGCCATATTGAATATACTGTCCATGTCCTTGGTGACTTCATGTGTATTGATGGTGTCCTTTATCAAGACCGCTTTGCTCAGATATACGATGTCTTCGATGTGCTTATTTAATGATGTTGTGCGATATGATTATTAATGAAGTGCGACATAGCTTTGTGTTCCTTTGACATCTTCATAAATCAATACTCTCGATGTACCTTTGAGGTGCGGTGTCATCTTAATGTCATGCTGATGACCTACGAGGTTATTGTTGATAAGCCTGCATTGATCATTATAAGTGAGTTGCACATCTAGTATGTTGAGGGTGACATGTCTTAAAATTGATGACGTTGTGAATGAAGTGTGGCTCCTTGTCATGGAAGGTGGCATTTATAGGGCTTAGCATCAATGGAATGTGGTATGGTCAGTTCGATAGTTATGATGGCTTATGAAGTGGGTTGCAATTGATCTCTTCACCTACTTGATCATATGCGACATTGTATATACTTCTTTATTGATGCAACATAATTTCCTATCTTTTCGACTCCGATCCATAAGTGCTTTAATGGTTTCATGTCTTTGACAATAGTAATGGTATGCGATGTAATCGAGAAGCAATAACTTATATCGGCACTATCTCTTCGACAATAGAGATGGCTTACGATGTCATGGCACATCGAACCTCTTCGATGAGAATTGTTGTAGTAACAACCACCACATCACTTTTTCTTCATACTTGTTTATATTTTAAAGTTCCAAGCTTCATTCCAAAAATTGCTCCATTAAATCATGTCGGTATTGACATAATTTGGCCTATATGGGACTTGCCTCTTTTTGCGAAGTAGAAGAGTAGTTTAGCTACTTGTTTAAAAGTGGGTCCCCTATGAGTTCATTTCAGTACTGACCATAATCATGTCGGTATAGACCCTATTTTCCTTGCACCAATCTTGTCCCAACTTCTTGTGCTCTATCATTCCATCATTCCAGACAATCCTTTAAGTTCTTGATCCATTCCTTTACCATCTTGTAGCCCAAATTCACTAATAAGTCGCTCAGTTCAATTACTGGATAACACCTTCCCCTAAAGTATGCTTTAATGAAAACAAGCATGCTTTGGATCAAGGAAAGCAATCATATTTCAACTGCACAGGACCCCGTTGTCGGTTATCCATCATCTTTGAAGCATCACGCCTATTTCAAGTGCGTCTTCTCATCGCTTTAAATAATTGTCATACCATTCCTTTTTTGCAGCAAAGTTGGAGCTTTTAAGTTTTTGGAAGATACATTGTGTCTCGATCGGATAGGCTTCTCCTGTCTTTCTTTTCTTTTCCTTTTCTTGTTTTTCTTTCTGTTTTTCATCGAGGAACAAAAACATGTCGGTACTGACTATAATCATGTCGTAACGGACATGATTTCTGAGGTGTTTTATATATACCAACAGTTAGAGAAATTTTTGGCATTTCAACTCATTCTCAGGCGCTTTGTTTTCCTTTATGGCTCCAACTTTTCCAACAACTATTATTATTGCCCTATAGCCACCGATGCCATCAATTTGGCCACCATTGCCTTGAAATTAGCCTTGCCGAAATCTATGCTAGCCAAGCAATTCGATTCTAATCACCTTGCAGCTTCACTACTACCAGATCTCAGTTCCAACCCAGCTGGGTTTCAACTTAACCCCAAATTTGATTATGCTTCATTTTCCATCATGGCCAAGTTGAACTACTCAGGGGTGGCAGTGTGAACTTGAGATAGACACCAAAGTCCTATGGGTCTACCCTCGGGTCTCTCTTTACCATCCATGCTTGGTGTCTACATCATGTTAGCAAAGGCTCCACTCAAAGTTCTTCCCAAGTTGTCCTAAGTTCTTGTTGTGATGATATATCACATTATGGGAAAAGCAATCGACTTTCCTCGAGTTTTCGTTGAATGTGAATTTGGTGACTCGACTTCAATGGGATGGTTTCAAGAAATGATCACAATGAATGCACTCTAGTGTCCAACCGAATCACATTCCAATGCTTTTAACCGAACACCATAATCCCACGTTCCTACGAAGAAAGATCCATATTGCTCCAGATTACAGTTCCATTGTCGTATATACTATGATAATTAGTGAAATCTAACACACTTTTCCATAGCTCAACGGAGCTCGTTTTCCCATACGAACGGGCTATCTTCATAGAGTGTTCGCATACTGTTTGTATCGAAATTGGGCATAAGACTCTTTGGAAGTGTTTGAAGAGATAAAATGAAGAAAATAAATGGAAAAAGAGGATTATCTAACAAACACTCCAAATAATAATAAAAAAATAGCATTTCGTATCGATGGAATCATTGATAGATCTGAAAAGTTTAAGCAACCCTCTGTGTATCCTTCGTATCGATGGGTCATCGATGGATACAAATGACTATGCTCTAGACCGATTCGAACTGATGGTCATGAACAGTTGTATTCATGGCCGATGTGGGTGGATGGATACGAACAGTGCTTTGTATCGATGACATGGGAGAATGCTATCAAATGATCAGCATAATTGGGAGACGAATCGACATCCTCCTAGGTTCGAACCATATAAATATGGTTCTGGACTTAGAAATATTTTTATTTGTCTTTATTTCTCTCTGGCTTTCGTATCGATAGAGTAATCAAGAACAAGCATTGTCTTCATCCTAAACTTGAATAATCCATTAATCTCTTGAGCCAGTCCTTTAATCTAGGTAGTCAACCAATAAAAATCACTCTAGAATGATGAGACTCGAGTCCAATGCTAATTCATCCAAAGTCGTGGACGATTTCGATGTTGTCGATGCTGGGGTTAGGTCGAAGCATGGTTAAGGAAGGAGGAGATAGTGTTTAAGTTGTCTGGGAAAGAAGGACGAATGGTGGATACGAAAGAAATATTCGTATCGATTGTGGATGGAGGAAGAGGTTCATGCCGATCAGATGACAATGGAAGTTCTTATCGATGTAGGGTGTAACGACCCTGGATTTTGGCCTTATTTATTTTAATAAATATTTAATATGATTAAATAAAATGTGAACTGATTATTTTCAAATGAATATGATTTTGGAATAATTGCCATTTGTTTATATAAATTTGTATTTTTAAAAGGAAATTTGATTCTGGAAATTTAAATAAAATTTCTTAATAATATTTACCTTATATAACTGAATTAAAATACTGTACTTTGTTTACATTTGGAGATGTTAATGTTTAAATTAAAATCTAATTCTAACAATATAAAATATAAATGTAAAATATAAATCAAATATGTGTATATAATTTAATTTAAATAAGTGATAGTAAAGTACAAATAGAAATAAATACAAATATAAATAAGTAAACCATATTGAATATAACTTAAACATTGATAGTTAAATATAAATGCAAAATTTAAAATAAGAATTAATTAGTTAAGAGTACATACAACACAACTTAACAATATGTAAACAAAGTTAAAATAAGAACAAGGTATAAGAACACAGAGTATAAAGTAAAACAAAATCAAATGTAATGTAAAACCAAACTCTAACATTGGTCTATAAACTATGTAAATTAGAAGTTAGCAAAGCAAAATATTTTCATACACAAATTAACAACAACTATATGTATATATAAATTATTCAAGTTAGAAATAATGAAACAAATTATTTTCAAAGCAAACCAAAGTAAAAATAAATCTGACCTAAACATATTCATTATTCAAGCAAGCAATTAATAAAACATTTTTTTTACACAATATCTTCACATATAAATATAAACATAAAGTATAAAATAAGCTTATAAATATTTAATATAACATAAAATATGGTTATAAACCTAAATATACATAAACATGTGCAAAACTTTGACATGAATATAAGATATAAATAAAAGTGTTAACTATGTAAAGACAAACATACATAATCAGTCAAAACCAATGTATAAATGTGTGTTTGAGTCAAAAGATAATAATAAAAAAAAACCACTGTACAAATGTTCACCAGACAAATGCTAAGATCAGTATATATCAATAAGCAAAACTTGTCAGCAAACATTTTATTTCTATGTTAACATAAGAGAGCAAGAATTCACATCAAATAAAACATATTAGTACGAACATGAGCCTTCAAATATCTTTGTACCATATTCATGTGTCAGCAAGCATTTATTTTATGTTAACATAAGTGAAAACTTATACATTCAATTAGCACAATTTTCTGTCCGAAAATATCTTTCAGCCGAAATGGTTGAATTATCTTAGGTCTTAGTACATAAAAATTAAGTAAAATGTAATTATATCTAATTTGAGAAGCTAATATCCTATACAAACTGTTCTTAGTTATAAATCCACATCATTCTATTTGCATGTATATATGGAGTTCAGTCCATAACTTCAAAAAAAAAAGCCTGATAAAGCAAAGGAAGTATAAATCAAGTTTCATATTCTCAAGCTCAAACAGAATTTAGGAAGCCAGAAAGTTACAGAATTCAAACTTCAAGCTGCAGACTTCTATTAACAACCATCCTCAGTTCAACTGCGATCTTGGGTGAGTAAACATTAAATATAAAGTTTTAAGTTCAATTAAAGACAGTTAAAGATTTAGTGATATTATTATTTGCATATGTGATTGTTGAATATAACTCTGTGTGCTTTGATCTTCTCTGTGATTTGTTACAGGGTAGAAATTTTTCTTCAAACTCAAATTTATACTTATCAGATTGATGTAAAGCCTAAGTTTTTTAACTAAAACAAGATGGTACACCTAAATCAAGATTTAAAAATTGATCAAATCATGTTTTGTTAGAAAATATACACTGTAAATTTTGTTTACAGGCAACCAAGTGATAAATGGATAAAGTTCGATTGTTGTAAAACTTTAGTTCAAGTTTATATCTTGAAGTATCACTACAATTTATGATTTTTATGACAAAAATTAGGATTTTTAAGTTAGTATTTGAAGAGCAGTTTGAATGTAAACAAAAATTACACTTTTACAAATTTTAAACACTGTAATCAATTTTAATAGTTGAAATTTGATTTGAGGATAATTTGGACATCAGTGATCTCAGGAAAAATATGCTATAATTTTTCCATTGTGTGAATTTGAACAACTGAATCAATTTAAGGTTTTTTGTCAAGTTTTTTACATGCCTGTAAACGCGTCAAGTTCATCCTCTCTTCGTGACCGAGTCGTTCGAGATTCTGGAGGGTTGCTACATGGGGTGTTGACGTTGCGTGGATGAATTTAGGTGACTCTGGTGCTTTGTGTGGCGGTGGCGAGGTGATGGCATTGAATTGGGTTGAGCTCTGCATCTCGGCCATACTGTTGTTTTTCGTTTCATCTTTTCTAAAGGCATTTCGATTTTGGGAGTCGAGTATGCGAGTGATTTGTGGTGGGTCTGGGACGTGGGTGTTCGCCGGAGGCCTTTGGTGCCGCCGTGCATGTGCATAGCGTGGAGGAGGGAGATGGCGACGTAACTGTGGTGATTCTCGAATCGGGCTCGAGTGCGTAGGAGGGAAGGTTCGAGTCAAACCTATTTTCGCACGAGTTTTCCTGATGCTGTGTGTTTTTATAACCTTTATATAAGTTTAAACTACAGAAAATAAAAAAAAGAAGAAGATGAAGGACGTACAGAAAGTCTCGGGTGATTTTGTGATTTGCTCGAAGTACAACTCGAGTTTTAGTAAGGAAATCTCGGGTTTCCTTCATATCTGCAGATTTGTATTCTGTTTTAAAAGTAAGTTTAGCAAATAGTTTTTACAAACTGTAAACACTGTTTTTCTTGAGATGTTTGACAGTTTAAAGCCAAAAGTTTAGATACAAGTTAATTATTTTAATCAATGCTTTAAAGTGTTTAAACTCTTAATTATTATTTTAATCCAGTATTATTTTTTATTAAGTATAAAGTTAATTAACAATTAAGCGTAGTTAGCCAACATAATTGATTTCCAAATTTAATAATGGTTTTTATTATTAAAATGTTAATTATGTTGAAAATTTAATCTTAATTGATGATTTCAGAAAGTAAATAAAATAATTACTTTTTAATTGTAATTGGTGATGGATCAACTGATGATTAAGTAATTAATAAACTACTTAAGGTAATTAATGAATAAATTAAGAAATTTAATATAAATAAAGATTTAAGTAAGTAGTTAGTAATTAATAAATGGATAATTAAATTCTATTAATTTTATTAATTAATGATTAAAGAATAGTTAATTAAGTTAATTAAGGTAAATAAATTGATTAGGAAGTAATAAACTAAATAACATGAAATAAAATAAATAAATAATTAAGTAATTAAGGAAATTAATTACTTATTGTAATTAATGAAGCATAGTATGAATTGTTTAAGTTAATTAATTAAGTTTAATTAATTTAAATAATTATTTGATGATGTGATAAGTATAATTAATTGGAGAAGTAATTAATGATAATGACTGGATGCAAATTGACTGGGGATGATTTAATAATGAAAGTAATTTGAATATAATTACTTTGTGAAATTAATCAAAGGATTAATTTAAAGGAAATAAATTGAGGTGTAACTAAGTGATGTGTTAAAGTAATTAAAGGTGGTTAATTACTGAATAGTATTAATCAAGAGTGATGAATAAATATAGTTTAATTGAAGATTAATTACTTAAGGTAATTAATTTAATATAGGATAATGAAATTAAAATGTAATTAGTAATCATTAATAAATATAAATAATAGTAAGAGATTAAAGAGTAATTAATTAGTTTAATCAAGAAGAATTTAATGATTGGTAATTTAAGGTTAATTTCTATGTTTAGTTAAGATAATTTATTTGTGGAAATAGGTTAAAGGATAATACTTGAATGTAATTAAAGTTAGTTATACAAGGATGGCTAATTAAATTGAAAAATTGGATGATGATAAATTGATTGATTGATAATTGATTAATAGTTATATAAGCATGATTTATAATTATGAAGTAATAAATTTAATTCACTTTAAATTAATTAGAGATGCAAGTAATTAATTTAATTCATTTTAAATTAATTATAGCTGATATGATTGCTTATGTATGGATGGATGATATTGTTTACCTTGAATGGTTTGAGATTTCTAGTATAAGATAAATGATGTAGTGTGAAATGTATGCTTGATTGTAGTATGATAATAATATGGATTATCTGTTGTGATGATAATATTGCCTATCTATTTATGGTGATAATGTTGATTATCTATTGTGATATTGTAAATTATCTACCTGTGTGTATATGGATAATTGAATTGTTTTAGACTTTAAACAACTTGTCCCTTAAAAGACACGTTTGGATTTCGATGAGACCGGGATCGGGTTTCCATATTTGGACATCCGAAAACCACATCGATCCAAATTAACGATAGGTCGTGAATCTGATGTGAAGATGAAGATTCAGAATGCAAGGGTTGTCGTCATTAACTCTGAGGGTGATTCCAAAATGAGTGTAACGAGATAATGCCTTCGGTTTCGTTCGAACCCGGAACGAACTTGTATGGATTGAATGCTTTCAGCACATCATCAAGCGGGCGATGAGAATTCTAAGGAATTATGTTCTATAAAGGTAATCGTAGCCTCAAACCTCATCAACCGGGAATGGCTAAAACAGGGGAGGTGCAACAAGGTTAGGTGGGTCATGCCCAAGCAGGACAAGATTTTCCCCTGTCTAGATGTCCCTTTTTATTCGGCTTAGTGAGCGGTTGGTCGCACCAACTGCGGGGTTATCTTGTTCGAGACTATTCAGTAAGGAATGGTTCCGGCCTTGTGTTGCAGGGGAGCGGGCGTAGTCCTCGGTACGGTGATCTAGGCCCCGTACTGTGACGGGCGGTACCCCAGTAGCCCTGCCATCGTATGGAACCCATTTTCCAATAAGTGCCAACGGTTTTGATTGTATTACCCACTTTTGTGGCTAGTAGCTGGAATTTAATAATGTAACAATTTCGGCTATTTTCTATTTACTTGAAAACCCTAGACACTATTATAGTATCATAGAATTTCCTATGAAATATTTTGGTTAGCGTAAGTTAAAAACTTACCCGTATTTATGTGTGGGGAGTCTTACGTGATACCTTTATTTTCAAATGTTGTTTTCAAGTTAAACAACCTTAAACCGTTTACTCATACCAGACCTATGTCTGACCTGGAGTTTATATTTTGTGTTTTTCATAAACTCTTGGGTACTCAAATTTTTACGAGTAGCCAAGTGATAGGTTCTTGGATTGTTGAGTTGTGGAGGAGCTTGGAGCAGGAGCCCAAACGTATGTAGATATCTATATAGTTCCGCTGTGTTAGTTAGAGTATGTTATATATTGTGATGTATGTAGTGACCAATGTATATAAAATTGTCAAGTGTATAATATTGTATAACTCTGATATATGTAAACTATGTAATTGTTATGTGATGTATTATATTTTATTCCATTCCGCCGTGAGATTTCGTGATTGTTGTTCTTTTCTTTCTCTTTCTGTTCTATTTCTATCCCTTTCTTTCTTAATGATGATACATCTTTCTGGTTGTAGAAGGGCGGGTCGTAACATATGGAGTAGCTTTGTATTGATTGGGAAGGATGGGAGTTCGTATCGATCCGGAGCGATCGATACGAAGACTGGACCGAGCGATCAATACGAACTCTTAGACCAGGCAATCGATACAAAGAAGGAGGCTTTGGGATCAGTATGAATTGATCTTGGAGCAATTGACATGAAATGCTATTTTCTTCAATCGATACGAATTGGGCTTCTGGCGATCGATCCAAATTCCAACTTTGATGGATACAAAATCTTTGCATAATCGAACATTTGACTCCGACGTGCTTTAGCCTTACATAATCGGACTTAACTGTTAAATTACATATTACACTGCCTTTCGAAGCTTGTCGACGTAACTGTAACTTGAAAATTTTGACAAACTTTAACTTGGATCGATCTCCTAAGTCTGAATGGTATGGTTGTGACGGTCAGCGATGACGGTCACTCCGGTCGAATCTCGAAGTCTTATCATTTGAACATTTCTCAAATTATGTAGAATTTATTAAGTATTATGTAGGACTGCACTGCACAACACATTCATGCACTTCACACTGGGGAACACACGGGTTTATTATCATCTAATGATGGTTTTTGATGGGTTGATTAGTTATGTAATCTACAAGTTCACTGTAGCAAGAGCTTCAAAGTTCACCTTCCTTAGTAATAGTGATACCGGTCATCGTGACTGAAGTTATAGATCCAGCTCCAGACGAGCTGCCAGGAGCTAGCTTTATCGGGAATCCGCAAGATTCTATGCCATCCAATGTCTCAGAAGACATGTTGGGGCGGATATGCCTAAGACACGATTTGCCATTGGGCGATGTCTTATTGCCGGGACCAAATGATAGACTACATGCTCCCTCGAAAAGGGTTTACTACCTTTATTAGACATTTGTGCCCAGTAGGGACTCTCCCTCCATTCAACCAATACATTCGAGAGGTGCTAGCTTTCTTTGGAATCTCCCCGTCACAATAATATCTGAATGGATATGCACTGCCGAACAGTTTGTTCATCATTTTCATGAAACATCACTTTCGACCACAAATCCCGGAAGAAGTCAGATATTTATTTATTGTTAAGAGTCGGGGGAGGGGGGCGATCCTTCATTCACATTTCTGGAAGCAGTTAGGAATTGTCAAATGGTGATGGGGTCTTGGACTAGGCTCAGCTATTTCAAGACAGAGTGGTTCTAATATTTGTTGCAACCGATGCCGAGTCTAATATTTTCTTTCCTTTACAGCCGTAATTCCACGGCTTGAAGGTGCTCATTTTAAAGAAATAGTACGGGTTCTCATGATGTGCCAAGTGAAATGAGGGAAATTGTGTTGATGCTTACAGATAGAAACTTGAGGATTGTTGGGCTAATCGAATGTAACCAAGGCATAAGGCTTGAGGGATTGCTCCCAATGAGATGGGCTAAGCGTAGAGCACCTGGGATCGTAATAGTTGAAGAGGGTGATGAAGAAAATACGCCCACCAATAACGAAACCGTAGCTGGGCCGTCAGACTGTTTTCAGGATTTAGAGGGAAGGAGAAATGGCAAAGCAGTAGCACATAAGAGTCATAAATCTTTGAGATGGAAATCCATAGTTTTGTCTCTGCCAATCTTCGGTGTTCTAATTTCGGAGGCTCCTCCCTTATAAGTGCCTTAGATTTAAGAGAGCCACTTCCTACAAGTGTGGCCGACATATCCGGTTGGCCGGGGGGTTTAACACATGCATACACACTTCACGGCACCACAAGATTTCCAATCTTGAGTTGTTCATTTCTAGAGATCACTAACTTTTTTTATTTTACTTTTCAGATACAATGACTAGGCGAGATTCTATGCTTGGAAGTCTCCGTTCAGAGTGCCAATCATCGAGCTCGTATTACAAGTTCCATCGGAGGGAGGCAGATAGAGACCGCGATCGTGGTTATTCTGGCCAAGAACGCTATAAGAGGGAGAGGGACCGAGATAGAGAAACATACATCGATCCCGATCATGCTCTCTACCTCCTCGAGCCCCAACACAACCCTCCGGTCATGAAAAACAACCATTAGAGCCTCCACGTCAAAAACCATCTTCTCATGCCCCCAGGCCTAATTCACAACACCATAGGACTGAGGTCGAAACTCCCCCGCCATTGAACAAGCCATTACCGAGCCCATTGGGGAAGGGGCAATCAAAATTTCCCAGTTGAGAAAAGATTTTCTGAATATTTGCTTCGACGGTTTTATCTTACCTCCTTACTTGAAGAAAATTCCATCTGAGATGGAACAAATGACACAATACTACATCCATGATATTTATACCCAATACAAGGAGTGGATGAAAGCCGCGGATAAATCATCGTTGGTGGATTTTGAGTGAGCGAAAATAATTGAGAAGTTAGAGATCAACCTTGCTTAAAAGGACCGTATTACTCAAGTGCTCAATGATGAAGCCGAATCTTCTCGGCAATCCGAAATAGAGGCTGCCATGAAAGCTGACGAGGCAACTTAATCTATGGAAAGAACGCGACAAATGCATTTCGCTTTGGTGGAGGAGACGGGCCACCGGAACAGCACAGTTACAGCCGAAAAGGACGCTGCTATGAAAGAAGTCAATGAGCTTAAAGCCAAATTTTATGAAATCATCAAGGAGAAGGATGATGCAAATAAAGTAGCCCGAGTGGCATGTGAACAAGCTGTGGCGTTTCGGGGTGAACGGGATGCGGCGTCACTTAAAATCTGGGAGGTTGAGGCCAAAGTTGAGAATGAAGTTAAAATGACGGAGTCCAGGTTAGAGGAAGATATTGAAGATCTTCTCATCACTTATAATGCCAATGTTTTAAAGCATAGAAACCTAACCTGGCTTGATAATTATCCAACAAACTTGTTTAATGCTTGGGGCCGATTAGTAGAAGAAGAAAAGGCTGCTCATCAAACTGATTCGATTGATGAGTTCGAGCTCGAGAACCAGATGTTAAGCGAAGTGGAACGGAGAATTCTCCACGATACCATGATTTCATATGAAAAGGAGAAATTTGACGCTCAGCACTCGGAGTTCGGAGAAGATTCTATTGTCGAGCACCATGATATAGGTCCTGAAACTCTTGCGTCGACCCAGCCTGAAACTACATCTGCGGTTGATCCCCAGCATATTCTTGCATACAATCCCGATCAACCTCAGTTGTCTCCAGTCCAAGAGCAAGCATCTGAAACTGCCCCACCAGCTGTGAGTTAAACTTAAGATGGTACCATGAACATTTCCTATGATTTCTCAAAATCGAAAGCGTTACTTGAAGTAATTATCAACAGTTCTTCTTTTGTTTCTATTTAGTGACTGGAACTACACCGGGCGTGCCTCTTGCAACTCAAAAGCAACACCAAGAGTAGAGGCCATCACAACCGAAGTGATCATGACGACGGCTACTGCACCTACGGATGGGGTACAAGGGCGCACACTTAAGTTCGATGAACAGATGATGGACGAGCTTCTCGGTCGTCACAGTGATCCCTTTGCCGACTTGCCGTTTGTTGTGGGTGGAGTAGCATCTGCGGTTGGTTCCTCAGGCCTAACCGGTAGCATTCCCGCCGATGCGCAAACAACTCGTGAAGAGGAATACTAGCCGAAATTAATTCCGAGATGGAAGCAGCTGCACGGGCTGGTAGTTTTGGAGGTAGAATGGCGAGCCCTGGTCCAGCCCCTTTGCGGATGATCTCTTTGGGAGGAATGGTCGTTGAGACAACTGTACCCCCTCTGTTTGTGAACATCGATCCTATTCTTCTGACTCTGCTCTCAGGGAGCATTCATATTCACTTGAGTTCGAAGAAGGAAGTTGACGTAATGCCCCCAACTGGAGATCTTCCATCAAAAAGAAAAGGTTCAAAGAGAAAGCCAAGCTGCGAATCCAGTAGGTCAACGCCAAAGAATAAACCGAGAAAGAAGAAAGAATAGACATGTCTCTTCGTCTCATTTTTGGTGGATAGATAGGAATATACTTTTGCTTCTTTTTGTAGGCCGTGAAGAGGTGTGGGTTCCGCCCCGCTAGTAGGACTTTTGGTATAGTTTTGTACTTAACCTTTTTCATTCCGAAGAATGACTGAAATAAAATTTCATTTCGTCTCCTATACACCTTGTGTTAATTTGCTTAAGTGTTTCAACACTCGAACTTTCCTTTGACACGCTTGTGAAGCTTTAGTTCTTTAATTTGGATTCGGATTTAGTTGCTAAGTCTCGTGGATACCGTTTCGGTTACAATTGAGTGTTAAGTCGAACTCCGATATCGCACTATCTCAGTCAGTTGTCGGTACTTAAGTTCTGCCACCAGATTCGAGGATACGTTGGAAAAATGAGTCAACAATCGCGTTGTCTTTAACACATTGATAATTAATCTTTATGAAATGAAACGGAAGCATGGTGAATTCAGGTAATCGAACCACACTGGCTCACCAATTGGTGATCGTGTCCACACTCCGAGGATTACACTCGTTCGTCGACATTCGATTACGCCTGCTTAAGTTTTAGTGATACGTCTAGGGACTTAAGTTATTTTCACGGGCGGTCATTCACGCTTATTTAATATTTATAACAGGGTCTACACTCTGGGGACTTTAGATTGATTCGTGGGTGGTCAGTAACACCCGATTTTTGTTTATACTCTAACCGCACTCTTAACACATAGAGTTGTATTAAGGATGTTTATGTTTAAACACCAATCCATGCTCTGGGGATTTTAGAGTTAATCAGTGTTTATACTCCAATCCACGCTCCGGGGACTTAGAGTCAATTGCTGTTGATACTTCGGTCCGTACTCTAAGAATCTAGAGATAGTTGATGTTTGTACTCCAGTTCGCACTCCGGGAATCCAGAGTTGGTTGATGTTGATACTCTGGTTCGCACTTTGGGAATTCGAAGTTAGTTGATGTTTATACTCCAGTTTGCACTCTGGAAATCTAGAGTTGGCCGACTTATGGTCAGTCACATTTGTTTAGGCTTTAGGATTTCGTTTGCACTCCGGGAACAATGAATATCAGGATCATGGATGGTCGATTCACATCCACCCTAAGTTAACAAGCAAGGTCATTAGATGGACGGATCCATCCTCCTTAAACTTGGTCAAGATGCGGGCGAAGTCATTAGCTGGACAGATTCACCCTTTTCGAGACCCTTTTATAAGTTTACATTCCAGGTCGCACTCTGGGAATCTGGAGTGAGTTAAAGGATTGTCGTGTATCAATCCTTTTTTGGCTTCAGTGTGATGACTTGCCCTCGAGCTCGGGTTTAGGGAGTAACCGGTCTGCAACGACCCGCCTTTCATACCACAGAAAGACGCATCATTAAGAAGAAAGAAAGGGATAGAAAAGAGAAAAGATAGAAAAGAAAGAACCAAACAACATCAGAATCTCACAACGGAATGAATAAATTATATTAATCTAATAAAATATTACATAGTACCACATACATCAGAGTTATACAACTCAAACTACACAAACTAGACAGTTATAACACCTGTCTAGATATTACAATTCTAGTACATAATAGGAAACAGTTACAACTCATACACAGCAGAACCACTATATATATATATATATATATATATATATATACACACGCGCTGAAGCCACCTTCTCCATATCTCCTCCAGAACTCGTCAAGAAAACCTGAATCACTTGACTATTCATACACAATATGAGTACCCAAGAGTTTAATAAAACCAAAAATAAACACTCGGGTCAGACAGGGATCTGGTGTGAGTAAACGGTTAAAAATTGCTTAACTTTGAAAATCCTTTGAAAATAAAGGTATTACGTAAGACTCCGCACAAACAAACATGGGTAAGTTTTTACCTTACACTAACCAACACATTTGATAGGAAATCCAGTGATATTATAATAGGGTTTAGGGTTTTCAAAATAAAATACAGAAATAGCTGGAATGCTTACATCTCACGTTCCAACATAGTTGGGCACAATCAAAACCATACAGGCACTTATTGGATTTTGGATTCCATAGAATGGCAGGGCTACAGGGGTACCGCCCGTCACAGTACGTGGCCTAGATCACCGTACCGGGGAGCCACCCTAACTCCCCTACAACACAAGGCCGGAACCATCCCTTACTGGACAGTCCCGAACAAGACCACCCAGGCAGTTGTCATGATCAACCACCCACACAGCCGAAAGTAAAAAGGGACCTCTAGGCAAGGGTAAATCTCGTCCTACTTAGGCATGACCCACTTAGCCTTGCTGCACCTTCCCTGTTTTAGCCATTCCCGGTTGATGAGGCTTGAGGCCGCAATTACCTTTATAGGACACATTTATCTTAGAATGCTCATCGTCCACCTGACGATGTTCTGAAAGCATTCAATCCATACAAGTTCGTTCCGGGTTCGAACGAAACCGAAGGCACTATCTCGTTACACTCGTTTTGGAATCACCCTCAAAGTTAACGACCATAGCCCTTGCACTCTGAATCACCATCTCGAACTTGTAAGTACTATTTCCGTCAAACTCATCTCGGAATCACCCCCAGAGTTATACCGACGAATTGTTCTTACACCTCGAGTCTTCACTTGCACTCCCCTTGGATTCACGACCTAACGTTTAACTTGGATCAACGTGGTTTTCGAAATTCCAAATTTGGAAACCCGATCCCGGTCTCATCGAATCCAAACTCCATCCTAATGTCCAAGTGATTTAAGTTTAACAAATTAATTCAATTTAAACATTGAATTCACACATCATCATTCACAGATAAATATCACACATTTAACATTGATATGTCAATTATCATACCACAGAATATTACAACTTATCATCCAATAAATATCAACCAATCCAGATATTCCACAAACAATCATACACAAACAGGCATCATTAATTCCTTTATAATTAATTTAATCATCTTAAATTAAATTAATTACTTGAGAATTAAACAACTAATCCTGCTTAAACAATCATTAATTAATTACAATTAATTAATTAATCACTCTTTAATCATCTTCATAATCCAATTAATTAATCTCCAATTACAGATTAATTATCCTTTAATCATATTCTTAATTAACCACCTAGATTAATTATTCTTTAATTACACTATGTAATTAACCTTTAAATTAATTACACAGATTAATTTATCTTTGAGCATTAATTAATCTTAATTAATTTCTAGCCAATTAATTAACAATAATTAATTACAAAATCCTTAATTAATTACATTAATGAATTATTACTCCTTTCTCACTTCATTGATTAATTATCTTATAATTAATCACATTTATTAATTAATTAAACAATTAATTATTCATTAATTTCATTTATTAATAACTCTCTAATTACTTTATTAATCAATCCTCTCAAAATTACATTTAATAATTAATTATAAACTTAATTACAATTATTAATCAATCCTGATTAATCACAATGAGTGGTTAACTTCCTTAGTTACTTTACCAATTAAACTAACACCTTGATTAATTCCATTAATCAATTCTTTAATTACACTGAATTATCCCTTAATTAGTTCCCTTAAGTAATTATACCTCTTTAATTACTATCCATCCAATAATTTACTTAATTAATTACATTCTGTAATAATTCATTAATTACTTCCCTAAGTAATTACACATTTTTAATTACATTAAGTAATTATACTTAATCCCATCATTAAGTAATTCTTTTTAACTAATTAAACTTAATTAATTAACTAAAATTAACCATAAAACTTAATTAATTACACTGAGTAATTAATTACTTTAATTACTTCATTAAGTAATTATGTTTAAATAATTCTTCTTAATCAATAAGTAATTAACTTCTTAATTACTTATTAACTAATTATTTCTTAATTAATTAACCTTGACTAATTAATTTTTAATTACGTAATCAATTACACTTAATTAACTACTCAACTAATTTACCTTAATTTAATTACTCACATTAATCAATTTAAGTTAATTAAGTAATTTACCTTAATTACCTTTATAAATAAAATTTAATTAAGATAAACCAAGCATTTTATTGACTTTAATCAATTAAATATTTAAATTCGAAAACTTGTATTTGGTTTATACAAAACATCATCTTTTAATTTATCATTAACCTTAAATTATCTAAATTAAATACCTTACTTCAATCACATTTTAAATTACTTCAAATACATTTTTATTTGAAAACATTTTTATATCATTAACAAAGCAAAATTGAAAACAAACTATTTCAAAACAAAAGTTTAAATTATAAAAATCCAAAGTTTAAAACTAAAATCCTTATTAAGTCAAACCTTCATTCATTATGAAACTAATTAAACACCTTGTGAAAAATTCAATTTTCTTTCAAATTTGAGTCTTCATTTTTATAAGTGTAAACCCGGTTAATATTAAACTTTTTAAAAACAAACTATTTTTAAAAACAAGTTTAACTTAACTTGTCAAAACACGAAGTTTAAATTAAAATACTTCAAACATATTTAAAACTGTTTTAAAACTTTGTTTTAAAAACTGAGTTTGGTTTTTTTAAATTTCATAAATATCAATTTGCAGTTAAAATTTGAACATGGTATAACTCCTGTAACCAAGCTACTCGAAAACCCAAAACTCACGCAAACGACCCACCTACCTCTTCGAGTCACACGCGATACCCACACGAGACATTCCTCGAGCAAACCACAGAAGAAACCCATGGCTAAATCTTCCCAAACGAAAACATATGCACCCAGAAGAGCTCGTGCACGTGCACACCGGAGTCGGTCGACGGCGACCATCGCTGGCATGCCCTACAAGTCGCCTCTGACCCCTTCAACTACTTCGTCCCCTTAGATTAGCAAAAGCTCCACTGATTTGAAAAAATTGCATCAACACCTCATCAGGAAAATACTCTTGAACAACAAATGCCAAAGGCCGATGAACTTGATTACCGGAGACCACGGCTTCACTTCCAGAGCCACCTTGCACTACAACAACACGATCCCCCTCCATGCTATCCACCCCGAAGCATCAACGACGACGAACTCATGCCGTTTCCGATTCAAAACAAAAACAGCGACTAAACCCTACCATGCCGTGCCCCGATCACCACTTTCAACAGAAAAACCGTCACCATTTTTCCCGCATTACCAGTCACCGTCACCACCTCCATGCCGAAGCTCGACCTCCAACTCAACCCTAATCAGCAGAAATCGACCAAAACCCCAAATTCGAGAAACCCTCCATTTCTCTTCCAATACCAATTTAAAAATTACAAACATCATTTTAAAATTCATGATTTTGTACATCAATTCAAGTTATATGACTCGAATTTTAAATTATTGAGATTTATTTTTATTAAGTTTTGACTTTTCACTCCAAATCTAACTTTTGCAGTATATGTGTTCAATATAAATTTTTATATTTATTTTTACTAACAAGATTTCCTTGTTATAATCAAATTATCTTTAATGATCGATGAATATTAGTGATCAACTTAGAAGATAATTTTTTTCTTATTTAAACTGGAACATGAATAAGAACAGAATTTTAAAAACTTTCATAACTACAGGTATTTCAACAGCTAAATAAACATGCATTTAAATCATCAAATCAAGCATGCAAACATTGATATTATGTTTACTATAACCTTCACATCCATGTATATATATAAGCTTAATTACTTCAACATGCATTCATCATAGAATCTAGTTTTAAACTGTTTTTAAAATAAATTTACTCACCATAGTTTAAAAGCAGGGAACAGCTCTGTATTACTGCATTTTTATTTACTGCTGAAATATTGAAATCTGATGATGCTCACATCTTTTGAAAGCTTGTTAAATTAGCTGTAGATTTCCATGTTGAATTGCATGTTGATTCCCAGTTGAGAATGAAACCATGATTTTCAGGTAGCAATTTGGTTCTGGGTTATAAAGCTTCAGATTTCCTTACAGGTTGAATTTGTTTACTTGGTTTCAGCTTGAAGTTTTGCATTTGAATTCTTTTTTTTAGTTGAAGAGAATTAAAGAATGTCTTAGCTGAAGAAAACAAACAAATGGATCCTTTACTTTCTAAACTTTAATTAAAACAAAACTTTCTTTTAAAAATTAGATTGCCACTTGTTACATGAGTAAACCCGTGTATTAACAAATGTCCAAACTCTTATTAATTTGTGCTTTCCCTAAGTTATTATGTTGCCAAGTGTTTTTAAAATGTGATTATTACATTAATTACTTTTAAAAAAATGAATTAAACCTTAATTACCATATTAGTCTAATACTCATGTTATATATATAACTATGCAATGTATTTATAACTTTGTGTTTAATTTATAATTATTTAAAACTTACTTTCCTAAAGATAAGTTTTAAAAGAAAGTAACATTTATTTAAATTTTATTTAAAAGTTTAAACATAAATTTCTATAACTAACATTGATATTATATATAAATTCTAAATTTATTTTCAAAAATCAATTTTAAAGAAAACAATTTAAACTTTTATAATAATGTACTATATTCAAGCCATTATTCATTTAATAAAAATCAATTTTCCTTTAAGTGTTTTATAAATAAAAATTAATTTTAAACTGCTTTTGAAAAGCATTTTTATTAAACCAAAAATAAAAAACTTCCAAATCACTATAAAAACATATGTACATTATAAATTTGAAAACATATTTTCTGTTTAAGTTTAATCCATTATTTTCTATTTACAATAAATATATACAAATATAAATATTCATTATAAATAGAACATCTTAAATATTAACTTCAGAAATTATTTGAGTTTTAAAACAGAACTTCAAATCACAATATATAAACATATATATTATAATTTGAAAATATTTTTATTAAATTTAAATTGAAACCAATTTCCCTTTTACAATGTATACATATATACATTACAAATGGAATATTTTTATTAACTTAAAAGATTAATTATTATTATTATTAATTAGATATATATTATTATCCTTTGAAAAGAATAAACATTTCAAATTAAATTATCATTATTATTGAGTTTTTGAAAAGATAACATTTGTTAAATTAGATTAATTATTAGTTTTGAATATATAATATTTGGTTAATTTAGACTATTAAATCAATATAACATATTTTAAAATAAATTATAAATGGAAATTATTAAATAAGTATTGCCCACAATTCCGAGACATCACATTCCTCCCCCCTTAAAAGAATTTCGTCCCCGAAATTAAAAGCAAAGATAATTTAATAATTCCATACATATTTTAATTTTAAAATAGCAACAAATGCTATCAACCATACTAGAAACCATAACATCCAATTCAAACGATCAATTCTAACTATCCAAACAAAATTCTAGACAGAATTTCCTTGAGTATCCCAGGTACAAACACCGGGTTACTCGCCCTACAGAATCTAAACTAGCTTCTCTACTCAGATCAAGAACTCCTATATATCCAGATCTACAATCTAAATAGGATACTGGACCACAGACAAGCCCGATCAACTTCCAAATCTCCATGATCTGCTGGTTCTAAACCAATGATAACTCAACCACTTATCCCTAAGAGAATACAAAAAGACTCCAATATAATTGAGCTAGCTTCCCATCTTATCCAATCTCATTGCTCTTATGATCGGAGAAAACTTATCCAAAGATTTAAATCTCCAACCTCGAATTCCGAATCTCTTCGACTCTTGTCCACAACCTCCATTGATCCTGGACTGCCCTCAACCTTACTGATCAACCAAACTTCACAGATGCTTCTCAAATCAAAGCTGGATCAAGAATGAGATGACCTCCTGATTCTACTCAACCAGATGGTTTTCCCAAAATCCATCGAAATCCAAAACACCAATCTAAGCATCAAAAGACTTCAAACTTGCTTCTCCTATCCAGAAAAATAGAACAGATGCTCTCGACATTCAAGCCTTCGGATCCTGAAAGAACCTTCTGAAGAAAACCTTAAATCCAAGAAAACACAAATACTTCAATGAATATGAGGTTGCTTCTATTCTGGGATAGCTTCCACCATGCTTTCGCTGCACAACTCTAATCCGAAGAAGATGAGAATGCTTTTGATGGACACAGGCACATACTTGATCAACTCATCCAGAAACATTGTCCATTAAATTCCATAAAAGCTTAATGACCTATCTGATTTGGTCACAAATACTACAACAAAAATCCATTCGGAAGATTAGATCCAATCAATCCTGATTGCTCACAAAATCCCCTCTCCTGGAATCCTTCTCTCTACTAGGCCAAACCGCCAGAAAATCCAAGAACCAAATCGAAACAGAACTCCATCACCCGATGCGGACAAACTCCTCTGACTTCCTCGAAAATATTCAGAAAGTCTCAAACCACCTTGATAGCTCCAACATTCTTTAGAGATGCCTCAAACTAAATCAAAGATTATTAAAAGAACTTCCAAACCATCGCAAGTCACTTTTGCGATACTACCCAGTTCAGATTCCAAAGAAACCATTCTCTCTTACATAACAGAACAGCTTAAGCCCTTCAAAAGAAGAAACTGATGGTCCACCTCAACCACAAACATCTTACCCAGCTGAGCTTCCAGAAGAAACGGACAAGCCTTCACCATTTGCCCCATCTACTGACAGAAGAATCTCAAAGACTTCTGAACCATCGAAGAAACGGACCACACAACTGCTTTCGAACTCCACCTCTAGGATACTGCTGAGCCAAAAGATCTTCCTGACAACACACTCAACCTCTGAGTTGCCCTTGCTACCACAGACCTCCTATCCAAAAGCGCCTTGAATCCCAAACTATATCAACCAACTCCACAAAAGAGTCTTTAAGATGAGCAAAAACCTCCCAAGGAACTCGGGCTTCAGACCAAGCACAGCACCAAGCTGAACTGAGTCTCCCACTCCAATACAGATAAGACTCCTTCCAACGTTGCGAAAATACTATTACTTGCTTCAACGCTTCCGATTGATCCAAACTCTAGAGAATCCGCTCGCACGAGCGCAATCCAAACTTATACTTCAAAGATAAACTCTGAACCTTTAAAAGATTTCCTTCAGAGATCGATGAAATCCATACACCCAGCTGCCAAACTTACTCAAAATGCCAAAACTGCCCTGCCAGATACTCTTCCAACCTCAAATACTTGGACTTCTTCCATTAATAGTCGTGCTATACACACCACTATATTTCCTACTTCTAGAACTTATGTTGGCAAACCCGAACAGGTAACCCAACAAAATAGGTAGGAATATATATATATATATATATATATATATATAGTCAAAATTACAAATACGCTCTCTCAAGAAAGACACCACTCCACAGCATAGGTATTCGCTCAACCTAGCGCTCTGATACCACAATGTAACGACCCGCCTTTCATACCACAGAAAGACGCATCATTAAGAAGAAAGAAAGGGATAGAAAAGAGAAAAGATAGAAAAGAAAGAACCAAACAACATCAGAATCTCACAGCGGAACAAATAAATTATATTAATCAAATAAAATATTACATAGTACCACATACATCATAGTTATACAGCTCAAACTACACAAACTAGATAGTTATAACACCTGTCTAGATATTACAATTCTAGTACATAACAGGAAACAGATACAACTCAAACGCAGCGGAACCACTATATATATCTACGCGCTGAAGCCACCTGCTCCATATCTCCTCCAGTACTCGTCAAAGCAAACCAGAATCACTTGACTACTCATACATAATATGAGTCCCAAGAGTTTAATAAAATAGAAAATAAACACTCGGGTCAGACAAGGGTTTGGTGTGAGTAAACGATTAAATATTGCTTAACTTTGAAAATCCTTTGAAAACAAAGGTATCATGTAAGACTCCCTACAAATAAACATGGGTAAGTTTTTACCTCACGCTAACCAAAACATTTGATAGGAAATCCAGTAATATTATAATAGGGTCTAGGGTTTTCAAAATAAAATACAAAAATAGCTGGAATGCTTACATCTCACGTTCCAACATAGTTGGGCACAATCAAAACCGTACAGGCACTTATTGGATTTTGGATTCCATACAATGGCAGGGCTACTGGGGTACCACCCGTCACAGTACGTGGCCTAGATCACCGTACTGAGGAGCCACCCTAACTCCCCTGCAACACAAGGCCGGAACCATCCTTTACTGGACAGTCTCGAACAAGACCACCCAGGCAGTTGTCATGACCAACCGCCCACACAGCCGAAAATAAAAAGGGACCTCTATACAGGGGTAAATCTCATCCTACTTAGGCATGACCCACTTAGCCTTGCTGCACCTCCCCTGTTTTACCCGTTCCCGGTTGATGAGGCTTGAGGCTGCGATTACCTTTATACGACACATTTATCTTAGAATGCTCATCGTCCACGTGACGATGTTCTGAAAGCATTAATCCATACAAGTTCGTTCCGGGTTCGAACAAAACAGAAGGCACTATCTCGTTACACTCATTTTGGAATCATCCTCAGAGTTAACGACCATAGCCCTTGCACTCTGAATCACCATCTCGAACCTGTAAGTACTATTTCCGTCAAATTCATCTCAAAATCACCCCCAGAGTTATATTGACGAATAGTTCTTACACCTCGAGTCTTCACTTGCACTCCCCTTGGATTCACGACCTAATGTTTAACTTGGATCGATGTGGTTTTCGGAATCACAAATTTGGAAACCCGATCTCGGTCTCATCGAATCCAAACGCCATCTTAATGTCCAAGTGATTTAAGTTTAATAAATTAATTCAATTTAAACATTGAATTCACACATCATCATTCAAAGATAAATATCACACATTTATCATTGATATATCAAATATCATACCATAGAATATGACAATATATCATCTAATAGATATCAACCAATCCAGATATTCCACAAACAATCATACACAAACATGCATCATTAATTCCTTTATAATTAATTTAATCATCTTAAATAAAATTAATTACTTGAGAATTAAACAAGAAATCCTGCTTAAACAATCATTAATTAATTACAATTAATTAATTAATCACTCTTTAATCATCTTCATAATCCAATTAATTAATCTCCAATTACAGATTAATTATCCTTTAATCATATTCTTAATTAATCACCTAGATTAATTATTCTTTAATTACACTATGTAACTAACCTTTAAATTAATTACATAGATTAATTTATCTTTAAGCATTAATTAATCTTAATTAATTTCTAATCAATTAATTAACAATAATTAATTACAAAATCCTTAATTAATTACATTAATTAATTATTACTTCTTTCTCACTTCATTGATTAATTATCCTATAATTAATCAAATTTATTAATTAATTAAACAATTAATTATTCATTAATTTCATTTATTAATAACTCTCTAATTACTTTATTAATCAATCTTCTCAAAATTACATTTAATAATTAATTATAAACTTAATTATAATTATAAATCAATCCTGATTAATCACAATCAATAATTAACTTCCTTAATTACTTTACCAATTAAACCAACACCTTGATTAATTCCATTAATCAATTCTTCAATTACGCTGAGTTATCCCTTAGTTACTTCCCTTAAGTAATTATACCTCTTTAATTACTATCCATCCAGTAATTTCCTTAATTAATTACATTCTGTAATAATTCATTAATTACTTCCCTAAGTAATTACACATTTTTAATTACATTAAGTAATTATACTTAATCCTATCATTAAGTAATTCTTTTTAATTAATTAAACTTAATTAATTAACTAAAATTAACCACAAAACTTAATTAATTACACTGAGTAATTAATTACTTTAATTACTTCATTAAGTAATTATGTTTAAATAATTCTTCTTAATCATTAAGTAATTAACTTCTTAATTACTTAGTAACTAATTATTTCTTAATTAATTAACCTTGATTAATTAATTTTTAATTAATTAATTAATTACACTTAATTAATACTCAACTAATTTACCTTAATTTAATTACTCACATTAATCAATTTAAGTTAATTAAGTAATTTACCTTAATTACCTTTATAAATAAAACTTAATTAAGATAAACCAAACATTTTATTAACTTTAATCAATTAAATATTTAAATTCGAAAACTTGTATTTGGTTTATGCAAAAACATCATCTTTTAATTTATCATTAACCTTAAATTATCTAAATTAAATACCTTACTTCAATCACATTTTAAATTGATTCTAATACATTTTTATTTGAAAACATTTTTATACCATTAACAAAGCAAAATTGAAAACAAACTATTTTAAAACAAAAGTTTAAATTATAAAAATCGAAACTTTAAAACTGAAATCCTTATTAAGTCAAACCTTCATTCATTATGAAACTAATTAAACACCTTGTTAAAAATTTAATTTGCTTTCAAATTTGAGTCTTCATTTTTATAAAGTATAAACGCGGATAATATTAAACTTTTTAAAAACAAACTATTTTTAAAAAAAAATTTAACTTAACTTGTTAAAACACAAAGTTTAAATTAAAACACTTCAAACATATTTAAAACCTTTTTAAAACTTTGTTTTAAAAACTGAGTTTGGTTTTTTTAAATTTTAGAAATATCAATTTGCAGTTAAAATTTGAACAGGGTATAACTCCTGTAACCAAGCTACTTGAAAACCCACAACTCACGCGAACGACCCACCTACCTCTTCGAGTCACACGCGACACCCACACGAGTCATTCCTCGAGCAAACCGCAGAAGAAACCCATGGCCAAATGATACCAAACGAAAACATATCCACCCAGAAGAGCTCGTGCACGTGCACACCGAAATCGGTCGACGACGACCATCGCCGGCATGCCCTACAAGTCGCCTCCGACCCCTTCAACTACTTCGTCCCCTTGGATTAGCAAAAACTCCATTGATTCGAAAAAATGGCATCAGCACCTCATCAGGGAGATACTCTAGAACAACAAATGCCAAACGCCGATGAACTTGATTACCGGAGACCACGGCTTCACTTCCAGAGCCACCTTGCACTTCAATAACGCGATCCCCCTCCATGCGATCCACTCCGTAGCATCAATGACGACGAACTCATGTCGTTTCCGATTCAAAACAAAAAAAGCGACCAAACCCTACCATGCATGCCCCGATCGCCACGTTCCACAGAAAAACCCATCACCATTTTTCCCGCATCACCAGTCACCGTGGCCACCTCCATGCCGAAGCTCGGTCTCCAACTCAACCCCAATCAACAGAAATCGACCAAAACCCCAAATTCGAGAAACCCTCCATTTCTCTTCCAATACCAATTTAAAAATTACGAACGTCATTTTAAAATTCATGATTTTGTACATCAATTCAAGTTATATGATTCGAATTTTAAATTATTGAGATTGATTTTTATTAAGTTTTGACTTTTCACTCCAAATCTAACTTTTGCAGTATATTTGTTCAATAAATTTTTATATTTATTTTTAATAACAAGATTTCCTTGTTATAATCAAATTATCTTTAATGATCAATAAATATTAGTGATCAACTTAGAAGATAATTTTTTTCTTATTTAAACTGGAACATGAATAAGAACAGAATTTTAAAAACTTTCATAACTACAGGTATTTCAACAGCTAAATAAACATGCATTTAAATCATCAAATCAAGCATGCAAACATTGATATTATGTTTACTATAACCTTCACATCCATGTATATATATAAGCTTAATTACTTCAACATGCATTCATCATAGAATCTAGTTTTAAACTGTTTTTAAAATAAATTTACTCACCATAGTTTAAAAGCAGGGAACAGCTCTGTATTACTTCATTTTTATTTACTGCTGAAATATTGAAATCTGATGATGCTCACATCTTTTGAAAGCTTGTTAAATTAGCTGTAGATTTCCATGTTGAATTGCATGTTGATTCCCAGTTGAGAATGAAACCATGATTTTCAGGTAGCAATTTGGATCTGGGTTATAAAGCTTCAGATTACCTTACAGGTTGAATTTGTTTACTTGGTTTCAGCTTGAAGTTTTGCATTTGAATTCTTTTTTTTAGTTGAAGAGAATTAAAGAATGTCTTAGATGAAGAAAACAAACAAATGGATCCTTTACTTTCTAAACTTTAATTAAAACAAAACTTTCTTTTAAAAATTAGATTGCCACTTGTTACATGAGTAAACCCGTGTATTAACAAATGTCCAAACTCTTATTAATTTGTGCTTTCCCTAAGTTATTATGTTGCCAAGTGTTTTTAAAATGTGATTATTACATTAATTACTTTTAAAAAAATGAATTAAACCTTAATTACCATATTAGTCTAATACTCATGTTATATATATAACTATGCAATGTATTTATAACTTTGTGTTTAATTTATAATTATTTAAAACTTACTTTCCTAAAGATAAGTTTTAAAAGAAAGTAACATTTATTTAAATTTTATTTAAAAGTTTAAACATAAATTTCTATAACTAACATTGATATTATATATAAATTCTAAATTTATTTTCAAAAATCAATTTTAAAGAAAACAATTTAGACTTTTATAATAATGTACCATACTCGAGCCATTATTCATTTAATAAAAATTAATTTTCCTTTAAGTGTTTTATAAATAAAAATTAATTTTAAACTGCTTTTGAAAAGCATTTTTATTAAACCAAAAATCAAAAACTTCCAAATCACTATAAAAACATATGTACATTATAAATTTGAAAACATATTTTCTGTTTAAGTTTAATCCATTATTTTCTATTTACAATACATATATACAAATATAAATATTCATTATAAATAGAACATCTTAAATATTAACTTCAGAAATTATTTGAATTTTAAAACAGAACATCAAATCACAATATATAAACATATATATTATAATTTGAAAATATTTTTATTAAATTTATATTGAAACCAATTTCCATTTTATAATGTATACATATACACATTACAAATGGAATATTTTTATTAACTTAAAAAGATCAATTATTATTACTAATTAGATATATATTATTATCCTTTGAAAAGAATAAACATTTCAAATTAAATTATCATTATTATTGAGTTTTTGAAAAGATAACATTTGTTAAATTAGATTAATTATTGGCTTGAATATATAATATTTGGTTAAATTAGCCTTTTAAATCAATATAACATATTTTAAAATAAATTATAAATGGAAATTATTAAATAAGCATTGCTCAAAATTCTGGGACTTCACATGGTCGTATCACAGTTACTCCCTATTTGAATAAACCCCACTATCGGGTGGAATTTAGCTCTCCGTGCATAGTGATAGTTGTATAATGCATTTCAAAGAATTACAGGTCTAACTCAAAGAGATTGCATTTCATTACTGATATAAGAAAATACAGCACAGTCAATGGCCTTATTCCAAATTCAAATTTCAAAATGCATACACAAATTGAAAATGAAAAGTAGACGAATAATTAAAGCCTGTCATGTGTAGTAGCGACGAAGGCTTTCGCTGCTCCAGGCTCTCGGCAGTGTAAGACGATCAACGGTCGATAATTTGAATATGCCGTCTCTAAGCTTTTGTTTGATGAAATACGGCTCTTCCCATGTTGGTTTCATGTGTGAAGGAACTGGGTAGATTTATTTGAGGACGAGATCACCGAGGGCGAAGGTTCAAGGTCGAACTTTGGCATTGTATAATCGGACGACTCGACTTCGGTATGCGGCTGCCCTCAAATCAACCTTTTCATGTTTCTCATCCAATAAATCTGAAGTTTCGACAAGTAATATGGCGTTTGTTTTTGGATCATAATAAGTCACCCAATGAGAAGGTATTTCCATCTCGACTGGAATAACGGTTTTTGAACCGTAGGAAAGAGAGAATGGAGTGTGTCCAATCGCAGACTTGTGGGTTGTTCAGTAAGCCGATAGAGCCATAGGAAGTTCATCGACCCACTTTCTCCCGGCCTTTTCCAGTCATTTCCTCAGAATAGACTTTATAGCTTTATTAATAGCTTCAGTCAGTCTATTTGCTTGAGGGTGTGCAACCTGGAAAATTTCTTCTGGATATGAAATCGCTGAAAGAAATTCAACATTGTCGAATTGGGTTCCGTTATCAGCAACGATGATATGTGGGAGGCCAAATCGACAAATAATGTTGCGTAATACAAAGGTGGTAACTTTCTTCATTGTGATTATAGCAAGGGGTTCAGCTTCCGCCCACTTGATAAAGTAATCAACTACGAAGATGGTGTACTTCGCACCACCTTTAGCCAGAGGTAGAGAACCAATAATGTCAATTCCCCATATTGCGAACCGTCATGTATTGACCATCTGAGTTATGTCGGTAGGTGGGGCTTTAGGACTTCGAGCATGCTTTTGACATCTGTCACATTTTCTGGCGCAGTCCGATGCATCATGATTTACAGTTGGCCAATTGTATCCATATCGGAGCACTTTCTTGGCAAGAGCTTGCCCTCTTCCACATTCCCCTTCATACGCATTATGCAATATTCGTTTGATTTCATTGTGAGCGATACACCGGAGTAAAGAAACAGAATATCCACTTCTATCATGACTCCATTCTGAATAGTGAACCGCGAGGCTTTTTGAAGAATTTGTCTCTTTTCATTCCTGCGCTCTGGTAGGATCCCTCGCTCGAGATAATTTCTTAACAAATCCATCCATGACTCCTTATCGGGAACAACCTCAAATACTCAATCTGTCTCCCATTCGATCGATGCTCGGGGAAGATAACATTTCCACAGGAACGAGTCCTATTTATTGTGCTTCACTTGTACTGGCTAACTTTGCTAACGAATCGGCTTTCTAATTGCGCTCTTGAGGTATGTAGTAGATGTCATAATAATAGAACTAATTTAATGTTTCTTGAACCCGAGCAAGGAAAGCAGCCAATCTTCGATCCTTGGCTTGGTATTCCCCCCGAACTTGACACACGACCAATTGCGAATCATAATAAATCTCCACAGTAATGATTTTTACATCTCTGGCAAGTGTTAATCCGGCAAGCAGGGCCTCATATTCAGCTTCGTTGTTCACGTAGCATATAGATCGATCTTCGGGGGTTTCAAGTGAAACTCCAGCACCTGAGCAATGGTCATTTGATATTCCATCAATAGTAGCTTCCGAATATACTTGCACGATTCACTGGTTTCAGGCAAATCCTCTAGGATAGAAAATTGAACTATGAAGTCTGCTTGGACTTGTCCTTGAATGGCTGGTCTTGGAGTGTAAGTAATGTCAAACTGACTTAACTCGATATTCTACTTGTGTAACCTACCAGACATCTCAGGCCGTGTAAGGATCTGTCGTAACGGCTGGTCGGTGTAAACGGTGATAGGATGAGCCTAGAAATATGGACGGAGCTTCCGTGAGGCAATAATAAGACAATAAGCCAACTTCTCTAGCTTTGAATAATTTATCTTAGCTCCGGTCAATCGTTTTCTAATGTAGTAGACCGTCTTTTGTATTTGATCTTCCTTTCGAATTAGGGCAGCATTAATTGAGTTTTCTGACACCTGCAAGTAAATGTACAACTTCTCATGATCAATAAGATTTGGCAGGATAGCCGGTGTGGAGAGGTGTTGAATTAGTGCTTTGGATACGCACTGACATTCCATAGTCTATTCAAAGTTCCGTTTCCCTTTTCTGATCAGAACGAAGAAGGGAATGCATTTTTTAGTGGATTTTGCAATGAACCTACTTAGTGCTGCTACTTTCCTATTGAGGCTCTAGACTTTCTTTATGGTTCTTGAGTCTCAAGATTTCTGATTGTCCAGATCTTTTCAGGATTTTCTTCGATTCCTTTGGCGTTGTCGATAAACCTAAGGAATTTTCCGGATGCGACCCCAAAGTGACATTTCAATGGGTTGAGCTTCATCCTATATTCTCGAAGGATGTTAAACATTGACTCCAGGTCTTTGATATGATCGGTGGAGATTCGCGACTTCACTAGCATGTTGTCCACATATACCTCCATGGTTTTTTGATCTGGTTAGCAAACATTCGATTAACTAATCGTTAGTAAGTTGCCTCGGCATTCTTGAGTCCGAAAAGCATGACTTTGTAGCAGTAAAGTCCCAGATCGGTTACAAATTTGGTATTCTCTTGGTCAGGTAAGTGCATGGGTATCTGGTTGTAGCCAGAATATGCATCCATGAAGGATAAGAGTTCATGTTCAACCATTGAATATACAAGCTGATCGATTCGAGGAAGTGGAAAACTATCTTTGGGGCAAGCTTTATTCAAGTCTGAGCAGTCAACAAATGTTTTCTCCATTTTCCATTTGGCTTCAGGACAAGTACAGGATAGACACTCGTTTCGGGTATAAAGCATCTCGAATAAATCCGTTCGATTTAAGCTTATCTACCTCTTCCTTAAGGGTGGCAGATCTCTCTGGATCCATACCATGCCTTTTTTGTTTGACCCGGACGTGCCGCGGGTCAATGTTCAGTGTGTGGCACGTGATGTACGGGGAGATTCCACACATGTCAGAATGTGTCCAGGAAAACATGTCAAGGTTTTCCTGGAGAAATTTAACCAATTCCTCTTGCATTTGTTGACTTAACTGAGATTCAATCTTTATCATTTTAGAATCATCGTTATCATCGATCGGGACATCGATCGTCAGCTCGACCGAAGAACCTTGACTATCTTTACTTTCATCTTCACTTTCGGTATCTCTCGGGTCAAGATCCCTTGGGAATTGGTTATGGTGCCCGAGCCTAGGCCCATGCGTCAAATGTCAATTCTCAACAAAGCGGACGCAAAGTGATTCCTCTACATCCTTTCCTTTTTCCTTTTGCTGCGCCACTTGCTGCTCAGCAATATAACATGCTCATCTAGTAACCTGGTCTCCCTGAACGACTCCGACTCTGTTGTCGATAGGGAATTTTACGGTTAAACACCAAGGCGCAATTGCAGCCTTGAATTGAGCTAGGGTCGATCTGCCCAAGAAAGCATTGTATGGTGAATCTATATCCAACACAACAAATTGTAGCATTTGGATTCTTGGACGTTCTCCGATTCCCAACTCAACTGGCAGTTCCACCACCCCAGTGGGTATAGTTGCACTCCCGTTGAAGCCGTGAATACGAGATCGACAACACTTTAAATCTTTATGTTCCATTTTCATTTGGTCATATACTCGCTTAAACAACATATTCATAGAACTTCCACTATCTACTAAGATCCTTTTCATCCAAGCGTGACCTACTTGAGCTGATATGACAAGTGGATCGATGGTTGGGGCTTTAACCCTGTCGCTATCTCTGTCTTAAAAGACGACGTCATCAGTCATCGTCATTTGTTGCTTGGTCGGAGTCCCATCTTCCAAACTACTACAACATTCGAAGCTTGCATGCCTAACAGAAATGGCATACGACTTCGTTTCCTTCCAGCTTTGGTCTGTTGGATGAGGACCACCACTAACAGTATTTATCACCAACTTCCCGCCGGTATGAGCGGGTTCCTCTGGTCTCACCTGATTCGGTACACGGTTCTGATTTGATGAGCCCGCACCTCCAGACTACGATGCCCGCACAAACTTCTCCAATTTTCTCTCACGTATCAACTTCTCAATGATATCCTGCAAATGACAACACTCATTTGTGTTGTGGTTGTAGCTTTTGTGGAATCTACAAAACTTCCCCGTCTGAATCTAGTTCTTCGATGACTGTTTCGAAGCAGGTTTCTTATACTGAATAGCATTGCAGGTCTGTAGATACACATTCTCTAGGGACGTATTCAAAAGAGTATAATTATCAAACAAAGGAGCCCTACATCGTGGACTACGATTCTGATCCCGTTTTCCTATTTTGATTTCCACTGCCTTTCTGTTGACTTTCTTTATTCTGCATGTCTAATTGCACTTTTCCGAAACTCTCCCAGTTTGTTTAACAGCAGCATTGCTCTGAATCCCTTCCATGCTAGGCCTCACGTCATCCATTTTCCTAAAGTGTTTTGCATCATCCCTTCTCATGAATTGGGCTGCCTTTGAATAGAAACGGTCCAATGAAGTAGGGGTTTTCCGGCCAACCAGTTGCCGAACTCAGTATCGGGATCAATCCCCTTAGTCAATGCCATCATAATAGAGTTATCATTAGTATTGCTAATCTCAGTGCATGCAGCATGAAATCACACCAAATAGCGTCTATGTGTCTCTTCAGGAGGTTGAGTTATAGTAGACAAAGTATTAACATTCTCCGGCCTCGTTACATGCATGCGGAACTGCTCAACAAACTTTGTCGCCAATTGATCAAAACACGAGATAGATCGAGGTGGTAAACAGGTGAACCACATAGTCGCTATGCCCTCTAGCGAGATCGGGAAACTTCGACATTTAATTGCATCGTTAGCTTGTGCATCATTCATTAACCATTCATACTTCAAGATATGTTGATTAGGATCAGAGCTTCCTTCATAAAGGAGTAAAGTTGGCATCTTGAATCGCTGAGATGGTTCAACATAGAGTATCTCATCAGTAAAAGGAGTATGACTCCCGGAGATTCCCTAGTCATCATTGGTGAGGCCTTGACTCTCTTCGATCATCTAACGGATCATTGTCGGGATGTCCGGCATCTATACATTCTGGGCCTATTGAGCCAAGGTGTGGTTGGGTTCCACAATGCGAGGATGAGCCGGTCGTGGTCGATGGTCCATCCTCCTTGGTTCTAAATTCTCTGGAACATAAGGTTCGGGAGTATACTCATGCCGGTGATGGTTTAGATTTGTCCGATTTAGGGCATTAGCTCCCAACTCAGTAGCAGCTGTGGCAGTGCAATTGTCTTTAACATGGTGAGGGACAGTACCTCCCTGGGAGGAGGGTCCAAGCTGGTTGATGGGCCAACCCTCGTTTGCCCAATATTCAATATATACTGATGTCCAGTGGCTTAAGTATAACTTCCATCCAACTGTGGACGTGTGGATCTAAGATGGTAATATGAAGAGGCTGAACTCTTAGTAGATTAATAGGAAGCCTGATCCCTCATGGATCTCCTTCGCCTTCGACGGTTCAGTTGGTTGGTCAGTTCTGCATTAGCGTAGAGTTGTTGAGTGAGCTGTTGGTGGCTCTGAGTCAGTTCTTGCATAAGTAGCTGAGACTCTTCCCTGGTGACAAAGCCCTGCAAATTTGATGGTCCAGCAGCATTTCGATCGATAATAGGTAGCTATACGGGATTCTGCCTATCCCATCCTTTTAGATCAGCGGCAGTTGAAGTATTCCTAGTGTTAACCATTGTAGGTAGCGAAGCTCTTTCCAAGACTTCATGCAAATCAGAATAGGATGGAAGAACTTTAAGCTTGAAATTTGGATCTTTTTCTTAGATTTATGCAATCCGATATCGATAATAGATCCAATAACCAGGAGAAACTGGGTTTTCTCAGTGAAAGTACGAAAGTGTTTGTGTTGAAATTGGGCACAACACTCTTCGGAAGTGTTTGTAGAGATAAAACGAAGAAAATAAAGGGAAAAAGAGGATTGTCTAACAAACACTCCAAACAATAATTAAAAAACCAATAGAGGAACACAGAGATTTAGAGTGGTTCAGCGTATGGCCTATGTCCATTATGGAATGATAGACTTTTATTAACTTTTGCTTGCTGGTTACAACGAATTACAACAGTGAAACTCGAGTACAATGATGATTTCGTAAGAGTCTAACGTAAAAGAGCCAAAAGTACCTTTTCAGTAGGTCTTGGGCTATTATTTTATAGGCGTCGGCTGCAAATATCTTACTCAGATCACGGAAGACCTCTTCTCTCACGGGGTGGGTCCACACGATCGATCCTATGCCGTTTGCACTGGATCCATAATCGATACGAACGAACTTCATATCGATCAATATTTCATCCAATCGGTCGAGAACAACCATGAGCACTCTTGAGGATGTACACAAGCTCCTATGAAAATTTGATAGCATTTGAACTTGTAGATTTGGAGTTATGATCGATGCATGTTTGGGTTAATTGAAGGCTGTTGAATTCGCATTGATTCCCTTCACGTCGATCTGTTCGTATCGCTTTTGGGCATGTGCTTGCAAGTTGACGTGATGCTAACTTCTTGGATCGATCCACTTTTCATGCCGAGTGACTAAGTCTTTCATAGTGTTGTATCTTGTTCGTATCGATCTAGTTGAGCCTTGTTCGCATCGCTCGGCTATATCTCATTTCGTACCGATATGTTGCACTCTTCTTCGTATCGATGCTTTGTAACTGATTTGTATCGATATGAAACAAGGCATTTCGTATCGATGAGGTGGACACCGTTTTGTATCGATCAATCTACACATTCTTTGTATCGACGACTTTAGTGGCATTTCGTATCAATCGTTGGCCGATCGATACGAATTGAGTTGATAAGTAAACCGATACGAAGTACATATGAACGATATCGATG
The DNA here is from genome assembly GCA_030765085.1 of Allium cepa. Taxonomy (NCBI): domain Eukaryota; kingdom Viridiplantae; phylum Streptophyta; class Magnoliopsida; order Asparagales; family Amaryllidaceae; genus Allium; species Allium cepa. The sequence goes on along the minus strand of CM060944.1, from coordinate 371,144,088 downwards.
CGAAACATCGCCTATTGATGGATACGAAGTGAAGTGATTATGATGGATATGAACCAACACTTACCCAATGGATACGAATAGGATGGTTGCAGACTACGGATACGAAGTGGGTCAATTCCGATGGATGCGAAGGAAGCCGCTATTTGATGGATTCGACGAAACCGATGCGAAATGGATTGACCGATGGATATGAACGAGTCTATTTTCTTAGCTTGCACCGATCATATCTTGAGCATATGAAGTCGGATTGACTTGAAATTTGGAACATTGGCTTTGTAGATTTGTTCGTCATACCATATCAATTGCAGCTCGATCTGGACTCGGACAAAATTTACCAGCATCCATAGCAAACCTATACATAACCGTTCTTCGGGGCGATCTGTCTTTGATTTCCAGTCAGTTCCTTGGTGTCATAGCCTTGCCAAAAGGTGAGATAACACATACAACATGCTATAGACGCAAGACATAAACAACATAGATTGACACTTATACGGCCTCGGTCAATGTTCAGAATTCGATTGGTCAACACATATCGACATCCGTTGAATTTTGTACATCGATTACACGAGTTTTATTTAAAGTAAATTGTTAAAATAAAATATATATGACCTCGTTCATCATTAAATTTTCTGGTTTAAAATGAATGATACAAGAATGTTTCCTTATCGTAGAAGCGACATTAGCCCTGCCACTCCTATTACATGGGAACTCCAACTCTAGGCTATCCTAGCAGTTCATCTTCGTGGCCCTAATACTTTGAGGGAGAATCTACCTATTCTCATTTCCTGGATAATCCTCATGATCCAAATGGATAGTAAAGGAACTCCAAATAATTTATATTACGCATAGAATTCCTAAAGATGAGGTCCTCTTACCCACACTTGATCAGATGACTCATCTCCTACCGCCTGGTTATACGGCATGTAACTTGCACTTGCACCTATCTAGGGTCGTGCTACCTTTAATTAATCCCTTAAATTCTTCATTATAAGCTCATATTGGCTCCTACTCAAGTTCTTTCTAATGGCTATTCCTTGCTAAGCTCTCTTTATATAATTTTCATGATACAACTAGCTCGTTCACCTAAATTTCCAAAGTTCATTTATCTGTTAAGCTTTAAAAGGAGAAATGAAATAGCTTCTCTTTTAATCATTAAAGCCTTCAATCACTGCGAAGTTGTTGGTATGCTCCATAATAAGCGTAGCTACTTCAAAATCAAATATTTATTTGTTCACTATCTTGAAGACTTCAACCGCTTATGGTGTATGGCTATAATTTCCCTTATCCAATACCTCCTCTATACTTAGGTTTTTTTCTCCCAAGCAATAAACATTCTCTCTGTATCCTTCATGGATCTCCTCAAACAAGTATTTTCAATTCTCATTCCATTAACTTTGCATTCTAGAAGGGGACTGATGCAAACTTTGGTAAAAATTCATATCCTCTCATGAATGCTTGGATGCTCCACTTCCATCATCTATACAATGGCATGTGCATTATTCCTATTTCACTATCCACCTAAAGAACTCAAGCCATTGTTGATCCTTTTGCTCTAGCCCACGACTATAATGTTGAAGACCAGGGGGATGAAGAGGATCAAGAAGATGAGGCAAACATGAGAGAAGAAGAGGGAAGAGAAGAAGATAATATAACTAAAGAAGGAGATGAAGGCGAGTGAGGAAGGAAGACAGAGCAGGAGACGAGGATTGTGATGATGATGGGGAAGCGACCCATATAGGGAGACATCTCCTAAAGGCACTATAGTCATAACACCTCCTCGACCGAAGCGACTAGTCATCAAATCTTCATAGCTTGCGCTCAAACTATGTCTTGAACCAGTCGAAGAATCAACTCCTTTCCTAGGCTCTCCTAATAACCTCTTTGGCGCTTTAAGCAATCCTGAGAACCTGTCCGCCTCTGGTTACAAAGGAATAAACTTTAAAGGTATTCTTAATAGCATGAATCTAGATTCCCTTTTGGGGACATTCTTGAGGCTGCCGAGGGTGATGAATTTCATCTCTAGAACCCTTTGAACATGGTCCAGGTTATTTTGGAAAACATCAGCCTTTCACACACTTCTAAGATTATGGATACAAACAATTAGCATTTGTTCTTAATCCAATGCCTTAACGCTAACATAACTCTTTATCTTTTCAGGTACAATAGGGAGACAACGTTTCACAAACTCCATGTAGACATAGACTAAAACCGCTCTTCAACCCCCAAAACTTATTACGAACGCCCTAGCTCTTGCTAAGAAACTGACTTTGAGAGGAGAAAAAATGAACAAGTGCGTTGAGACATGGAAGAAAAGAAATTGCCATCATGAAGAAAAAAAGTGACGTGATGCCAAGAGAAAGCAACACCGCCAAAAGGAGTAATGGGGACTGCACGAGCATGCTGAGCATGAATTCGATACGCAATAACATCCTTGCTCTCATTCTTCCCAACAACAATCATCTTCTCGTCAGGAGCTTCCTCCGTCATCTCATCCTCTCAATGTCATTATTTCTACTTCCTCACCATCCAAAGCTGTTAGCCCTACACAATTAATTATGCCTCATAGGATTGACAAATAAGTCTCTTCAAGTCATGTTGCTCCTCCTTCGCCCCTTGAAAGCCAATCTGTTGCTATTACCACAAAGATGTAGGTGGCTTTGCCTGGTTTCTTCTTAGAGGAAGAAACGCCTGATTGCAACGTCAATGACCTTTCTCGTAGTGAAGCTAACAAAGGCATTGATAAAATATAGGGGTGTGGAATAGCTCTTCAAGTGGGAAAGGCTCACCAAAGGCCTCTACGATGTCAACCGTGCTAATTAGTTGAGCATCAGTTCCTTCGACTCGTAGTGATCTAGCCCCAAAAAATATAAAAAACTTACAAAGAAGAATTGGCGACAATTATTAATGAGAGAGATAAGAAAGAAAAGTTGGCCAAGGACTCACAAGCAAGTATAGCCGAGTTATGCATGGTCCATGCATAAGAGACCCTAGTTATTAATTCACAACTAAAGACCACTCATACTTCGGATGCTAAGCTCTAAGAAAAGCTCGATGAGACAGAAGATTAATTTGCAGTGCTTTAAGCCGAAGTTAATAAACTTTGAGCCGACTTAAAAGATGAAACAAAATTAAAAGAAAATTCTCAAGTCGAGCTCACTAGCATTAAAGGGGAAAATGCAGACCTCAAAACAAACTATCAAAACCGACGACGAGATGGAAATTACTCTTCTCCAATTATTTTACAATCTGATAGAAATTAAAATTCTAAAGTGGATTAGAGATAACTATCCGAAAATGCTTGTTGATGCTTGGGAGGGAATCCTACATGAGGCAAGAGCAAGTGGCCATGATGTCGATGAAGAGTATTTGAAATCAACATTTTTGGACGTAGAAGATTTAACAGCCCTAGAAAAGCGAATTAAAATCTTGGCGATGGACGATGTAGCCAAAGGGTAGGTACATGTTGAGACTCTGCTAATCGCAACTTATTGGATCATGAAGAAACTTCCATGCCAACTCCTAAAGAGTCCTCGATAGATATCATAACTTCTATGGTGTCCACTTCTAAGGCTGCCATAATTGAGACGCCTTTCCTACTACACTTAGCACTAATACTTCACCTCTCACTTCTATGGCCATTCAACCGACCTAACTTAACCTTAATGAGGAAGAAATCATCAAATCCTCACCAAAGGGCACTCTATTAGATCAAGGTATCTCTCTAGTCTCTCCGATCTACAAGAAACTTCAATTCTCTTTTAAGGATGTCACTAATCTATACCTTACTCTATATCAAGTTACATGTCATTCATTGTTGCTCCCTTTCCATCATGCATTAGGCCCAAGTATCATTAAGATAATATACAAAACTGGTACCCCAACGACCACTCATCTGATTCCTCCTTCAAGCTCCGGCCCCGACATAGATTTAGAGAAAATATGGACACTAGAAGGGATGGAAGACGTTAATACATCTTTTGACAAGGAGGTGGCAATCATCAATGCAAAGGACCCCGACCCTACACCTCTAGCGAAGAGGATAAAGATTGACATTTCCAAAATCAAGGTTAAGTTAGAGCTGGGCACAAAAAAGCCTCCTCTCGTGATTCTTACTTATATTCTTTATATTGTAAGCATTTTTGCTAAAACTTCCAAGTTCCTCACTGACTCTAACAGTGACTACGATTGAGTGAAAGACCCCGAGGGCCATCTTGGGCCCTAATATGAGGGTGAAGTATCGAAGAGAAAGTCCCCTTCCTTAAAGCGGGAAAGGAAGAGGAAGTCGAAGAGCGGGAAGCGAGACTAGGGAATGTTCTGTTGCTTCTTTTGTATGGTGCTTCTATTTTAGCATCATTTTGTACATAGCCAACGTTGTGTGAAAGCGACCTTCACAAACCTTGCATAAAATACTATGTAAAAAAAGACTGCTTTTTGTTTAATCCATTTCTTATTTATATTACTACATTTTTCATTTCTATTGTCTATGTACTTGCCTGCGTATATGACACAATCACTTGTAATTTAATTACATTTATGTTATAAATGCAAGTGTCTATGTAGTGCTATTATTTACTATAACGCTACACATATAAATAAAAATTTGCATATGCTTAATATTATGTCATTACTTGGTTCTGTTAATCATTTCCAATATACTTCTTACTTAGCTAAAAAACCATACTTCTTCTGGTAACTCTTCTTACCTTTGGCTGAGTGTATCTCGTTCAACTATAAATAGAGCTGTATTACTTTAGGCAACTCTTTGTTCATCCTCATTTATCTTCAGCTGAAGTATTCCATTTAGCTGGAAATGAAGTCATACTCATGAAGGATATGATCTTGCACCGACTTCGATTTCCAGGAATCCGCGTCTTGGATGTTCATCTCTGGGCATTTACCCTTGATCTCACCTATCTTCGTGTAACATCAATTTGATATCTTGCCAACCAACCTCATTCATCATCAGCCAAACATATCACATTGTGCTATAAACATGGCTGTATTTGAAATGATTTAATTATACTTGTACCTCTAGAAATAAATATCTCGAATGCCTATCTCTAGGCACCCGCCTTCGACCTGCTTATCTATGAAAGATGGTCAAAAGCATTCATTGACCATCTTTGCTTTTTTTTTTCAACCAAGAATGTATCCCAGGCCGTAAGTTTGGTTGTTCTTGCAAAACGATATAATTCTACGCTGGTTCCTATCTCTAGAATCAAGTGTCTTAGATGCCTATCTCCGGCCATCAATTCTTGACCTCACCAATCTCTGAGCGACAGTCAAAGATTAGATGTGTATGGGAAATTGTCCGATCAATCTCAGTACACTTATACTCCTTTGACCTTATTACAGATCAGGGGAGTTAACCGATACTTACCTCTGGTTACATATACATTTGTTTTCCAAAACACGAAATGCATAATTTCGCCACTAATCACACTGAACAAAGTCAGAGTTCTTAGAATACGGTTTCATTGATGTCAGAAGCACACTTTATTTATAAACAAAAGAATGACATATTATGCCTTATTATGTCTCATCCTATTAATCAGGATGTCTTATTTGAAAAAAATCTAAGTGAAATATCACATAAGTGCTTGCTATTCCATTCTCATGGAATTGGAATCCTATCAATAGTCCATAGCTTAAAATTTCTATCTCCAAGCATTTGATCAATCACATAGGGACCTTCCAAATTTGGATCAAGTGCCTTTATACCAGGAAAGATCCTTTTCAAAATGAGGTTGTCTTTCTCAAAGCTATAGTTTCCGTCCTTGATGTTAATATAAATTGCTACTTTTTTCTAGTAAGAAACTACCCTCATCTCAACCCCTTCTCATTTTTTGTCGACCAAAGCAAGGGACTCTAGTAAGAGTTTAATGTTCATCTTAGGATCATAATGCATTCTTGAGCAATAAGGGACTTGTAGTTCAGTTGGAATCATTGACTTCGCTTCGTAGGCCAAAGTGAATAGAATATGCCCAGATATGAACTTGTGGGTCATCATATAAGCCCACAATGCTAGTGGTAAATCATCAATCCAGTTGCCTTGGACTTTTGTCTGTCACTTGTTAAAAATAAATTTAATGATCATGTTCATCGCCTCCATTTGTCCATTCGTCCGTGATTATGCCACTGTCGAAATGCTCTTCTCAATTCGGTACCGGTTGCAGAAGTCTTTGAACTCAACATTCCCGAATTGAGTTCCATTATTAGTAAACATCTTCTACAGAACTCCAAATCAGCACAAGATTTTTTCACCGCAAATTTATTACATTCTTCGTAGTGATCGTGGCCAGCAATTTCGCTTTATCCCAATCTATGAAGTAGTCCATAGTTCCAATAGCATAATTCTTGCCAACCATAGACATCGGTGTCACACTGAGTATATTTATTCTCCATAGTGAAATTACCGCGGGCAAATCATTTGCGTAAGCTTTCTAGAAGTCGTTCTTAGTATCTACACAAACCTTTGATATCTATCACATCGTCCATTGTAATCAGTCGCGTCTTGGTTAATTGTTGGCCAAAAGAATCCATAGTGAAATACCCATTTTGCTAATGTCTGCCACCTAATGTGATCACCATAGATTTCTTCATGTAAATCAACAAGGATTTTCTTAACTTCATCTTCGGTGACACACCGCAACAAGATGTTGAGAATCCTCTCCTATATAGCACTCCTTGCATAATAAATCACACCTTATGTAGGAATTTCTTTATTTATATCTTCCATTTAGGGTGTTCCCTTCAGCAAATAGTCTTTATTAGAGTCATCATGACTTCCTTATCTTTCTTGGCCTCCAAGATCTAATCAGCATTCATCTTGTCGATGCTTGGAACCAAAAAGTTTCTACTAGAACGAGTCCCATAAGCTACATATCCCTAGAGCTGGCCAATTTGGCTAACAAATCAGCTTTCATACTTTATTCTCTAAAAATATGTGTTTTCATATAATGCTCAATATTATTTAGCAGTTCCATAACTTTCATCAGGTAAGGGGAAATTATCGCTTCCTTTGCCTGAAATCCTTTCTTTACTTGACCAACCACCAACGAAGAGTTATTGAACATATGTAGTGCCTTGACTCCTAACTTTCTTCCTATCTTGAGTCCTACAATCAATGCTTCACATTTGGCTTCATTTTTCTTCGCTGGGAACTCTAGCTCCATAGAATAGATTATCCTCCATCATTTTGGGGTTACAACAATCACTCCTGGCCAAAAACTATACTCATTGAATGCTTCATCTACATGCAATTTCCATTGGGATAGTTGAACCATATCTTCTTCCACTTCTCCATCTCGAATGGTTAACCCAACAATAAAATCATCCAATGCCTATAAACATATCACCTCTTAGGTTGGTATGTTATATTATATATATCGAGCTCGGTGTTCTATTTCAGTAATCTCCCTAAAGTCTTGGGTCTATGTTTAATTCCTCAGTCTCAAATCAGTCGATACTTTAATCAAGTAGGCCTAGAAGTATGATTGCAACTTGCTTGAAGCGATCATCAAACAATATGATAGCTTTTCTAGCCTAGGATAATCCCTTTTTGGTCAAGCTAATCGCTTGCTGATGTAATATATGGGACTTTGGATTTAGGCTCCTCACGTACAAAGTTTGCACTCAATGCGTGAGTAGATTTGGCCTAGTAAATGAATGGATCTTCTACATCCAAAGGCTTTGAAAAAATTATTGGTCCCTCCATATGCTCTAGGAAATTCTAGGAATCTTCCCGACATTCCTTCAACTAGACAAACTTTCCTCTTTATTTTGTAAGGGCATCAATGACGGTATGCATTTGTCTATCGCTTTTGAGATAAACTGACTTAGTGTGATGACTTTTCCTTTCAAGGTTTGTGTCTATCTCCTTGTCAATGGGGCAGTAACCTATTTCTATGCTTTGATCTGCTCTGGGTTAGCTTCAATTCCTCTTAAGTTTATAATGAAACTTAAAAAAATTTCCCGATGCGACTCCGAAAGACATTTCAGTGGATTATGCTTCATTCCATGCTTCCGAAGCACATCGAACATCTCTGAGAGTTCGTCCATGTGAATCATCCATTGCTGTGACTTAACAAACATATAATCCACATTAATCTCCATTGTCAATATGGTGATATTTGAACATATTATTTGTCAATTATTGGTAAGTAGCTCCGGCGTTCTTCAAACTAAATTCCATCACTTGATAAAAATATTGCCAAAAATCAATGATGAAACTCGTATATTTCCAATCTAGAAGGTATATTGCTATTTGGTTGTAGCTGAAGTATGCATCCATAAAGGATAGTAGTTGCCATCTACTCGTTGCATCCATAAGTTGGTCAATCTTTGTTAAAGGGAAATTATCTTTCAGGCATGCTTTATTCAAGTCCGAATAATCAAATGCATGTCTACCACTTTCCGTTTGGCTCTCAACCTACCTGATTTGATACCAATTCAGGTATAGTGCATCATGGATGAAGTAATTTGCCTTTAGCTTATACACCTCTTCTTTTAATGCGGCGGATCGCTTCAAACACAAACTTCATCTTTCCTGCTTCATATTAGAGTATGTTGGGTCCACATTCAATGCATAACACATTATCTTCAGCGAAATTCCACACATATCATAATGAGTTCAGCTAATCATGTCAAGATTTTCCTAGGGATATCCTACTAACTACTTTTTCATTTTCATCCCAAGTCGAGTTTCGACCTTATGAACTCCATTGGGGTCATCATCATCGATCCTGATGTTGATCATCGACTCTTCCGGTGCCATCCTCACAGCATTTTCCCCTTTTTGAGGGTCTATAAGCTTGTAGAACTTACTTTGGGACCCGACCCAAACTTGGGCAATGGTTGCTATGCATCAACAATCTTGATGTAGAGTCTTCTTTACGTTCTTTTCTTTTTCACATCACGTTGCCTCTCTAAGCTCCACGACATATCATTCTCGATAGTAATCTGGTTGCTTAGTTTAGCACGTACCCCATTCTTGATGGGGAACTTCATCATCAAAAACCATAGAGCAAGCACGATCTTAAAACTAGAAAAGGCCGGTTGGCCAAGAAAAGGATTATAGGCTGAAAATCCATGACTACCCCAAATATATGAACCTGCACGATCTTGGGGTCTCCTTCGTCCAATTCCATAGACAAATCAATACAACCGGTAGGGTCAGTAAATCCTTGAATATGAGATTCACATGGCTTTAGATCCTTCTCACTGATTTCATCCGATCAAAGATATTCTTTAATACGATGTTAACCAAGCTTCGATGATCATTCAGTGCTCGATGCACTATATCAGGCCCTAGAACGACCGTAATCACCATGCGAACAAGCATCGGTGCATCGATCCTGCCTAATCTTTATTTCTAGAAATGATGTCATCATTCATCACCCTCTGTTCGTTTTCTATTATCCCATCCTCTATGGCAAATGAAACGACCCTGACTCGACCTTCGAAAATCGACACCGAATACGACACTCGTATTCCAATGCTGTAGATCCAAACGTAGAATCTGGTTCGCCGGAGCTTATAACACATCCAGTATAACAACACAGCGGAAGAAAAGAAACAAATATCATTGATATACCACATTCAATACAATAATGACACAATATGAATCAATATCAGAGATACAATGAATATTAGAAAAACAATATACAACAGCGGAAATCAGATAGCCAAGAGATAATTCCAATTCCAATGCTCCAAAGCTAAAACTTCAAACCACAAGCTCGAACCACCATCATGTTGCACAAAGATAAGCAAGTCTTGTCCATGAATCTAAGGAATTCAATATCCAAGATCACCAAAGAATACCAAAGAGAAAGCTGAGAGCTACCAAATCGATATCTATATCTACTATCTGGAAAACCCAACTCTAGACTGACCGTGTGGAAATTATGGACACCCAGAGTTTAGGAAGGGAACAATAAACTCCGGGTTAGTCGTGGGGCTGGTATGAGCAAACAAAAACAGTTTAGTCTTTAAAAAAACTACAAAAGAATTTAAATTTGAAATCCGCAATGCTTTTTGGAAAATGAAACTACCATAAGGCCTCCCGGCACACACACAACGCAATCTCACACTTGGGGGAGATTTCTTCTTATGATAGTCAAAAATGCTTACTACGCAAAATCCTCTTTTGATATTATTGTTAGTGCATAGTGGAAAACATTTCGAAAGTATAATATTAATCTTAGCCAGCACGCGTACCATTATAGTATGCCTAGTATAACTACCATGTTAGATGGCAGGTTCTACAACTAAAACCGTACAAGACGCGTATTGGTGATTGGATTTCCAACAAATGGTCAGGCCAAGGAACTTCCCATTGCCACATGGGTACGCATCTGGAGGGACGCCCGGAGAACCTAACCGGATCTCTACCAACACAAGACCATGTTATCTCTGTAACTAGGTAACTACTGACACGAGTATGCCATCCTCCGATCGTAACCAACCTTTATCCTGGGATTCACCAACAACCACAAAGTAATAAATTTGCAGCAACCACATAGGTTAAGTATCTGGGCTCCATTCCATGATACCACCCTTATCCATGAGGAAATGAACATACCCTCAGGGGGTGCTACCCCCAAATAACCTTGCCGCATTCTTCCTGTTTCGACCATTCCGGGTTGTGAAGTTCGATGAATTCTCGTCCATAAAGCTACGCTTTTTACAAAGCCATGCTTTGATCAACAAATGATTAGCAGCACTTCGTATGCCACATTACCAAATTGGGAATGTATCACTAGTAACCATCAACTACATAACCTCTGAGCTCGTACGTCTCAGAGAAGGGTGTTAAGCTAAGAGAATAAATCTCCACCACCAAACAGAAATGTATTTAATAGAAATCGGTTTTACATCTCAAAGTGTAATGTCAGACACACATCCATACAAGTCTGTTCCGGGTTCGAACAGAACCGAAGGCACTTCCAAAGAAGCCCTTGCAAATTTGGATAGTCCCTAATCACGTCCAGACTTCCTATCACAAAAGGTGATCAAATCTCTATACCGGGGACCAGTCAGTGCAGAGACATTCGACGGGTTATCCTTTCGTTTTCGAAAATATCCGGTCCTCACCACCGGTCTTCAGATGCTATCCATATCGTCCTATCATTTTTTGGAATGGGTTATATGACACAAAGGTCCTCTCCTGGCTAAACCGAATAATGAGCGCAATATATAAAATCAGATGGATAATGGGATTTAAGTTAAGTCATAACTTATTATCCAAAACTTTTCTTTCAAATGGTTTAAACCAAATTACCATTCCTAATCTTTTAAACAAAAAGATTCATTTCAGAAACCTTCAATGGTTTAAACAATTTCCACATTTAAATCTTTTAAACAAAAGATTCACTTTTAAGACCCCTTTCAATTTTAAACAAGATTCACCAATCTTTGACAAAGATTCATTTATAACCTTTCAAAAGCAATTCCATTTCAAGTTGGATTAACTCATCAGGTCTTTAAATTAAAGATTCTTTTCATAGCTTTCAAAACAATTCCCGTTTCCATCTTTTATATATAAAAGATACACCATTTAAAAATCCTCTTAAATTTTCAAAATAGGGTTCAACAATCTTTCACAAAGATTCAATTATAGCTTTCAAAACCATTCAATTTCAAATTTGAAATCTTTTCATCATAATTATTATTTGAAACCACTTGTTTCCATTTCGAAAAACCCGATTTTTATTTGCACGAGTTAAGGCCTTTCAAATATAAACTTGGGTTAAATTTAAATTCTCAAAACCTTACCTTTAAAATGGTTTAAAAACACATTTATAGTTTGTATAACCTTTTTACGTCATAAATACCAAATATAGAATTCAATTTCAGATATTGAATTCCAATTTAAATCATACTATTCAAATTTCAAATCTTAATTAAGTTATTCAAAATAACTCTTATTTTTAAAACACTTTTCCAAAAGTTTTTCACTTTAAACCCAATCTATTTCCCAAAGCCATTTGGATTAAAAATTCAAATTCAAAACTATTTTTAAAATCTGTGACTTAACCGATTTCCTTGTGAAATCCATATTTGTGCATGTATAGTGTAGTCCAGGGATTTACACACAATAGTGCAACAACAATCATCACATCACAGATTCAAACATAGAAATATCAATAGGCGGTATAATCTATAACGCTTATCTTCATTTACAGATCATGGATGAATAATATAAGTTCATCGTAGATAATAAATTTCATCACAGATAAATAAATTACATCGTAGATCATAGCACAAATCAGGATAATTCATAATGCAAAGCATCATATATCAAGGATATCAAACAATTAGATCATCCAATACAAACATCCAGAAGTAATATCAATTAATTATCTGATTAATTTAAATCAGATTAGTCACTAATCTTGGTTAATTAATGTTAATTAATTACAAACCATTTAATTAATTATTCTTAATTAATTACAAAAAATTTAATTAAGCCTTAATTAATAATCATCCCTTAATTATCTTCATTAAATAATTAATCTTTTAATAAATTTATCACATTAATTAATTAATAAGTAATTATCCCTAATCAATTTCATAAATTAATTAACCTTTTATTAATCTCAATTAATCTTTAATTAACCTTAATAACCTTAATTAACCTTTAATTTGCTTACATTAGTAATTATTCTTTAATTTTAATTAATCACCCTATTAATTACATTAAGTAGTTATCCTCTTAATCACCTTTATTAAGTAATTATCCTCAAATTATTTACCTTAATATGTTATTAATCACCTTGATTAAAACAAATAAGCCTTTAATAAATCAACATTTTATTATTAATTAATTAATAAATCAAACTTTAATCAGCTAAGTTTTTTTAAGGATAAATTATTACTTTTAATTAATTACTTGATTTTTCCTTATTAAATAAATCAACTTTATCACATTAGTTATTTTAAAAGGTTGAGATTTAGTTAAAACAACATTTTATCTTATTTACCCCTTTTTAATTACATTATTTATTAAATATATATAAATTTATAAAATAATGTATCCAATTTAAATGAATTAAAAATTTAATTATTTTGAAATATATTTTACTTAAATCTTTCATTCATTCAAACTTTAATCAAAACATCCTTTTGAAAACATGGGTTTTAAAAAGTTTAAAAGTTTGAATTTTTTTTAGTACAAACTGTTTTACAGATTAACTCGAGACCCTCTTCGAGTCACCCTCGAGAAGATTTCCTGTTTGCTTCGAGTTTGATTGAGAATCAACCCGTGTGCCACATCTTCCAACTTGAAATTTTTCCTAAGTTTTTCTACACGGTGTGCTAATATTTTACTCGAGTGATAACTCGAGCTCAAACCCCTCACGCGAGATACATGCTTCAAGTCAAACTCTCATTCCTGCGCGCCTGAACTCCATTTCCTTCTTCTTCTTCCCCAACTTCCTGATACACCAAACCCACGCGTGCACGGTGCACACCAACCTAGCCATCACCGATCAAGTCGCCACCCACCACCAAGTCGACGCTGGCCCCTCTGAGCTACCCAAACACCCAGACATTCAAAATTTCCCGCAAATCATAATCGAGCATATCCGTGCTTCCTGGAACCCAAATTCTTCTAGCATTTTTCCTGTGATCATTAACATGCAAGCTGCCCTCGACATCAATCCAAACCTTCAACATCATGTCAATCGTTGGCAATTGACGAAAGTACAAAAATCGTTCAACTTACAATTCCACTTTAAACCCGTGATTAGAAATCATGATTATAATCTTAAAATTCATAAATTTGGATAACAAATCAATTAATATACTTGAAACAACGAATTACTCATGTCGAAATTTTCGATATGGTTTAAAATTCCACTGTTTTCCTCAATCTTGAAGTAAATTCACAATACAAAAGCCTGGATTTTTTTTTCTTGGATGTTGTTCTATTTAAATCATCTTTTGTTTAATAACCATAACTCAAATTTATATGGATTGTGAGATGTGAATTCTTGAAAAAAAAATTCAAGCGTGTAACCATTAGAACAAGCATATGTGCCTGTATACATATGTGCCTGTATACATATGATTTAGCTCACCAATATACATATATAGAGCATTCAAGTGTAATCAACAGTAGGCAACATCCCATAACATCAACAATCACAACCATCAGAACATAAAAACAAAGATAAGTAAGTTTGCTCACCAATTTTTATGAAAGAACAGAGGCCAAACACTATTTTTACTAATGCTTTTAAACTTGCATGCTTGATCTTGATTTTCGGATTTTGAACCTCCAGGTTTTTAAGATTTTCTTTTAAACATGAAACTTGATCTGCCCCTTGCTTTGATCTCAGATTTTAGTTGAGATGCTTTTGTTTTTAGGTTTGAAATTCTGTTGAATGTATTTGAATTTGAACTGCTATTTAAATTTTGAAAAACTGAAACTTGGTTTATCTGATTTTGATTTGAAACTGTGATAATTTTTTTCTTTGATCTTTGTTTCAGGTTTTCTTTTCTGAAAATGTTAAAGCCTGGTTTTAATCTTTACAAGTTTCTTTTCTTTTAATTAATTTTTCTTTTTCTACAAATCCTAAACCAAAAGAAAATTTCATTTAATTGCCAATTGTAAATAAAACTAACACTTGTCTAATCCTTATATTTGTATTCTTACACTTGTTAAAATATAAACTTTTTATGTTTAATCCTTTTCCATTAATTTATTTACAAATTGTGTTTTTAAATCTTGTTTTATTTTTAATTTACAAATCATGTTTTTCATGTTTTCTTACTTATACTTTTATGTTTTACATATTTATATCTTTGTACATTTATGTTTTATATCCTTGTCTTGAATTTATTTTTATAAACTTTGTTTTGGCCCTTTATTTCATATATTTACAACTTAGTTCATAGAAATTTTTAAAAGAAAGAACTTTAAAACTTTTTGTTAAACTTAGATATTGTGTATATATATATACACATATAAATTATACCTACATAATTCTTCAAAAGAAATTTTATTTAAAATAAAATTATACATTGATAAATAAACACATATATCTAAAGCTTTCATAATTTCTTGTTTACATTTTATTTTGTACTTATACAATTTTATAACAATGATTTGAAAAGTTATTCATTACAAATAAAAATTTATAAGTTAGTTAATACAATTTTTATTTTTTTATACATTTATACTTATAAACTTAAGATATTAAACTTATTAACACATGCTTATTTAAAATTTTCATTTTAAACTATAGTAATCATACTTATTATATTTTTGTTTCAAATATAAATTTCTTTAAGTCCAGTTAACATTTGAATCTCAAATTCAAATTTCAAATTACTATTTATATATATGTATATATATATATATATATAAACACAAACCAAACACATATCGTATTTATCTTTGAATATAAAGTTTGATATATATCCAATATTTATCTATAAAACTTATTCTTAAATTCCAAACCATTCTTGAATTTTCATTCTCGTAATTAAATTAAAAATAAAATTTATATACAAATATTTGATATAAATTGGAAAAATTCACATTTATTCATAATTTGATTCTAAAAATTGAATTAATTATCAAATTATTTTAACTTCAGGGATGTTACAGCGAAGCACATTTCTTAGGGCACATGCCTTAGCGAACTGCCATACCTCTTCATCTCATACTAGCATTTTTCTACTTGATGGGGTCCTCTAGATATAGCATTTATAATAATCCTTCTCTTAGGCTATCATGGTCCCTCTCCTCTGGACCCAGCTTAGTCCTTTTATCAAGTCTTTGATTACATCACTTAAATGTCGACACTAGTTGGTATTGTGCCCATGCGTTTCATGGAAGGGACAGTACTTCCCCAAGCGCTTACTTCCTTAATTAGTTCCCTTCTAGGTGGCTTATTATAATTCTTAGTTCCTTACATAGCAAGGTAGATGTTTTTAATAGAACCATCCAAGGTAATGTAATCTACTGGTCTCATATACCTTGTATGGTGATTACGTCCTACTTCTCCTTACCAACACCTTGGGTTTTCCTTTTCGGATTATTCTTTCCAATATTCACAGCAATAATTTTAGAATTATCACCACTCTATTTGATAACAACATTGCATTGTACTACATCAGTCGACCCTCTACCATCAATCTACCCTGAGGCCGGGTCTTCCACTTCTAAGCACATGCCCTTTAGTAAAACACTTCCATGGTAAGTGGTTGCTTCCTTTTGAGCCATCTACCAATGTCCGTATCTGGGTGAACCCCTTAAATCAATGCCATCAAGACAATTTCTTCTCTTTTATTACTTACTTCTATCACTACAGTACTAAGTCGCTTCAAAAAATCCTTTAGAGTCTCTCTAAAACTCTAATGGAAATTCGACAAGGACATCACATCCTTAGCCGAACAGCATGGTGGTTGAACCGCTTCATTAAATTTTTCCCTATCCACTCAGAAGATGATATGGATCTTAGTGTAAGCCAAGTGACCACATCGTGGAACTCCATTTAAGAATATTGGAATGCAGCTATATCTTACTGCCTCAATAGCTCGGCCAATATCCATATGCCATCCATAATTGAGAAGATGTTGTCTTGGATTAATCGTTCCACCATAAGATGGCATGTGGCATTGCATTTTTTATAAGATAACTCTCTTGTATAATGTTATCAGCGAATGCAGTCTAGTTAGGAAATGAACCCCACTCGTCATTACTCCTATGCTGATTTTCATTAAGCAATCGCTTTACCACATTCTTAATATGCTCTTTACTGGTTGTGTAAGTTGGACAAAAATCATCAGGAATAACCTCGAGTGTTCAACTCTATAAACAGTCTCGGCTAGTTGCATGATGTCTAGGCTTCCGTATCTCTACGGGAACCATGGGTCTAGACCCTCTGTGACACCTTACTGGTTCTATAACATTTGCCTACACACCATCGGTCTTTGCACAAATATCTTGTTTTCATTAGTGCCAGCATCCTGCAAATGTCCCTTACAGTCAAACAATTTCACCGTGTTGGCATTCATGTCTACACCGTTACCCAAAGTACTCTGTACTGAGTTAATTTTGTTCAACGTTGACCTAATTGGTCTTTGCTAGATTAGATCCATCTCCTGCAGTTTGTCTAATTGATGTTCTATCAGCTTTCCTCTTAGTGTTTGCTTGCTATCTCTTTAATTCTGATATGACAAAGATGAACTCTCTTCCTTAAAATCTAAAGATGATGAATCTGTGTAGCTTATCCTACTCCTTTAAGGATGTTGGGACATCAACGCAAAGTCCTTTTCTGGCTATTTCATCACAGCCTTTTAATTTCCAATGTCTTCCTGCTCATCTCAGCCATCATTCTATTGAGCCAGCCCTTGTTATGACTCATTTGACTGAGATGGTGATCCTGGAAGAGTAATAATTAAGTTATTTCTTCCTCAACGTGATGAGATCCTTCATGATCTCAATCGACATTTACTCCAGACTTGGAAGCAGCTCTCTTTGGAGGCATTTCTTACCAGATCTGATGCAGACTCATCTTCTAAATACAAATATCTTTAGATCTACAACAAACATTCTTAGATCCACCTCTTAGATGCTTCAAATCTGAAGTCCTAAGCTAGATCTTCATCTGATTATCTCATTTCTCGATGAAAGCATAAAAATTGTTGAGTCAAAATTTGATATAACAGCCCAAATCAATTAAAACAGGAGTAGATAAATTAAAAATGAGAATAAACAAAAAACATGCAAGAATTTTTATAGTGGTTTGACCACAAATGAATGACTCTTTCCACTTTAATTTTATTTCAAGAGATTTGACACGAATAGAAGCATGTTGCAACATTTCAAATCCGAAAAACAGTGTAAATCCATATTTGACATCTATCAAGGGCCAAGTTTGAGTTATAGAAAGGAAAATGGAGATCAAGAGTCAAAAAGTTCTTTCTATGGTGCTTTAACACTCGTATTTATAGGCAAATTCATCCATTAGAGTGGCAAGTTTGCAAATGACTAGTTAAGAACTAAGATCCATGCAATTAGGAAGGAAAAACGAGTAATTTTTATGACCAAAATCATGTCGATTCTAATAATAATTTGCTTGATGCCATATCACCTTTTCTTCATACTTGTTCATATCCTCATGTTTGTGGGCTTCGTTTCAAAAATTACACCATCAAATCATGTCAGTACCAACTTGATTTGTCATATACAAGACTTGCCTTTTCTACAAAGTTCTAAAGTAGTTCACCTACTTGTTCAAAAATGGGTCCCTCACGAGATCATCTTGTTAATGTCCATAATTATATCTGTATTGACCATATTTTCATTACACCAATTGTTCCAAGGAAGTTATTGTTAACCTATCTTTACATGGTTTCAGATCCTTCTCACTGATCTTTTTCTAATCTAAGATTTTCTTTGATAGGATGCTAATCGAGCTTCCATAATCAATCATAACTCAATGGAACGTCGTTGGCCCTACAGTAATCACAATTACCATAGGGTCAAGCATTGGTGCTTCAACTCCGCCTACAACTATATTTTTGAAAATGATATCGTCTTTCATCGTCCTCTGTTGCTTTATTATAGTCCCATCCTCTTTAGTGAAGCACACTTCTTGGAGCACATGCCTTCATGAACTGACATACTTCTCAGTCTCATACTAGCATTTTTCTACAGGATAATGTCCTCCGGATATAATATTTATGACAAATATTATCTCAGGCTATCTTGTACCCTCTCCACTAGACCCGACTTGGTCTCTTAGGGTATTCTACCCTTACTTTCGTCTATTAGCTAGCCTACGGATTCCTCACATAATGTTTCAACCTTTTCTTTTTAATCATTGCTATCTGGCATTTTGACTCAGCAATATCGGAGTAATTGGACAAGTTAGATTCAATGACTATCAAGGCCGATTAGTCCAGAGTGATGATTGTGGGGCCCAGAATTCAAGTATATTTTATTACATGAATTCGAGGTTGAATGGGATTGATAGATATGCAAGGAAAAATGTTCGAAGTATGAAATATGGATCTACATATAGGAGGGATCGACATAAATTAACTCCCATAATAGGGATCAGTATAGTTCAGGGAGCAAGTGCACTTCAGTAGAAAAAAAATTAATATCTCAAGATCCACGAGTCCAATGCATATGCAATTTTATGAGCAAGATATGGGGATACTAGGGAGCCTACCCTAGGGATCACACCTCAAGAATATGAAATCAAAGGGATCCACATTTTTCCTTGGTAGAGATCGACAAGAATAAGCAAGTAACCCATGTTGAAGAAAAAGCCAAGCAATAACTCAAGTTCTACTAATCTAGTTGGCATGAAATTTGGAGGCTAAGAATATTTTAGCATGAGGAAGCTACCATAGGGACTGCACCTAAAATTCCACCAAAGTAGAGATCGATATCGATCCCTTTTCTTTGGGAATTGGGCCAGGCGATCCCACTTGTGGGTCAATATGGTTTTGGCGGTCCTTCTGCCGACTTTTCAGGGAGATATTTTGCCATCTTCGTTTATATATATAGGCTTAGTTGTTCATTTTTGGGACTTTTACGCTGCTACTTGTTTTATACTCTTTTGTAACAAAGGATTTTCATCTGATCCCTATTATACTCAGTTTATAAAATGATTAATAAAACAATATGTTCAAAGTGGACGTAGGTAAACAACGCCGAACAACTTTAAATTGTTGTATGTAAGTTATTATTTTGATTTACTCCTATTTCTTTGTTATTATCCTCTATTTTGATTTTATACACTTCATTTATTTCTCTTTGTCAACTTTTGGTGCAAAAATTTTGGTGCTTTCACCGAGAACCTTGATTTTCAGCTTATTAAAATCCCTTTATTGCTACTGGATTGTGTGAATCCCCCAAAGGAGATCCACAGTTATCTTCCAGAAGTTTTCTTGTCCTATTCATATTTGCAAAAATCTATGCAAATCCATCAACAATGGTAAGGAATATTAGACCTATTTCTCAGAGCGTAGAAGGGAACGAGAATGCTAGCATCCAGCAAGGAGGCCCGATCAGTAAACCAATGGCTGTGAATGCTGATCTAGTTGAAGTCCAAAATCCAACCGATTCCATTACGAGAGCCGAATTCCAGAATCTGATGAGAGATCTAGTGGATAGCCTTCGATAGTTAAATCATCTGATTCAAGCCAATATTAACCTAATGAACCAACTCAGTCCGCAATAGTGAGGGAAAGCAAGGAGGGACCCTACCCCTTACTCAACATCGGAGAGTTTTAGTTCATCGGATGAGTATCACAGGCACAGGCATCGTAGAATTGATGGTTATCGCATAGAATCTTCAGAGCGTCAATAGACAGAACTGCAAGGTCTGCAAGACTGATCGGTGGCGATCCCCCCATAGGGATTGGTATCGATCCCTCCTCCAAAAGAGGGAACTTACCTGTACGTGCTAGGATTCAGGCTGGAGCTATTGCGACCGATTTGGATGGAGGAATTCAATTAAATGTTGACCAATTGCTTTCCCAAAATGACGATAAAGTGAATGTACGTGGTATGCATTGGGAGGATGGTGAACCAAGAAGGCATGAAACGACCCATAGACATCGACCAGGCTATTTACGTAAGATGGAACATGACCATTGCGTGGCTCCAACTATCCAAACGCCATACTTATCGGCTATAGTTAGACAGTTAGTAAGAGAGAGCTGATGCTTGACTAATGACGAATGGGAAATCTCGAGAAGCCATACCGCATTCACTGATGATGTCCTTCATATAGAGTATCCAAGGAGTTCCAATATGCCGTTGATGCCTGCCTACGAGGGAAAAACTGACCCTATGCAACGCATCATGAGATATGAATGGTTGATGGATTTTTCACGAGAAGATGATGCAACCAAATGTAGATGTTTTTCTGTTACTCTTTCTGGAATAGCAGCAATGTGGTTTATGAAGTTACCCTTGCGGTTAATCTCCAAATTTGATGATTGGCAACAATATACGTGGAGCAGTTTTGTATGCACGCAACTCATCCCAAAGATGTAATATCCCTATCCAGCGTGATCCAAGCTCCGAGAGAATCATTGAAAGATTACTTGGAGATATTCTATATAATTATCACAGAAATTAATAATCTAGATGTAACAGACGTGATTCTTCGACGCTCGAAGATCGACATTAATACGTCCACTGTATCAACTGCCGAGAAATCGAAGGCCGAAAAACCGAATTGTTAGGGTTAAAGAAGAAGAGGTAGAAGAAGAAAGAAAGAAAAAAGCAACAGAAACAATAGTAGAATCTCACAATCGCAGCGGAACAATATATAATATATCAATGAATAATCTTCAAAACAAAGAATCATATCTGTTATTACATTACATCACATTACATTACATTATCAGAGTTTACAACAACAAACAACGGAAAAGATATACTATATACTAGTTGATACGCCATGCCATCCAGCTCGCCTCCAGATCTTTACAGCAATTCTTGAATTCCAGAATAACCTAATTACCTAACTTTAGACTGCCTGTGTGGAAAATGATGGGCACCCAGAGTTTAGGAAGGGAATAATAAACTCCAAGTCAGTCATGTGACTGGTGTGAGAACTTAAAATAGTTTCTCTTTAAAAACAAACAAAGAAATATTTTAAAATAAATTTGCAATGCTTTTGGAAAATGAAACTACCATAAGGCCTCCCGCAAACACACACACATAATGCAAACGCAGAATCGGAGGAGATTTCTCCTTATGATAGTAAAAAATGCTTGATACGAGAAATTTTCTTTGATATTATTTCTATAGGTGCGAAGTGTAGGAAACATTTCGAAAGTATGATATAAATATTAGCCAACATACGACCAGTATTGTATGCGTAATATAGCTACCATCTAAACAGTGGTGACCACCATAAGTAAATGGCAGGTTCTACAACTAAAACCATACAAGGTACGTATTGGAGTTTGGATTTCCAACAAATGGCCAGGCCAAGGAACTTTCCATTTCCACATGGGTACGCCTCTGGAAAGATGCCCTGAGAATCTAACCGGATCTTTGCCAACACAAGGCCGGGTTACCCCTAGTTGGGTAACAACTGACACGAGTATTCCATCCCCCGGTCATAACCGACCTAAATTCCGGGATTAACCAACAACCACAAAAAAATAAATTTGCAACAACCACATAGGTTAAGTATCAGGGCTCCATACCATATTACCACCTCTATCCAAAAGGAAATGAACATGCCCTATGGGGGCACGATCCCCAAATAACCTTGCTGCATTCTTCCCGTTTTGACCATTTCCGGGGTGTGAGGTTTGATGAAGTCTCGTCCACGAAGCTACGCTTTTCATAAAAGCCATGCTTTGATCAACAAATGATCAGTAGCACTCAGCATGCCACGTTACCAAATTGGGAATATATCACCATTAACCATCAACTACATAACCTCTAAGCTCGTACGTCTCAGAAAAGGGTGTTAAGCTAAGAGAATAAATTCTCCGCCACCAACAGAAATGTATTTGATAGAAACCAGTTTTACATCTCAAACTGTAACGTCAGACACACATCTATACAAGTCCGTTCCGAGATCGAACGAAACCGAAGGCACTTCCAAAGAAGTCCTTGCAAATCCGGATATTCACTAATCACGTCCGGAATTCCCATCACAAAGGGTAATAAAATCTCTATATCGGGGATCAACCGATGCTGAGTCATTCGACGGTAATCCTTTCATTTTCGAAAAAATCCTGTCTTCAACACCGATCTTCAAATGCTACCCATTACGACATATCACTTTTCGGAATGGGATTTATGACCCAAAGGTCCTCTTCCGGCTAAACCGAATAACGAGTTCTTATTTTAAAATAAGTGTAGCATTCAAATTCAAGCAAATCACAACAAATACTCATTTAAAGGTAAATATTGATAGTCAGTTATTTAACTATCAATAGATATGCACAACATCACCAGATTCCAAATAATTTCCCGAATTATTTAATTTCCAAAAATATCTTTACAAGATATTTTTTTTTCCTCACTTCAACCGTTTGAAAACAAATTTCAAACCACTTTTCAATTTATCTTTAAAAGATATAATCTCAAAACATTTCACTTCATATTGGAAAAAACATTTCCATACTTATTTAATAATTAGTAATTCACAAAGCTATTTATTTTCAACATTTGGAAAATATTCAATATACTTAAATCACAATTAAGTATATATTTTATTCTTTTAAGGAAAACATTCTCTTAAACACATTTATTTCAGTTAAAACTACGTTGCGTAAAACATCGTTACGACAACCCAAAATCACTAGTATAGGGATTCGAAATTAAGATAGATATATAAATCGCAATACCATATAAAACATTTCCTTTCGAAAATCATTTACTATAACAACAGTGTTATAGTCCACCATTTCCTTTTATTTCTCGAAAACTTCTATTTCAACAATGAATGTTGAAATCTATGGTTTCGATACTTAATACATTTTATAACATCTTTAAATTGTTTTAATTCTATTTAAAATATCACTTCCCCAAAACATTTCTTTAATATATTATTCACTGTCCAACATCGTGAATATACTTCGTTAACCAAATTCAACACTTCTACATATTTTAATTTAAAGGATTATCCACTGTCCAAAATCGTGGATATAACTCCTTAAATAAGCTTTCGTATTTACTTATCAAATTCAATTGGTTTGGATTTATAAAACAACGTTTATAAATTCACATATATATATATATATATTTTATAAAAACTTCAACTTATAAAATCCCTCAATTTACAAATTCTATTCAAACCTCATTTAAATGCCAAAATCCAATATATAAGTTAATTACTTATAAATCTTTTATTTTACAAAATCTATTCATTTTATAACGTCACAATTTATAAATCTATAATTTCATTCACTTATGAAATCCATATATACTTCATTTTAACACTTATAAAAACTCGTTTTATAATTCCAATATTTTTAATTTATAAATATCAATTTTATAAATCTTTTATATAAACTATTTATAATAATTCAAAAATCTCAATTTAAACCATTTTACAAATTAATCAACTACTTATTTCAAAAATCACATTTCGGTTATATTTCACAAAAATCATAATTTTTATAACATAAAAATTATAAGTTTATTTATTTAAGATGAATCAATTCTAAAATTCAATAAAATGTATACTTTCAAAAATCACTTGAAAATCATTTTAAATTCGAAATCGTTACTTTAACATTTTAAAACTCCAAAAATAGGCCCAATGCTGCAACAGCACCAATAGATCAACCACGACATCCAAACATCATATATCAATATGATAACAGAATATATCTCAAATATCTGTAAATAAATCAATACCGTTGAGGAATCTAGTTGGATCCCTCCACCTGTTTCCCTGCATCCACAGATGTTAGCACAATACCTATCCCATTTCAAGACGGAATATTGCGGTACATGGGTTTATATAAAATATTATCTGCTATTATGCGGCGTAATAGGGTCTCATCCGCTATATAATGCGGGAAAATCTACTCCAAGTACATATATAATACCAATTCCACTTCAAGGTGGAATATCACGGTATATGTGTTTAATAAATAACATCCGCTTAATATACGGCGTATAGGGTCTATTTCAATACAACAGATAGTCATTTATCATCCAATCATACAATCAAGCAATTTAAAATTTGACTATTTAAAATTTAAATCGAAACAGTTTCGATTGAGTGAGAAGTTATCACCTTGTTTCAAATATAGTTGCAGTGTTTTATTTCGAATAAAATTAAATGCGCGTTTAATTTTACCCAAAATTTACACTAGCTCCAATCGAATCCAATCCAGCTCCATTGCGTAGTGCTCGTCAATACGAACACAACACAAGTCGTTTCGTCAAATTCCGACCTCGTATGAACAAGTAATGACGTTTTAAAGTTTAAAAGAATTATTATATTATTAATTTACAACTTTTATTCTAAATTTTAAACCCTACTTCACTCTGGGCCGTTGATTTCGTGCATAGCAGATCTGGGCCGTCCCTTCTTTCTTCCTCCGTACGTGATACCCAGGTTTTCTCACAAATGAACTAACCCACGGCCGCTAATATACATCCAATTTTCGCGACCACCACCATCACTTTTGCATCGATCAACTAGCGCCACATCGAAGCACGCACTCCGCCGCACAACCACTTTCAGACCGGTGCAACTCAGCCACCCCCAGGCATTTAAAAATGTGTGCGATCGTGGTGCATTCTAGCTCGATTTGCCTTTGATTCGTTGCTCCAAATTTGATCATCACCGTTGAGAATATAGATTTCGTCGTGCTCTTCAACTTTCATTTAGGAAGTTTGTCGAATTGATTTACGGATTTGAAGAAAATTGAGGGAGCAGAAGATGAATTTTCGGCCATTAGTTTATAGGGTGGCGGCTGACCAGAAACCCTAGGGTTTTGTGAAAATAACAAAGAATGAGTTCCTTTATAGAAAATTACGCGACAATATTTGCCCGAAATTTTTCCAAACTCCAAAAGAAGCATGCCGCCTGGCGTTTATATTGTTTTACCCCTATTCCGAACACAATGGAATATATATCGGGAGCCAATCCGATCAAATTTGAAAGATAAGTTTTCGAATCGAATATTTAAATTTAAAATTCACTCAAACCGATTTCTACGCGTTTTAGCTTGCCCCGGACAAACCGTAAGTCCGATTGGCACGAAATTTAAAATCTTACAATAATATAACATTACGGATCCAATGGAAATAGTTTCGTCGAAATCCGAGATTATTTGAAAAATGGCTATTTTTACTCGTCAATTAAATATTAAAATATTCAATTTCCACAAATTAACTTTTAATTCAATTTTGAAAGTTCTATAACATCATTCTAACTCCAATATGATTTAATACAACTTTACAAATCAATTTTAATCACTTTAAACCAAATTTCCAATTATTTCTATAATTTCAAATATTAAATTATCGATTTAATTATCCAATTAAATCTAGATATTCGAAGTAAAATTTATTTGACTTACAAATTTTACCTGTTAATATTTAAAAATCAATTAAATGTACGAGTTTCAAATGACAGAAGTTTTGGGTCGTTACAAACTTTCCCCCTTAAAAGAATTTCGTCCTCGAAATTACCAAGTAAGAAAAAGTTACAGAATCCATTAATTTTTTTTCCAAAACAAACCATTCCAACTTGATTTCAGATTCATTTTAATTTCTTAATTTTTCCAAAATCCGATGGTTACACTTCTTTACAATAACTTTATGAAGTTTTCAAATCTACTTAGTTATCTTTTCAAAACCAACTATATCTTTTAACTTTTCACTCCTAAATCAAAGTTATAGTTTCCAAAATTTTCTAATTTCTCAAAACTATTCTAACGCCTTAAATTTTCAAAAAAAATCCGCCATAGCCTCCTTTGCGCGGCTCGATCCGAAAAAAATGGCTATATATATATATATATCACAAATATACATCTCATCAAAGTAATGAGGCATCCCGTAGGAAAAAAAAGTGTAAAAGTACGATATGTAATCGGAGATATGTACCTTATATATTATTAGCGAGCATACACGGCTAATATAGTGCGAAAGCGAGCTCCAAATGCGAAGCAAGCGCCATCCACACCTACTAAACACTCAACAACAATGAGAAACATGTATATATGAAAGTAATATCAATATACAACATATATCAGTACAACAACTACATATGCCAATATAGCAAATGCAACAAAAGGCAACAAATCCAATCTTCAACCAACTAACATCCAACAAATCCATATCAAATCAATATACATTCACTTCTCATTAATATTCATTGAATTGGTTTTCCAATTTAAATCACATTTGATTCATTATCATTGGATGTTTTTTTACTAACATTTATTTATTCATATTCAATTAGTTTGCATTCACTAATTTATATTCAAGTTTCTTCACTTTCAAATTAAATCATATTCAATTCTATTTAGATTTACTTACTTCCAATTTGAATTCAATGATTTATAGCTTTCATTTGCATTTATTGAATTTCATATGAATTTTCTATACAATCTACTAACAACCAACGTATAACCAACATAACCAAATTTATTAAATTTACATTCAATTTGGTTTAACACTTTTAATTCCAATTGGGTGATATTAAATTGACTTCCATTCAATTACTCAATTTTTTTTCTTCATTAGCTTCTAATGAATTAACACTTACATTCATTATTCTATATCAATTCTTTTACATTCGATTGATAAATATTCAATCCATTTATTAATTCAATTGCTCATTCATTTAACAAATAAGGTTGAATTTCATTTATATAACCCAAGTTCATATCCATCACTTCGCTTTATTAATTTACTTCGATACCAAAATCAACTTCATTCAACACCACTTAAGTTATATTCCATCTCAAACATCATTTGTTTAACTTAACTTAAATTTCCACTTATAAATCCCATTCAGATTCCAATTCTAAAGTAAATTCTATTTATCTTTTACCAAAGTTAAATTTCATCACTTATTCAAATTCATATCTCGTTTTTCTTAACAGAATTGTTTAACCATTTTATCATTTGGTTTCACTTACATTTTCACACTTAATACGTTATACAACTTATATATTTAAACTTTCAAATCATTAATTACCCAATCTAGTTCAAATCTGATTTAATTTATTTAAATTCCTTTAGATAAATTTTCAAATTTGTTTATCACAACAAAACTTCAATTTTCAATTTACAATGGTAGCAAATCCATCACACAGAAACTCGAAAATGATACTGATGATGCTGCAGTCATCACCCTTACATTTCCCAGCAACAGTAGTGAATTCAGTGGTTTATATACTTTCAAAAAATTTCTTTTCTGTTCATAAATCACATTTACAAATCTTTTACTTATATAATTTCACTATTTTCTCTTTACTTATATATGATCATTTCACAATTGTAAATCATATTAATTATAATTCCGTACTTATAATTCTTCGCTTATACAATTTATTCTTTTACAATTGTTTTTATTTAGATTATTCAAAATCTTTTAATTAACTTGCATATATTCTTACATTTTCAACAACCAAACAATAAATTTATATATACTTTAATAATTCTGAAAAATTATTCTTTTATATATAAAATATAATCAAGGTAAAATTATTTTATTTACCCAATTTAAAATGATACTATGTCAGTTTATCTCGTTTAAGAGTTTAGAAACCCCTATCGATACTGTAACGACCCGAAATTTTCGAACCCGAAAATTCCAGATAGTTATGGAAAAGAAGAAAGAGATAGAAGAAGAAGAACAGAAACACCAAACATCTCACATTCGCAGCGGATAAAATATAATAATAAATAATAATAGCTTACAAAAGAATTCTATATCTGTCGATTACATTTAATATACATCAGAGTTTCACATTAATACAGTCACTGAATGTTTACAATTATCATGTCTAATATTTACAATAATAAAAATTCAGCGGATATACCCTATACGATATTGCCATCCAGCTCGTCTCCTGAGCTCCAGAACGTCCTAACCTGAAAATCTGTAATACTCGGTCTGACCCGAGCATTACATCAAAGTAACACCCGGGTCAGGCTGGAACCAGCGTAAGTAAACCCATTTAACACGAAATACCAAAATAATTAACTGATATAAACCCGGGTAACTTATATCAATTCAACAAATTCACAGTTTGTTATAAACAACGCTTATTTCACACGTCCATTTCTAAGCACCAAACTTAGATAAAACAATCCAATTCACTTAAACCATTTCATCCCAGCCTATTGATTTCACAAATCAATTTATAAAAATTCGAAGTGGTTTCGGGTATTTCCAAATACCCGACCCCGGCCTCTTCGAAACTCATGTTATCTCATTCCAAATTATTCCAGTGAAATGCACAACATTTCATAGAGATATCAACCCATTCAAGCATTCATACCAATCAGTCATCCATAAGCCATGCTTCATCACATACGAATTAATTCAATTGATTCAAATTGAATATCTAACCACATTCATTTTAACATTGATTAACCAACATTCATAAGCAATTCCTTCATTTAACATTGATTAATTCCAAAACAATTAATCAATCACCCATTCCCTTTTCATTCATCTTAATTACTCACCCTGAATTAATTATTCCCAACTATAATCAAATAACTATCTCTAATTCATTCCACGCTATTAATTATTCTAAACCCAAAATCAATAAGTAATCTTAATTACCTCATAAATTAATTTAAACTTTCATCAATTACATTAATTCTTGATCTCCTATATTAACAAATTTCCCATGAGTCATTTATTATGATTAATCAATCAATCGTTGCTTACATCATTAACTATATAAATTAAGGATTTCCAATTTTATTTTAATTTATCCTAATCAGACTTTAATTATATTAATGAACCCACTTGATTAATCATTTCCGATTAATCCCAAACTATAATTAACTATCTTTCATTTACTTCACTTACAAATTAATCACTCATTATTTAACTATCTTAATTAATTTCTTGATTAACTTCACAAAGTAATTATATTTTATTAATTTCATTAAGTAATTACTACTCACACCATCAAATGATTTTTCTGAATTACCTATACGTAGTTAATTAACTTACAACTTAATTTATTATCCGTTCAACCCTTAAATTACTAAGTTAAACAGCCCAACCCATTAATTAATTGAATTAATTAATTATTCATTTAAATTATCCTACCTATTTAATTGATCACTATTCATTAAACCTTATTTACTTTAATGGAACCAATTTCTTATTTACGATTTAAGTTTAAAACTAATTAAACCCAAATGCTTCGAGTCAAACCACAATTTACTCGGAGACCATTCAATAAACCAAAATTACCAAATCAACAATTCTCAACACACACATCAAATCAATTCAATCATTCAAACAATTATTTTAATTGACTACTGAAAATTAATAATATCTCAGCTGAGTGAGATTTACTCACCTTTGATTCCTGTTAATTGCAATCCCCTTCATCTTGACTTTGGTTACATCATAATTTTGACCTTGCAAAAACATTTACAGTTTATCATCATTTGAACTAATCAATTTCCACTTATCATCGATTAATTAACCAATAATGTATTTAAACTACCTCCCTGTTAAACAAATTATTATTATTAGAGATTAAGATAATTAAATAAGTTAATCTAATAAATAAATCTCCATTGTTTTAAAATTAAAGTAATAAATGAAAAATAGGTATACATGTATTTTAAACTATATAGTAAAGAGCAAGCTATATACATTTTAAAAATCCACTTTTATAAGCACTACAGTACTTAATTTTTCCCCACTTTACCTATATAAAATAAATTTCTGAACAATTCAAAATAACAAATTTCTCTATTGTAATAACAAAATAATAATTGCCTTACTGCAAAACAAGAATTGTACATCTTGTATTAATTTTATTTTTTTTCTTTTAATTTAATCCTCATTGATGGATTATTCTTTAATTAAATTAAGCCTTAATTCATAACATAAATTTATTTATCCTTCACCCTTCACATTAATTACTCCTGCTCTTCTTCAATTAAATATAATTTGTATTAACCCCTTAATTACTTCACTAAGTAATTACACTTTATTAATTACATTACGTAATTATACTTAGTCACCCATCAAATGATTAATTTAACCTAGTTTAAATGACTTAAATTAAATTCATTAATTTAATTAATTACATTAAGTATATAACCCTTTATTCTTAGTTGTAAGTTTAATCACTCTAAATAAACCTTAACTTATACAAATGAACCCAAGGATAAACACTAAATTTATTTTCGAAAGCTTGGCTAATTTACAATAAATTTAACTCATTTAAATTTGCCTAAATTCAATAGACTTAAAGCATAACAAATTTTAAATCTTTTAATGTTCCTTTGTCTACTTAAAACTTTAAAAGAACTTCAGTTTAAAAGTTTACTTTAAATCAATCATGCTTGATTTTATGGTCCCATTGGTTATGGATCTATATTTATAAAAAATCTTCTTTTAACAACAACCCAAATTCTGTTTAAATGCACAACACAACAGCAAAAGCCCAAGAACTGAAACCAAAGTAACCGTGTTTTTTTTTTCGTTCATCACACAGCAATGGGCCGAGCCCACTTAAATAATAATAATCCAGAGAACCCCAACCAAATAAATCTCTCCTTCTCCAAACTGCTTCCAGGAAATCATCAAAGCTTCGAGCACAAGCACTCACCGAAGAGATCAGTTCTGACCAGTTCGACGTCTCCCAATACCATCAATGCGAGCGATCTTAACAAACCCAAATTGAATGCAACCCTTCCCTGCCGAACCACCCTGATCCAACAACTCCTCGTGCACGCTGTACACGTGCACGTCACCACCCACAACTAACCTACCCATCGAAAACTCCTCCGCACCACCGCTTCAAGGAGCCAGAGGCCACTATATTACGCTGTAGACACACACACCCCTAACTCACCTACTTCGGCCAAGTCCGGTCTTCCCTCGCCGTCGCGATGATCACTATTCCAACATCGAACTCAACAGGCCCTTAAACCCTAATTTAACCTCGACCGACCACCTCAGTCATCAAACACCACTCTGAACAATTTTGCCATTATCTCAGATTTGTCACGCAAACTTCCGCCGAGACACCGAACCTACAAGTGCCGACGATCACCAGAGGAAGCACGAAACCCATATCCCTTTCATCCACCAATATTTCTCAGTTTACCCAATTACAAATATTGATTTAAATTTTAAAAATCCTAACTTTTGATTATGATTCAATATATATATACGAAACATGAATTGGTTGAAATCAAAATTTGACCAATTTTGAGTTTTACTGTAATATTTCAATTTCCAGAGACTTACATGTTTATTTAACTTAAAATAAAATTTAAGTTTTATCTCATGTTTTAACAACATAACTCATCTAAACACTTAAGACTAACAGAATCTAGATTAAGAAAATTAGGATTTGCTCAAAATTTGAACTCTGTACCTTTAAACAGAGAAGAATATTGATGCATCAATTCTTGTACACAGTTTACTTTTATTTACAATACACTATCATACAATAAATTTTTCGTCAACTTCTAAAATTCATCCATGCATCTCGATGAAAATATAAAAACAAAGTTGGATTTACTCACATGTAAATTTTGAATAGAGAACAATCCTGGAAGTTGCTACTACCTTGGGTCTTGACTTGTCTTGATCTTCTTGTTTGTTTGATTAGTTGCTGAGTTTAGTTTCTAGATTTGCTATTTTTTTTATTCTTATGTGTTACCGAACGAACTAAAGAGCAGATGTATTCATGTATATAAGATAATCAGAATGTACAAGGGGAGGTGGTAACTGGTCCGCTTCTTCTTATATGAACAGGTTTTCTAATACTTTGAAATGACAAAATTTGGGCTTGAGCAGATAGCATTAAATGTTTTGTTTTCAATTATGTTACACTGTTATAATTATGTTTGTTGTGTATATATATATATATATATATATATATATATTTGCATATAAATATACACCCTTGTAGGTAGACTTGGCTTGTATGTGAAGGTATCGTGTAAAGATATTTGTTTTGTAATTAGCTCCCAGTTTGAATATTTTATACATAGATGTGTCAGGTTTTACTTTATACATTTGGCTTTGTTTATTAATATGTTTACATGCCATAATTATGTTGTATATAGAGATCTGTATGTGGCTGTAGACTTTGCATGTAGACCAAGCTTGTGATGAAGAGAGTTTGTATAAAAATACTTGTCTTCTTGCTTGATTCATATACAAATGTTTGACTTATTTTATTTTGTACTTTACTTACAGTTTTAAAGTTATGTTATATGCATACCAAACCCACTTAATTCTTGTTTTCATTTAAATTCTATTTGTTTGTTAACTATGAATATTTAAATCATATTCATAAGCTTGCTTACTTATAATTATATTTTATATTGATAGAATTTGATGTTATTTCGAACATTATCATCCATATATTTTATACCAAATGTTAAGAGGATAAAGCATTTTAATTCAATGATATAAGATAAATTTTATTATAAGTATTGTCAAGAGATTTTATTTTAAATTCCCAAATCAAATTTCCCTTTCAAAAATACAAATCCATACCAATAAATGGTCATTATTTCAAAAGTCATATTCATTTTAAAATGATAATTTCACTTTTTATTTAAATTAGATTAAACATCTATTAAAATAATACTGCAAAAATACCGAGTCGTCACATTCCTTCGCCCTTTGAATCTTTTTGTCCTTGAAAAGGAACAAAGCCAGATTTATTAAAACGCTTAAAATCATATAAATTTTTCTCTGATCATTTTTTTAAACTACTTTAAACATCTATATAATATTGCTAAAATAGTTTTTATAAAATACTTTTATAACTCGATGTTTCGACAAGTCCATCCTTGTTCTCACAGAAATTCGGTCATATGTTGATCAGACGTAGGATCGAAAATCTATAAGTACTTGGTAACTCGTTTTCAACATCCAATGAAAATACTTGGGAAAGAAATTTTTATTGAAAATATAGAAAACAGTTTTTGAAAATAGAGGAAATATCTTTGCCGAGAATGCTCTGGAAATCATCACCCCCATCCATGGTTGCAGTTACATACCAGGGTTACGTTGCCGTCGCAGCAAAATTCCATGTAACTGCAGGCTCTCCGCGGCCTCTCGATTACGCCATGGAACCCACACAAAAGATCACAGTTACATCCAGGGTTACGTTGCCGTCACAGCAAAAGTCCATGTAACTGCAGGCTCTCCGCGGCCTCTGATTTTCGCTGTCGAAATGAAACTTCTCCACTCCTACATAGGTCGCAGTCTGCCGATATAAAATCAAACGCAGACTGTTGGCTCTCAGCGGCACACACGACCTTCACTATATTATACCAGCAGTCTACCGATATAAATTCAAACGCAGACTGTTGGCTCTCAGCGGCACACCCGACTTTCGCTATGGTATACACTACTCATAATCCTCAGGAACTAGTTTTGTCCGGACTCCTCACAGGATCAACGTTAGAACCCCCCTTAGGGCTCAAGGCAGCACCACCCGGTGGTACTCCTGAGAAGTTCATTTCAAGGAAGCGCCTTTTTCCCCAGA
Source organism: Allium cepa (assembly GCA_030765085.1). NCBI lineage: Eukaryota > Viridiplantae > Streptophyta > Magnoliopsida > Asparagales > Amaryllidaceae > Allium > Allium cepa. The sequence goes on along the minus strand of CM060944.1, from coordinate 371,109,888 downwards.
GCCATCATCAAAACACTTTATACTATACACATATAGTATCTTCAAATCATACACCTAGTATGAATCACATAAAAATCTCCTTTACACAAAATCGATTATCCTAAAATCGATAATTCTCAAATAAGACTTTCCAAATTCAATATTGATTTTACCCAAAATCAAAAGCCTTTCCAAATCCAAAGGTTCTCAAAACCCTTTCCAAAATCTTCATAAGATCCTTTATATATATATATATATATATACAGATATATATAATTTTTAAAACTTTGGATCACTTTAAACTCGTATAAAACTCTTTTTATACTTCAAACACTTCCAAAATCCTTTTTCTTCCAACAATAAATTCAACAAGGGGAGAATATATAACAAAGATATAACTTTGTTTACCCAAAATCAAATATTCAAATTTGATTACCCTTTCCAATATCAATTTCCTTTCTATTCACATTCACTTAAATTTTCATTCACTTATTCACACTTGCCTTAATCCCTATTTGGATTATTACCTCAATTCTTATCTCAGTCGGGTATTTAACCAATAACAGTTTGAACTCCGACCAGTTCGTGTTTAGAAAATAGCTTGAAAATTTTAAAAATAGATAAGTAGTTGAAAAATAATTAATAGTTTGCAAAATAGCTGTAAAATAGTTAACTAATTATAAAATAGTTGGAAAATAGCTAAATAGTTTCAGAACTTTTAGATAATTGCAAAATAGTTGTAAATTGGTAATTAATTTGTAACATAGTTAAAATATAGTAATGAGTTTAGAAAACAGCTGAAAAATGGTTAAATAGCTCCAAAAATGATTGTAAAACAAGTATAAAATAATTTGGCTTTAAGAAAGAAAGGTTTTGTATGTATTTAATGACTTAGAAAAAATAAGTCTATATTAAGACAATTTATATTGAAAATAGTCTAGAGTCAAAACTGTTCACTTCCCCAACATTTCAATTTAAATTTCCACTCCCATTTAAATTGATCCAATTCCAATTTTAATAACTCCAACTTCCATTTAAATTTATTTAAATCAAATTCAAGTTGAATCAATCTTGATTCCTTTCCCAATTTAAACCAAATTCAATTTTGAACTAGCTCAATTTAAAGCTTGAATTTAAACTTTCTCGAATTATATAAATTCGAGTTAAATTCTCAAAGGTTGGTTTAACCCTTTTAAACCAAATTAACTTTTATTCAAAGTTTTTAATCAATTTAATTTCTGAGTCCAATTCTCAAAATTCCATTTGATCATTAAACTTGTACAACTTTAATTATAAATTTCAATTTTACAATTTCTATTTATAATCAATTACATTCACATTTTGCTTTTAACTCGGAATTATTCATTTTATTTAGCCAATATTTTTTTATTATTCCATAAACATTTTAATCAAGATTCCAGAGTTTAAACAAATTTCAAAAATTTCAATATCACCTTAGAATTCACTATATCCAAAATTCTTTGGCGAATTCAATTATCCCTTTGAATTTCAAAACCAAACCCAGTTCACAAACAATTCCAATTTAAAACAATTTGGTAGCAATTTTTCTTCTAGAAACTCGAAAATTTGAACATCGATGATGCTGCAGTCATCACTGACATTATTTTCCAGTAACCAAAAGAGTTCAATGCTTTTATCTCTCTAAAAACACTTCCAATTTTTTTTTTTTTTGATTTCAAATCTCCCAGATTTCAAATTCAACACAAAAATATTTTTGAAATAATGCAATTATTTCTCCAAAACATTTTGGAACCACTTTCAAATCCAAAGGAATTTTAAATTTTCCCAAAATTCCAAATTCCCTATCCATCCAATTCATATTTAAACATTACTCTGGAATTTTATTCTTACTTTATTTTCAAATATTCTTTGGAATTCTATTTCAAATTATAATCTCATTTATTTATGAAGTTTATTTCAACTTATAAATTTCATTTACAATCTATATTTCAAATTCTATTTTGTTATATAAGTTTATTCTTCAACTTTGATTATAAGTTTCAATTTGGTCGTATTTTATATTACTTCTTAACTTAATCCAATAATTTAACAACCAATCATCTAAATGTTCATTATAAGGAAATGTTGCTATATATACGTATCAAAATATATTTTTATATAAAATCATTAAAAATCTTTATAAGCAAATAACAAGTACGCTCTCATTTATATATATATATATATGTATGTATGTATGTATATACACACTCAACTCATTCTAGAGTACTACAGACTCTAATTAATGAGAAATCCCCACCAGAGCCAAGGTTCTCGTTTAACCTTCAGCTCTGATACCAACTGTAATGACCGAAATTTTCGAACCCGAAAATTCCAGATAGTTATGGAAAAGAAGAAAGAGATAGAAGAAGAAGAACAGAAACACCAAACATCTCACATTCGCAGCGGATAAAATATAATAATAAATAATAATAGCTTACAAAAGAATTCTATATCTGTCGATTACATTTAATATACATCAGAGTTTCACATTAATACAGTCACTGAATGTTTACAATTATCATGTCTAAGATTTACAATAATAAAAATTCAACGGATATACCCTATACGATATTGCCATCCAGCTCGTCTCCTGAGCTCCAGAACGTCCTAACCTGAAAATCTGTAATACTCGGTCTGACCCGAGCATTGCATCAAAGTAACACCCGGGTCAGGCTGAAACCAGCGTAAGTAAACCCATTTAACACGAAATACCTAAATAATTAACTGATATAAACCCGGGTAACTTATATCAATTCAACAAATTCACAGTTTGTTATAAACAACGCTTAGTTCACACGTCCATTTCTAAGTACCAAACTTAGATAAAACAATCCAATTCACTTAAACCATTTCATCTCAGCCTATTGATTTCACAAATCAATTTATAAAAATTCGAAGTGGTTTTGGGTATTTCCAAATACCCGACCCCGGCCTCTTCGAAACTCATGTTATCTCATTCCAAATTATTCCAGTGAAATACACAACATTTCATAGAGATATCAACCCATTCAAGCATTCATACCAATCAGTCATCCATAAGCCATGCTTCATCACATACGAATTAATTCAATTGATTCAAATTGAATATCTAACCACATTCATTTTAACATTGATTAACCAACATTCATAAGCAATTCCTTCATTTAACATTGATTAATTCCAAAACAATTAATCAATCACCCATTCCCTTTTCATTCATCTTAATTACTCACCCTGAATTAATTATTCCCAACTACGATCAAATAACTATCTCTAATTCATTTCACGCTATTAATTATTCTTAACCCAAAATCAATAAGTAATCTTAATTACCTCATAAATTAATTTAAACTTTCATCAATTACATTAATTCTTGATCTCCTATACTAACAAATTTCCCATGAGTCATTTATTATGATTAATCAATCAATCGTTGCTTACATCATTAACTATATAAATTAAGGATTTCCAATTTTATTTTAATTTATCCTAATCAGACTTTAATTATATTAATGAACCCACTTTATTAATTATTTTCGATTAATCCCAAACTGTAATTAACTATCTTTCATTTACTTCACTTACAAATTAATCACTCATTATTTAACTATCTTAATTAATTTCTTGATTAACTTCACAAAGTAATTATATTTTATTAATTTCATTAAGTAATTACTACTCACACCATCAAATGATTTTTCTGAATTACCTATACGTAGTTAATTAACTTACAACTTAATTTATTATCCATTCAACCCTTAAATTACTAAGTTAAACAACCCAACCCATTAATTAATTGAATTAATTAATTATTCATTTACATTATCCTACCTATTTAATTCATCACTATTCATTAAACCTTATTTACTTTAGTGGAACCAATTTCTTACTTACGATTTAAGTTTAAAACTAATTAAACCCAAATGCTTCGAATCAAACCACAATTTACTCGGAGACCATTCAATAAACCAAAATTACCAAATCAACAATTCTCAACACACACATCAAATCAATTCAATCATTCAAACAATTATTTTAATTGACTACTGAAATTTAATAATATCTCAGGTGAGTAAGATTTACTCACCTTTGATTCCTGTTAATTGCAATCCCCTTTATCTTGACTTCGGTTACATCATAATTTTGAGCTTGTAAAACATTTACAGTTTATCATCATTTGAACTATTCAATTTCCACTTATCATCGATTAATTAACCAATAATGTATTTAAACTACCTCCCTGTTAAACAAATTATTATTATTAGAGACTAAGATAATTAAATAGGTTAATCTAATAAATAAATCTCCATTGTTTTAAAATTAAAGTAATAAATGAAAAATAGGTATACATGTATTTTAAACTATATAGTAAAGAGCAAGCTATATACATTTTAAAAATTCACTTTTATAAACACTGCAGTACTTAATTTTTCCCCACTTTACCTATATAAAATAAATTTCTAAACAATTCAAAATAACAAATTTCTCTATTGTAATAACAAAATAATAATTGCCTTACTGCAAAACAAGAATTGTACATCTTGTATTAATTTTAATTATTTTTCTTTTAATTTAATCCTCATTGATGGATTATTCTTTAATTAAATTAAGCCTTAATTCATAACATAAATTTATTTATCCTTCACCCTTCACATTAATTACTCCTGCTCTTCTTCAATTAATTATAATTTGTATTAACCCCTTAATTACTTCACTAAGTAATTACACTTTATTAATTACATTACGTAATTATACTTAGTCACTCATCAAATGATTAATTTAACCTAGTTTAAATGACTTAAATTAAATTCATTAATTTAATTAATTACATTAAGTATATAACCCTTTATTCTTAGTTGTAAGTTTAATCACTCTAAATAAACCTTAACTTATACAAATGAACCCAAGGATAAACACTAAATTTATTTTCGAAAGCTTGGCTAATTAACAATAAATTTAACTCATTTAAATTTGCCTAAATTAAACAGACTTAAAGCATAACAAATTTTAAATCTTTTAATGTTCCTTTGTCCACGTAAAACTTTAAAAGAACTTCAGTTTAAAAGTTTACTTTAAATCAATCATGCTTGATTTTATGGTCCCATTGGTTATGGATCTATATTTATAAACAATCTATTTATAACAACAACCCAAATTCTGTTTAAATGCACAACACAACAGCAAAAGCCCAAGAACCGAAACCAAAGTAATCATGTTTTTTTTTTCGTTCATCACACAGCAATGGGCCGAGCCCACTTAAATAATAATAATAATCCAAAGAACCCCAACCAAATAAATCTCTCCTTCTCCAAACTGCTTCCAGGAAATCACCAAAGCTTCGAGCACAAGCACGCGCCGAAGAGATCAGTTCCGACCAGTTCGACGTCTCCCAATACCATCAATACGAGCGATCTTAACAAACCCAAATCGAATGCAACCCTTCCCTGCCGAACCACACTGATCCAACAACTCCTTGTGCACGCTGTACACGTGCACGTCACCACCCACAACTAACCTACCCATCGAAAACTCCTCCGCACCACCGCTTCAGGGAGCCAGAGGCCACTATATTACGCCGTAGACACACACACCCCTGACTCACCCACTCCGGCCAAGTCCGGTCTTCCCTCGCCGTCGCGATGATCACTATTCCAACATCGAACTCAACAGGCCCTTAAACCCTGGTTTAACCTCGACCGACCACCTCAGTCATCAAACACCACTCCGAACAATTTTGCCATCATCTCAGATTTGTCACGCAAACTTCCGCCGAGACCCCGAACCTGCAAGTGCCGGCGATCACCAGAGGAAGCACGAAACCCATATCCCTTTCATCCACCAATATTTCTCAGTTTACCCAATTACAAATATTGATTTAAAATTTAAAAATCCTAACTTTTGATGATTATTTAATATATATATATACGAAACATGAATTGGTTGAAATCAAAATCTGACCAATTCTGAGTTTTACTGTAATATTTCAATTTCCAGAGACTTGCATGTTTATTTAACTTAAAATAAAATTTAAGTTTTATCTCATGTTTTAACAACATAACTCATCTAAACACTTAAGCCTAACAGAATCTAGATTAAAAAAATTAGGATTTGCTCAAAATTTGAACTATGTACCTTTAAACAGAGAAGAATATTAATGCATCAATTCTTGTACACAGTTTACTTTTATTTACAATACACTATCATACAATAAATTTTTCGTCAACTTCTAAAATTCATTCATGCATCTAGATGAAAATATAAAAACAAAGTTGGATTTACTCACATGTAAATTTTGAATAGAGAACAATCCTGGAAGTTGCTACTGCCTTGGGTCTTGACTTGTCTTGATCTTCTTGTTTGTTTGATTAGTTGCTGAGTTTAGTTTCTAGATTTGCTATTTTTTTAATTCTTATGTGTTACCGAACGAACCAAAGAGCAGATGTATTCATGTATATAAGATAATCAGAATTTACAAGGGGAGGTGGTAACTGGTCCGCTTCTTCTTATATGAACAGGTTTTCTAATACTTTGAAATGACAAAATTTGGGCTTGAGCAGATAGCATTAAATGTTTTGTTTCCAATTATGTTTACACTGTTATAATTATGTTTGCTGTGTATATATATATATATATTTGCATATAAATATACACCCTTGTAGGTAGACTTGGCTTGTATGTGAAGGTATTGTGTAAAGATATTTGTTTTGTTATTAGCTCCCAGTTTGAATAGTTTATACATAGATGTGTCAGGTTTTACTTTATACATTTGGCTTTGTTTATTAATATGTTTACATGCCATAATTATGTTGTATATAGAGATCTGTATGTGGCTGTAGACTTTGCATGTAGACCAAGCTTGTGATGATGATAGTTTGTATAAAAATACTTGTCTTCTTGCTTGATTCATATACAAATGTTTGACTTATTTTATTTTATACTTTACTTACAATTTTAAAGTTATGTTATATGCATACCAAACCCACTTAATTCTTGTTTTCATTTAAATTCTATTTGTTTGTTAACTATCAATATTTAAATCATATTCATAAGCTTGCTTACTTATAATTATATTTTACATTGATAGAATTTGATGTTATTTCAAACATTATCATCCATATATTTTATACCAAATGTTAAGAGGATAAAGCATTTTAATTCAATGATATAAGATAAATTTTATTATAAGTATTGTCAAGAGATTTTATTTTAAATTCCCAAATCAAATTTCCCTTTCAAAAATACAAATCCATACCAATAAATGGTCATTATTTCAAAAGTCATATTCATTTTAAAATGATAATTTCACTTTTTATTTAAATTAGATTAAATATCTATTAAAATAATACTGCAAAAATACTGAGTCTTCACAGATACAGTTTGCTAGACTGCGCCGACCAGAATCTATAAACAATCAACCGATAAGTCAACACAATACAAAACAATTTCATATTCACTAACAAATACGCGCTCGTATCTATGATTACACTCACACTCATTCTAGAGTACTACTGACTATATCTCTAATGAGTAATTCCCAATAGAGCCAAGGTTGTCGCTTAACCATATGCTCTGATACCAGATGTAACAAAACGATTCTTCGACGCTCGAAGATCGACATTAATACGTCCACTGTATCAACTGCCGAGAAATTGAAGGCCGAAAAACCGAATTGTTAGGGTTAAAGAAGAAGCGGTAGAAGAAGAAAGAAAGAAAGAAAAAGCAACAGAAATAATATTAGAATCTCACAATCGCAGCGGAACAACATATAATATATCAATGAATAATCTTGTAAACAAAGAATCATATCTGTTATACATTACATCACATCACATTACATTATCAGAGTTTACAACAACAAACAGCAAAAAAGAAATACTATATACTAATTGATACGCCATGTCATCCAGCTTGCCTTCTGATCTTTATAGCAACTCCTGAATTCCAGAATAACCTGATAACCTAACTCTAGACTGCCCGTGTGGAAAATGATGGGCACCCAGAGTTTAGGAAGGGAACAATAAACTCCAAGTCAGTCATGAGACTGGTGTGAGAACTTAAAACAGTTTATCTTTAAAAACAAACAAAGAAATATTTTCAAATAGATACGTAATGCTTTTGGAAAATGAAACTACCATAAGGCCTCCCGCACACACACACAATGCAAACGCAGAATCGGAGGAGATTTCTTCTTATGATAGTCAAACATGCTTGATACGATAAATTTTCTTTGATATTATTTCTATAAGTGCGAAGTGTAGGAAAACATTTCGAAAGTATGATATAAATTTTAGCGAACATACGACCAGTATCGTATGCCTACTATAGCTACCATCTAAACAGTGGTGACCACCATAAGTAAATGGCAGGTTCTACAACTAAAACCGTACAAGGTACGTATTGGAGTTTGGATTTCCAACAAATGGTCAGGCCAAGGAACTTCCCATTGCCACATGGGTACGCCTCTGGAAAGATGCCTTGAGAACCTAACCAGATCTCTGCCAAACAAGACCGGGTTACCCCTAGTTGGGTAACAACTGACACGAGTATGCCATCCCCCGGTCGTAACCGACCTAAATCCCTGGATTCACCAACAACCACAAAGAAATAAATTTGCAGCAACCACATAGGTTAAGTATTAGGGCTCTATACCATAATACCACCTCTATCCAGAAGGAAATGAATATACCCTATGGGGGCACGATCCCCAAATAACCTTGCTGCATTCTTCATGTTTTGACCATTTTCGGGGTGTGAGGTTCGACGAAGTCTCGTCCACAAAGGTACGCTTTTCATAAAAGCCACGCTTTGATCAACAAATGATCAGCAGCACTCAACATGCCACGTTACCAAATTGGGAATATATCACTAGTAACCATCAACTACATAACCTATGAACTCGTACGTCTCAGATAAGGGTGTTAAGCTAAGAGAATAAATTCTTTGCCACCAACAGAAATGTATTTGATAGAAACCAGCTTTACATCTCAAACTGTAACGTCAGACACACATCTATACAAGTTCGTTCCGGGATCGAACGGAACCGAAGGCACTTCCAAAGAAATCCTTGCAAATTCGGATATTCACTAATCAGTCCGGAATTCCAATCACAAAGGGTGACAAAATCTCTATATCGAGGATCGGCCGATGCAGAATCATTCGACCGTAATCCTTCCGTTTTTGAAAATATCCAGTCTTCAACACCGGTCTTCAAATGCTATGCATTACGACGTATCACTATTCGGAATGGGATTTGTGACCCAAAGGTCCTCTCCCGGCTAAACCGAATAACGAGGGCTTATTTTAATATAAGTGTAACATTCAAATTCGAGCAAATCACAACAAATACCCATTTAAAGGTAAATATTGATAGTCGGTTATTTAACTGTCAATAGATATGCACAACATCACCAGATTCCAAATAATTTCCCGAATTATTTATTTTCCAAAAATATCTTTACAAGATATTTTTTTCCACACTTCAACCGTTTGAAAACAAATTTCAAATCACTTTTCAATTTACCTTTAAAAGATATAATCTCAAACATTTCACTTCATATTGGAAAAAACATTTCCATACTTATTTAATAATAAGTAATTAACAAATCTATTTATTTTTAATATTTGGGAAAATATTCAATATACTTAAATCACAATTAATTATATATTTTATTCTTTAAGGAAAACATTCTCTTAAACACATTTATTTGAGTCAAAACGAATGTTGCGTAAAACATTGTTACGACAACCCAAAATCACTAGTATAGGGATTCAGAATTAAGATAGATATATAAATCCCAATACTATATAAAACATTTTCTTTCGAAAATCATTTACTATAACAACAGTGTTATAGTCCACCATTTTCTTTTATTTCTCCAAAACGTCTATTTCAACAATGAATGTTGAAATTTATGGTTTCGGTATTTAATACATTTTAAAACATCTTTAAATTGTTTTAATTCTATTTAAAATATCAATTTCTATAAAAACCCGGAAATTCCGATCTCAAAATTTCCAGATAGTTAAGAAAAGAAGAAAAGAGAAAGAAGAAGAAAACAAAAACAAGCACAGAAACCTCACATTCGCAGCGGATCAAAATATAATTTCACATAAATAATAATTATACAAATGGAAAACTGTACTTGTCAAATTACACTTTAATATACATCAGAGTTACAACATATTTTCAAGCACAGGACAGATAAATCAATCTGTCTCAGATACTTAAATATCACTGCAGAAACTCTCCATGGTTCCTGTTCTCCAACTCGCCTCCTGAGCTTCAGAGAGTCCTTACCTGAAAATCTGTAATACTCGGTCTGAACCGAGCATTACATCAAAGTAACACCCGAGTCAGGCAGGAAACCAGCGTGAGTAAACCCATCTAACATGAATGACAAAAGCATACAACTTATATAAACCCGGGGTACTCGCATCAATTTACAAATTCACAATTTGTTATAAACATCACTGATATCACACATCAATATCTAAGTATCAGAACTTAGATTAACGGTCAAATTCATTTAAATCATTCCATACCAGACTATTGATTTCACATATCAATTTATAAAGAATCGAAGTGGTTTCGGATATTTACTAATACCCGACTCCGGTCTCTTCGAACTCAATACCATCTTATTTCAAATTATTCAAGTGAAACTCAATTCAAATTTTAAATACAGGGTGTCACCTATATGCATTAATTCATCATCAATGAATGACCGTGTCGTCTCAGTTTAAATCCAATCATATCACATAACATAACATCTCAAAATACATGCCCAAGATATCAATCAATCTAGGCATACAATATTATTCAATCATTCCTAATCAAGATAAATTAGTCTTACCATTTCTAATTAATTCAAACCAATTAAATTAATTATTTCAATCTCCATTAATACTGTTTAACATTAATTAATTACACACAACTTAATTGATCATCCTTCAATTATCCATTTAAATTAATCATCCTTGATTAATTATTTTCAATTACATAAAGAAATTATCCTTTATTCTATTTACACAAATTAATTATTCCCAATCATTTACGGTAATAAACCTTTAATTACTTTCATCAATTACATTAATAAATTAATGATCCTAAATTAATTACCTCCATTAATCAGCCTTAATCGATCATACATAGTAAATAACCATTCTGTAATTTCTTACCCTAATTAATTAACTTCTTAATTAATTACCTTGATCCTCTAATTAATTATGCCAGATAATTGATCCTTAATTACTTCTCCTAAGTAATTAACCTTTAATTACTTTCCATTAAGTAATTTTCCTTATTTTAATTACATTCAGTAATTTATCCATCAATTACTTCACTAAGTAATTACACTTATCAATCTCTTTATGTAGTTATACTAAATCAATCATCAAGTGACTATTAACAAACTAATTAATCACATTCATTTCATTAATTACAACTGGTAATTTATCCCTTAATTACCTTATAAACCAATTAATTAATCTTAAATTATTAATCAATTAACCTTAATTATTAATTAATCTCTTTGAATACAAAGTAATCATTCCTTAAGTACTTTTTAAAATCAAAAAGTAAATCTTTAGTTACTGATTTATTGTCCAATAACTATTGATTAATAACCCTAATTATTAATCAATATCTCCCAAAACAAATTAATAAATCCATAATTAATTAATCAATCTTTAATTATAGATTAATTATTCCTTATCTGTAAATTTATAAACCTTAAATTAGTAATTGATTAATCTCAATTAATTCTTATCTTAAGTGATCATTCTTTGACTTACTTCCGTCAACAATTATAATTTAATTACTTCATTAAGTAATTCAACCTTTCATTTAATTATTCCTCAAAACCCTTTTATCTCCTTTAATTACCACTTACATAACCATGGTTCCCTTGCCAAAAAAAACTAGGTTCTGCTTATTACTTAATATCATATACATGCCCTATCTACTTACAATTTTGGGCATCAATACTTACCCGAGTTCATACAGCAAAATCTCGAGAAACTCTCGAGTTTCTTTCGTCCTTAATTTTCTTCGAGTCAAGGCATAAAAACACTCGAGTATTCCCCGTAACAACGCCATCCTTCCCAAACCCAGTTCCATGTGTCACCACCATGCACGTGTACAAGGCCTCGCCGCTACTCCGTTAGGCACTACGACCTCAGGCATGCCGGCGATGTTCCCACCGTCGCCCTCATCCACCCAGATGTAAGAAGCTACCTCAAACACGAAATCGAGCAAGTCACCGCAACTAAACCCAAAACCAGATCATCAATCATCCTTCAATGCCAATGTCTTCGGTCGCCGAAGGTTACAATACTCCGAGCTAACCTACGTCAAAGGCTCACGCGCCCATCACACCCACACCGATCAACTCCGAAGAGCTACTAACGACATACGATCGCCAGAAAGTCCCACTACCAATTCCGGCCTCAAAGCCCTAATTTACCTTCACCAAAACACAACGGTGATAAAAAACAAGACCATTTTTCTGATGATCCCCGCCTCGCAAACCTCCTCCAGCCCTGACCACGACACCGAACTCCCCCTTGATCACTGTCAAAAGCCAAAAACCCAATCTTCGGTCAACTAGTAAATTCCCAACACCCAAATTTCTAAAAATCATGAAATTCATTCCAAAAATCATGATCTTGATGCTCGAATTCATTTATGAATCCAAAACTTAAAATTTCAATATTTGATTTTTTTTCCAATTAAATTTTAACTGTTATCTCTTATTTTCCCATCTTCTACTTGATATTACCTCCTGAAATACTTTTTAAAAATAAAATTAGGATGTCAAGATCAATTTTCTTTTTAAAATTCTTGTTTATTATTGTCTATATAAAGAGAATTTAAGTAATAAAAACTAAATTGTATACCTGTATCAAGGAACAGAGGCCAGAGATCAAATGTTCAGTCATACCAGATTAATGACTGCATATCTAACTATACACGGGCAGATCTACACATGCAACCAGGTTTCCACAGTTTATTTCAATGATAAATCACAAGCATCATTGTTATCAGTTTTTAGCATTTAATACTAGTTACAGTTTCACTCACAGTATTTGGTTCAAACAGAGTATATGTTTTTACTGTTTCTCTTCCCTTATGTTACACTGCTTCTAAATATTTTCCAGATCAATTTTTTTTTATAAACAGATATGCACATCATAAACCACATATGTACAAATAAATTTACACTGACCGACATGCAAACATTTTCCATACTTTATTCCAAATAATCACTGCATGCACAAGGTTCTAAACAGATTAGAAACTTAGTTTACTCACCATGTCAGTATGTTGAACAGAGGAGCAGACTTGGTTGTATTTCTGCAAAAAATCTAGAATTTTATTTGATCTTGAAGCTGCAAATCTTGGATTTGAAACAGCAGTTTTGGACAAACTTATTGTTGAACTTCAATTGAATTGCAAAAGTTTTGAAATTGCAGGATTTTATTTTGCTTTGCAGATTTTATTTCCTTTTTCAGATTTATCTTGCTTATGGGTTTTTAATTTCAGATTTGAAAGTAGGTTCACTGATTTTCCATTAATTCGAAAAATGAAGAAAGGAAAAAGAATTTGAGAAGAAGAAGAATGTACGCTTTTATGAACTAAATTATGATAAATTAAAGAAAATAAAAATTTAGAGATGACACTTGTTATCTAGAAACTTACATTTGTCACTTATGTAACTTAATCTTCCTACATATGTTACTAAGATGTGTTAACATGTTTATACATGTTACTTAAGTGTTTTTTAATAAATTTTTATTTAATCTAAATGTTAATAGAACTTACTTATTTAAATTCACTAAATCACTAAATGCTTACATATGTAAATACAAATTTAATCCCTTAAAGAAAATATTAGGAAACTAATTATAATACAAATATATTCTTATATGTGTAATAAAAAAATTTCAAAACATCCCGTTAAAAGAATACCCTAAAAAAAATTCATTTACACACTTAAAAATGATTATAGTAGTTTGATATGTTATAAATTACACTTATAAAACTCTTTAAAGACAATGATATGAGACTAATCATATATACATATTATTTTAAACTCAATTTATTTTTAAAATGTTTACTCTTAAAGTTTTCAAATTCAAATTTTAAACTAAAATATATTTAAGATACACTTTCTTTAAATTTCAAATTTAAAAATTTAAATTCAACTCCAAATTCAATTTATAAATTTTAAGTAATTATATAAGCATCCATCAGATTTATTTGCTTATTTGATAAATCAATATTTTTTTCAATAGCTAAATTAGAAAATTACCTAATTATTCGATGCTTAAAAATTTGGGTTATCACATTCCTCCCCCCTTTGAATCTATTCGTCCTCGAAAAGGAACGAAGCCAGAATTTATTAAAATAATTATTATTAAAAATATTATTCTTTGAAACACTTTTAAAAATCTACATAATATTATAAAATGGTTTTATAAAAATACTTTTTATAACCCGATGTTTCAACCAGTCCATCCTCGTTCTCACAGAAATTCGGTCATACGTTGATCAGGCGTACGATTGAAAATCTATAAGCACTTAGCAGGACCCGTTTTCCACACCTAGTGAAAATACTTGAAAAATAATTTTATTGAAAATATTGAAATCATTTTGAAATCGAGGAAATATCTTTGGTGAGAATGCTCTGGAAATCATCACCTCCACCATGGTCGCAGTTACATTCCAGGGTTACGTTGCCATCACAGCAAAAGTCCATGTAACTGCAGCCTCTCAATGGCCTCTCGATTACGCCATGAATCCCACAACCGGTCACAGTTACATCCCAGGCCATCACAGCAAAAGTCCATGTAACCGCAGGCTCTCAGCGGCCTTTGATTTTCGCTGTCGAACTGAAACTTCTCCACTCCTACATAGGTCGCAGTCTACCGATATAAAATCAAACGCAAACTATTGGCTATCAGCGGCACACACGACTTTCGCTATGTTATACCATAGGTCGCAATCTACCGATATAAAATCAAACGCAGACTGTTGTCTCTCAGCGGCACACACGACTTTCAATATGGTATACTCTACTCATAATCCCCAGGAACTAGTTTTGTCCAGACTCCTCACAGGATCAACTTTAGAACCCCCCTTGGGCTCAAGGCAGCACCACCCGGTGGCACTCCTGAGAAGTTCATTCCAAGGGAGCGCCTTTTTCCCCAGAGCTATCATCATAACACTTTATACTATACACATATAGTATCTTTCAAATCATACTCCTAGTATGATCTCATACAAAGCTCCTTTACACAAAATCGATTATCAAAAATCGATAGTTCTCAGACTAGGCTTTCCAAATTCTATTATTGATTTTACTCAAAAATCAAAATCCTTTCCAAATCCAAAGGTTCCCAAAACCTTTTTCCCAAAATCCTAATAAGATCCTTTATAAATATAGATATATATTAAGATATATATATAATCTTTTAAAACTTTGGATCATTTCAAACTTGTATAAAACTCCTTTTATACTTCAAATATTTTCAAAAACCCTTTTATTCTGGCAAAAGATTCAACAAGGGGAGTTTTATCTTATATAACAAAGATATATAACTTTTTTATCCAAAATCAAATATTCAAATTTGATTACTCCTTTCAATATCAATTTCATCCAAATCCGTACGATGTACATATATCATCCGTACACTATACCAATCTGATCGCTCACTCGACCACACAATTTCACTTCCGAACCAGTATCGTCCACCCGACCTCCTAGTGCGGACACAGATCTGGTTTCTTGATCAGAAACCGTCATTCTCCTTGCATAGTCATAACTATGATAGAGAATATCCAGAACCAATCAACAATCCATATCCAGGTTCGCCGTCGAAAATCGAGTGAACAATCCCAACTCGGATCGACATACTATCTCCAAATTCTATGCTCGAATCTGGATCAAATCATTATGTCAATAGAATAACATATGTACACCCTACGTATTTATTTTTATTCGTTATTAGCCAAATCAATTCCATTTCTATTTACATTCACTTTGATTTTCATACACTTACTCACAATTGCTTCAATCCATTTGGATTATCACCTCTATTCTTATATTGATTGGGTATTTAACCAATAACAGTTTGAACTCCGACTAGTTATTTAGAAAATAGCTTGAAATTTTCTTAAAAATTTAAAAAAAGATAAGTAGTTGAAAATAATTACTAGTTTGTAAAATAGGTGTAAAATAGTTAGAAAATAGTTAAAATAATTATAGAAATTTTAGATAATTGCACAATAATAGTAAGATAGTAATTAGTTTTGTAAAATAGATGGAATATAGTAATTAATTTACAAAACAGTTGGAAAATTGTTAAACAGTTTCAAAAATAATTGTAAAACAAATATAAGATAGTTTGGCTTTTAAAAGAAAGGTTGTAAAGATAAAAAATAGCTTGGAAAAATAGGTTTATATTAAAACAATTTATATTGAAAATAGTCCAGAGTCAAAACTGCTCACTTCCTAATCTCTATTCTCATCAATTCAATTTAAATTTCCACTTCCATTTAAATTGACCCAATTCCAATTTTAAATAACTTCAATTTCCACTGAAATTGATTTAACCCCAATTCAAGTTGAATTAACCTTAGCTTCTTTCCAATTTAACTTTATTCAATCTTGATCTCAGATTCTATTAATTCAAATAAATTTCAATTGAACTAGTTCCAATTTCAATCCATTTCAACTCCAGTTTGAATTAATCCCAATTCCAAACTCCATTTCCAAATCAAGTTGAATTATTCTTGATTTCCTCCCAAATTCAATTTAAATTCCTTCTGAATTTAAAACTATTCAACTTTAATTACAATTCCAAATTATCCAAATCAATTCGGACTAATTTCAAATTGAACCCACTTCAATTTCGAATCGTTTCAAATTAATCCAATTCAAATTTTCCATTTGAATTTTATACTTATACATATTCAATCACAATTTCAATTAATTCAAATCAAATTCAATTTGAACTAATTTCAATTCAAATTTCAAATTTAAACCATCTCGAATTATATAAATTCGAGTTAAATTCACTAAGGTTGGTTTAACCCTTTAAACCAAGTTAACCTTTATTAAAAGCTTTTAAACAATTTAATTTCCGAGCTCAAATTCTAGAATTTCCATTTTTAAATTATCTTTACTTACTCATTTCAAAGTTTACATAAGAGTTCAGAACAATTTCTATCTTAAAAATTCAACTTACCACCCAATTTTGTCTTCTAGTTCGAAATCAATTCTTAAACAAGTTTAATTTACAAATTCAATCATTCAGATTTTCAATTTAAAGTAATTCCATATCCTTAATTTCAGAATAAAGTTAGATTCTTCTTTTATCTCAATAAAGGATATATTACTACAGTCCATTTCTTGTTTATTTAACATGTCCAATTTCAGCTTAAAGGTTATTAATAACCACTGGATGTTATTATTCAAATTATTTTAAAACATCCATCCATTTCCAATTTCTAGATCTCAAACCCATTTTGAGATCACACAAACCCCCAATTCAAATTAACCATTTAACTTTCCAAGTTAAATTCCAATTTCATCTTCAAATTTCCAAATCAGGTTGATCATTCCAACTTATTTAACTTCTCCCCAAGTTAAATTCAATTCGGTTGTAATTCTATTACTACTTAATTTAATTCCAATATTTAACATCCAATTACCTTAATGTTTATTAGAAATATATATTGCTTTATATATCAAAATATATTCTTATATAAAATCATTTAAAATCTTTATATAAGAAAATAACAAGTACGCTCATATATATATATACACATACTCAACTCATCCTAGGGTACCACTTACCCTATCCTTAATGAGTAATCCCACCAGAGCCAAGGTTCTCGCTTAACCTTCAGCTCCAATACCAAATGTAATGACCCTGAAATTCCGATCTCGAAATTTCCAGATAGTTAAGAAAAGAAGAAAAGAGAAAGAAGAAGAAAACAGAAACAAGCACAGAAACCTCACATTCGCAGCGGATCAAAATATAATATCAAATAAATAATAATTATACAAATAGAAAACTGTACTTGTCAAATTACACTTTAATATACATCAGAGTTACAACATATTTTCAAGCACAGGACAGATAAATCAATCTGTCTCAGATACTAAAATATCACTGCAGAAACTCTCCATACGTTCCTGTTGTCCAACTCGCCTCCTGAGCTCCAGAGCGTCCTTACCTGAAAATCTGTAATACTCGGTCTGACCCGAGCATTACATCAAAGTAACACCCGGGTCAGGCTGGAAACCAGCGTGGGTAAACCCATCTATCATGAATGACAAAAGCATACAACTTATATAAACCCGGGGTACCCGTATCAATTTACAAATTCACAATTTGTTACAAACATCACCGATATCACACATCAATATCTAAGTATCAGAACTTAGATTAACGGTCAAATTCATTTAAATCATTCCATACAAGACTATTGATTTAACATATCAATTTATAAAGAATTGAAGTGGTTTCGGATATTTAATAATACCCGACTCCGGTCTCTTCGAACTCAATACCATCATATCTCAAATTATTCAAGTGAAACTCAATTCAAATTTTAAATACAGTGTCACCTATATGCATTAATTCATCATCAATGAATGACCACATTATCTCAGTTTAAATCCAATCATATCACATCACATAGCGTCTCAAAATACATACCCAAGATATCAATCAATCTAGGCATACAATATTATTCAATCATTCCTAATCAAGATAAATTAGTCTTACCATTTCTAATTAATTCAAACCAATTAAATTAATTATTTCAATCTCCATTAATACTGTTTAACATTAATTAATTACACACAACTTAATTGATCATCCTTCAATTATCCATTTAAATTAATCATCCTTGATTAATTATTTTCAATTACATAAAGAAATTATCCTTTATTTTATTTACAAAAATTAATTATTCCCAATCATTTACGGTAATAAACCTTCAGTTACTTTCATCAATTACATTAATCAATTGATGATCCTAAATTAATTACCTCTATTAATCAGCCTTAATCGATCATACATAGTAAATAACCATTCTGTAATTTCTTACCCTAATTAATTAACTTCTTAATTAATTACCTTGATCCTCTAATTAATTACGCCAGATAATTGATCCTTAATTACTTCTCCTATGTAATTAACCTTTACTTACTTTCCATTAAGTAATTTTACTTATTTTAATTACATTCAGTAATTTATCCATCAATTACTTCACTAAGTAATTACACTTATCAATCTCTTTATGTAGTTATACTAAATCAATCATCAAGTGACTATTAACATATTAATTAATCACATTCATTTCATTAATTACAACTGATAATTTATCCCTTAATTACCTTATGAACCAATTAAGTAATCTTAAATTATTAATTAATTAACCTTAATTATTAATTAATCTCTTTGAATACAAAGTAATCAATCCTTAAGTATATTTTAAAATTAAAATGTAAATCTTTAGTTACTAATTTATTGTCCAATAACTATTGATTAACAACCCTAATTATTAATCAATATCTCCCACAACAAATTAATAAATCCATGATTAGTTAATCAATCTTTAATTATAGATTAATTATTCCTTATCTGTAAATTTATAAACCTTAAATTAGTAATTGATTAATATCAATTAATTCTTATCTTAAGTGATCATTCTTTGACTTACTTCCGTCAATAATTATTATTTAATTACTTCATTAAGTAATTCAACCTTTCATTTAATTATTCTTCAAAACCTTTTTATCTCCTTTAATTACCACTTACATAACCATGGTTCCCTTTCCAAAAAAAAACTGGGTTCTGCTTATAACTTAATATCCTATACATGCCTATCTACTTACAATTTTGGGCATCAATACTTACCCGAGTTCATACAGCAAAATCCTGAGAAACTCTCGAGTTTCTTTTGTCCTTAATTTTCTTCGAGTCAAGGCATAAAAACATTCGAGTACTCCCCGAGACAAGGCCATCCTTCCAAACCCAGTTCCTCGCGTCACCACCATGTATGTGTACAAGGCGTCGCCGCTACTCCGATAGGCACTACGACCTCAGGCATGTCGGCGATGTTCCCACCGTCGCCCTCATCCACCCAGATGTAAGAAACTACCTCAAACACGAAATCGAGCAAGTCACCGTAGCTAAACCCTTAAAGAAACTATTAGGAAACTAATTATAATACAAATATATTCTTATATATGTAATAAAAAAATTCAAAACATTCCCTTAAAAGAATACCCTAAAAAAAAATTATTTACACACTTAAAAATGATTATAGTAGTTTGATATGTTATAAATTGCACTTATAAAACTCTTTAAAGACAATGATATGAGACTAATCACATATACATATTGTTTTAAACTCAATTTATTTTTAAAATGTTTACCCTTGAAGTTTTCAAATTCAAATTTTAAACTAAAATATATTTAAGATACACTTTCTTTAAATTTCAAATTTAAAAATTTAAAATCAACTCCAAATTCAATTTATAAATTTTAAGTTATTATATAAGCATCCATCAGATTTATTTTCTTATTTGATAAACCAATATTTTTTTCAATAGCTAAATTAGAAAATTCCCAATTATCTTATGCTCAAAAATTCGGGTTATCACACTTCCCCAAAACATTTCTTTAATATATTATTCACTGTCCAACATCGTGAATATACTTCGTTAACCAAATTCAACACTTCTACATATTTAATTTAAAGGATTATCCACTCTCCAAAATCGTGGATATAACTCCTTAAATAAGCTTTCATATTTACTTATCAAATTCAATTGGTTTCGGATTTATAAAACAACATTTATAAATTCACATTTATATATGTATATATATTATAAAAATTTCAACTTATAAAATCCCTCAATTTACAAATTCTATTCAAATCTCATTTAAATGCCAAAATCCAATTTATAAGTTAATTACTTATAAATCTTTTATTTTACAAAATCTATTCATTTTATAACGTCACAATTTATAAATCTATAATTTCATTCACTTATGAAATCCATTTATACTTCATTTAACACTTATAAAAACTCATTTTATAATTCCAATATTTTTAATTCATAAATATCAATTTTATAAATCTTTTATATAAACCGTTCATAATAATTCAAAAATCCCAATTTAAACCATTTTACAAATTAATCAACTACTTATTTCAAAAATCACATTTCGGTTATATTTCACAAAAATCATAATTTTTATGACATAAAAATTATAACATTTATTTATTTAAGATGAATCAATTCTAAAATTAAATAAAATGTATACTTTCAAAAATCACTTGAAAATCCTTTTAAATTCGAAATCGTAACTTTAACATTTTTAAAACTCCAAAAATAGGCCCAATGCTGCAACAGCACCAATAAATCAACCACGACATCTAAACATCATATATCAATATGATAACAGAGTATATCTCAAATATTTGTAAATAAATCAATACTATTGAGGAATCCAGTTGGATCCCTCCAACCTGTTTCCCTGCATCCACAGATGTTAGCACAATACCAATCCCATATCAAGATGGAATATCGCGGTACATGGGTTCATATAAAATATTATCTGCTATTATGCGGCGCAATAGGATCTCATCCGCTATATAATGCGGGAAAATCAACTCCAAGTACATATATAATGCCAATTCCACTTCAAGGTGGAATATCGCGGTATATGCATTTAATAAATAACGTTCACTTAATATGCGGCGTATAGGGTCTTTTTCAATACAACAGATAGTAATTTATCATCCAATCATACAATCAAGCAATTTTAAATTTAACTATTTAAATTTTAAACCGAAACAGTTTCGATTGAGTGAGAAGTTCTTACCTTGTTTCAAATACAGTTGCAGTGTTTTATTTCGAATAAAATTAAACGCGCGTTTAATTTTACCCAAAATTTACACTAGCTCCAATCTATTCCAATCCAGCTCCATCGCGTAGTGCTCGTCAATACGAATCTAATGCAAGTCGTTTCGTCAAATTTCGACCTCGTATGAACAAGTTACGACGTTTTAAAGTTTAAAAGAATTATTATATAATTAATTTACAACTTTTATTCTAAACTTTAAACCCTACTTCACTTTGGGCCGTTGATTTCGTGCATAGCAGATCTGGGCCGCCCCTTCTTTCTTCCTCCATACGTGATACCCAGGTTTTCTCACGAACGAACAAACCCACGGCCGCCAATATACATCCAATTTTCGCGACCACCACCATCACTTTTGCATTGATCAACTAGCGCCACATTGAAGCATGCACTCCGCCGCATCAACACCCTTAGACCGGTGCAACTCGGCCACCCCCAGGCCTTGAAAAATGTGCACGACCTTGGTGCATTCTAGCTCGATTTGCCTTTGATTTGTTGCTCCAAATTTGATCATTACCGATGAGAATATAGATTTCGTCGTGCTTTTCAACTTTCACTTAGGAAGTTTGTCGAATTGATTTACAGATTTGAGGAAAATTGAGGGAGAAGAAGATGAATTTTTGGCCATTAGTTTATAGGGTGGCGGCTGACCAGAAACCCTAGGGTTTTGTGAAAATAACAAAGAATGAGGTCCTTTTATAGAAAATTACGCGACACTATTCACCCGAAATTTTTCCAAACTCCAAACGAAGCGTGCCACCTGGCATTTATATTGTTTTACCCCTATTCCGAACACAATGGAATATATATCGGGAGCCAATTCGATCAAATTTGAAAGATAAGTTTTCGAATCGAATATTTAAATTTAAAATTCACTCAAACCGATTTCTATGCGTTTTAGCTTGCCTCGGACAAAAAATATTACAATAATATAACATTACAGATCCAATGAAACTTGTTTCGTCGAAATCCGATACTGTTTGAAAAATGGCTATTTTTACTCGTCAATTAAATATTAAAATATTCAATTTCCATAAATTAACTTTTAATTCAATTTTAAAAGTTCTATAACATGATTCTAACTCCAATATGATCTAATACAACTTTACAAATCAATTTTAATCACTTTAAACCAAATTTCCAATTATTTCTGTAATTTCAAATATTAAATTATCGATTTAATTATCCAATTAAATCTAGATGTTCGAAGTAAAATTTATTCGACTCATAAATTTTACCTGTTAATATTTAAAAATCAATTAAATATACGAGTTTCAAATGACAGAAGTTCTGGGTCGTTACACTAAATGACCATGCAATATTGATGGCTGTAACAAGAGAGATTGATATAGAGTCTGATTTGGGCGATTGGTTAGTTGGCAAGCCACCCGCAACGTTGGTGCACTTCTATGCAAAGGCGGCTTAGTATTTGAGTAAGGAGAAAGCTAGATGCTCTAGGAAGAAGAATGTTTCAGGACCAAGTGGAGAGGGAATGCAGAGTAATATTGCAGTGAAGCAGTCTGATGATAGCTCCGAAAAAGATTAAGCGAATGTCCAGCACAAACCGAATCAACAAAAGAAAGGCAAAAATAGGAGCCGAGAATGAAAGAGGGATTCTAGGAGAGGAAAGCCTAGGATTTCGATCTACGATACTTACACATCATTAAATACACTTTTAGAGAATATCTATTTGTTTACCTGCAATACCATGTTGTACAGAAAGCCACCTCTGAAAGAATCAACGGAGAAGTAGAAATAGACCGGAAAATATTGTTGGTTTTATGAATGTTATGGTCGTAACACAAATGAATCCATGCATCTCAAGGATATTATCGAAAAGATGATTCAAGAAAGAAATTTATAGTAGTATGTAAAAAAACCCGCAGGATAGTGGGTAGGGGACATCCAACCGCAACCGAAGACAAGCAGCGCATAGGGCCGAGGAGCATGTGCGGATGGTGGAAGATTGGAAATCAATACAATAGTTGGAGAACTGCATTCGGCTAATAAGAGTTAGCATGAGATAGAGAGCTACGCTAGCGCGATTAAGCATGTTAAATTTGAATGTTGTTAGAGTATGGTAGATGGAGCTCTAGCAAAACAACAACGTACAATGGCAGATGATATTATGTTTAGAAACAAAGATGCAAACAAGGTGGAGGCTCAGACAATCGACTCAATGTTTATTTCGACTATGAACAGTCCTGCTTTAGTGAAAAGGATATTGGTTGAATGTGGATGTTCTGCAAATACAAGTTTCACAAAATCTTATAATCAAATGAGGATGGAAATCAAGGACTTGAAACTGTCTAAAGCTCGTATTCATGGCCTTAATTGTGCTACAACCAAAGCTGTTGGTTATGTTGAATTGCCCGTGGAGTTAGGAGAAGTTGATCGTAGGAGAGTACAGATTCTGCCTCTTATTTTTTTATGTTGATTCTCCATACAACGCTTTTTTAGGCCGATCGGCCCTAGCCGAGTTTCGGTAGCTCTTGCCCTATAGTGTTTGACGTTGAAGTTCCCAAAAAATAATGGTGTGTGAGTTGTTCATGGTGATCAGGCAACCGAGCGTACCTGTTATGTAGCTGAATTGAGGGATTCTCAAAAAAAGGAGAAAGGTAAGGTTGTGGACAAGCCAGGTAGCGTCCAAGCGACTGAAGATTAACAACCAACGCCTGAGCCTTGGCTCGGGGACTATAGTTGGTTCTATAGAGACATAGATTCGAGAGATGATGAGGAGGAGCCCAAAGAGACCAAGGCTACACTAGCCGAGCTGACGATTGACATCATAGCCAGCCATGACGACCCATCACGGCTCCCAAAAATTGGATCATAGCTTGCTTTCACTCTAACTTGTGTGGGATTTCACCTACCATTGGAAGCATTGCTCTGAATATCGACCCGAGGCATGTCCCGGTGAAACAAAAAAAGCATGGCATGGATCTGGAGAGATCTATCACTCTTAAAGAGGAGGAGGATAGGCTCAAAGATAATGGGTTTATTCGCGATGCCCTCTAACCTAAGTGGGTATCTAATCCTATACTTATGAGAAAGGCAAATGGTAAATGGTGGACAAGCATTAATTACTCAGACTTGAACAAGGCATGCTCGAAAGACTGCTTTCCCCTTCCAAGGATCAACTAGCTAGTGTACTCAACCATAGGACACAAATTGCTATCTTTCATGGATGCATACTCAGGATATAACTAGATCTCGATGCACATTCCCGATCAAGAGCGCACCAGCTTCATTAGTAATGTTGGAATGCGGTAATGCCCTTTGGACTAAAGATTGCAATAGCGACTTACCAGCATAGTCAATAGAATGTTTAAAGATCCGGTGGGAAAAATGATGGAGGTATAAGTGAATGGTATGCTCATGAAGTCATGAGGTCAAGCGACAACATTAGAGACCTGGCAGAAATGTTCGATATCCTTTGATACTTCAAAATAAAGACTAACCCTCTAAAGTGTTCATTTGGCATAGCATCAGAAAGTTCTTGGGTTTCATCATTAATGCTCATGGAACCGAAGCTAATCGTGAGAAGATCTGAGGTATTCGCAATATCCAAGCACCAAAGACTATTAAACAAGTACAGAGCCTGAACGGAAAGGTTGCTCCTTTAAGCCGATTTATTTCCAGAGCTAATGATAAATGCATTCCTTTCTTTGACTTGACTAGGAAAGTAAAAAGGAATTTTGAAAGGACATAGGATTGTAAATACACATTCCAAGCTTTGGTGAATCACTTAGAGAGGCCTCCCATCTAGTCAAAGCCGGTATATCATGTAGACTTGCATATCTACTTGGCCAAGTCGGTACATGCTATAAGTGCTGCATTCCTTCGCGAAGAGAATCAGATCCAGAGACTAGTCTATTATGATGGAAAGCGACTAATGGGAGCTGAAAGGAACTATCCAAAGATAGAAAAACTGGCATACTATTTGTCAACTGCTTCATGAAAGCTCCAACCTTACTTTCAGGCATATCCTATCATGTTTACATCGACCAACCGTTATGAGAGGTCCTGTAGTGACCTGAGATGTTTGGAAGGTTACTCAAGTGGAATATCGAGCTTAGCCAATTTTTCATCACTTATCATCCTCAGAGGGCTATCCAGGGTTAGGCACTGGCGGATTTCATAGAAGAATTTACTGCGGAGGATGATGTCCTAAAGAGCAGTGAAATCCTTACCATACGGTGGAAGTAATATGCAAATGGAGCATCTAATGATTGTTGTTATGGAGCTAGAATTGTGCTTGTAAATCTCGAAGATCGGTCAATTTTTCTATGCTTTGAAGCTTGATTTCCCTGCAACAAACAAGGAAGATGAGTATGAGATCGCCGGACATAAACTCGCTAGAGAACTAGGGAAGAAGTCACTTGAAATCTTTTGCGACTCACAATTGTCAGTGTACCAAGTCAATGGAGATTACCAAGCTAAAGGACAACGACTTGCTATGTACCTTACCCAAGTCCAAGAGTTGTTGACTGACTTTGAGTACTATGATACTACGCACATTCCTTGGGATTAAAATAAAGAGGCTGATTCATTGGCAAAGTTTTGTACCACCAGGGGCGCAATAAACAGATGTGCGTGGTTCCAGTTGAAGTATTAAACGCTTCGAAAATAATCCCAATGGAAATCGACCAGGTACTAGAGACGAAGCCTGAGAAGGAGTCGTGGATGACTCTGATTAAAGAATATTTGCTACAGGGAGTTCTTCCTATAACGACCCGTAATTTTCGATAATTAAAAATGTTAGTTTAATTAAATTGTGAATAAATATTGGAAGATATAAAATTTTTGAAATTTATTTAATGAAATAGTAACTAAGGTGAAACACAACAATGTTATTTATAGTTAATTATTATAAACTTGAATGAAATCCCAATTAGTTGAAAAGGGTAAATGTATACTTGATAATAAATTTAATACAAGAAAACGAACATAGATATTGAATTAACTAGAGAATTAATAATAATAGATAGTAATTGAATAAAATCAATGTTCTGTAAGTAATTATAATATTATTTGGAAATAATGTCAATGTTATTTATTATAGGACAATTTATGGAATTAAAAGAATGGAAATAAAGATTTATCAATTTATTGAGATTTGAACTATAAAAATTGGATTAATTGCAATTAAATGCAATTAAATATCTAAATATTATGTTAATTGAAACTAAGATAACATTTGAAGATTTTAATATAATAAATCATGAACCAATGTTAGTTGCTTCCTTATCGTGATAAAAGATGTGAATAACAAGGTTTAAAATTTGAATAAATGGGTTTTTGGGAATTTTAAATTATAATTTCTGAATATAATGAAATTGAAATTAAACACTGCAATTGATGGTTTAAATCAACTTTAAATTGACATCTAAAAATTTTCCTAAGTTATTATAAATGATTGAGGAATAAAAAAGGATAGATAGGGTAGATAATTAAATTTAAACTGGAAAGGTGATTTAATTAATTAATTATTAATTTAATTTAACAACTGGAAAATAGCCATTTTGGTCACTGACTTGGATTTCAACGAAACCAGTTTCATCGGATCCGTAACGGTGGGTTATTGTAGGATTTCAAGTTTCGTAGCAAACAGACTATCCGTTTGATCGTACGGGCTCAAAACGCCTAGAAATGTATGAAATTGAAATCAATTGAAATTAATTTGAAATAACTTGATTTTGGCATAAATTCTTCATATGATGGAATTTGGATGTGAAACCTGTTCCATTGCGTTTAAAATATTTAAAAACATTCATTTTGATATATGGGTTGACACATTTTCGTTCCAGAGTCGAAATGGGCTTTTGGGCCAATATCGTTCAATCAAATCATGTATCTGCTCTTTCTATTTTCAACCCCACCTATAAATATCCTGTTATAAACCCTAACAGTCCTCTATTTCTCATTTCCGTATGTACAGAAACTTCTATTGCTTCTCTTCCTCAATGGCTGAAACCCTAAACTCCTCAATCTAATTTCAATTCAAAATTCTACTTCAAAAATTCAAACTCTTCAAGCTATATCATATTTTATTTCGTCGGAAAGCTCTCAACGAGCGCATCTCAGATTTGTAATTCGTTTTCCAATCCGAATCTCTGTTTGTCCAGAATTTTGAGAACAAATCGCGGCCGTTCATAGCGCGACGATCATCCTTGTCTGATCGGCAAATTGATTTGTGGGTATTGGAGAGTGGGCTGAGGGGATTGCATCGGAATGGTTTGTTCGACATTTCGACGACTAGATGGGCGGCAATTATTCATCAAGGTTTCGAGTTCTTGGTGGCAGCTATTCGTTTTTGCACGCCTGTTGTGACCGGAGGCAGCCAGTGGGGTTGCGCGTGTACGGGTCCGCGTGCGTATGTGAGATTGGTTCGAATGGCTCTAGTTGGTTGCATGGTAGTGGAGGAAGATGATGTGGCTGTGTACGTTTCCCGTGTCTTTTTTTGTTTTAATTTATTTTAATTTTGATTTCCGAAGTTCTAATTAGCATAACTTTTGCATACGAGGTCCAATTCACGCGCGGTTTTCTCTGCTAGGTTCGTATTGGAACTCTAGACATTTTGACGTTGTTTTGAACAAATTCTGAGACTGTTTGGGTTTAAATTGGATTTAAATTCAATTAAGATTCAAAAGGTGAATGTTTTAACCCACTCACAACTTCTAAAATTTCTTATGTGCGTTAAAATAATTTCTGATGTGATTAGAAATTTATTTATGACTGTTTGGCATATTTTATCATCATTCCAGTTAAATTGAATTTATTGAATTAAATTGTTATTTAATTTTTTATTGCATATAAACTGCCAGTTAAATTGTTATTTAATTTTTATTGAATATAAACTGCCAGTAAATGCCTGTTATTTATTACCTGTTTTATATTTATGTTATTGATTGAATTGGATGATGATTTGTAAAGCAACTAGGTGGTGTACTATGAAAGCTAGACGCATAACTATCTGTCTGAAAAAATACATGTCAGTTGTGTGGCTGGAGAGAAATTTGATTTGTTTTGAAAAGAAGAGGAGGGATGGGAATGTGTTATGGGAAGTTTTGAAGAAGGATATCTATCAGGCATTGATGATCTTACCAACAATTCCCACTGGTTTCAGAGATGTGTGGAGTTAGTTGGTTGTCAGTGTGTTTTTTTTCTTCTCTAGTTTTCCTCGGTTCGCTTGTTTTTTTTTTTCTTTCCTTGTTTATCACTGTGTGTTTTTGTTTTCTTGTGTCATTTCTTTGAACAAGCTTCTGTTTTTTATTGTGTTGTTGCAATAAAATCAGGTAGGGGCCCTGCTAACCCCGTTAGCCTTTGCTAAAAAAAATGGATGATGATTGTGATAAATGTTTGATGATTGATATTCGATGAATGAATGTTTTATTTTATATTTTATGAACTGCAAGTTGTTATGAATTTTATTTCATTCGGGATTGCGGTTTGAAATGATATATAACCGTATTTATGTTTTAAATTACGGATTGAAATGATAAATATCCGTACCACTTCACCATATGATAGAAAATTATATACAGACACCGCGGTCTATATATAAAAATATTTTGAAATGATTTCTATGGTTAGAAGTATATGGGTTATATAAATATTGATTTCAGATGTTATATAAATGTTATTTTATTATTGATTTTAGCTATGTGTAAATTTGTTTTGAAATATAAAATAAGCCAATTAATAAAGTATGATTGTTGTTATACAATATGGTTAAGTATCTATTAAATTATATTGTATATAGAGTTTATACTGACTTAAATAAATTTATGGTTGGAAGATAAATATGAAATTGATTTGAATTAAATTATTTAAGAATTATACTCGAATAATTTTATTTGAAATTTAAATAAGATTGAGATTTAAAAGGGTATGATTTTATAACTTGATTTTGGTTTAGAGTGATTTAAATGAATATCAAGTTGATTTAAATGAATATATCAAGTTAAATAAATTGAAGAATATCCACTTATTTGAAGTTTAAAAGTTTTACTTAAGTGATATTGAATTTATTGAGTAAACATTTCAAATCCAACTAATAGTAATTGAATTTGATAAATATGGAATTATCAAAGAATTATTTTTGAAATGGTGGAATGTTTAAAGTTTTGAAGTATGTGAAAATTGAAATGGTTTACTTGAGGGTTCAAATCTGTATTTGGAATTGATTTATGAAATTGAAGAAGCTATTTTATTATATAAAGTAATTTAATATTTAAACCATTTAAGTGATGGAAGTTATATTTCAAAGTTACCAGTTTCAAAGTATTATGATTTGAAAGTGTTATACTTTAAGTGTTTTGATTTCAAAATGTATAAATTTGAAAGTGCTATGATTTTGGAAAAGAGATATATTTGAAATAAAATTGATATTATATTGATTTGGGTTTTTGAAATGGAAATGATATTGTATTTATATGGTTTTGAAATGGATATTATATTCTGGTTTTGAAGTAAAATTATTTTGAAATGACAGCGGTGTTATAATAACATTTGGTTGTTAAAGAGACTGGGATTGGAAGTTGTCATTCTCTCTGTCAACTCCGAAAATCACTTTAACAACTGTGTATGCGACGGAGATTCGAGAATGAAGTAGGATGGTGGCGGGTTTCCTTTAAGGTATATACGTGGACCCGACTCCCGTTAGTTGGCATAAGGTGGCTAAATCAAGAGCGATTGACGGGCTAAGAAGGTAGCACCTTTTATCGAACACACTCCTTCGATACCATTCTATTACTTTGTGATTGATTTCGGCCCCTTTTTGATTTTGGTGGTGTGGCTCGAGGTGGGCGGTAGTAGCTGCTATGCGTTACCACCGGTCCGGAAGCGTAATTAGTATATCTACCCTGGCATTGCCAAGTTGTGTCGTGTCATCTACCCTAGCGCGCCTTGTACGAGTTTGGTTGTCTTCTATAGCCCATGGAGTATTTAGGGTAGTCTCCCGATCTTGAGATGCGTTGATACTGGATGGACTACTGGGACTATTACGTGGTAAGGGCAATATGGGTAACCCCTTAACACTATTTAAAAGTAAGTTTATTTTACTATAGACGTTATTATAATAGGAAATATTACTACATAGTAAATAGTTTAACGGATCCTTAGGAGATGTGAATCCCGAGCATCTCTTAAGTTACTGCACTCACATTAGACACTGGACAGGAGATATCAAACCCCGTAAACATCTCTGACGCCGTTTCACTCATGTTATTTACACTTGATTTAACTTACATAAGATCTTTTAGTTCTGACTTGAGTGTTTTTTCTTTTCAATTCTCTCGGGTCAGTCCGAGCATTTCAAGATTCGAAGACTTTATCTCTGGAGGACGAAGACGAAGATTTGTATTACTATTATTTATTATATTCCACTTCATTACATGGTTTCGCTGCATTATCATTTATTATTTTCTAGTATGTGTCACTCTGATATGTATTGTATAAGAAAAATCAAATGTTTTGTAAAATAGCTTCATGAACTGTTTATTTGATTATTATATTTTGTCGTTCCGCTATAACATTCTGTTTTGTATTTTTCTCTCTGCTTTTTCTTATTTATCCCATAACAATCCGCCCTCCTGTATGGTTTAAGTCAGACGTATGTGGTTTATCGTCGATTTAAAGCATAAAAAAGCAGGACGTTGCATCTGGTATCAGAGCTTTGGTTTAGCGATAAACCTTAGCTTTGTGGGGTCTGACGTTTTATATATAGGGTAGTAATACCCTATAATGAGTCGCTGAGTGTGTGTGTGTGTATGAGAGAGTGTATTTGTTAGTGTTATAAAAAGGTTTTGATATTGTGTTAATTTGTTCCGTTTTTTATTTATAAATTCTGGTTGGTGCATAGGACGCTATGACATCAATAGGGATTTCTAAACACTTAATAGGACAGACCGACACAATATTTGTTTTGAATATAGGTGAATGAAATAGTTTTGCCTATTATATTTTCTATATATAAAATAAAATTTTAAAAAGATTATATTTGGTTGTAATATATTGGTTGTTAGGTAGCAAAATTTATAAATATTGGTTGAAAATAAATTGAAAGTAAAATAAATGAGAATAAATTGGAAATTTTAGAACTTAAGTCCCAGGATTTTGGTAAATTTCTTTTGAATGATTTGGAATATAATAATATAATTTAGAAGTATTTTCTGATATAAGTATTCCAATAAGATTTGAAAGAATTATTTTAAAGAAATCTTGAAAAGAAATAAGTTCTGTATTGCCCTCTTTGTCGCTGGAAAATAATTTCGGTGATAAGTGCATGCCTCATCGACATTCATTTTTGAGTTTTGAAGTGGGACGACCATTGTAGTAGTTTTGCTACAGATTTATTTTGATAAACAAATATAAACTTTAAACTGTTTTAAATATAATTAGATGTATAAATTGTGAGTATATACATTTATCTATTATTATTATTTAAATGACTTGAAATTTAACCCGGTATTTAGTTCTTAAGTTTCCGTTAATTAATAGTTTCAATTATTGTAGTGAAATAAGATATAACTAATTAATAATTGGAACCTTTAATTAAAATAAGGGACTAAATGCTAGGTTATCAATGAAATTAAAAGAAAGTTGAAAGTAGTAACATATAAAACAAAGGAGACTATTATTGAACATTAAGTTAATTAAAGGAAATAAAATAAACTTGTGTAACTTTAAATTACATCCTTAAAAAGCATATATATAACTTACCAAATATTGAAAGTTCTAATATTTAATAATAAAATGTAATAGAATATTATACTTTGAAATAATGAAAGTATTCAATGTAATTCTTTAATAAATAAGAATTTGATGTTGTAGTTGTTATAACTTAAGTATAATTGAAAGGCTACTAATTAAACAAATTGAAAGGTAAGTATTATAAATAAATGAATAAATGAAATTGAGTAATAAATGAATGAAAATAAATGAAATTGAGAAATGAATGAATGTAATGCAATGAAAAGAAAATTTATATGATATGAACAAATAAAATAAATTTATAAAAGTATAAGTGCAAATAAGTGAAATAAACACTGAATTAATGGATGGAAATGAAAATTGCAAGAAATAAATGTAAATTAAAATGATAAACCATTATATGAAAGAAAAGAAATCAAACAACAAATTATGAAATGAAAGTAGTAAGAATTAACTTGTTTTATTGTTTGAAATTGTTGTTTGTTCGGTTTATGGTTGTTTGGGCAAAGATACATTGAAATTGTTGGATGTATGAATAATCCGTTGCGCTTTACCTAAGACTGTTGAGTAAAGGATATGCTTAGTAGCTTATTTATCATGCTATGCAATTTAGAATGTCTAAAACCTGAACAAACCATTTGTTTTGTTTGCTTTGGATGCATAATTGATTTATATTGATTTTGTATGATGATTATATGCTGTTGGTTGCAATGATTGTTGTTTTATATTTAATTGTTTGAAATAACTTTAAATACTTCATTTTATATAATTATTAACTCTTTTGGATTATATAAGTGAAAATACAGGTTATGGAAGCAATTGCCACTGCTTATGGTTTCATAATTAAGCGTTAATTGCCTGACAAATAGGCACGTTTTCGGATTATGGTTTTATAGCGTTATTATATTGTTTTTCCCATGTTGGAATATATTATTTTGGAAAATATATGTAGTATATTGTTATATTTGATATTATATTTTCTCCTGAGCCTCTCCGTACAAAGGAGACTCTACCGAAATTTTCCGCAAATTTTGGACTTAGAAAATTTTGAAAAATATTTTCCAAACTTTATTAATTTGAGTATAAAAAGATTTAATAGTTATAAATTGATAAATTTTATTTAAATTATTAAATTTTGTAAAGTTATTTGTTATGAAGTTTATATTTTGAATAAGATGTATTGATTTCTTGATTCTTCTTTTCCCTTATTTTTTCTTTTCGAGAACGCGAAGATTTGAGGGGGGAGAGTGTAACGACCCGTAATTTTCGATAATTAAAAATGTTAATTTAATTAAACTGTGAATAAGTATTGGAAGATATAAAAAATTTGTAATTTATTTACTGGAATAATACCTAAGGTGAAACGCAACAATGTTATTTATAGTTAATTATTATGAACTTGAATGAAATCCCAATTAGTTGAAAAGGGTAAATGTATACTTGATAATAAATTTAATACAAGAAAACGAACATAGATATTGAATTAATTAATGAATTAATAGTAATAAATAGTATTTGAATAAAATCAATGTTCTGTAAGTGATTATAATTTTGTTAGGAAATAATGTAAATGTTATTTATCATAGGACAATTTATCGAATTAAAAGAATGGAAATAAAGATTTATCAATTTATTGAGATTTGAACTATAAAAATTGGATTAATTTCAATTAAATGAAATTAAATATCTAAATATTATGTTAATTGAAACTAAGATGAAATTTGAAGATTTTAATGTAATAAATCATGAATCAATGTTAGTTGCATCCTTATCGTGATAAAAGATGTGAATAACAAGGTTTAAATTTGAATAAATGGGTTTTTGGGAATTTTAAATTATAATTTCTGAATATAATGAAATTGAAATTAAACATTGCAATTGATGGTTTAAATCAACTTTAAATTGACATCTAAAATTTTTCCTAAGTTATTATAAATGATTGAGGAATTAAAAATGACAGATAGGGTAGATAATTAAATTTAAACTGGAAAGGTGACTTAACTAATTAATTATTAATTTAATTTAATAACTGGAAAATAGCCATTTTTCCACTGACTCGGATTTCGATGAAACTAGTTTCATTGGATCCGTAACTATGAGATATTGTAGGATTTCAAGTTTCGTAGCGATTGGACTCGCCGTTTGATCGTACGCGCTCGAAACGCCTAGATATTTATGAAATTGAAATCAATTGAAATCAATTTGAAATAACTTGATTTTAGCATAACTTCTTCATACGATGGAATTTGGAAGTGACACCTATTCCATTGCATTTAAAATATTTAAAAACATCCATTTTGATATATGGGTTGACGCATTTTCGTTCCAGAGTCGAAATGGGCTTTTGGGCCGATATCGTTCAATCAAATTAGGTCTGCTCTTTCTATTTTCAACCCCACCTATAAATATTCCGTTATAAGCCTAATAGCCCTCTATTTCTTATTTCTGTATGTACAGAAATTTCTATTGCTCCTCTTCCTCAGTGGCTGAAATCCTAAACTCCTCAATCTAATTTCAATTCAAAATTCTACTTCAAAAATTCAAACTCTTCAAGCTATATCATATTTTATATCGTAGAAAAGCTCTCAACGAGCGCATCTCAGATCTGTAATTCATTTTCCAATCTGAATCTCTGTTTGTCTAGAATTTTGAGAATAAATTGCGGCCGTTCATCGCGCGACGATCATCCTTGTCTGATCGCCAAATTGATTTGTGGGTATTGGAGAGTGGGCAGAGGGGATTGCATCGGAATGCTTTGTTCGACATTTCGACGGCTAGATGGGCGGCAATAATTCATTAGGGTTTCGAGTTCTAGGCGGAGACTATTCGTTTTTGCGTGCCTGTTGTGACCAGAGGCAGCCAGTGGGGTCGCGCGACCCGCGCATGGGTGCGGCGTATGGAGCTCGGACGATGGCGTCGCCTGATTTGGTCATAGACAGACATGGCATCACGTGTACGGGTCCACGTGCAAGCGTGAGATTGGGTTAACGGCTCTGGTTGGTTGCGTGGTAGTTGAGGAAGATGATGTGGCTGTGTATGTTTCTTGTGTCTTTTTTGTTTTAATTTAATTTTCGTTTCTAAAGTTCTAATTAACATAGCTTTTGCATACGAGGTCCATTTCACGCGCGGTTTTCTCCGCTAGATTCATATTGAAATTCTTGACATTTTGACGCTGGTATGGATGAATTCTGAGACTATTCGAGTTTTGGGTTAAATTGGATTTAAATTCAATTTAAACTCAAAATGTGAGTGTTTTAACCCACTCACAACTTCTAAAATTTCTTATGTGTGTTAAATTAATTTCTGATGTGGTTAGAAATTTATTTATGGCTGTTTGGCATATTTTATCATCATTCCAGTTAAATTGAATTTATTGAATTAAATTGTTATTTAATTTATTATTGCATATAAACTGCCAGTTAAATTGTTATTTAATTTTTTATTGCATATAAATAGCTAGTAAATGCCTGTTATTTATTATCTATTTTATATGGATGTTATTGATTGAATTGGATAATGATTGTGATAAATATTTGATGATTGATATTGGATGAATGGATGTTGTATTTCATATTGTTATAAACTGCAAGTTGTTATGAATTTTATTTCATTCGGGATTGCGGTTTGAAATGATATATAACCTATTTATTTTTTAAATTGCGGACTGAAATGATAAATATCCGTATCACTTGACCATAGGATTGAAAATTATATATAGACACCGCGGTCTATATATAAATTTTTTTTGAAATGATTTCTATGGTTTTGTAAAGAAATATATGGGTTATATAAATATTGATTTCAGATGTTATATAAATGTTATTTTATTATTGATTTTAGCTATGTGTAAATTTGTTTTGAAATATAAAATAAGCCAATTAATAATGTTTGATTGTTTTTATATAATATGGTGAAGTATCTTTAAATTATATTGTATATAGAGTTTATAATGACTTAAATAAAATTAAGGTTGGAAGATAAATATGAAGTTAATTTGAACTAAATTATTTAAGAATTATACTCGAATAATTTGATTTGAAATTTAAATAAAATTGAGATTTAAAAGGGTATGATCTTATAACATGATTTTGGTTTAGAGTGATTTAAATGAATATCAAGTTGATTTAAATGAATATATCAAGTTAAATAAATTGAAGAATATCCAGTTATTTGAAGTTTAAAAGTTTTACTTAAATGATATTGAATTTATTGAGTAAACATTTCAAATCCAACTAATAGTAATTGAATTCTATATATATGGAATTATCAAAGAATTATTTTTGAAATGGTGGAATATTTAAAGCTTTGAAATATTTGAAAATTGAAATGGTTTAGTTGAGGGTTCAAATCTGTATTTGGAATTGATTTGTGAAATTGAAGAAGCTATTTTATTATATAAAGTAATTTAATATTTAAACCATTTAAGTGATGGAAGTTATGTTTCAAAGTTACGAGTTTCAAAGTATTATGATTTGAAAGTGTTATACTTTAAGTGTTTTGATTTCGAAGTATATAAATTTGAAAGTGCTATGATTTTGGAAAAGAGATATATTTGAAATAAAAATGATATTATATTGATTTGGGTTTCATAATAATGATATCATATTGCTTTGGGTTTTTGAAATGGAAATGATATTTTATTTATAAGGTTTTGAAATGGATATTATATTCTGGTTTTGAAGTAAAATTATTTTGAAATGACCGCGGTGTTATAATAACATTTGGTTGTTAAAGAGACCGGGATCGGTAGTTGTCATACTCTCTGCCAACTTCGAAAACCACTTTAACAACTGTGTACGCGGTGGAGATTCCAGAATGAAGTGGGACGGTAGCAGCGTTTCCTTTGAGGTATATACGTGGACCCGACTCCCGTGAGTTGACATAAGGTAGCTAAAACTGGAGCGATTGACGGGCTAAGAAGGTAGCGCCTTTTATTGGACACACTCCTTCGATACCATTCTATTACTTTGTGATTGATTAGGTCCCCTTTTTGATTTTGAGGGCGTGGCTCGAGGTGGGCGGTAGTAGGTGCTACGTGTTACCACCGGTTCGAAAGCGTAATTGGTTTATCTACCCTGGCATTGCCTTGTTGTGTCGTGTCACCTACCCTAGCGCGCCTTCTATGAGTTTGGTTTTCTCCCGTAGCCCGTGGAGTATTTAGGGTAGTCTCCCGATCTGGAGATGCGTTGGTACCGGACGGACTACTGGGACTATTACGTGGTAAGGGCTATATGGGTAACCCCTTAAGGCTATTCAAAAGTAAGTTTATTTTGCCATAGACATTATTATAATAGCGAAATATTACTACATAGTAAATAGTTTAACGGATCCTTAGGAGATGTGAATCCCGAGCATCTCTTAAGTTACTGCACTCACGTTAGACACTGGACGGGAGATGTCAAATCCTGTAAACATCTCTGACGCCGTTCCACTCATGTTATTTACAATTGATTTAACTTGCATAAGATCTTTTAGTTCTGACTCGAGTGTTTTGTCTTTTCAATTCGCTCGGGTCAGTCTGAGCATTTCAGGATTCGAAGACTTTCTCTCTAGAGGACGAAGGCAAAGATTTGTATTACTATTATTTATTATATTCTAATGCATTACATGGTTCCGCTGCATTATCATTTATTATTCCCTGGTATGTGTAACTCTGATATGTATTGTATAAGAAAAATCAAATGTTTTGTAAAATAGCTTCATGAACAGTTTATTTGATTATTATATTTTGTCGTTCCGCTGCTAGATTCTGTTTTGTTTTTTCTTTCTCTGCTTTTTCTTATTTACCTCGTAACAATCCGCCCTCTTATACGGTTTAAGTCTGACATGTGTGGTTTATCGTCGATTTAAAGCATACGAAAAGGCGGGACGTTACACTTCCTGAATGAAGGAATGAAAAACGACGGGTCCTTCGTAATGCTTCACGATATATCAGATAGGAAGAAGCAATGTGCAAAAAGGGTATTTCCATTCCCCTGCTCTGGTGTATCGCTCCTGATGAAGGAAAATGAGTCATATTGGAGGTTCATGAAGGGGAATGTGGCGATCACACTAAGAAGCAAACTCTAGTAATGATAGTACTCCATTACGGGTATTATTGGCTGGCCACCAATCAAGATGCTGCTGATTATGTAAGGCGATGCGATAAGTACCAGATATATGCAAAAGTCCCAAGAGCTCAACCGATGAAAATTACACAAATGATCAGCCATAGCGTTTTGCCTTGTGGGGTATATATATTATCGGTTCCTTGCCGATCTCTAAAGGTGGTGTGAATTACCTATTGTTGCAGTTGATTGCTTCACCTAATGGGCCGAAGCAAAATTTTAGCCACGATCATAACCAAGAATATAATCGACTTTATCATCCAGAATATCATCTTTTTTTGGTCTTCCACGAACTATTGTAAAATATAATAGGATTCGATTCAATAGTGCTGAATTCAAAGAATTTTACAATCGGCATCACATTAAGAAGAGTTTTGCAGCAATCACTCACCCTAAAGCGAACGGGCAAGTTGAAGGTGTGAACAAAATCATAAAATCCATTGTGAAGAAGCATTTGGAAAGGCTAGAGGCGAGGGGGTGTATGAACTCCCGACAACACTTTGGGCTTATAGGACCATTCACAAGTCCGTTAGCCATAACCCATTTTCCCTTGGTTACAGTTCTAAAGCCATTATTCTTGTTGAGCTCGAAGTTCCTTCTCATTGAGTGACTACTACGATTCCAGAACGAATAAAGATCTCCTCCTGGAATCTCTAGACTTTATAGATAAGAAGCACGAAGAAGCTGATTTTAGGGCAGCTGTGCACCAGTACCGAGTCGCCTGATACAACTGCACTAAATTTCAACCAAGAATCTTTGAAATCGATGATCTCGTCTTGAAGTGGGTTTTTTTTGTCCCCTCGCATATGAATCTAACTTGGGAAGGACTGTATGTTATTAAGCAAAGGCTTGGAGAGGGAACTTTCAAGCTAGCGATTGTTGATGGAATCACACTCCCAAGGGCGTGGAATAGCAAGCACTTATGATGCTATTTCGCTTAGTTTATTTCTTTTCTATTCGTTGTATTTAGTTTTAGGATTTGCTTTAGCATCTTATTTACTTGTATATAATAAGATAAATTATGTCGTTTCTTTCAATTTGACAAATAAAATCTTCCTCCATATCTATGTTTGTTATAGCATTACATGTTAGTTACATTAGAAAAATGACAGATGTAGACATGTCCAAAAAGGTTCCTAGATTTTAGAGCTTGCCAATTACGTTAGTTCCCGATTGAACTAAACATGATGAACGTAGTACGACCATTCATTTGATAATTCTCGTTTACAACTTGATGGATGGAGTACATAATAAGGAATGGAAGTGACTCGACCATTGATAACCAAGTTAATTCCATCGAGCGATGGGATGGTCATGAATCAAAAGTGATCTTGACACGATCGATCGTTCTTAAGTCAAACCTCGAACTTGGGGTAAATCAACCAATTAAGGAAAGTATGATCCGACTATTTTATGAAATAACTCTAAGTCCCCAGAGCATGGACTAGAGTATAAATACAAGTCAAGTGTGATTCAACCACCCGCTAACTAACTCTTATCCTTAGAGTGTGGATATGAGTATAAACAAATAGACAAGTGTGATTCGACCACTCATTATTCCATGAATTCCGGTATGAAACTAACATGAGGAGTATAAACTCGCTAAGGATGAAGTTCGAACATCCATAGTCTAACTCCGCTAACCCAAGACTGGGGGCAAGAGAATAATCCCTCAAACCGCTGAATCCGATAGCACAACATTAGGACTCAAGCCCCATGTTTGGCATAAATCAGGGCCACGACCTAATGGAGGCCTTGGGATAAAATTAAGTGATTATCATTCAAATCATCGAGTGATGAATTTTAAGTACATTAAATGGAAATTTAATAGCTCAACTACTTAAATAACAATTCACATGAAATTTCAATAGAAAATAGAGAAATTTTATTTGCATAATAAACTTCAAAATAATGGTACAAGTCAATTCAAAAATGGGGGCCATATCCACACACTTACAGCCAACAAAAGGGAAAACTGCTATATAAGCTATGTGCAAATTGAGTGGAAGCAAGGATTATTTCTTTTGTCCTTTCTCTTTCTTGGGTTTTTAGGAGTGGCACCACCCGAGCTTTCGCTCATTCTTTTCCTCGACCATTTACCCCCCTCGGCAGGAGAGCTTTCAAAGGTTTGAGGGAGTTCTTTAGGAATCAACCCACGGGTGGAATGACTTGTAATGGGATGAGATATGGATTGTCAATGTCCATGGCGGTGGGTTAAGCTTTAGCTTTTTTCTTCAGCAATTCCTTCCTCTCGATGCACTCTTTTCAGTTGAGCTCATCGGTATGTTCAGTGGCACCAATAATTACAACGTCATCCAAATCATTTGGTAACGGTAGCTCTTCATCTTTAGCATCATCAAGTGTTCCAATAACTTAAGCGTTGGGCCCTAGAGCATCGGTTGTCCCTGGATCTTAATAAATGTCGATTTTTGCTCCATGGCGGCATCACTTTTTAGAGTTTGGCCAGGACCCCGAGGACTTGCGAATTCGTGAAAACATTAAGATAAGCCTATGACTATTAGGCGTGAAGAACGAAAATTCTCGAAAGGTTGAAAGTAAAGAGGAATACCTACGTCCAGCTGGCTCTCAATCGCCGTCTGAGTGCTCCCTTCCAGAATAGGAGTTAGGACCTTAAATTGATAACCAAGTTTGTCAAGATTGTAGCTTAGATCCTGCCTCGGGATAAGTGAAATTGATGCTCAAATTGCTTGAAAAGAAGTGGGGCCTTTGGGATCGAAATTTGAAGAATTAGTAGTGTGTTTCCCTTTGTCAGAGGGTGCTAGAATGTTAAAATATCGAAATCTCATAGCAGCAAGGTCTAGAGGTTCATCCTCGCGAAGAATCTCCTGTATTAGTTTATGTTTGTCTAAATCAGCTTCACCAAGGGTTCCCTTTTTCATTTTGGCAATGCATTCCTAAGCCTCGGTGAGCCACTCAAGATAACCCTCATTAAGAAAGCTCAGATCGCAGTGGATGAAGAATTTAGCATCGTATTCAATGATCAGGGGATCGAACATGTCATTAATTTCATTTCGACCGGCTTCATTGATGTCCTCTACCTGGCATCGATCTGTTTCTCATCTTATTGTGGCCTGCTTCTCTTGCCTCCTCTTTGAGGACTTCAACTTGAGCAAGTTGCTCATCAAGCTTAATCTTCAAATTTCAGGCTTTAACGGCCTCTTCATAATATCTTTGCGATTCCTTCAGAGCTTCAATTTTCTTTTCCCTCTCCTTCTTGAAAAGTTCTTCAAGCTCCTCAACGCGGTGGGCTAAATTATTTTTCTCCTTTTGGAAGGTATTTTTCCCATAGCAAGCGCACCGCTGCGGCTGAGGGCAATATCAGTTTCCAATTTTTGGTTGCTACTAGATAACTCACCACCTCAGATGTTTCCTTAACACTTTTTCCGCCTCGATTAGCATGACTATCAAGTCCGAGATGTTAGTTTCTTGATGTTTAATTATATCTTTATCTTAGATCGCCTCTAGCTTGTGAAGATCGATTTCATGTTTTCTCTCGATAGACACGTCGAAGATCTTCTCTCCTGAGTGTTGGAATGATTCATGTTGCACAAAAACGTCATTGACGCATGCGATAGAACTTGCTTTTGCATTCCCTACGATTGTGTGAAGGGAGGGGTGGAAATTAAGCCCATCGAAATAAATCTTTGGAAAATTGACCTTAAGTTCGGTCAATGTTTCTGCTGTGGAAGTTTTAGGAGCCAAATTCAACAAAGATGGAATAGAAGTGACGATTGGATGTTTGCTTGACCTATGGTCATGAAACTACTTGGAGATGGATGAACCGGAATACTGCTCAGGCGGTACAGCAACTTTAGGACCATGAAAAGAGGTTTGATCGCCACTATGCACAGAAATATTAGGTTGAATTTTCTAATAGGACAACTGCAACGACCCAGAATTTCAGTCATTTGAAATTCGAATATTTAATTGATTTTAAATATTCATAAGTAAATTTTATTAGCTGAATAGATTTTATTTCAAATATAGCGATTTAATTGGATAATTAAATTGTTAACTTAATATTTGGAATTGTGTAAATAATTGGAAATTGGATTTAATGTGAATAAAATAATTTATAAAGTTGAATTAATTTTATTTGAATTAGAATGATGTTTGACAATTTTTAAAATTGAATTAAAAGTTAATTCATAGAAATTGAATATTTTAATATTTAATTAACTAGTGGAAATAGTATTTTTCATATAATCTTGGATTTCGACGAAACAAGTTTCATTGGAACCATAATGTTGAATTATTGTAGGATTTCAAATTTCATATCAATTGGATTTACGGTTTATCCGTGGCAAGCTAAAACGCTTAAAAATTTGTTTAAGTGAATTTTAGATTTAAATAGTCGATTCGAAAACCTATCTTCCAAATATGATGGAATTGAATCCCAATATATATTCCATTGTGTTTAGAATAAGGGTAAAACATTATAAATGGTAGGCGACACACTTCATTTCGAGTTCGAAAACTTTTTGGATGAATAGTGCGCATAAATTTATATAAAAGGACCCGTTATCTTTCGATTTTCTCAAACCTTAACCTAACTAGGGCAAGCTGCCATTATAATTTCAAACGGTCGAAAATCATTCTTCTTCCTCCTACGATCTCTCCTAATCCATGCAATATTTCAACAAACCTCAACCACGAAAAATGAAGTTTTCGATGAGTACTTCAATCTCAATGATGATGATGGGTC
This sequence comes from Allium cepa, assembly GCA_030765085.1. NCBI lineage: Eukaryota > Viridiplantae > Streptophyta > Magnoliopsida > Asparagales > Amaryllidaceae > Allium > Allium cepa. The sequence continues at coordinate 371,066,409 of CM060944.1, read as the reverse complement.
TTAGAGCTATGGATCAATGGCAATTTTGGATTGAAGGCTTCGCGTTCGTGAACGAATTTCCATGCACAGAGGAGGCCGAGCTTCACAAGGCTCTGGCCATGGGTGAAGCTCGGGTAGGCGCATGTATTGGTGGAGTTCGATCAACCTATAAGCGAATGAAGATAGAGCATAAACGGATGGCAAAACGACGGCTTTTGGGTTTCGATCGCGTGTTTTAAACGATGGGGAAGAAGGAAAGTTCGTCGGCCAAGATTCTCAGATGCAAAATCAATGGCCTTGATTTATGGAGGTTTAAAAAAAATAAAAAGAAATTATAAATTTATTTGTTTTAAAATCGTATAAAGTTATAAAATGCATAACTTTGTCATATGAGGTCCGTTTTTGACCAAACAAGTTGCATTGGGTCCATATTGATTAGCACTAAATTTTAGAGCTGGTTTGGAGTTGATTGGAGATATTGTAAATTTTAGGCAAAATTAAACGCATGTTTAATTTTATTCGCAATAAAATACTTCAACTGCTATTGGAAGCAATGTGAGTATAACTCACTATTTCCGCCTCACTGATATTTTTATATAAGTGAAAATAAATTTATTCTATGATGATTAATGATTGTTTGGATGATATATGATATATTACCGATACCTACTGATTGGTATTTGGATTTATTTCTGCCAATTGGAGCAGATGAGACCCTGTACGTTCTCGTGTTTGAGCGGATGACCCTTTGTACGCGCATCTGTCTCGAACCACACATTGTACATATTTTCTAACATGTATATTTGTTGCAGGTGACAGGTTAGAGGGATCCAACTGGATTCCTCACAAGTATTGATTTGTTTACAAATATTGTGATATATTCTGTTATCATATGATATGTGATGTTTTGGATGCCGTGATTGATGTATTTAGTGTTGTTGCAGCATTGGGCCTATTTTTGGTAATTTAAAAATGTTAAAGTGATGATTTCGAATAAAAAGGATTTTCAAGTGATTTTGAAAATAGATGTTTTATAAATTTTTGAATTGTTATGGAAATTGATTTATTTTAATAAATGAAAGTCATAATTTTTATTGTTATAAAATTATAATTTTTGTGAAATATAATCAAAATGTGATTTTTGAAATATGGAGTTAACTATTTTGTAAAATTTAGTAAATTGGGATTTTTGAATTTATTATAAACGGTTTATATATATGATTTATGAAGTTGATATTTTATAAATAAAAATGATGGAATTATAAAGGAGTTTGATAAATGTATGAAATGGAGTTATAAATGGGTTTTATAAGTAAATAAGATTTATAAGATTTATGATTTTATGATGTTATAAAATGATTGCATTTTAAAAAATAATAATTTATAAGTAATTAACTTAGAATTTGGATTTTGGCATGTAATTGAGATATAAATGGAATTGGTTAATAAAGGAATTTTATATACGGAAGATTTTATAATTTATAAATGGAATTTATAAACATTGTTTTATGAATTCGAAACCAATTGAATTTGATAAGTTAAATATAGAAGTTTATTAAAGGAGATATATCCACGATTTTGGACAGTGGATAATCCTTCAATAAACATATAGAAGCAAAGAATTTAGTTAATGAGTTATATCCACGATTTTGGACAGTGGACTACTTTAATAAATGTGTAGAAATATTGAATTTGGTAAATGAATTATATTCACGATTTTGGACAGTGAATAATATATTAAATAAAATGGGTATTTTTTGGAAAGTGGTCTTATAAATTTAAAGACAGGTTTCGAAAAGTGATATTTTAAACAGATTTAAATGATTTAAAGATGCTTTAAAATGTGTAAGTATCGAATACATAGATTTCAATATTCATTGTTGAAATAGGCATTTTTGAGAAATAAGAAAATGATGGACTATAACACTGTTGTTATAGTAAATGATTTTCGAAAGGAAATGTTTTTGTATAGTATTAGGGTTTATATATTTATCTAATTTTCAAATCCTTATATTGGTGATTTTGGGTTGTCGTAACGATGTTTTACGCAACATTCGTTTTGACTCAAATAAACGATGTTTAAGAGAATGTTTTCCTTAAAGAACACAATATGTACTTAATCGTGATTTAATTATATGAAATATTTTCTAAGTGATAAAAATAAATTGAGTTGTGAATTACTTGAATAAGTACATTGAAATGTTTTCCAATATTGAAGTTGAAATGGTTTGAGAATTTATCTTTTTAAAGATAATTTGAAGTGGATATTTGTCAAATGATTTGATTAATAAGAAGGGCCTAGTGATTGCATATAGCTCCAAATATTTGTTTGTTTTCCTTGATAGCTAAATAACTGACTATCAAATTTGGCCATTTTAGTTCCTCGACTTGATGTGGAAACTATTTAGTCGTACATTTAGTACATAGCCTTCTGTGTAGGCTTGATTATCATTTGTGTTAAGGATGTTGATTCGTATAGTGCGGAGTATTACTACAATCTATCGAGCTTCCTTCTTGGCCCGAAGGATTGAAGGTTGAAAGTTGGAGACGTGATAAGTCTATGGGACGTAATTTCTGTGTGAGGTTGAGAAACGCTTTTGCGTTGATGGTGCGAAGAGATCGGGATCGGTTAATCCGGAACCCACTTTGGACCAATGTATATGCGACAATTGTGCAGGTTGCTTGTGATTATATTGGTATTTTGGATTATTATAGGGGGTGACTGCTTGTTGATCGTTTGGGGTTAAAATCCTAATATAAATATAGTAGCAGTGATCTCTTCATTATGAAATATCCAATGCAAGGACTATTTGCTACTAATCCTAAGGATTTTCCGACATGATGTGGTACGAAAGTATCTTCGGTTTGTCCTATTCCCGGACCACTTGTATGGATGTTTGTCTGACATTGCAATTCTAAGGATTACGTACATCATTTTTTACAAACGTACATCAGTGGTGACAGAGAAGGAAACTTCTCTTAGCTTTACACCCTCATTGAGACATATGAGCTTAAGAGTTGTATTTTTGTGGAAGGAAATTAGTAGTCAAACGGAAATGGCCACATGGCATTCAAAGTGATGTGATTTGTGATTGTGAAAGGTAATCGTTACCTCAGGCCTCATCAACTGCAAATGACCAAAACGGGGTTAGATGCGGCAAGGCTAAGTGGGTCGCTCCTAAGTAGGGTATCATTATCCTCTTCTAGGTATATCTTTACACGCTATGACGTTGTGTATCTGATTATTGTAGTTTATATGCTATGAAGGCCCTCGGTAAAGGTCGGTAATGACGGAGGATGATATATTCAGTACCATCTAGTGATAGAGATCAGCCGATCTTGTGTTGGTAGAGGATTCTTTGCGGTGGTCCTCGGTACATTCTTCTAGAGATGTACTGTCGGAAGGTAGTCCCTTCACCTGGTCATTTGTACGGAAATCCAAACTCCACTACGTGCCTGCCATTTTGATTGTATTACCCATTTGGGCTATATGTTGGACTTTAATCAATGTAACAATTTCGGCTATGATTAATATTATTTGTATACTAAACACTAGTATAATATAAGAGAATTTGGTATGAAATGTTTTAGTTACCGTAAGGTAAAAACATGTACGTGTTTATGTGTGGACTTGTCTTACGTGATACTATTGTTTTGATAAAGGAAAAGTTTGGTATTTTAATAAATTCAGTTGAGTGTGTTTTTCACGCTCGTTTACGAGACTGATCCGGGCATTTTCCCCTTTCAATGCTCGGGTCAGACCGAGTATATTTACAGGTTCAGATTTGGTGCTTTAGGAGATTCAGCAGGAGAGCTAGAGATCTTCATTTTCGTATACACGTATCTGTTTTGATTATTGATTATCCACTGCATTGCTTAGTTGTTGTATATTATCAGCAATTGTGAGGATGGGTTATCATAACTGTCCAGCCTGATAACTAGTGATTGATTGTTGAACTCTGATTGATGCATATATATATATATATATATATATATATATATATATATATAAAGTTTCTATTTTGTAAAGATCATTGATATGATATTATATTTTTTTCCGCTGCGATGTAAGATTCTGTATTATTCTGTTTGGTTCTATCTTCTCTCTTTCTTCTCTTCTCTTCTTCTCTCTTCTTCTCTTTCTCTTGACTTTCCATCAGTCTGTGCTTTTTGGGTCGGACAGGTGTGGTTTATTGTTGATTCAAAGAGTACAAATTTGTAGGCCGTCACAATGACCGAGATTGGGACTTATGTTTGGAAGATAAGATTCCCTCGAACGATGAGTTTTTTTGGAGATGTTATCCCTCTCTCTACTCCAACTTGAATTCTAAATCATAATTGGATCCATATTGCATCAAGGAGCTCCTCGATCAAAAGCTCAGGATTGTGACATCTCACCAGAATAAACCAGAACAAAAATGTATAAGTGATCATTATAAAAAGAATTAGATGGAGATCGTGTGGTGAAGTGCATATGACAGTGAGCGTCCAAGTCCCCATTCGATGGACCAGTTGCTGCAGCCTTGCTCATAGAGGTTTTTTCTCCTTTGTCGGTGGGAAGAATGCTGTCACCACTTCTAGTGGGAGAATTGAGCCCCTTACTACCGGTGTTGGAGAATTCATAAGTTATGATGTCATCAGGGATTTGAAGATTTGAAAACCCCTTCATCGGTCTTTCTAAACGTTGGGTGGATGACTCTTCGTCGACAGAAGTGATAATAAACTCAGGCTCCATTGCATTTTTCTCCTACAAAGCTTATATGCAAGCTTCTTTCTTCTCCTAGCGGGCATGTGAGGTTACGTTCCTTATGAAGATTCGGCCAAAGGTGCATTGCCTGGACCTGCATCAGCATTGCTAGGCTCATTTTCTTGGCACTCCTAATTTCACCCTCTTCGGCATCATCCTTAGTCCCCTCGATTGGGGGCATGACAGGGTTATTGATATCACCTTTGTGTTCTATGGTATATTCTTGTAGTGTAGCGCTTCCTGGAAGCCCAATGCTATGACCTACCTCTAGCAGCTCGAACAGAGATAACCATTCATCAGTTATAAGAAGTCTAATGTCCCTATCTTTGACTAGGGTGGCACGAATTGTAAGATTTCCATTGAAAAACTATCGCTCTATGGACTAGACGAACACCTATTGATTTTTAGAATATTAGTTGATTTAGGATATGACTTGGGTTAAATAATTTGGCAATATACCGAGGATGGCATTTACGTCCTTCCAACCAACGCCTTGCAAAGCCATGTAGACATCGGACATCGAACCATTCATGTCTGAAGAGGCTGAGCTTGTTTCAAGCACCCTTTAAAACTTGACATTTGGGCGAAGGCTTAAGGAAAATGCAGAGAAGGCTCCTTGACCGTCATTTGAAGTTGTAAATAAACCCGATGTCCTCAGAAGTTGGTGGGTGGAACAGGACATTCATAAATAGTAAGAAAGTGCCATGGAGAAAGGCATAGCTATTAAGGTGTAGTTGAGTAGGAGCTATTCTAAGATATTTTAGCATCTCCTAGATAAAAGAATTAAAGGGCGACATGCATCCGACCCAGCACATAAATTTATTGCATGCTGTATACCCCTCCAGGGGCGAATGAGTCCTGTCGTTCACTGAAAGAACTATAACGTCTTTCGAAGGGAATCCCATATTTAGAACATAGTCTACGAACAGCGTCCTCCCCAAATCTAGAGGCTTGAGAATCTATCGGTTTATCTAAAAATATAGCGCCTTCCACATCATTGGGGGCAAGACTTGTATCTTTTGCCAAAAGGATGGGAGTGTCAGAGAAAAGGTCGACCGAAAGAGATGGAAACTTCCTTTTTTTCAGCTTGACGACTAGGGAAAATCCTGCTGGATATAGTTGCAGAACTTGACTCGGCTTTAGGATTACTATGTTGTGAGTTTGGTCAGGCATACTTTGGAGCTATGCACTCTGAATGTCTTAACTCCATGTCAACTATACTCATTTGGTAATCGAGATTAGAAAAGTTTACTTGTCCTCCCATGATAAGTGTAAACTAGTGTGGTGTAGTGTTGTGTAGTGCAAGATAAGTAGCTTAAAATAAGGAAACAAAGTTAAGTAAAGAGACTTTGGATTTTGACTAGAGTGACCGCCATCACTAGCCATCTCAACTGGCAAATAGATTGATCAGTTGTATAAGCTTTGGGATCCATCATCAGCATATCGAAGTGTGAAATCCATTATTAAAGTCCATATATTAAGTTTTAGTTCATATTTTAAGTCTCAAGAATTGATCATTCAATTTCGAGTTCAATAGTGAATATGAAAGTCCTATTGTTCATTATCAACATATGTTCAAGTTCATTGAGATGGAGTTGGTTATAGTTGATCAAACAAGTGATTATGGATTAGTTTTTGAGTTCAATTCAAAGCCTAGAATTAGCCAAATTCATATATGTCAATCCCTAAATAGCCGATCCTTATCCCAGAGCAAAAAACAACCGATCCCTTTCCCTACAAGATGCTTGTTGGTCCCTTTTCTTGGCCAAAGCCACCAATCCCTCCATGCAAACTTCCACTATCGATCCCTCCATGCTAACGAACTCTACCGATCCCTTCCTTCCATCAAACTTCCACATCGATCCGATTCCTACTTAGCCAAACAACTTAACCCTCTCGAAGAGGCCATAGTCAATCTCTCATCATATGCTAGAAACCGATCGGTATACCCATGCATTACACCAAATTCCAACCAATCCCTCCTCCACCCAACTTACTATTCTTCAAACTTTTCCGACCGAACCCTATTTCATATGCTCACTTTCCTCCTCCTTTCTTACTCCGCTGAACCCTTCCACATCGCACATCGCATTTCCTTTAAACAACTTCTGCCATGACCCTAGTCGCCGATGGCATGAAATCCATCATCTCGTCAAAAATATCAAAAGTTAGAAAACAAAAAACCTACCTACTTATGTATATATATTAGAAGTGTTGATGAGTGGTTTGGATATGATTGAGATGGAAGGTAAGAGGAAGTGGGTTCGTAAAGGCAAGATGGATTGCAGAAGGTATCATTTCAAAATTAAAGGAAGAAGAAAGAAGGGAGAAATCGGCTTTAATGGTGGAATGAGGAAAGTTAGGCATTATAAGGGACGTGAGGGAGTGGTAGGGAAGTGAAATAAATGAGTATTAGAGAGAAAGATGCTAGCTTATATATAGGTTGAGGGTTCGGCCTATGATTTCAACTCGAAGCAAAGAGGAGAGGGATCGGTTAAACATATGCCAATCCCCATAAGCATGTATATGGCTAGAAATATGATGATACCTTTAAACATAAAAAAGTGGAGGATGGATCGGCTAAACATATGTCGTTCCTTAGAAAAGTTTTAAAGAAAAAGAAGAAGAAAAGAATCGGGATCGACTATGAGCATGTATGCAAATAAACATGGGCATAGAAATTATTGAAAGCATATATGTACAAAATCCAATGAAATTGCATCTTACTGAATGAAAATAGGCGACGACACGTAAGCATACGAACGCGTCCAGGAGCCAACGATGGGAACATTTATCTGAACATGCATATATACGGTCTAAAATTTCAATTTTTGAAATCAACAAAAAACGAAAACCAAACCTGAGGCCTTCAAGTTCAACGCTGGACCGGATAACTAAAGTTTATTAGTCTTGTGGAAGTGGACTTTTATATCAAATGACAGAATATAACCCTGGATTTATACTATCAGAAATCGATCAAACTTCATGACGATAAAAGAAAGATACAACACTTTGGGAAAATAATTCGACAGAGGGATACTGGCTATTCAGAAAACTGGATGGGTTTCTTTCTGACGACTCTAACTTGTTACGACTCAAAACACGCCGTGTTCAGCACAAGATGTACTTTGGGGATAAAGTGTTATCTAACATCTTGATCCAGCTATATTGAACTGATTGGACAAGCTCGCTGGACTGCTATTAAGGCTGCTGAGTCTAGAGTGATGATTATGGGGCCCAGAAATCAAGTATAGATAGTAATATGAAGTCGAGGTTGAATGGAATTGATAGGTATCAAGGTAGAATGTTCAAGGTATGAAATATGGTTTAACATGTAGGAGGGATCAAAATTAACTTTTATAATAGGGATCGGTATGGTTCTGGGAGTAAGTGCATTTCAATAGAAAATAATTAATATCTCAAGATCCACAAGTCCAATGCATATGAAATTTTGTGAGAAAGATATGGGGACCTTAGGAAGCCTGTCTAAGGGATTGCACTTTAAGAAGATGAAGTCAAAAGGATCAACACTCTTCCCTTAGTAGGGATAAACAGGAATCAGCAAGCAACCCATGTTGAAGTAAAGAACAAGTAATAGCTCAGGTTCTACTCATCCAATTGGCATGAAATTTAGAGGGTAAGCATATTTTTACCGTGGAGAAGCTACCATGTGGACCACACGTAAAATTCCACCAAAGTAGGGATGGGTACCGATCCCTTTTCTTTGGGAATTGGGCTATGCGATCCCTCTTGTGGGTCCATATGGTTATGGAGGTCAATCTAGAAATACAGGCTTGGTTGTTCATTTTCAAGACTTTTACGCTGCTAGTTGCTTTATACTCTTTTGTAACGAAGGATTTTCATCTGTTACCTATTGTACTCAGTTTATAAAATGATTAATAAAGCAATCTATTAAAAGTGGACATAGGCAAACAATGTCGAACCACTATAAATCATTGTGTGCGTGATACTATTTCAATTTACTCCTTTTTCTTTGTTATTATCCTCTATTTTCATTTTATATTCTTTATTTATTTCTCTTTAAAATTTCTATTAGTTATTTGTTCAATTTTTTGTGCAAATAATCATGTACTCGATCACATCTCCTAAATGTTGGAACTCGTTGGTACTGTGGCCACGTGTTTCATTGAAGCAACAAAACTTCACCGAGCTCTTTCTTCTTCGGTTGACTCCCTTCAAGGCGGCTTCTTATGATATTCAGTTCCTTACATAACATAGTAGATATTTTCAATAGAATCATTCAAGGTAGTATAATCTCCTCGTCTCATATACCTCGTGTGTTTCTTGGTGTCTTGCTTCTCCATACCAACGCCTTGGTTTTTCCTTTTTAGATTGTTATTTCAAACATTCGCAACAAAATTTCTAGAACTATCACCATTTTATTTGTTAGCAACATTCTTTTGTACTACATCACTCGATCCTTTACCTCAACTTTGTCCTACGGTCAGGCATGCCATTTCAAAGCATATAAGTTGTGGTGCATTTCAATAAAACTTTTCATGGTAGGTGGTTGCTATCTTCTAAGCCATCTACCAAGATCCATATTCGGGTGAACCCCTCGTATCAATGCTAGCAAGACAATCTCTTCCCTCGACTACTTACTTCCTTACTATAGTATTAAATAGCTTCAAGAAATCCTTCAAAGTCTCTCCGAAATTCCGATGGATATTTGATAAGGACATCACATCCTTTGGCCTTGTTGTATAGAGTTTAAACTAATCCATAAACTTCTTCACTATCTGGTCAAAAGATGACATGGATCTTGGCGCAAGCCGAGTGAACACCGTCGTGGTAACTCTATCTAAGAATATTAAAAAGCATGTAACACCCGATTTTTCGACGCCTGAAAATCGACATCAATACATGCACTGTATCAAATGTTGAATAATCGAATGCCGGTAAACCGAACCATTAGCATTAAAGAAGAAGTAAGTAGAAGAAGAAATAGAAAACAACATCAGAATCTCACAAATGCAGCGACACAATATATAATAGATAAATGACTGAATCTTTATACAAAAGAACTGTATTTGTTATATGTATTACATCATCAGAGTACAATAAAATCATCAACACAATTCAGGACAGTTATAATAACTTGTCCTCCCAAAGCTGAATATACAGCTTACATTGCACAGAGTAAATATAAATCTATGGAAATACGCCTCATCATCCAGCTCGTCTCTTGAGCTCCATAGCAGTCCATCCAAAATCTATACTCTATAATACTTGGTCTGACCTGAGCATTATAATTAGATAACACCCGAGTCAGTCTGAAAAACCAGAGTGAGAAAACACACTCAATTGGATTATTAAAGTTTTCAACGTCCTTTGAAATCAAAGATATCTCGTAACACCACGTCATAAATAAACATGCCTGTTTTTACCTTACGATAAGCAAAACATTTCTTATAAAATCCTTTGACATTAAATTCGTGTTTATATACAAATACTTATTGAAATAGCCGAAATTGTTACATTATTAAATTCCAGCAATACTAGGCTCTACAATCAAAACCGTAAAGGGCACGTAGTGAGAATGGATTTCCATCAATGGCAGGGCTACCGAGGTAGCGCCCGTCGCAGTATGTGATCTCGATCACCATACAGAGGATCCACCCTGATCCCCTGCATCACAAGACCAAAGCTACCCCTTACTGGATTGTTCGAATAAGATCACCCCACGGTTGGGATCAGCAACCGCCCACACAGCCGAAATAAAGGGATTTCTAGACATGGGTGACCTTACCCCACACTTAGCCTTTTGCGCACCTCCCCCGTTTTAGTCATTCCCGGTTGATGAGGCTATGTGTTACCTTTTAAACACACATTCACTTAGAATGCTCATCATCCTTCTGACGATGTTCTGATAGCATTCGTCCATACAAGTCCGTTCTGTGTTCGAACGGAACTGAAGGCACTACTCCTACTACATCCATTTTGGAATCGTCCTCAGGATTAGTAGCGGTTAGCCCTTGTACTTCACTGCTCCATCTTCAACTCCAAGCTCTTGTCTTCCTCATGAAAACGTTCAAAACGGATCAAGTGGTTTTCGGAAAATCAACCCCGATCCCGATCTCGTCGAAATGATCAGCGCATTGTCCAATATTGATAGTCGCTTATTTAACTATCAAAAACATTCATGAACAATCATCAGCCTTAATAATTTCCCAAATTATTTATTTCAAAATATCTCCACAAGATATCTTCTACACTTTAATTCCTTTGAAAAAAGTTTTCAAATCCCTTTTTCTTTCATGGAAACAAATTTCCACCCAATTATTTTATTTCCACTGAAAACCACCAAGTTTTAATACTTTAGATTTTAAAATAATTTAAATCACTTTATCCAAAAATATATATACTTTAAAAACATTAAAAATAAAAACTACTTAAACACTTTATTTAAAATACTAGTTATGAAATTTTATAATAATTTCTCATGTAAAACTTAAGCCAAAACAAATTTTAAAATAAAAGTTACAAAATTCTATACAAGTTTTTCAAATAAAAACTTTAGCCAAACTATCTTTAAAATAAAACTACTTTATAAAATATAAATATAAATAATTATATTTATAAATCATAATACCAATTAACCTTTTAAAATAATTACTACTATAACTAATTTAATAAATATTTACCTTTAGAATTTTAAACAACTTAAATAATAATTTCCCAAAAACATTGTTTTAAAACACTTTAAAACTTTTTAACTTACACTTAAAAAATTGCTTTGGAAACGTATTTGGCTTTTTAGGGAAATACACTTTCCTTTCACACCTTTAGAAAATAAACCTCTATTTATTTTAAAAAATTTACCCATTCCTTTATAAATTCCCACCGTGAATTTATACTTCCAAATATCCACTGATATCTTATTTCACTTTATAAATCCAGTTTATAAATTTCCTAGTCTCATCCTCCTTTTAAATAAGGTTTCAAACACTTAATCAGTTTTCACATCGATTTTCAAAACTAACTCCAATTTTTAACATAAATTCCTTTACTTACCCAAATTTATTTTAAATCCATTAATTCCATGTTTACTTTTAAATTTATGATTTAAAATCTTATTTTAAACTGAAATATCCACTTTATACTTCATTCGAAATTCTACCCTTTTATTTCTTCCAAAACATTTAAATCTTAAATTCTGAAAATGAAATCCTTTAAATTTTTAGCCAATATCACTTAAGTCTCCAAAACCCTTTTATTTATATTTATTTAAAATCTCTATCTTTATTTCCATACCCATAATTTATTTCATAAAATCTTTTCCAGTTCATTCTTTAATTTATCCAAATTCTCTATAATTTCTTACTTAAAATTCCCTATTTTATTTTCCTTTAAAACATTCAATCTTTATTATTTTGATATCTCATAAAATCATGGCAACTAAAGAGAAACAAACCAGAGAATAAAATCTAAAACATTCAATAATTTCAACCTGGAGCTAAGAAAAGTTAAACTTAGTTTAATCGAGCAATTCAAGATTCGAATTTCAACTTAATCCAGTTGTTGTTCCAAAGATCTAAAGTAAGATTATTTTCCAGTTTTCAAGTACACACAATTTCCAGGCTTCTCTGTACTAATAAGCAGCGAGTAAACATTTTTAAAAAAAAAATTAAAGTTGTTTGATAACCTGATGCATGTGATAACCCTTGAAGTTTTGTCAGCAGAAGTCCACGTGATTGTTGCAGCCTTTGGAAGTCCCTAAATGGAAATGGGAAACGATATCAATGGATTTTGTTGATGGGTTGCCAAGGACTAGAAATGAAATGAGGGAGTGTCGGTAATCGTAGACTAGCTGACCAAAACCGCCCGCTTTATCCTGGTTAAGGCAACAAGAACTGCAGCGTCTTTAGCTGAGATTTTCTTGAAAGAGATCGTCAGATTGCACGAAGTTCCCGTCAGCATAGTAAGTGACCGTGACCCAATCTTTACCATCAAATTTTGGGAAGCTCTGCACACAACTTTGAGAATAAGGTTGAGTTTAAGTACAGCTTATCATCCCCAACACTCAAGCATGCTCTAGACATGATCATGACCTCCCACTCTTCGCCGACCGCCAGAAAATACCAAAATCCCCTACACTCATAGTTATAAGTATGCAAGGAGAATGATGATTTCTGATCACAAAACCAGATCTGAGTCCACACTAGGAAGTTATGTGGACGATACTAGTTCGGATGCGAAATTGTGTGATCGAGTAAGCGATCGCATTTGGTACTGCGTATGGATGATATATGTGCATCGTATATGATTAAATGAAATAAATATTAAAACTTTTGTAAAGAAACGTATAAAATGATTTTGAATGTTGGATTGGATATTATTACTAAGTAGATACAGGTGTTTTAAAAGCAAAAGGGAAATTGGTGATTTTGATTTCAGAAGATAAACTGAATTGCTCAATAAAAGGTATGTGTTTAAATTTATGTATGAAATTTGATGATTTTTTGGTCTAGCCATTTGGCCTTTTGTTTTCTTTTGAAATCTGAGGGCCCGTTGAGGCATTTTGTAGTTGTACTGATCTAGCCGTGCAAAGGAGACGCTGGCGAATTTTTTTGGAAATTTAGGGAGTTATAAAATTTTTGAGAAAAGTTTGATAATATAAAATTTGGTTTTAAATTTAAATTTTGAGTAAATTATATTGTTTGGGAAGTTAGTATGAGTAATAGTGTATCTTTAATAAAAGATTATTTTGGGAAGATGTTTTAAAATTGTATGGTTTTGGGAAAATGAGGAACAGGTTAAGGACCGTTCCTCTTAACCGGTTATTTCGGGGACGAAATTCTTTTGAAGGGGGAGGAATGTGACGATCTAGAATTCTGGTCATATGAAATTGGAATATTTGATTGATTTTAAATATTTTAAAAGTTATTTTCTAATTGAATTTCAAATATCGTTATTTATTGGATAATTTAAATATTGAATTTAATAATTGGAAATTGGGAAAATTGTTGAATCTAAGTTCCAGGTTCGTTAAAAGTAATTTGAAGGCCTATAAAATTTATATTGATAATACTGAAGATAAAAAAGTATTAAAACTGAATCTAAAGGTGATTTGTTATTTTTGAAATTATATACTTTAAGCTGATATTTAAAATTAGCCTTCCGAGGCACAGTCTCGGAATTTAACAAAAGCAGTTCCATTGGATCCGTAATAATGTAGTATTATCGGATTTCAAATTTCAGAGTCTTTGGAATTGTCATGTGGCCGTACGGTATATAAATGCGTTGAAATCTTTATCGAAAATTAAATATAATTACTGGTCCAAAAAGCTATCTTCTCCATACGATCGAAGACCTCAAAACCTTTTCCATTGCGTTTGGAATAGGGGTATAACATTATAAACGCCTAGCGGCACACCTCGATAAGAGTTCGAAAATTTAAGTTGCATTTTCAAGACAATTTAAATTTTGAATTTAAATATAAAATATACTTGTTTGAACTGGTCAAATTTCAAATCATATTAGCCCTTTTTCCAAAACATTGTAGTCATTGCTAACATGTAGAGAAAATTTTACACGCGTCCTCTCTAGTTCAACACGTGTCTTTGTTTTTTTAACACTTTTATTAAGCAGACGAAAAAAAATAAGGGCCACACTTCTTTTTCAATTCAAATCAACATAAAACAATAATAATAGCGAACGAGACAAAAAATTAATTCGAACCCACTTCTTTCTCATTTCCAAATCGGGTTCGAATTCATTTAAATCTTTCGCGGCTCCTTTTGCTGCCATAATCAAATTCATTCGAAACCTAAAAAAACAATGGCGGTCATTCCTCTAAATAAAAAAAATTGTTTTATCAGGTCGAGCAATACGCATGCGCGATGATAGGGGGTTCTCGAATGAAAGCCAAAAACCCAAATCGTTCGAATTGGATTTTGTGGCTGCTCGTGTTGACAAGGGGTGATGGAGCGAGGAGTCTGCGATCGAATCAGAGTGGGGAAGAGCGAGCAGTTGTTGAGTCGAATCGTGGCCTTCGTCTTTCTCGTTCCAGTCGAGATCGATCTCGAACCGATCGAGGCCAAGCTGTTTTAGGCTCGCGGTTGAAAAATCACGATCTAGTTCATGTGATGGTCGCATTGTTGAGTGTTCGGCGGTGAGTTCGCTGTGGTAGGGAAGGCGACGTGCCTAGGGGCTATAAGGTAAGGCTGATTGTTTTTTTATATAGATATTGATGCAGAGAAACTCTGTTTTATTTTTGCAGAAAAGAAAAGAAAATAATATTTTTACAGTAAGTTATCCAAAAACAATTCTGTTTTAAATTTAATATATACTTTCATATGGGATAAAACGAATTTTATTTATTAAAATTTAAGGTGTAGTTAAAGCAGAAAATATATATATATATATATATATAAGATTTTTGGAAAATATAGGAATTTCTTAAATGTTGTAGAACGTATAAAGATTAGATTTTTAAATATATATAAGCTAACTTTTTTAGTGCATGTAATTTTAAAGGTGAATAAATATACATATACCTATTTATCATTTACTAGTTTATTCACAAAATAATGTATTATGGATATTAAATTGTGTAATTAACTTATCTAAATTATTTTAGTTACTAAGAGATTAATTTAAAAGAAAATTAGTTTGAAATTAAAAAATTAGTTAATTAAACCTATTTAATAAAAGTTACTTGTTTGATTAATTCAAATATTTATAAATCCTATAATATTTATACAAGGTCATAAATCATGGTGAATCAAGCCGGTGTGGATCAGATTGCAAATTAAAAGGCAAAGATGAGTTGATCTAACTCATTTGGAATACCCTTTAAATTTAAATAGTTAAATTTAAATTATTGGTTGAATGATTAAATTATCTGGATGCGGTATATTATATATAGAATATATATGTGTATTAGAGTGATTGATTTCCTGCGTTATATAGCGGATGAGACCCTATGCGCCACACATTGATGACCTCATATTCCACGACATCCCGCCTTGAAGTGGGATTGGTATTTTAAATTGTTTGCTAACATCTATGGATGCAGGGAAACAGGTTGGAGGGATCCAACTTGATTCCTCAAATGTTTGAATTTATTTCATATTCTGTGATATGATCTATTAATAATCTGTATATTGGTAATTAAAATTATTGCATGCTATGGTTTGGCCGAATATATTTTTTTTTTTTTTTTTTTTTTTTTGAAAATTGGTGAATTTTATTGATTCATCAAAGCTCAGAACAAATATACATGTTTCGTGTATTACATAGAAAGTAAAACAAAACACGTGCTAAGTTTATTTATAAAGAACATTCCACCAATCAAAGCAAAACAACAAATGCCCCTTTCTAAAAGCTCTGAAGCATAGGTTTATGGCGGATCCACTTTCCATTCTCGGAGGATTTTGTTTTCCAAATCAGTCACATGAGTAAATAATTTTCCTTTAATTCTTCTTACAAGTATCTTGACATCTTGCTCTATTGCAATTTGAATTTGTTTATGATCCTTTGCAGTGCTCTTGAAGATTCTCCGGTTCCTCTCCTTCCAGAGGTGATAAACAGTTGTAGTGAGGCTGATGGTCTGCAATTGGGTCAGCAGGTCTCCTTTCTTGCTGTGGCTCAGGTATAGCAGTTCGTCTTCAAGTGTAGAAATCGCATGCATGTCTCGATTTTTGCTTTTAACATGGCTTAGTACACGAGTGGAGTATTCACATTCAAAAAATAGATGATTGTGTGATTCTGGAGTGTAGTTACATAGTTTACATGTTAGATTAACCTCCATACCCCATCTTGCTAATCTGTCAGCTGTGGGAAGTCTTAAATTAATTGCTTTAAACGTTGTGAAAGCCATCTTTGGGTTGTTAGATCTGGACCAGATAGGGGCTGCCCAATATTTGTTAGTATGTTTAGTTCGAATTGCTTCCCATGTACTGTTGGTGGTAAAAATGCCGTCTTTTGTATAATTCCAAGTCCAAGTATCATTAGGTTCAGATGAGTAGATAGGGATGTACTTGACATCTTCAGCTATGGCATGTAATCCTTTTTGTTCTGGTATCCAAGTGCCCTGATAAATGATTGATGCAACTAGGTCATCATATTCCCCAATACATGAAATCATACCCCAGCCATATTTGTTAGCAAATGATTTTCCATTTATCCATGGGTCCCTCCAAAGATAAGTATCCCTTCCATTAGCAATTCTCTTTGAGATGCATGTTTTCAGAACTTCCCTGCTTCTTAAAATACATTTCCAAACCCCAGAAGAGTTAATATCCTCATGCATTGTCCAGAAACTTCCTTTTATATATCTATTTCTCATCCACCTGGCCCAAAGAGTATTTGATGTTAGAATTTTCCATCCATGTTTGATTTGGTAAGTCTTTCTAAGGTCTTTCAGGTTGATAAGACCAACACCTCCTTCAGCTTTAGGCCTAGAAAGAATATCATAACTAACTTTATGTAATCCCCCCCTCCAGATGAAGTTTGCACATGCTGATTTAATCTTCTCAATTGAACTATCAGGAATGTGAAATGTTTGAAGCCAAAATCTAACTTTAGCAGTGATAACTGTGTGTACCAATTCAATTCTGCCAGCAAAAGAAAGTAATTTAGAGCTCCAACCATTGAGTTTGTCTCTGATTTTACCAACTAGTTCACCACATTCACGATCAGTAATTACATTAGTTGATAAAGGAACTCCAAGATACTTGACAGGAAGTTGTCCTTCCTTAATTTGCAAAATTTCCAGGATCTGATTTTTGGATGTACAGTATTTGCTAAAGTAGCATTTGGACTTATTAGTATTTAGTTCAAGTCCCACAAATAACTGTAATTGATCAAATATGTGTAGTAAACCCTGAGCTGCAGAAGAGGAAGCTCTAATAGCAATTATCAAATCATCAGCATATAAAAGATGATTGACATTAGGGTTATGTTTAAACAGAGGCTGAATCAAAGAATTGTGACAAGCTATTTCCATTTGTAGTGTAAAGAATTCCATGGCAACTGCAAATAAGTAGGGGGAGAGGGGATCACCTTGTCTCAAACCCCTGTTGCTAGTTATATATCCTTTAGGGATACCATTAATAATTATTGAATATGTGGGGGTAGATATGCATTCTTCAATGAGATTGATCAAAGAAGTAGGAAAATTCATACAGTGTAGTACATGTATAATGAATTGTCTATTAATTTTATCATATGCTTTTTGTAGATCAATCTTTAGACACATTTTGTCAGCTCCAGGTTTGTTGAAATTTCTAATTAGTTCATGAGCTAGTAAAGAATTTTCAGAAATGTGTCTTCCTTTTATAAAAGCAGATTGACATTCAGAAATTAGATCAGGGAGGACTTTTGTAAGTCTGTTGCATATTACCTTGCTGAGGATCTTATATAGCACATTACAGCATGCAATAGGTCTAAATTCTTCAATCATAGTAGGGCTTTCTACCTTTGGGATAAGAGTGATAAATGTGTGATTTAATTCATGAAGAATTTTGCCAGTGTTGAAAGATTCCTGAATAGCTTCTAATAATTGATTTTTCAGATGTTGCCAGTGCAATTGATAGAACTTGGAATTCCAACCATCAGGTCCTGGGGAGGAGTCTATGTGAATGGAGAAGACAGCAGCCCTTACTTCTTCCTCAGTAACAGTCTCTTGCAACATTTGCCTTCCCACATCAGATATTATAGCCCTGCAATTAATAGGAGGTAATGTTATCTTAATCTCACTATTATATAAATTTGTGAAATAAGATATGGCTCCCTGTTCAAATTGGGATATATTAGTTGCTATATCCCCCTGGTCATTTATAGAGTTAATAAGAGCATTGCAGTTCCTCCTATAAGACATCTTAGCATAGAAAAATTTGGTACATTCATCTCCTTGAGTGAGCCATTTCTCCTTTGCCATTTGTTTAGCTTGTATAGCTTGTAAATGCAATGCCTCTTTAAGTTTCTGTTGTGTAGAAAAATAATTTGAGATTCTATCATCATCAAGAGGGTCCGTATCAAGAAGGGTCTGCATCTGTTCACATTTTTGTTGTAAATGACTTATAGTATCCTTTGTTTTATTCCTTTCTCTATTCCATTTCTTCAATCTCTTTTTTAACTCTCTTAGCATCATGACCATGGAAAACCAGCAATTTCCATCAGTTTTAGTAATGTTATTGAAGTCTACAACATCAGCATATCCTTCAATTTGGTGCCAGTGGTTTCCATATCTAAAAGGTTTTCCTTTCAATGAGTTAGCTTGTTGATTAAATTGAATATGTAATGGGGAATGATCACTTGTTGAGCTAGGAAGAACTGATATTTTCAAATTTGGGATGCTTGTTAGAATTTTGTCATTTATAAGAACTCTATCAAGTCTGCAGGCAATTTTTTTAACTTCTCCACTAAACCAAGTAAATTTCAGGCCAAAGTGGATAGCTTCAGAGAGGCCAGCTGCTACAACACACTTGTTGAACTCCTCTGTTTGGGATAGTCTAAGGGTACTTCCACCTCTTTTCTCATTAGTTTTAAGAACTGCATTAAAATCCCCCATTACCATCCAATTATTATTAATTTGCTTTGATGCTTGAACTAAATAAGACCATAATTGTCTGCGAAGAGAAGCCCAGTTATGGGCATAAACAAAAGTGCATATGAAATTCAAACCACCTACATTATTACAAGTAACAGTAATATGTTGTTCAGATTTATCTTTGATAGATAGGTTCCATATGGATTTGTGCCAAGTGATCAGTATACGACCTTTAGACGATGCTGAATTATTGTCTATCCATTCCCAATCTTTACCAAACATGTTAGCAAATATCTGAATACTACTATCCCCCATCTTATTCTCAAGAAAAGCAATTATGGTAGGATTAACTTTATTTCTTAAATTAAAGAGGTCTAATCTTCTAGTTTCACCATTTAGACCCCTTACATTCCAACATATAATAGACATTAAGAATGTCTGGATTGGCTCCTTGTTACTCGAGCCAAAGTGTTCCTATTTTTCTTTTTTTCTTTGTTTTTGTCATTGAATTGTTCCACATATTTTGGATTTTCTTTAGTATATTGGTCAGAAAAATAAACCTCCTCTTCTGAGTTTATGGATTCCACATCCAATTCAATTCCCATCTGATTAATTTCCTGTATATTATTAGGTGTATCATCATGTTGTACAACAGCAACAGTTGCAGGAGATTTATTATGATGTGCCTCAGCATTTGCCAGATACTTATTATGTTGACAAGCAGTTGCAGACCTTGTTGGGGACATTGCAATTGAAAGCTCTAACTCCGCAGTTGCTGAGCGTCCAGGGGAATGAATTTCAACAGGAGTTTCAACCATGCAGGGATTACCTTGATCAGCTTTATTCTGAAGAGAATGTTCACTCAGTGGAGACTCATTTATTTGAACAAGATTTTGCAGTGGTGGATTCTTATTCTGCTCTGTTAAACAATGCTGCCCTTCCAGATTGGACTGCCTCTCCTCAGGTGTGGGACTTCCAGTATTAAAGCCAGCTTCATAGTTAGTCTGTTGTAAATCTTTGTAGTTATTATGGTCTAGGCTATTTTTTGGCACTGAGCTACTAGGGTGCTCAGGCAGTTTAGAAGTTTGTTCAGTCAGTGTATTAGTAGAAGCAGTATGGTTTGGTGCTGAAACTTTGGGGATCCACTTTTGAGTAGTTGTATTTGGGCATTGTAAATCACTATGTCCGAAACAACTGCATTGCTTACATCTCGGTGGAATAAACTCATATTCCACCTCTTGTTCATAAATTCTTCCTTTATTATCTTTTGCTCTGATTATTTTGGGAAAAGTAGCATCAGCTGTCACTTCTATTAACACTCTTGCAAATTTAAGCCTTTTAACATTTCTGGTGAAATCATCAATGTCCAAAGGTTTACCAATAAGACTAGCAAGTTTACTAATGCCCCTAGCATTCCACAGAGATAGGTGTAGATTATTTAACCTTACCCAAATAGGATACGAGTCTAACATGTCTCTTTCAAATTGGAAATTAGCATCCCATTTTTTCATAAAAATAAGTCTACTATCCATAAACCAGGGACCCCCATTTAATACTTTATCAAAATCAGCATGATTTTCAAACTTTACTAAGAAAAAACCATTATCTCTAGAGAAAATTTCCCATGAGCCTTCAGGTTTCCAGATCCTTTTAATATACGCATTAAAATGCACATAGTATGGTCGTTTACCCGTAAGATAAATGAATATTGAGTTATTCCACATCTCATTGGATAACTTGTAATCCAAGTCATCTATAATAGCAAAATCACCTGTATCGTCCTTAGCTGGTTGGTGGAAGATAACATCTTCTTTGATAGAGACGTGTTTATCAAATAAATCCGACCATGATCTAACACCCTGTGATTTATTGAATTTAAAAAGAGATGTAGTTGTTTTAGGGTTTGACCATGGATTAGAAGGGGCATCTAGTTTCTGCTTTCCACGACGGCGGACCTCCTGCCAGCCCTCCCGATCTTCATCATCGGTGACAGCTGGATTGGTGGCAGCGGCAATTGAAGAAGTGGCGGCGGCGGAAGAATCGGCTGCTGCAGTTGCTGAGGCCATGTAAAAATTGGCCGAATATATTTTGGTGTCTTAAGATATTAGAAATTTAAATGGATTTTTGGAAGGAAATTAAAGTAGAGAATTTTAAGTAAAATAATTTTAGAAAACTGGATAAATTAAAAGAAGAAATATAGAAAAGGATAAAGTTGAATTTTGAAATCCTATCGAATAAATTCCAAGTATGGGAAAAAGATTTTTAATAAATGGAAATGAATGGATTTTGAGAACTTAAGTAGTATTATTAAAATATTGAAGACTTTTTTAAATTCAGAATTTAAAATGGTTTGGGAGAAATAAAGGGAGAATTTTAAAATTAAGTATGAAATTAATATTTCATATTTTATATAAGATTTTAAATCATAAATATAGAAGTGAATATGGAATTAATGGGTTTCGAAATAAATTGAGTAAGTAAAGGAATTTATTTTTAAAATGGAGTAAATTTTGTAAATTGATTTGGAAATTGATTTAGTGTTTGAAAATGGTTTAAAAAAAAGAAAAAGGGCATTATGGAATTTATAAATGGGGTTTACAAATAGAGTGAAATATTTATCAGAGGTTAATTTGGAAGTATAAATTCAGGATGAGAATTTATAAAGGAATGGGTAAATTGTTTTAAAAATAAATAGTGGTTTATTTTTAAAGGTGTGAAAGGAAAGTGTATTTTCCTGAAAAATCAAGTACGTTTTCAAGCAGATTTTTAAGTTAACTTAAAAGTTTTAAAGTTGTTTAAAAGAATGTTTTTGAGAATTATTATTTAAGTTGTTTAAAATTTTAAAGGTAAATATTTTATTAAATTTGTTATAGTAGTAATTATTTTAAAAGGTTAATTGGTATTATGGTTTAAAAAGATAATTATTACTATTTATATTTTATAAAGTAGTTTTATTTTAAAGATAGTTTGGCTAAGTTTTTATTTGAAAAACTTGTATAGAATTTCGTGACATTTATTTTAAAATTTGTTTTGGCTTTAAGTTTCACATGAGACGTTATTATAAAATTTCATAACTAGAAATTTAAATGAAGTATTTTAAGTTGTTTTTATTTTAAATGTTTTAATATATATATATATATATTTGGTTAAGCGATTTTAAATTATTTTAAATCTAAAGTATTTAGACTTGGTAATTTTCAGTGGAAATAAACAATATTTGGGAATTTATTCTGCGAGAGGAAAGTGATTTGAAAACTGTTTTCAAAGGGTTGAAGTAGCGAAATAGCTTGCGAAGATATTTTGGAATAAATGATTTGGAAAATTATTTAAACTCTGATGGTTGTTTGTGAATATTATTTGATAGTTAAATAACCGACTATCAATATTGGCCAATGCACTGATTGTTTCGAAGAGACCGGGATCGGGATTAATTTTTCGAAAACCACTTCGATTCGGATTAAACATTCGTGAGGAAGACAAGAGCTGGGAGTCGAAGATGGAGAAGTGAAGTGCAAGGGCTAATCGCTACTAATCCTAAGGGTGATTCCAAAATGGATGTGGTAGAAGTAGGGCCTGCGGTTTCGTTCGGACCCAGAACTGACTTGTATGGACGAACGCTATCAGAACATCGTCAGGTGGACGATAAGCATTCTAAGTGAACGTGTGCTAAAAGGTAACGCATAGCCTCGAGCCTCATCAACCGGGAATGGCTAAAACAGGGAAGGTTCACACGAGGCTAAGTAGCTAGCAACCAATTAGGGTAAGGTCATCCATGTTTAGAGGTCCCTTTATTTTGGCTGTATGGGTGATTGTTGATCTCAACCATGGGGTGATCTTATTCGAACTATCTAGTAAGGGGTAGCTCCGGTCTTGTGATGCGGGGGATCAGGGTGGATTCTCGGTACGGTGATCTAGACCATTACTGTGATGGGCGATGCCCCAGTAGCCGCGCCATTGATGGAAATCCATTCGCCCTACGTGCCTTTACGGTTTTGTTTGTAGAACCTAATATTGCTGGAATTTAATGAATGTAACAATTTTGGCTATTTGAGTAAGTATTTGTATATAGGAACTACTATAATATCAAAGGATTTGATAAGAAACGTTTTGGTTATCGTTAGGTAAAAACTCGGCATGTTTATTTGTTTACGAGATACCTTTGATTTGAATTTTGATAACTTTAATAATCCAATTGAGTGAGATAGAATGGGAAATTTTAAGTAAATAATTATAGAGACTTTGGATAAATTAAAGAACAAGTTGAAAAAGAATAAATGTTGATTTTTAAATTTTATTAAATAAATTCTGAGTATGGAAATAAAGATAGAAATTTTAAATAAATAAAAATAAAAGGGTTTTGGAGGCTTAAGTGATATTGGCTAAAAATCTAAAGGCTTTCATTTTCAAAGTTTAAGATTTAATTGTTTGGGAAGAAATAAAAGGGTAGAATATTGAATGAAATATGAAGTGGATATTTCAGTTTAAAATAAGATTTTAAATCATAAATATGGATGTAAATATGGAATTAGTGGATTTTAAAATAAATTTGGGAAAGTAAAGGAATTTATTTTAAAAATGGAGTTAGTTTTGAAAATCGATTTGAAAACTGATTAAGTGTTTGATACTTTGATTTAAAAGGAGGATGAGACTAGGGAATTTATAAACTGGGTTTATAAAGTGAAATAATATATCAGTGGATATTTGAAAGTATGAAGTCACGGTGGGAATTTATAAACGAATGGGTAATTTGTTTTAAAATAAATAGTGGTTTATTTTTTAAAAGTGTGAGAAGAAAGTGTATTTCCCTGAAATGCCAAGTACGTTTACAAAGCATATTTTTAAGTATAAGTCAAAAAGTTTTAAAGCGTTTTAAAAGAATGTTTTCGGGAAATTATTATTTAAGTTGTTTAAAATTTTAAAGGTAAATATTTATTAAATTAGTTATGGTAGTAACTTTTTTAAAAGGTAATTGGTATTACGATTTAGAAAGATAATTATTAATATTTATATTTTATAAAGTTGTTTTATTTTAAAGATTGTTTGGCTAATGTTTTTATTTGAAAAACTTGTATAGAATTTCGTAACTTTTATTTTAAAATTTCTTTTGGCCTAAGTTTTACATGAGAAATTATTATAAAATTTCATAATTAGTATTTTAAATAAAGTGTTTTAAGTAGTTCTTATTTTTAATGTTTTTAAAGTATATACATTTTTGGATAAAGTGATTTAAATTATTTTAAAATCTAAAGTATTAAGACTTGGTGGTTTTCAGTGGAAATAAAACAATTGGATGGAAATTTATTTCCACGAAAGAAAAAGGGATTTGAAAACTATTTGCAAAGGAATTAAAGTGTAGAAGATATCTTATGGAGATATTTTGAAATAAATAATTTGGGAAATTATTAAGGCAGATGATTGTTTGTGAATTTTTTTGATAGTTAAATAATCGACTATCAATATTGGACAACGCGCTGATCATTTCGAAGAGACCGGGATCGGGATTAATTTTTCGAAAACCACTTCGATCTAGTTTGAACGTTTTTGTGAGGAAGACAAGAGCTTGGAGCCGAAGATGGTGTTGTGAAGTGCAAGGGCTAATCGCTACTAATCCTGAGAATGATTCAAAAATGGATGTAGTAGGAGTAGTGCCTTCGGTTCCATTCGAACCCGGAATGGACTTATATGGATGAATGCTATTAGAACATTGTCAGGAGGACGATGAGCATTCTAAGTGAATGTGTGCTATAAAGGTAGTGCATAGCCTCGAGCCTCATCAACCGAGAATGGCTAAAACAGGGGAGGTGCGCACAAGGCTAAGTGGCTAGCAACCAATTAGGGCAAGGTCACCACTGTCTAGATATCCCTTTATTTCGGTTGTGTTGGCGGTTACCGATCCCAACCACGGGGTGATCTTATTCGGACTATCCAATAAGGGGTAGCTCCGGTCTTGTAATGCAGGGGATCGGGGTGGATCCTCGGTACGGTGATCTAGACCACGTATGTGACGGGCGGTACCCCAATAGCCCTACCACTGATGGAAATCCATTCTTCCTACGTGCCCTTTACGGTTTTTATTGTAGAGCCTAGTATTGCTAGAATTTAATAATGTAACAATTTCGGCTACTTGAATAAGTATTTATTTATAGACACTACTATAATATCAGAGGATTTATAAGAAATGTTTTGGTTATCGTAAGGTAAAAACCCGACATGTTTATTTGTTTCATGGTCTTAGGAGATGCCTTTGATTTCAAGGGATTTTGAAAACTTTAATAATCCAATTGAGTGTGTTTTCTCACTCTAGTTTTCCAGACTGACTCGGATGTTATTTAACTATAATGCTCAGGTCAAACCAAGTGTTATATAGTAAAGATTTTGGATGCACTACTATAAAGCTCAGAAGACGAGTTGAATGATGAGGTGTATTTTCGTAGATTTACATTTCCGCTGTGCAGTGTAAGCTATATATTTAGCTTTGGGAGGACAAGTTATTATAACCGTCCTGTATTGTGTTGTTGATTTTGTTATACTCTGATGATGTGATGTATGTAACAGATATAGTTCTTTTGTATAAAGATTCACTCATTTATCTATTATATATTGTTCCGCTATGTTTGTGACATTATGGTGTTGTTTTCTATTTCTTTTCTACCTCCTTCTTCTTTAACCCTAATGGTTCAGTTTTTCGGCAATCGATTGTTCGGCATTTGATGCACTGGACGCATTGATGTCGATTTTCGGGCATCGAAACATCATGTCGTTACAAAGCACCTAAATCTTATCACACCAGTAGCTCGGGAACAATGCATGTGCCATCCATACTTAAGAAGATGCTACCATGGATTAGTCTTTCCATCACAAAGCGACATATGGCATTGCATATTTTCTAGCATAACCCTTTTGCATGTTATTATTAATGAATAGAGGTCAACTAGGTGATGAAACCCACTCATCATTACTCCTATGCTGATTTTCATTAAGAAATCTCTTTACTGTATTCCCAATATACTCTTCACTGATCTGGAAAGTTGGATAGCGATCATTAGAAACAAACCCAAGTGTTTGAATCTACAAACAATCTAATTAGTTACATGATATTTGATCTTCCCTATATTTGGGAGAACCATTTTGCAAGCCTTCTGTGGCACCTTACTTGTACTGTGGCATTCGTCTAAACACCATCAGTCGTTGCACTAATATCTTGTATTTTGTTGGTTCTAACATCTTGGAAAAGTCGCTCGCTCTTAGACAAATTCATAACGTTGAGTTTATATTGGCACTGATATCCCCAGACTACTCGGTAATGAGTTGATTTTGATTGTCACCAACCTGATTGGTTTTTGCTAGATCAGATCTGCCTCTCAAACTTATCTCCATGATGTTCTAGCAGCCTTCCTATAACAACCCGAATTTGAAGTAATAATTGATTGATGCTAATAATAGTGATTTGATTAATTAAAATAGAATGTGGAGATTTACTGAATAAATTGGTTTATAAATTATTTAATAAAAGGCTTTAGATTGAGAAAATTTGATATTTAAATTAAAATAACTTGAAATATGAAGATTTTTTTTTTAAAGTGATGTAACTGAAATGCAATATTGGTTTAGAAAAGAAGTGATTTTGATATGTAATTTGTATTTATTTAAATTAATTAGAATCTAGTTTTATAAATAAAAGAAAAATAAATATATATTTATCCATTTTAAATATTTTCTTCGTCCAAGCCTAAATATCCAAAGCCTAAACTATTTCCAAAGTTCTTTGCTCTGATTTTTTTCTTCCTTAATCTATTTTGACTTTACGTATTCATTCCTTCATCAATTTACTACTTCTTAATACTTCCTTCTCAATAATACTCTTCTTCTAAATTTAATAATAAATCTTAAAAATTATCGAATCCAAATATATGCATCTCGATACTTGTATATATCTATGGCAAGAAGGAAACCAAGTAGCGTTGTTGCGTTGTTGCGCTATGTATGTGCGTTCAAAGAAGAGGAAGGAGGAGCAGTGTACATGTGAGTTTCTATGCTTATGAAACTATGTATAATCTGTAACTCTCCTTGAATATGCTTGAATTAGGATGATATATGGACGATGGGTGTTGTGTGAAATAAATGTGTTGAATTTGGCAAGGTGAAGGTGGTCAATATGTTGGAAGATGATCGAGGAAGGAGCGAAATTGCTCCAAGCACGGTCGACCTGTTAGGCCTATCGATCGACCGCTGCTTGTGCATGTTAAAAAAGTTATTATAAAATTTAAATGAAAATAGAATAAAATTTAAATCTATTATAAGTGAATGAATTAAAGGTATTATGAGAAGTAACATGTGATTTGATGACGTAATATATAATTTACTTATATAAAGAAATTAATTAAATAGGATGGAATTTTAAATACTTGATTAGAAATTTTTTTAAAATTAAAGATACATTTTAAGAATATGAACTATAATCTAATTACTACTTTAAGTATTTTAAAAAAAAATTTGTAAGTAATAAATCTTATATAGAAGAATGTTGTATATTTAAAAATTTAAAGCTGATTGAATATTTAATTTGATTCTAAAAGTGGATGTTATGAATTTATGATCTTCTTCATCCATGTTATTATCAGTTGAATGTTTGGAATGATTATTAATTTGATAGTATGTATAATTTAAATGTAAGAATTATAAAGCAATAATTTATTCTAAAATTGAAACAATAATTTATAGGTGGGTAGCCTGGTTTTAAAATGTTCGTTTAAAAGTCATATATTTAACATAATATTTAGAAAGTAAATAACTATCACTAATTGAGGTTTTTCACGTAATTTTATAGCATTGTATAAATTTAACAAACTTGGATAAATATTTGTATTACGATATATTTAATTTATGCAATTATATATTCCATTTTTGATTTCTCATCTTCTCTATACTAATTTCAATGTTACGAGTAATTCACCATTGATATTGATTTGATTGATGAATTAAGATGATACATCAATGGCATCCTTGATAATATTTTGTTGTATTTAATTTTGTGTGATGAGAAATTTGAATAAACGGAGTTATAATACTGTCTGGTATAAGACTTTTGATAATATTTCTTCGGATAATTTTAGGACTCGTTATATAGAATAAAGCACAGATTGAGTGTAGTTTATAAGTAGTGAATAAACATTTAATTATCATGCAGCGGTATGGGATGTTGTAGTGATATTTATTTGACTATTCATTGTAAATAGATAACACTCACGTGACGGGAATAGTGATATGAGTGTGAAGTGATACACATAGGGATGAGTATAGTTTCGTGCTTATTTTTAGCGAGTAAGGCTACGTGCCTGATAATGAATTTGACTTCATGTTTATATTTAGTGAATATGGCTATGTGCCTGATGTTAAGCATGACTTCATGTTTATATTTATTAGTTCTATATGCAATTATTATGACGTACTCCTTTTTACATTGGAGAGAAATGGATTGCTAGAATCCATTCTAGCGGTCTAGTCATGGGGTCATGCCCTAGATCTATGATACCCTGTATTTATATGGTTACGTGCTTTCTCTTCATGCGTTTTCCAAACCTATGTCACATAGGACAGTAGTCTGTTGCATACAGGGGCTAGAGTTGGGTTGTGATTATGGAGTCCTCACGTTGACGAGCACATCGATGGATACCTATCATGATACTATGACCTATCATGATACTATGAAGATAAATAAGACTGTAGCATGACTCTGAAGCTGGCTTCATGCAATCAGTCTGCTTTTGGTACATACAGAGAGGTAGATTGTCATAAACTATTGATACACCTTACTTATATATAAATATGGGTTAGATGACTCATATATTGATGATTCTACTTAAAACTTCATGTCCGTCATACAGTCATTTCCCATCACGATATATTTTGATAGTTCATGTTTGAGGAGATAAGATTATACCTGAGATTGATGTCTTGAGTATAATGGATTCTCTTTTCTTTATTAAAATGATAGGAAGTCTATCATATTCTATATGTATAAATGATGATGTTCCATTACCGAGATTGAGAGATATATGTAGGAAATGCTACATGCTAGCCTGATTATACTTGGTGATATCTCACTTATTAATGTTTTAAGTATTTAAATTATGATTTCTTAATATGCATGATTCAACCATCAGTATTGTTTCTATGGTTTCTGAGTTCTTGTGCTTTCATATGAATGATGTCATCTTTGTATATGGTTTTGATATATTCGTATGATATGATGTATAGATGATTATCTATGGTATTACAAGTATATTCCATGCATACATTTTCACACACACATATATATACACATACATAAATTGATTTACCGACTGAGGACTTGGGTTCCTCTTGTAGTGTTACCATGTTATTATTCTTTGTTTAACTGCGACACCTATATTATATATTCACGATTTAGACATAGTCTGACCCTTGGGTTATTTATATAATGCCCAAGTCAGTCAGTCACATTTCAGATACATGGACGTTGAGGCCAGGTTGCATTCTTTGGGCATAAAGGACACTAGTTATTTAGTGTTGTAGTATATTATATTTTATTGTATGGACTTATGTATGTACATGACTTGGTGATGTATATCATACTTTGTATATTTCTGTATTATATATTATAATTGCCATTGACTCTATGATCTCTAATATTTATTGTATATTGTGTAATGTTGTATCCTAGAGCGCACATGTTTAATGCTTTGTACTGATATTGTGTATGTATAATTGAAATAATTATTTGATGTTTTAATATGTACTAGTGTTAGTCCAAGGGAATATTCACGTGTGTATCCCACATAGCCTCATTCTCCATATTATCTGATAGTATTACTCAATAATACTCTTTGGATAGTATAAGTATAGAGGTTGGGTTCACTTCCTTTTATTTCTTTTGCTTGCCATCTCTTCGATTCTAATATGATGAAGATGAACTCTTCCTCAAAATATGAAGATGGCGAATCTCTATGGCTTCTCCTACTCTATTAAGGTTACTAGAACATCAATACAAGGCTTTTCTCCAACTTTTCCATCATAGCCTTTTGATTTCCAACATTTTTCTATTCATCTCAACCGTCATTTCATCGAGTTCAGCCTTGTTACGACTTCGGTTGGATGAGATCCCGGAATCGCGATAGTTGAGTTGTTTCTTCTTCAACATGATGAGATCCTTCTGATCTCCCTTGACATTAAGTCTAGAGTTGGAAGAAGCTCTTTTTGGACAAACTTCGTATCAGATCTGATGTAGATTCTTCTTCTAAATCCAAATAACTTTAGACCTACAACAAACATTTTTAGATCTACCTCTTAGATGCTTCAAATCCAAAGTTCTAAGCTAGATGTATACCTAAGAATCTCATATCTGAATGACTACATCAAAAATGTTGTGTCAAAAATTGACACAACAACACAAATCAATTTAAAACATGAGTAGATATAATTAAAATGAGAAAATAGCAAATACACAAGAATTTTTATAGTAGTTCGACCCGTAAATTAATGACTATGTCCACTTTAATTTTATTTCAAGAGAATTAACTTGAACACAAGCATGTTATCGGGTTTCAAATCCAAAAAATAATTTAAATCCAAATTTGACAACAATTCATGGCCAAGTTTGAGCTACAAAAGGGAGAGTGAAGATCAAGAGTCAAAAAGTCCTTTCTATGATGCTCTAACACTTGTATATATAGGCGAAGTCATCCATCAAAGTAGATAATTGCAAAAGACCAGGTAAGGGAGGAGATCGTCGTGATTAGGAAGGAAAATGGAGTAATTTTGGTGACCAAAATCATGTCGATACTGGTCATAACTTGCTTGATGCCGCATCACTTTTTCCTCATACTTGTTCATATCCTTGTGTTTCTAAGCTTTATTCCAAAAATTGCACCATCAAATCATGTCGGTATCAACATGATTTGTCATATATAAGACTTGTCTTTTTCTTCAAAGTACTCAAGTAGTTCATGTACTTGTTCAGAAGTCGGTCCCCAATGAGATCATCTCAGTAATGACCATATCATGTTGGCGCAGACCATATTTTCCTTGCTTCGATCTTGCTCCAACTTCTTATGCTCCATCGTTTCATCATTTCATAAAATCCCTTAAGTTCCCGATTCATTTCTTCATCATCTTGAAGTCTAGGTTCATTAATAAGTTGCACAGATCAAATGCTGAATAACAAATAATCTAACGAATGATGATTTTTTTTTAAAAAAATTACTTTTATTGTTTGTCATTATTCTTGGAGATATTGGGCCGGGTTGTAGAATGTTAACAAGGTGGATTTAGTTTTTTTTTACATTTTAGATCCTTATTAGGCTTTTGAAATATAATTGATTTTAGATCCAATTTGAAATGTTTTAAATAAAATAATTATTTTATTTTATTTATTCATAAAAGGATATATTTTGTTTAATTGGTTTATAATTTGTAAGTGTAACAAATACACTTACATACGCATAGTTCATGTGCAATATATAAGAAGTGTACATGGCTAATATATCCGTTTGTAGGTATTAAGATTTACATTGCAATGGATACCTATATCCCTTTATTTATACAATTGTTGCTATAGTTTTGCTTAAATATTATATATATAATAATAACTATAATTATCTTTTTAAAATATTTTGACCAATTCAAAAAAGTTTGAATTAATATCTAAATTATCTTTTGTTAATTTTAATATTCAGTAACAAATCTAGATCTAGATAAATATCTATCTTTTAATTTAAATTATAATTAAAATCACAATATTGATATGCATATACTATCTTAAATTAAAAATTCAAAATATACATTTAAATTTAATTTTTACTTTAATTTAAAATATATTTATTTATAGATTGTTAATTAGCGTGTATGTGTGTATATATTTAAAAAATGAAATTTTTTCGACCAAAATTTTAACTAATTTTATTTTAATATCATGTCGAATCCATAAAGATTTGACATAATGTTTTTCAAAATAATAGTTACATTAATTCATTTAAAATATTTTAAATGCATGCATACACACATACATATTATAATATGGAGAAAGAATTAAGTCTCAAAATACATAAATTCATACTTACATGTATATATATGTGTGTGTGTTAGTTTTAAATAATTTAACCAATAAAACATATTTTATATATATAAAATTACATATATCATATTAAAAAATGTTGAGACTAATTACATTTAATTTTAGATTTTAAATTTTTGTTTAAATAATTGAAGTATAGCCAAAAATAATATAGATATTATAGTGATGTTCAATGTTATTTAAAAATATATTTGATATATCTTCACACATAAGATTGGACAAAAAATGTATACACGACATAGGTGTAATAAATTCGAGGTTTAAATATCATAAATTTAGTGATCAATGTATATGACTATAAATAATATTGGAGTTGAAATATTACCAAAATTTATAGCTTATGATCTGCACCTTGAATGAAGATCTTACTCCTTGATCTAAGTGAACCACTACATAAATTGTAGCGAACTAGAGATGAATACCACTTTTTGTTTAAATAATATCACATCAACCTTGTTTTGAAAATTTAATAACTATAAGCCAGTGAAGCTTGGAGCTATAATAGGGTTGAGGAAGTGGAAAAAACAAATGAGGGTGAATGGTTTAAGAAGACATCTAGGTTGAGCAAAAAGTGGAGATATGTTCTCCTTTGTTTACTCAATCTTTTATAAAATTCAAATCAATATTTGAGCATTAAAAACTCCAACTACCATTCTCTGATGGCTAACCATATTTTGGGCATAATGCACCTATAATTTCCAAATCCATATAGTATTTTATTTATTTAAATCAAATATGAATATTTATCAATATTGTATATCGATACACACATATATAACATTTACATACACACTATATAAATACTAATGACATTCAAATGAAGTTCTAATAATTAATACTTCATAAATATTAATCAATTAATAACAATTATTAATTAATTCAATCATGTGGATTCCAGTGTGTTCATAATTATGGTTATGCGCCTCAAAGGTGTAAATTCAGCCAGTGATTAATATCCAACAATTTGACTAGTAATGTTCACATACCTTAGGTATAGTGTGATAGTTTGGCCAAATTTATTGCTTTGCACATCTTTTAACAAAATCCAATTTTACAATTTTGAACGGTACCAAGTAGTAGCTGTTATGTACTATAGTTCTCTTTGTCAAAACTATATCACTTTAGGGCTTATGGAATTTGATATGCGCCAAAATCCAGTATCAACAACATTAAGTTTTTTCTATCGAATCGTAAAGTCCTTAGTTAAATAATAATAGTTACTATTAACCATACTACTCTAGCTAGAGACATTGACTTTGAGTTAACAAGAGTTGTATATGACACTAACCTCATATAAGTAAAGAGACGAATTCTCTATTGAATAGTGTTTCACTTCCAATTCTTCAGCTACCAACTATAGTGGTTCGATGGATGACATGCCACGATTTAACTATAATCAAAGTGGAGTATCGACATTGAAGTTCTACTTTATTCTCAAGTTAAGAGAAATGTGTAATATCATCACTTCAAGATTTTCTATTTGACCTTAGTTATATTAACCAATAGAAAAATCTCAACCGAGTCATTCCATAGTTATCCAATAACTATTAGTAAGTAACTTCTTAGTGCTCCTAGTAGCCATGAGTAATACATTGCCGAACATTTAGAGAGCACTATGTACCCTAGTCTCAACACACACACACACACATACATATATATATATATATATCTCGAAGCATCTCAACTAAGAATATTTAAAACAACATGTTATTTTTAATGTGATAAATTTATCATGATTACAACACATTGCAATTAATATCACATAACATATTATATAAAAGTTTTCTATTTAATATACTTAAATTAAATAATTAATTAACGTAAACATTGTATGACAAGTATAAAATAGTAAGAAAAACTCACTTTTTTGAACGAGATTTTATTCCAGAGTTAATGATTTATAATGAAATACAGAATAGCCACTATGGTATACCTTTAACTTTATTGATCTCCCACTTGCACTTGAGGCCAATTATGGAATCTCAATCTCATCCTTTCGATTAGTTTGCTGAGAACTGACCAAGCTAGTCCCTTCATGATTGGATCTGCTATGTCATCCTTAATATCTACTTTATCAAGCGTACCTTGTTTATTAGCGACGCCTCTCTAATGAGGAGGAAGTTACGAAGAATGTACCTGAACTTCTTGTAAGCTCTTGGTTCCTTTGCTATTTGCATCACGACATTACTACCGCAAAACAATTTTATTGGATTTTCAATGTTTGGAATCACTCCTTTCTCTATCATAAATTTATGCATCCATATTACTACTATAGCTTCTTTGTTTAGGGTTAATTATTTGGCCAGCTTGTGGAATCAGCTACTATTTTGTGTTTGTTAATTTTCCAACTAACAGCTCCATTGTTTAATGTAAAGACATAACCTACAACAGACTTACTATCGTCGATAACACTTTTGAAAGCTAGATTCTATATCCTCATTCATTAAGATTTCTTCATTCCTATAAATGACGAATATGTCCTTAGTATTTCTCAAATATTAAGTATACAATTTTATAATTCTCCGGCGCTTCTTACCAAGATTAGACTGATATCAGTTTACGCATCCTAATGCATAAGCCACATCTTATTTTGTATATAGCTTAACGTACATTATAGAGCCAATTACAGATGCATATGGTATCATCTTCGTACACTCTTTCTCTTCATCAGTACGAGGAACATCCTTCTTCGAAAGGATGACTCCAGATTGCATCCAAACATTTCTACATTTGGAATTCTCTATACTTAACCTATTTGATACAATTTTTATGTACAGGGATTGGGACAATCCCAACAACCTTTCAGATAGACCATAATACCAAGTATATAAGCTTCTTTTCCTAAACCCTTCAAGAATAAAGTTTTGGATAGCTAAGCTTTCACCGATTGCAACAACACAATGTCATTGCCAATTACTAACAAATCATCAACATATAGGACTAAGAACACTATAATACTTCCTTGTTCTTTTTGATATATGCTCGCTTCCTCTATATCCTGATAAAAACCAAACCGTTTTCCATTACTTTATTAAAACACTTATTTCAACTTCCAAAAGCTTGTTTAAGACCTAAAATTGATCTTAACACTTCACAAGGCTTGCCCTTGCTCCCACTGGCCTCAAAACCCTTAGACTACAAGTTATAAATGTCTCTATAAAATCACCATTTAGAAATATTGTTATCATTTCCATATGTTATATTTCATAGTTATAGAAAGTGGTTAGCATTATTCGAATGGACTACGAGCGAATACATTTCGTCATATTCAACACCTTGAAATTGATGAAACCCATTCGCAACTAGTCTTTCTTTAAAGTCTCCACTTGTCCATCTGTATTTAGTTTATTTCTAAGAATCTATTTTCAGCTGATGCATTTTATCCCTATGGATATGTTAGTCAAATTCCATACTTTATTGTCACACATGGAATCCATTTCAGATTTCATGGCTTTAATCTGAAGTGAAGATCCATAGTGCTTGTTGGAATGAGAGAGGAATATTGTCTTATAAGATGTAGTCCTTTTTTATAGGATCTTTATGGTGCATGAGATCCCTTATTAGACCTTCCAATAGGTTGTATGTTTTCAATACTTGTGAATATGGTTCATCTACTAATTTGGCTTCTACGATAATTTCTCGAATTTCATCTTAATTTACAATCTTACCTTAATATATTTCTAAGAAATTTCTTTTCCAGAAAGACAACATGTCGAGAAATAATGACCTTTAGTTCTTTGCTGTTGTAGAAAATATATCCCATTGAAATCTTGGAATATCCAATAAATTTACAAAATGCCGATCTTGCCTCAAGTTTTTGGGCCATCATTCTTAACATAGGTTGGACAACCCCATACCTTCAAATACTTGAATTGGGGTTTCTTCCCATACCATATCTCATATGGGGTCATAAACACTAATTTAATAGGCATCAAATTCAACAATCCCAATAGGAAAGAGGTAACTCAACTTTACTCGTCATGGAACAAACCATATCAAATAGAGTTCGATTCCTTCATTCCAAGACACCATTGTGTTGTGGATAATAGGATGGAGCAACCGAAGATATAATCCCTTTACCTTTAAGTATTATTAGAGCCATTGTCCAACATACGCAGCTCCTCTATTAGATCAGATATTTAATTCTTAGGGTTCGTTTGATTTTTAACCTTGTTCATATACTCTTTAAATTTCTCATATATATCAGATTTTTTCTTCATAAAATATGCATATACAAATGTTGAGAAATCATGAGCAAAAGTTACAAAGTAAGGTGAATTTTCTTTGGTAACAGTAGACATTAGCCCACATCCATCACTATGTACGAGAACCCTAAGCTCATCAAGTTTATTGTTGCTCCCATAAAAGGGGTACAAAGTCATTTTTCATTTTTTGACATTACTGACATGCATCAGCTGATTCAAAATTAATTGATGTTAGAAAACCACTGATTTTAGTTTATGCAATCATTTGCCACTAATATGACCTAGTCTACAATACCATAAATAATAATTATAATGTCAGCATAAGCAAATTATTCACAACAAAGATATGATTAGAATTAAGTACATAAATGCCATTATTCGAAACACCATTGCAGATTTTATTTCCATCAAACATAATGTTCGTAACATTATCAACACGGTGAAAAACATATCCAGTCTTAGACTATCTGGTCGTATAAATTATTCCACGAATAAAGTTTTTTACATAATAGTAATTATTTAAAATTAAATCTGCTCCATTCGATAAAGCCAAATGATAGTCCCCACTTATAGTTGCATCTATTAGAGATCCACTAACAACTTGAAGCCTCATATCACCCTTTTCTCCATGCCATCTGTTTCTATGTCCACATAACAAATTACAGACAAGAGTTTAAGATCTAGTGTATGAAACCAAGATAATCTATTAATTGTAAAACAAAGTTGAATCATAAATATACATGTAGGAGTGTTAGAACTATTCTCTTTCTTTTCTTTAACAAGTTTACATAGTCCGAACAATTCTGTTTCCATTGCCCCTTCTTGTGACAATGATGACATTCACCCTTATCATTAGAAGAAGAATTCTTACTCTTCTTATTAACTTGCATTCTCATCTTCAAACCATTCGAAGACGATAACTTTCCACTTATAGCAAGCACTATGCCTTGAACGTTGGATGAAGACTCGATAGATCTCAATATGTTGAGCAACTCCATGAGGCTTATACTCATTTGGTTCATATTGTTATTCAATATGAGCAGCTCAAACTATAGAGTATGAGACCTTAGGATCAAGTC
Organism: Allium cepa; assembly: GCA_030765085.1. NCBI lineage: Eukaryota > Viridiplantae > Streptophyta > Magnoliopsida > Asparagales > Amaryllidaceae > Allium > Allium cepa. The sequence continues at coordinate 371,028,770 of CM060944.1, read as the reverse complement.
CACTTGCAGCTCATTTCTTATTGTAACATACAATTCGGAAAGCCTAACAGTATAGCCTTTCATTAATAAGACGTATTTGTCTACATGCATGCCCTTCGTCATCTTCGTATTGAACAATTTATTAGCAACCTTTTACCTTCTGGAATGAGATTTCTCTCTAAAAATTTCTTTGAGGCTATCAAAGATCATATGGAAAGTCATGTTTTCACATTGTCTTTGCAACAGTTTGTCTAACGTAGACAACATGTAAACTTAGGCGATTTCAAGATCCATCATCCGTTTTTTATAAGCAATTCTTACTTCAAGATCACCATCTTTTGTGGTTTTTTCTTTTGGAGGTTCGTGTATTAACGATCATAACCATTTGTATGTTAATGTTATTTTTATTTCTCCTAGCTATTCTATGTAGTTAGGTCCAGTGAGCTTTTCATTTTTGGAAAGTAACTTTGGTATGGATATTTTTTTTGCAAATTTGGTTAAGTAGATTAGGACATCCAAATATGGAAAATGTTCTTATATTATTAGAAAGGTTAAATATATTATTTCATTTATTAATAAGCTCCCACTAGATTTTTATATTTCTCGAAACGCAAAGAGAAGTATAGAAGTCCTTTGACTTCTCTAGTGAATGTTGGGACTTGCTTGCCTTGGAATTTCAACCTTGAGTTTGCTCAAGAAATCATAGGCCTGTAAATGATGACTTTATTAGCTGTATTATATACAACTCCTAACATATGGTCTTTGTCCTAATCTTAATTCGACCTTGAGTTTGCTTAATAAATTAAAAGAGATTATTAACTCGTACGTTCCATTTCATAATGGCTAAAGCATTATATTATACCTTGAGTTTGCTCAACAGATACATATTATTATCTTATCTCGTCTAGTCAATGTACTAATAAAGCTATGCATACATGTCTAGTTTGAATTTACTTAACAATTAGCATTATACCCAAAGTGTACTTTCTATCACAAGTTGGAAATAAGCCATTGCAGGTTGGAAAAAAAGTTATTGAGAGATGAAAGCACAAAATAAGACATTGAAGGTTGATGATCACAAAACCATTGCAAGTTGACTAAGTATACCATCGAGGGATGATATATTAGGGTTATCGAGTACTAAACCAAAGAGAAATCGAAGGAACTAATGGAGGTGTGGTATTAGGCTATCACATGTTGAATTCAGGAACCACTAGAAGATTGAAGCATTTGATCCATTGAAGGTTTAGAAATTGAGATATCACATGTTGACTAGATAAGCTATCAGAGGTAGATAGTTCCATGCTATCGCTTGATGGTAAAACAAGCAATTGAAGGTTGTTGATCTTAGAGTTATCCTAAGTTGACCAAATAAGCCATTCGAAGTTGGTGATCACAATGCTATCGCATGTTGGTCAATGAAGCTATCGAAGGATGATACCTTAAAGCAGTCGTGTGGTGATTAATAGAACCATTGAGGGAAGATATTTTAAGACTTTCGTATAGTGATCAATTGAGCTATCAAAGATTGATGCTAGTAAGCTATCACATGATGGTGTGATGAGTTATTGAAGGTTGATTCTGCCAAGCCATCGCATGTTGGTAAAGAAAACTGTCAAATGTAATGACTTTTGTGCCATTGCATGTTGACTAATCCACATTGAATCAACATGCAACTAGCCATATGGAAGAATCTGACCGGGTCAATAATGCCATGTCATCATGATTCAAAGGAGGGATTATGCCACATATCACTTCAAAGATGTGCCAAGTCAGCCAATCATCGCTATCAACTCTAACAAATGATGCATGCCTTTGAACTAGTGGTTCAAATCTTCTATAAATAGGAATGTAGCCCCTTCTAGAAAGAGGCCGAATTCTAAGTAATTCTTCTTCCTTATTTTTCATTTTTCTTTAGTGGGTAGAGAATAACTTGCAATTTGTATTTTCAAAGATAGCAGATAAAATGGAAATTGGGACTCTGTAATTAAGGACTTGGATCAATGACAATTTTTGTAATTACCTTATGGAACTTTTCCTTCCATGGAAGTTTGTGATTTAGCTCTTGAAGAAAATGGACTAGTTATTTTGGCTTGCATTTTGATAATCTTGCCCACCTTTATAATTTAATACTTCAATAATGGGACTTTGTCCATTTCTCCTTATAGACTTGAGCATGTAATTCCATACAAAGCCAATTTTTTAGAGTTCTCTTTTCTTTTGATTCCGCTGTGCTGTTGTAATGGCATAGTTGTTATATTGCCCAATATATACTCTAATCATCCTAGGGGAAACTTCATATGTTGCTCTGGGCGTATGTTGTAATATATATATTTTCTCTAAACGTGACTTTCAAACATGGAATTATGTAATGAATTAGAAATGTTTTGATATGGAATGTGAATTTGTTTAAAGTTTAATTTTTTCCATGTTCATGTGTTTATGTGCATCAATGAATCTTACATCGCCGTATTTGGTCACCGAGGATTAATAACTATAGATGACTGTAGCAACCGTAGCTATTAGTTTTGTGCCTCCAAATAGGGGGATGTTATAAGTTGGTATCAGAGCATAGGATTATGAAAATTTTAAAAGAAAGTTAAACCTAAATGATTTTCAAACATAATCCAATGAATTTTAAAATATGATTGGGGTTTAGGTTAATGCTATAGTAATGCACTTGTATTATATATATATATATATAAGTACGTTTTCCCCACTCTCTTAGACTGTTCTTTTGTATCTTACTAAGGCTCGTATGTAGATTTACAAGAAAGAAGATATGGAAGTAGGAAATGGAAGAGGAAATCTAGGTGGGGAAAGAACCACAACCAATGAAAATGCTTGACCTAATACCAGGAGGAACCAACATCGACAAGCTGATGCTGATCCAAATGCTGAAGCAAATGTAGGTGCTGGAAATCCGCCAGTAGATGCGGGCATGGTATATCAATTGTTAGACAATCTTTTGCAATTGAAGTATCTAGTAATGTTGGAGGAGATAATCCTATGAATCCAATTGGGAATAACTATGTTAAGCTCAGCAAAGACTACACCAGTTTAGGTGGAAAACTGTTTGTTGGAACAGAGGATGCTGTTGAAGTTGAGAATTATCTACTGATTTATTAGAGGATATGTACTTATCTAGGCTTGGATGATGGGCAAAAAAGAAGGCTAGTCTCTACACAACATGGGGTTGTGCTTCATTGGTGGAATAGTGTTATCACCGGGGTAACAAAGGAAGAGCTAACGTGGGCTGATTTCAGGAGAAGGTTTGAGCAAAGGTTTCTGTCTGAAGTTGCTAAGTTTTCATTCATGAGAAAGTTCATGGATTTGGTTTAGGAAGAGATGTCAGTGGTCGAGTATGCTGCTAAGTTTGATGAGCTGTCTCGATATGGATATGCTTTGGTTGACACTAATGTCTGGAGGAATGAAAGGTTCATTTGACGACTGAGACCTAAGCTTGCTAGGATGACTATGACCCATATCCTAGATCCTTCTAATGTGGTGGTGGAGAAGGCTATTCGCCATAAAGAGATGCTTGCTTTTTCAACTAGAGAGAAGCCCGTTTAATACTAGGGTCCTCAAGGAAAGAAGAGGAAATTCTTTAAGAAGAAGGAAGCCTAGAAAGGGGATGCTGCCAAGAAGGAAAAGGCGGATTTGGTGTGCTAAAAATGTGACAAGAAAGGTCATTTTTCTAATGAGTACCGATCAGGCATGGGAAAGAAGGCTATAGATAAGAAGAATGTACAATGCTTTAACCGTGATCAAGTTGGGCATTACAAGAAGCAGTGTCCAGACCCAGCCAGGGCGGACAGAGGGAAAGTTTTTTTTGTTGGATCATCATCTAAGCCTACTATAGCTGATAAAGAGAAAAACTATGATGGAAGGTACATTTTGATTCAGAGTATACCGTTAGGATACTTTTTGATACTGATGCATCACATTCATTTAGATCCCATTGTTTGGTTGATAGGTTATGCTTAGAGCCCACATGCCTTATTACTTCCTTAAGGGTTTTGAATTCAATAGGAGGGTATGCAACTCTGGGGATAAGAAGTGACTAGTTAGAAATTGATTTGTTAGGTTATAAGTTTGCACGTAGTTTGTATGTGAACGATTTCCTAGATTTAAGAATCATTTTGGGTATGGATTGGTTGAGAAGGTACGAGGCTAGAATATTCTGCCAGGATGGGGAGATTTCTTTGAGACACCCAAAAAGTCATAACCGAATTATATTCTCAATAGAAAATTCTGACCAGAGTTGTTATGCTTTATTAAGTACAATGGGAGTAGGGAAGAGTTAGGTCAGGCTTGGATTACAAGAGAGTTTGCAGATGTATTTGAGCCAGTCACAAGGCTACCACCGAAACGAGCTATTGAGTTTCGAATAGACGTTGTGCCAAGATCTGAACCTATGAGTATACCACCTATCAGGATAACACCGATAGAGACGAAGGAACAAAAGGTGCAATTAGTGGATCTTGACTGAAGGAATTTTACTAGACCAAGAAGTTCACCATGGGAAGCGGCCACGGTATTCGTGAAGAAACCAAATGGGTCATTAAGAATGTGTATCGACTATCGTAAGCTGAACGAAAGGATGGTAAAGAACAAGTATCTTTTGTCGAGAATTGATGATCTCTTTGATCAGTTGAGTGGAGCCAAGGAGTTTTCCCAGTTGGATTTGATGACGTGTTTCTATCTGTTGAGAGTGGTAGAGGACAGTATTCATTCAACAATAATTCAGACTAGATATGGTTCGTATGAGTGGTTCGTGATGCCAATCAGATTGAAAAATGCACCTGGTTTCTTTGTGGATTTGATGAATCGAGTCATCTAAGAGTATTTGGATATATTCGTGTTAGTGTTTATAGATGCCATTTTGGTATACTCCAAGGATGAGAAAGAGAATGAAGATCATCTTAGAGTTGTGTTAGAGATGCTGAAGCAGAATTATCTAATGGCAAAATTTTCCAAATGTCATTTTTGGAAGAAAGAGGTTAAGTTTCTTGGTTAGGTGGTTTTAGAGATTGTCAATCGATGCAGACAAGATCGAAGCTGCGAACAATTGAAAGAGACCAGAGATGGTGACCGGTATCAGAAATTTTCTTGGGGTTGCTGGTTATTACCAGAGATTCATCAAAGATTTCTCATGGATAGAACCGTCTTTGACTAAGCTTACCAGAAAGAAAGTGAAGTTTGTTCGGTCTGACAAATATGAGGAAGCATTCCTTAAGTTAAAGCATTTGTTGACCAATGCTCCAGTATTAGTAGTTCCAGACGGTAATCAAGGTTTGGTAGTATACACAGATGCATGTGGGACCAAATTGGGAGCAGTGTTGATGTAGAAGGGCAAAGTCATTGCTTACGCATCTAGGCACCTTCGACCGCACGAAGTAAGATATCCTACTCAAGACTTGGAGTTTGCTGTAGTGATTTTTGCCTTGAAGATATGAAGGCATTATCTTTTGGAGGAGAGATTTGAGTTGTATACCGATTATAAGTCCTTAAGATATCTATTCTCTTAGAAGGAGTTGAATATGCGACAACAGAGGTGGCTGAAATTTTTGACTTCTTATGATTTTGGTATAGGGTATACCCTAGAGAAAGGTAATAAAGTAGAAGATGCTCTTAGCAAAAGACATCAGAACGTGATGTTAACTATGTTGGAAGAGTGGAAAGATGTAGAAGCATTGGCTAGTTGTGGTATGCAGTTAACATCGACTGCTAGTTCCAGTCAGAGTACGGCCATGTTGTCCTGTTTAGAAGTTTGACCCGTGTTGATCAAGAGAATTGCTTCTAAATAGTAGGATCCATTATTAGCCGAAAGGATCATAAGGCTTGAGGTTGGAACCAAGGTCGATGATTTGAAAGATTTTTGTCTTAACCAAAGAGGATGGTTAAGAATAAAGGGACAGTTATGTGTTCCAGATGTGGAGAACTTGAGAAGAGAAGTTCTTGAGGAATGTCATCGATCCAAGTTTAAGATTCATCCTAAAGGGACCAAGATGTATCAAGATATGAAGAGGAGTTACTATTGAAAAGGCATAAAGATGGATTTGGCTTGTGGTTTAGGCAGTGTGTCAACTGTCAACAACTGAAGGCCCAACATCAGAAGCCGAGTGGGTTACTTCGGCCTCTAGATATTCCAGTATGGAAATGAGATTCAATATCCATGGATTTTATAGATGAGTTGCCAATGTCAAGGAGCGGAAATGAGAGTATATGGGTTACCATTGATAAGTTGACTAAGAGTGCCCATTTCATTCCAGTAAAATCGACCAGGATGATACCAATTTTGGCAAAGTTGTTCATAAAGATCATAGTTAGACTTCATGGAGTTCCTAGTAGCATAGTCAGCGACAGAGATGCTTTATTCACTAGTGATTTCTAGAATAGTCTACTGGATGTTTTAGGCACTAAGCTCAAGATGAGTACCATATATCACCCACAGACGGATGGACAGACAGAGAGAGTCAATAAGGTACTAAAGGATTTGTTGAGAGCTTGTGTGTTGGACTTTGGTGGATCTAGGGAGGATCACCTATATTTGGTTGAGTTTTCCTATAACAATAGTTAGCAAACAAGTATAGGAATGTCGCCTTTTGAAGCTTTGTATGGAAGGCCATGCAAATCCCATGCATGTTGGTTGGAGATTGGAGATAGATTGGTGTTAGGTCTAGATTTGGTAAGGGAGGCGTCTAAGAAGATTGAGTTAATCTGAGAATGGATGAAGGAAGCTTAATCCAGAAAAATGAGTCACACAAATAAGAGGCATAAAGACCTAGAGTTCTCAGTAAGAGATAGGGTTTTCATTAAGGTATCACCTATGAAGGGTGTGGTACGGTTTAAAAGTCAGGAAAATTGGCCCTAAGATATGTTGGTCCATTCCAGATTGTAGAGAGGATTGGGAAGATCGCATACAGAGTTGAGTTGCTGAGCAAGGTGTCCATATTGTGTTTCACGTGTCTCATCTTCAGAAGTTTACGCGTGATCCATAGGCTACCATTCCTTAGACAGAGTTGGAGGACTTTGTAGTAGAGCCATATTTGAATTCTATTAGACAATCAGTTTGACTTGTTGCAAGAGAAAAGAAAAGATTGAGGAACAAGACAATCAAGTTGGTGAAATTTCAGTTGTGTGACAACGAAAAGGACTGTAAATGGGAGACATAGGATAGGATTCAAGATACTTATCCTGATCTGCTTTGAGGGTATGTCTATATCAGATTTGTATTGATATCTCCTAGTCAGGTAGACTAGTATGGTTGTTAGGAGTCGTTATAGGTGATTTCTATGTTTGATATTTAGTCCTTACTAAATTTTAAGGACGAAATTCTTTAAGGAGGGGAGCCGTAACACCACTAATTTTTGATAACATTATTCACGATATTTGGTTAGATAAATTAAATAGAATATTCTAAATATAAGTGATAAGGGGATTAAGACTTGAATTAATTAAACAAGGGTCATGCCTAATGAGCAAATATTGGGCTTAAGAATGAGTTTTGGTTAATTAAGTCACATAAGGGTATATTGGGAATTGCCGCCACTAACTTCCACCCTTATATATTTCGTCCTCACCTTCTTACTACCTATTCAAGTCATTTTAAAACGGAAACAAAAATATCGAGAATGGTCGGCCATTAAGAGGAAGAGAAAAATCAAATTAAAAGCCAGAGATTCAAGCTTAGTGGAAATCAATCTCAATCTAATCTCCTTAGCTACAGCAAGGTGAATAATAATTTCATCTCTATTTTGGTTTTAAATCATATGTTTTCGAATTTAAGGGATAAATTCGTTTTTATAATATATTGGATGATGATATGCTTGATTTAAGATTTATTTGTTTAAACATGATTGTTTAAAAGGGGTTTTATACAGATTTAGATCATACTCGAGATTAAATGATGTTTAAATGCCATGGGAAAATTTTATGTTATGGGAAACATGATTTTGGAGTTGGGTTTCAATTTTGAGAATTTTCCAAGTTATGGAAAGATTATTATAAATTTTTAAAGGAGAATGTGGTAATTTGGGTTTATAATTTATTTTTGAAAATATATTGAGAATTTGGGTTTGAATTTTGATATGTTAGATAATAAGATTAACGTGAATTTTTGGGGATCTTTCCAAAGTGATTTCCTATGGAAAATAAATTGTTGTAGAAGAGGGACTTCTTCGCAAAAATTGGAAGGGCTTGTTTGATTAACTTAAACATGATTTAGATCTAATTAGTGATAGTTAATTTAAAAAAAAATTGAAAATGTTAAGGCAACCAATCCAGTGTTGACACATGGTAGGTAAATTGGGGAAAAGTTTACTTAAACAAGAACTAAACCTGGTTTGTTCAGAAAAGTGGTTACGCCTACTTAGGAAAGTGCCTTTCGACAGAGTAGCTTCGGCCTCCATCCTTATGCCGAAACCAAAATACAAGGTATTACTATGATGGTACGTAGTGGATTGGGGATAGGTGAAAGGCTGTTGAAAGCAAAGCTTCTGAAGGGGTCGAAACCTTGGTTTGCTTGTAAAAGAAAGCACCGGCCGATGTCTTGTTTTAAGGCTTTGATAGGGTCGAAGCATAAGGTTTCAGAAGAGATTTTAAAGGGTTTCGAATGGGGTTGCCATTAACTTATAATTGCTTTCAACTAGGTTCCTTACTTATAAAAGAATGTTTTGAAAGAAGGGGTTCCGACCTAGTCGATACCCTGCTCCATTTTATAACCTTCCGATGGTATTGAAGATATCAATACTGTCGAAAGTGTTTTGTTTTCTAAATTCAAGCCACTTCCTAAAGCTTTCAAAAGGAGTTAGGGGTTTCGAAGATGATGGTTTCGAAAGGGGTTTCGACACCAACCTTCTTATGTTTTACACAGATGTTTTATGCTTCCGAAAGAGATGGTATCGATGCCATCATGATTCCCCAATGTTTTGTAAATGATAAAGATGGTTTCGAAACAGATGTTTTCGACTATATTTACTTTGACCCAATTAATGTTTTAAGTATAAACCTAATGCTTTCGAAAGGGGCACCTTCAACATTTTCGGAAGGGTTACTTCCAATGGTGTCGAAAAGGGTACTTTCAACTGGTTTCGAAGCTAGAGCTTCTGAAGTTAAATGCTAACACTTTAATATATTCGAAAGGTTTCGAAAGGTAAAATTTAAAGTATTATAAGGCAGGAGCCTAATGTTTTTAAGAGCTTCCGAAGGAGGTTATCCTATGAAGTCAAAAGCTTGGTTTCGAAGGTATCGAAAGGTTTTATGACCAAAACTCTATTTTTAAAGGAAAAACCCATGGCTATATTAAAAGAGGTTTTATGATGATTTTAAGAGAAGCTATCTTTGATAAAGAAATAGGTTAAGGGGATTAACCATGATTTATTTTAAACCAACAGGAGTGGTATTTCTATGTTTTATATTGCTTCTTCTAATATGAATACATTCACTTTATAATGGACCCATAACTACATTTTGGGGATAAAGAGTAGGAGAACCGGTTAGGTTAACTCAGAAGTGAACATAAATTGAACAAAGTCCCGAATGAGTAGAACTGCATCTAGAAGGTCAAGAAGACCAGAATATAGGATGCTAAATAAAATGAAAAGATATTGGTAGGGGCCAATAGGTTCATAGTAAGCCCATGAAAACTGTATGATATTGGCAGGGGCTAATAAGTTCATAGTTATCCCATGAAAACTATGTATAAGAGAAGAAGTCAAATAGACAGGTTCATAGTTAGCCCATGAAAACAATGTGTAAAGGAAAATGTCAGATAGACAGGTTCATAATAAGCCTATGAAAACGATGATTGGATACTGGCAGGGCCAGTAGGTTTGTAGTTAGCCCATGAAAACTAAATCCGGATGAAATATTGACAGATGCACTACAAGAAAAGTTTGTTTCCTTAGCACCAGTGCACAGCGTTTTTGAAACGGTTGCCGTGAAAGGGTAAACTTACGCTAAATTTTATTAGCGTGCACGCTGTGTAAAATAAAGGCGGTAATTTTATTTTCCTTCCCTCTTCTTTTATGAGCTAACCTTAACAAAGACTTCCCCCAATTTCAATTCCACATCCAAATCAATTCGCTTCCCCTGAAAAATAATTCGCCGTCCCTGTTGTAATTGTCGGCGTTGCAACCTCATTTCTCTATCCTTGTCCGCATTATAGTGGTCCAACTCTCCCGTTTGCCCTCGTTCTCGTCTTCGTTGAAGTCGAGTTTTCATTAGCCATAGTTTAAGCTATAGTCAGCGGAAGTGAATTTGTGGCAATCAGCGCCATTTGTCCTTGAAGTTTAAGAGTAAGTTATAGCTGACTGGATTTTTTCCTTTATTTCTAATTTTGAGATTAAGTTTCGGATATTTGAGTTAGTATGCCTATCTAAGCATTTTAGGGTTACGTTAGTATGCTTATCTAAGCATATCTGGATTGAGTTAGTGTGTATTGTTTGTGGGTCTGCTGTTAGGGTGGTGATACTCATTTAGGTGGTGATGACTTTGACAAGATAATTTGTTAGCTGTTATGTGTTATAACTGGGTGTATATTACAAAAACTGTATGATAAGATAATTTTTTATATCCTAAATTGGTTGTAGAAGATTAAATTACATAAACATTTGTATTCAGGGTGATGTTACTTGCTGCGTCATCGGGGTTTGTCCAGTTTTCCTGTATTCTTTGTCTTTTGTTAAAACATTAAACGGTATTCGCTGATTTCTTTTTTCCTAAGATATTTACTTTGGTTTATGTAGTTCATAATTTTGTTGGCAGTTCAGTTCCTTTATATTTCTATGAATATAGTTCTCGGTGAGATGAATTCTTACCAATTTTGCAACATCCAACTGAAGTGAAAACTTTTCGACCATCACAAATTTCTAAGAACATTTTACTTCGCTGTGGTGAAAACAAGGCCAAGTTGTCATTTGAATTTAGCGTAATACCAATTATTTTTCAAGCTATTGACCTGGAGAAAACTGATTTGGTTCAAGGAATTAAATAATATTTCCTAACTGCCTGCCATGAACTAGAAGTTAGTAGGATTAAAGAGGGATAACGAAGGCTCAAACATGTTACTAAAAATTCTAAGGTTCGTTTTGGTTTGAAAATGAGCTTTTATTTAGCGTTTTCAACATGTATTTTGAAGTATTTTGAAATGCAAGGTAGAGGAGAGAGAATTGGAAAATAGTAATTTGAAAAATGATTTCAATATATAAATTGAATATGATTTGTTTCTTTTTTTCCGTTACAAGAGAAATTTAAAAGTCTTATCTTTCTTCTCTTTTTCTCTTTTGATATAATAATAATGAATTTGCATCTACTTCTTTTTTTCTCACTTAAATTGAAGCTAAAAAAATACAAAACACAAAACTTATTTTCGAGACAACATACCTAAGTATTAGATATGATTGGATATTTATTTACACTTTCATATTGACACTGTTTTAGTCATGATTTGTGTGTGTTCTTATTTAATCTTATAAATGCTTAATCTTTTTTGCAACTATAAACTATAATATATGATTGTCATTTTGTTTAGTTAAAGCAATTTGAACATTTGTTTTAAATTATACACCAGTTCAAGATAAAATGGAAACTAATTTTAATAAATGCGACTCAAAGTATTTCAATACAAACAAAATTTTGAATAACGTGCAAACCAAATTTTGAATGAAATGTAGATTAATTTAACTACATGGCTTTGCTAAGCTTGATCACTTTGGTAGTATTCAGTAATCCATTGATTGACATAGTTTATTTTTTATTCTAGAAAATGAACAGAGGCACCTGCTGCAGTTAAACAGTCCAAAATGGCCAATAGCAGTAATTAAAAGTATCATTTGGACTCTTATTGAAAGCGACTGGGCTTAGCAAATCGCTTTAACTATGATTCAACCATAATTTGATACAATGCGAAAAAAATTTAGTACACTGCAACTCAATTTTGACTATAGAGTAAGTTAATTTAGTAAGTCAATTTTGTATACAATGCAATGCAAGTCATTTCTAAATAAAGTATTAGTTAATTTTTTATATGGGAAATTTTAATGTGTCGTTTGACATATGTTAACAACGGTTGAAATAACAAGTGATGAAAGAGAAAATGTGGTAAAATACCTCTTATATCGCCTAAATTCTACTTTTCCTTTTGTTTTCCCCCCTCTCTGGATCGTTGTTAACATGTTTCAATGGGCACATGTTAACAAACCATTTTTATATAAATCAGTTTACCACGACGGAAACCAATTATGAATGTAGTGCAAGTGAATCTGATTAAGTAACGAATTGTGCAAATCTAGTCCAGCGGAAAATATGTAAGGTTGATGTACTAAAGCAGGTATATCCACTCCATGAGAGAATATAAATGTTGTATGTGCTTATGATAAACATTTCTAGGTAGCTGAAAATAGGTTGAGGCCCTCATCTGCAAAATCAAAATATGAACTTATCAAAATCATTTTTCTGTAAAATCCAACATATAAATCTCAAATTCACTAGCTAGTAATTGTTATCTATATGTTCGACATGGAAAATAACATGTCCATTCAGGTCACGGAGAAGATAATGTTACTTATTACTTCTCATAAGGAGTAAAAAAAATTATGGACGATGATCACTATGACTATAATGTCTGTATAACAAAAAGTTAGAATTTATCTTTCAGTTTTATATTAGCAACATTATTTGAAGATTTTTTTCAAGTTCTTATTTTTGTTTGTAGTCGTTTATCTTTGTAGAAAGATTTGGTTATTATACTCTTACATGGATAGGTTCTAGTTGGTATATATTTGATATATAAGGAAAATATTAGAGTTCATTGTATTATTTTAGTTTTAACAAATTATACAGAAATTTAGTTTCCAAAAGAAATAATATGCAACATAACTAAAAATATATCTTAAATACAGATATTTACAACCTAAACGTGGTAAAATAACTAAATGACCAATGCTATGTCCATTGTAGAATGCCTCTACAAATTGTCCATGTAAGTATTTGATTGTCATCATTATAATATAAATCAAAATGAAGAACTATTTCATTTGAAAAGTACCATGTATGCAGGAGAAAAGGCTATAATTCTTCTAGGATATGATCTTGTTCAGCACTCTTACATTATTTCATCAAGAATATTGGACAAAGATATTAGCAAATATGGTTATTGATAAAGAAAGCCTTCTTCTCTCCTTAGTTAAAAATCGTGTAGAATTTAACAATAAATGCGAATCATTATTTCAGCCCGAAATTCAAATCTGAATCCAAACCTACTCGAATTGAGACTAAAAAGTAGGACTGAAATAAGTGATATATGCATTGTTTTTAATATGAATTAATCAAATGTTAGTGCATAGTTACAAAGTTATTCCTAGACAAACATGATAATGTAAATGAAATAAAGACAATGTAGTGAGGAGGAGATAGTCCAACATGAAATGCAATGTTGCACTTAACCTTTTCAATTTAGGTGTAATTAATATAAGTCATTTTCTTTTTCTTCCTATAGCCTTCATCGAATCCTATAAATAAAGACTTATGTGTATCAATTCAACAGCGTTTAGAAAACCTAGATCATATCAATTTTTATGTGAAGAGTGTTTATTATAATTTTGTCAGTTGGTAATTATCCAAGTCACCGAATCCCATAAATAATTCAGTCAGTCGGCAAATTTAAGGTAAATTATCTTAATGAATTTAGTTTGCTTAATCCCCTAGATTTTTTCCTACTTGGACTTCTAGAACATAAGTAATATACTTACAATTATCAATTCAATTTTGAATGTATGATTGAAATTCAATATTGAGCATGTGAATTTTTATTTAGTTGAACAAATATGAAATAGCTATTCTATTTGAATTCAGATCCTTTTAAACAATATTTAGTTGAAGAATACATGATATAAGATCTGTTTGAATAATATTTAATTATATATGATATTAGAATGCGAGTTTCTATTTGAACAATATTTAGTTATCTAAGTTATTAGATATAAGATCTGTTTGAACATGGTTACTGAAGCATGGTTATTAAAATTGTTTAACCAATGTAGTGTCCGTATTTTGTGTACATATATTAAAATAAGCTGAAATATATAATAGATTATATAACTAAACTATTAACAGTTCAAATAAATGTGTAGTGTTGATAAATATATACTTACTTGCACATATGCTGTCACTGTAAGTTATAAAAATGCGCAGTTCCAATAAGTGTGTACTTATTTTCTTTTATGTTATCACCCATAAGTTATAAGTCTTTATAAATGTGCATTCTAACCTACCTTAGTTCTGTTCTAATAGTTAGTGAAGCGTGTGTAAATTATTGCGTAGCATTGTTCAGTTCTAATGCCTAGGTTAGTTTAGTTTTATCATTTCTGAAACATTTTCTTGAAGGCATTCTATATTGCGGCAAAATAGCAGAGATAGATAAACTTGGTATTGATTACTGTTAGATTTAATAAACTCACTAATTCTGGTCAATGAACAGGAAAAACATGCTCTTAAGAATTTGAGAATCAAGACAGCCCTAAGTAACCAAGAGATCAAAATTTTTGATATGTAGGCTGACTATGCACATCTTGTATCAGGTGAATCAAAGTAATGCTCTGTTAATAGTTGGCCAATTGCTGGATGATGAGTGCCTTGAAGATTTTATTAAAGGTCTTATCCTCTCAGTTTGATCTCTTCTCCCTGTAGAGCCTCATGTGGATAAATGTGAAAAAAGGGTCTATAATATGATACTAATTTTTAAACAGTATACTCTTCTTGTTTTGATTTCTGCTGTTTACACCAGTGCCTTATGTCTTTGTAGAAATTGTCTTTGACTGCTCACACAATTCTTGGAACATCTTGTGAGTGAAGGAAGTCAAGATGTACATGTTCACAATGCTTTATGGAAAATCATCTTTGATAGCAACAATAATCCTGAGCATTTTCTCACCATAAACCCTTACTATGATTCACGAGTTGTTGGTAAATATTGTGAGAAACGGGATCATATTCTTGCAGTTGTTTCTTACAGACGATGGCAATGTGATGATGAACTTATACATGTAATAAACAAGAATTCTCTCTTCAAGTTGCAGGCTAGGTAGGCTTTGTTTATCTAAATGTTTAAGCTTCTCTTTTGATCGTACAATCAATTTACCCAAAAGGTAATTGTAATGACCCGCCATTCAATATAGAGAAAGTAATAATGAATGACATTTAGTGATACAATAGAGAAAAATGCTTCTGCAGTTGATAATGCTTCTGCAGTTGATAATGCTTCTGCAGTTTGTTGCTGAGGTGTTGTTGATAATGCTTCTGCAGTTTGTTAATGAGGTGTTGTTGATAATGCTTCTGCAGTTTGTTGCTGAGGATTGGTGATATTATCAGAGGTTGCTGAGTTGGTGTCTCCTTCAGCCGTGTTGAAATCAATAAAAGAGATAACTAGCTTGATGATTCAGAAACTTGCAGTTGCAAGATTGCTTCAGATGCAGTATGCTCAGGTTAGTTGCAGCCAGAATCAAATGATGAATGTGTTCTGATGATTTCTTGGCAGGGCAATTACTTTCTTTCTGCCTTTGATTGCTTTCTTGATATCTGTTTTTCTTTTCTGAATCTTCTTGCTTTGGAATTTGCTTAAAAACTTGTTGCAGTCAGAAACTTGTTGATTTCTTTGGCACGGCACCTGTTTTAATAAGCAAAATCAATTATGTAACCCAAATGATGAGATATACCTGATGGGTTATCAAGATATCAGATGATGATAATTCTCTGATGATATCTTGACTTCTTTCTTTCTTCAAAATCTGATTTCAATGCCGTTAAGCTTGAAACAGCTCTGATACCATGATAGAGAATTTGAAAAACTATGTTTAGCAAGAGAATTGATATACAAAGTAATAATTTGAAACAGCTCTGATAACATTAACAAAGTTATCTAAGTTTTATAAAAATTAAATAAATTTATAAAAATTAACCAACTTTATAAAAAGATAACTAATTGATAGAATATGGCCCTGTAAGTGTTCATATTTGGAATGAATCATTCATATTTGATGCTTTCCTCCTAATATAGTTACAACATGATATCAAATTAGATATATTAACTGAAATCTTCAATTCTACTTTAGATATAATGGATGCCCAAAATCTTTACACACATTCAAGCAGCATATCATTCTTTGCTTTGATTCAATCAATAAAGCCAGTTTGCATTTCTTATTCATCAAATCAAAAGATTATTCACATCATAGTAAATTCTAACATGGTATAATAGCCAACCTCAATAGCTTAACAGCTTTTCAAACTTGTTTGAATTTGTAACCTAATCAATCAGAGAAGTCTCATAATTTGGATCATAAAATATAACAAGTTAATTAAGTTATACAAAAAAAAATTAAATCTTTCTGTTCTATGCTTGTCTGACTGTTCTTGCTCCGCATTTACTTTAATTGATTATTATGGCTATCAATGTATAATTTGGTCAGCAGATCTTTCAGACATCAGTGTACATGGAGGTACAGATCAGAAGCTCTACATAAGTGTGTCAGGTGATAACAATGATACGGCAGTATACTGTCTGCCTTAAGTGATTCAGTATATATGTATTGCAAACATGATATTAACTAGACAATTACAGTTTCACATGACATTTGTTCTTCTTCTTTTTTTCACTTTTTTGTACAGGTTTGTCTGATCAAGACAATAACTTGTCAAATGGAAATATTGGTACGTGGACATACTCTCCGTCTCTCCACCTAAAGAAGTGACATTGAATGAATCTAGTGTAGACATTATAAAGACTTCCACATTTTCCATATTCTATTAAACTTATAGGTAAATAACATGTATTTCAATTGAGAATTGTATCTTACAGATTCATCAAATCGACACAGAAACAAGATTAAACTTGTAGCAGGCATTGTGAGTGTCATCTTTGGCATATTACCACTAGCTTGTATTGGTGGTTTATTCTGCAGAGGGAAGAAGATAAAATATGGTAAGGAAACTTGGAGGCAATAGCTTGGCTAAATTAGTTTATGTTTCACTATTGTTCAATCTCCAATTCAACTGATTATTTAGAGCTACTTTGCTAACTGTTTAAATAGATTGTAAACGAATTTTAAATACTTATTGTTGTCTAATTCTGACATGCTTGTACGTAGCAGTTTGAATTTGATACTTGTTCAATATTTTTTTTTGAGCTATTGACGACAAACTATTTATGTTTGGTGTAAGAATATTGTATATTTTGAATATGAAATTTCATACGTTGGTTATCAAATATGTGTCCAAAATGTGGTATTGATATAATATGTTGATTTTGAATTGTGATATTGATATAATATGTTTTGAAATGTGATACTGATATAATATGTTAATTTTGAAATGTGTATATACACACATTATGGTTGATGGTTGGTGAAATGGACTTAAACATTTAACAGCGTTTTTAAAATGCTGTTAAAACCTTCCATAGCGTTTATAAAACGCTTTGGAAAGTTTTAACAGCGTTTATTTCTTGTCATTGTATATCCTGACTTTTAACTGCATGTCGATATACAGCATACATAAAAACGCTGTTAAAAGTTTTTATAGCGTTTTTAAAACGCTGTTAAAACATTCCATAGCGTTTATAAAACGTTGTTGAAAGTTTTAACAGCGTTTATTTCTTGTCATTGTATATCCCTGACTTTTAACTGCATGTCAATATACAACATACATAAAAACGCTGTTAAAAGTTTTTATAGCGTTTTTAAAACGCTGTTAAAACCTTCCATAGCGTTTATAAAACGCTGTTGAAAGTTTTAACAGCGTTTATTTCTTGTCATTGTATATCCCCGACTTTTAACTGCATGTCGATATACAGCATACAAAAAAACGCTGTTAAAAGTTTTTATAGCGTTTTTAAAACGCTGTTAAAGGCCCTGTTTGTTGTAGTGATGTCAATACGTTTCTTGTCAACCCATGAAAATTGTGGTAAATAGAAAGGATATTGAAGTTACAAATATGTTCATATTCAACCCATGAAAACTAGGATAAGAGTAATATTGGAGTTATTAATAGGTTCATAGTGATGCCATGAAAACAGTGTAATTGGGCAAGGAGTCTTTGAATGTTTAACCGGTTATTAGTTAGCCCATGAAAACTAATAGGTTAATAGTAATCCTAGAAATTATAAATGAGATAGATAGTCTAAATCGAAGGAGGATGGGTATCTAGAATTTATTCAAGTTTTTTGCATATCATCATATTTAACTATTTTGAATTGTTTTAACCATTGTGGATGCAGGAGCATAGTATATGGTTTTGTAAAAGGTTTTGAGATACTAGTGAGGGGAAATCCGTTCCGCTAAGCGGCGTGGTCTCACTAAGTATCTAAATGATTTGGGATAGTAGATTATTATTTATACCAGGCTTTATGTTTGATTTGAAGTTTATGTTTTCCCCATAAACTCTCAAGTACTCAATTGATTTTGAGATTTGAGTTTTTCGGGTACCTTTAAGAGGAATAAGCTTCTGGAGACTTCCAAAAAGCATGATAATTAGTAGAGTTCTCTTTTCTTTTAATTCCGCTGTGTTGTTGTAATGGAAAAGTTATTATATTTCCTATATATATATATATATATCACCCCAAAGGGCATCTTCAAATGTCGCTCTGCGTGTATGTTGTATTAAATATATTTTCTCTGAACGTGGTTTGCGAACATGGGATTATGTAATGAATTAGAAATTTTTAGATATGGAATATGAATTTGTTTGAAGTTTAATTTTCTTCCATATTTATATGTTTCTGTGTATCAACGAATCTAACACCGTTGTATTTGGTCACTGAGGATTTATAACTATGGATGACTGCACCATCTGTAGCCGTTAGTTTTGGGTCTCCAAATAGGAGGATGTTACACTCTCTCTTGTGTTTGTGTGTATATATATATACACATACGTACGCTGAATCTAGTGTAGAGTGATAAATACTTCCCTATCTCTACTAGACCATTGTATCAAATCAAATTACTCACATATCCTAAGCCCCGTTACCAAATGTGACAACCGTCCTACACCACCGGTACCCAATATATCTAAAAAGTGTGCTACTGCAATGCCCTGTAAATGTAGGGCAATTGTCAAGTATTAAAATAAATAAAGTACCATACTCATAGTGCATCGAATAAAATATAATAATTATCACAGATATAAAACAAGAGAGATGGTAATAACTAAGTGAACCAAAATTAGAGCATAGATCCACAGAGTTATACAACATAGTAATAGAGTTTATGCAAAGCGGAAATAAACTCAAGTAAACTATCCGATAATAGTAAGGTAAACACTGTCTAGGCTCCACAGTGTTGCTCGGTGGAATAAACAATAATGTATCCATATATGATACGAGAAAGCTACATCCAGCTCGTCCCTTTCATAGCCACCGCATATTACCTAGACCTGCCATCTTGTTTACTCAGCCATTACCTTCCTCCAAAACGTCATCCATCATTAGAACACATAAACATCCATCTCTCCTTATCCATCCTCTTTCATAGACCGAATACCTGCCTTGGTGGGGAAAATACTTTCTCCTACTATCTTAGCTGAAATATCAACTATCTCTTTATCTTTTTTTGCTGTTATCAATGCGATCTAACAATGATGGCTGTACTTCCATTGTTACCAGATATCGTGGAGTGAATTCTAATGGCGGTTGGAAATTGAATTTCAAGAGGAATTCCAATTGCCTGCTGTAACAACCTATAAATTTGGATAATTAAAAACTGTTAATTTAATAAGACTTTATGATTTAATATGGGAAGAAATAAAAGATTGATGGTTTATGGATGAAATAATAATCAGAATTAAAGGTGATAATATTAATTCAAGTTGACTATTAACAATTTGAACGAAATTTCAAATAATCGAAAAAAAGAAAATGTTATACTTGGTTTTGAATTTAATATAAGAAAATATATGTGAATACTAAATTAACTAATGAAATAATATAACTAATGGTAATTGAATGAATTCAATATTATGTCAGAAATTATGATACTTGGTTGAAAATAAACTTAAGTGGAATAGATCATGAACCGATGTTAATTTCATCCACTGGATAATAACGGATTGAATAATAGGATGAAAGTTCGATTAAATGGGATTATTAGAAATTTAATTTATAATTACTAAATTTATTGAAATTAAAATTTTAACATTGAAATTGGTAGAATATTCAATAATAAATTAACATGGGAATTTGTTTTAAGGAAAAACTTTTCTAAGTAGTGTAAAATGATAGAAATGGTAAATAATTAAATTTGAATAGACAAAGTGATTTAAATAATTTAATTTAATAATGTGAAAATTGCTGTTTTGGCCACTGACTCGGATTACGACGAAATCAGTTTCATCGGATCCGTAATGGTGAATTATTGTAGGATTTTAAGTTTCGTAACAATTAGACTGTTTGTTTGATGTACGGACTCGAAACGCAAGAAATAAATTTAACTGAAATCGATTGAAATCAATTTTAATTAGGTTGATATTAGCATAACTTCTTCATATGATATAATTAGGACTTGAAACCTATTCCATTGAGTTTAAATGTTCAAAAACATCTATTTTGATATATGGGTTGACCCATTTGCATTCCGAAGACAGAACGGGCTTTTCGGGTCTTCTATCGTTCAACTTTCCAAACCAATCAAGCCCATTCATTTCTATTGTGTTCTGCATATATATATGTCGTTATAAACCCTTGGTTATTTCTTATTCCTCATTTCTGTATGTACAATTCCATTTTATCTTCCTTACTCCAATGACAGATACAACCTAATTCCCAATTGCAATTTCAAATCAAAACCAAATGCAAAATTCAAACTCCATAAACTATATCGAATTATATATCGATTTGAAACTCTCAATGAGCACATCTCAAATCTGTAATTCATTTTTTGATTTGAACCTCTGTTTGGCCAAAAATTGTAGAACTATTCTCGGCCGCTTATTTCGTCACAATTGACTGCGGCTGATCGATGGATTGAAGTTAAAGCATTGAGGAGAGACCCGAGTGGAGTTCATCAGTGCTAGTGGTTTAAGGTGTTGATTGTCGGATCGATCGATTAAATTTGATTAGGGTTCTCGCAAGAAGGCGGCGGGGATTATTTTCATCGCGAGCATGGCCGATCGTGGCTGGGGGTTTGTGGGCATTGGGGTAGGGTTGTAGCCACGGTCGGCCTATATGGTGGCGACGCTAGGAGTTGGGGAGCCGGAGGACGCATGATTTGGATGGCGGCTTTCTTCGTGATTGCGTACATGATTTCTAGGGCAAGGGTTTCGACGTGAAACTGCTGTGCGATGGAAGATAGATGACGTGGCAGGTTTAGAATGTTAGTTATTTAATTTTTTCAATTTAAATTTTGTTTTCAAATAATCTAGCACGTATAACTTTTGATATGAGGTCCAATTCACGCGCGGTTCTTGCTTTGGGATTGTATTGAAATTTCTGACATTTTGACGCTCGTTTGGATGAATTTTGAGACATTTGAATTTTGCGCTTAAATTGGATTTAAATTCAATTTAAATTCAAAGGTGAGTGTTTTAACTTACTCACAACTTCTAAAATTTCTTATGTTTGTTAAATTAATTTATGATGTGATTAGAAATTATTTATGACTGTTTGGGATATATTTAAATTATTGTAACGACCCACCTTTTTTGGACAGTTTAAACCGACGATCAAATACACATGTCGATTTCAAACCATTAAAAGGGCAGATAGTTATTGGGGTAATTAAGAAAAGAAAAGGAAGGGAAATAAAGGAAATGAAACAACACAGAATCTCACAGCGGAAGGCTAAAGTATAATAATAAAATAACAGTTCATGAAGCTGTTAATTAAATGAATACATTTGAAATGAATACATTTGATTATTATTATACAACATTTATCAGAGTTACATACACAACAAATATCATACAACAATGCAGCGGAATGGAATGAATATAATAGTAGTAGATAATATACCAAATCTTCGTCTCCGTCCTCCAAGGAAATGATCTTCAACCTAAACTGAAAACTCAGGACTGACCCGAGCGTAATGAAAAGACAAAACACTCGAGTCAGGACTAAAATATCCTTATGAAAGTTAAATCAATCGTAAATAAATATGAGTGTAACGGCGTCAGAGATGTTTACGGGGTTTGACATCTCCTATCCAGTGTCAACGTGCGTGCAATAACTCAAGAGATGTTACGGGATTTTCCATCTCTCAAGGATCCGTGAAACTATCTACTATATAGTAATATACGCTAAGTAGATAATGTCTATCAGTAATATAAAGTATCAAAATAGCGTTAAGGCGTTACCATAATCCCCCTTAACACATTTTATATTCCCAAAAGCATATACAAGACCGTAGTTTCCCCAAAACCGGAAGTCACCAGAGGGCAATCCATATACTCAAGGTACAAATCAAAACGTAGTGGTCGCGAATAGGATAATCAGTATGACAAGGTACATGAGGCGATACCAACTAGGATACTAGTAGTTGCGTGATCCGGACTGATGTTGGGCATAGCCAGCAGCTACCCCAACACCGCGAAACAACACTCCGAAATCAAGGGGTGCACCCAAATCGCATCACAAATGTAATAGATATGGTATCGAAGAAGTGTGTCCGCTAGAGGTGGCGAACCTCAATGGCCCGGCGCGGCTCCTGTTTTAGTCATGTCAGGGGTCATCCAATATCGTTCTCTTTCTTCAGTCAACGCGTTCACCAAACCATCCACTTCATTCTGGATCAACACTCCGCGTATAATAGTTATTAAAGTGGTTTTCGGTATCGACAGAGAGTATGTCCATATCCGATCCCGGTCTCTTTAATAACTACGTATTATTACACCGTTGGCTCTTTTATATTCAAATCGATACATAATTGATATCAAAATATCATATTCGCTTCAAAAATCAAATCTATTTCCAATATCATCATATCTATTCAAATGTAAGATTTCGCTTCAAATTCATTTTCGCCTCAATATCTCATTTCGATTTCAAAATCATTTCGAATTTCAATTTAGATTGCAACTTCATTTAACCCAATTCATATTTAAATTCAAGATTTGAATATAAACAAATTCACCTTATTTACCAGCTTGAAAATTTTAGAAATAGTTTTAAGTAGTTTAAAAGTAGTTTAAATAATAAAAAGTTTAAAATAGTTTAATAGAAAATATTTAAATAGTTTAATAAAAGAAATTTGAATATAAAATGGTTTATGTAGTAAAATAGTTTGAAGAATCAAAACAATTTCAATATTTAAAGAATATAGATTTTAAATCATTTATACTATAATATTCATTAAAATAATAATTCCAAAGTCAAACCGGTCAACTTCCCAATTTCTACCCAAATCAATTTCAATTTCCATTTCGATTTAACTGATTCAATTCCGATTTCAACTCGAATAAATTTTGATTCCATATAAATCTCGATTTCAATAAACAAATTCCGTTCACTTTCAATTTCCAATTTCAAATTAATTTCCAATTTCAATTCAATCAATGTCAATTTTTACTTCGAATTAATTCAATTTTTCATTCACCCTTAATTTATTCCATTTCAATTTATATCGATTTGGAGCTTGATTTCTCAAAATATCAATTTATAACACTTAACAAAATTTCCAACAATATTTAAGTTTAAATCCAAATTCCAAATATGATTCAATTCCAAACTCGATTTCAAATATCATTTTTATATCACTTTTACTTAGTAATATTCAAAGCTCGAATTAAGGTTAAATCTTTAAACAAATCAATTTCTACATTCCATCATTTCCAATTTCAAATTTCAAAGTCTCGACTTAACTAATTAACAAAATTCCCTTAACCAAAATTTATTTCAACATTCCAAACTCAATTTTTTCCAATGAATTCAATTTCTATAAATTGATTTCTATTTTTAACTTTTAAATCAAAACATTTAAATTATTTCAAATCGACGATTCCAAAATTATTAATTTAGCCAATTCGGTGTCCGTATATAATTTTCTATCCTATGGCCAAGTAATTATTTATTTCAATTAAATGTCAGGGATGAATATATGTCACTTAAATTAAATCACGGTATCATATGTATGCATAACAGGATATATATAAGCAAATAAACATCCAAACATTTAAATATCAACTAATAACGTCCATCGAAATACATCATCCAATAAACAATACAATTCATGGCAATTTCATAGTTATCAATGTTAGGTAATTTATTCGCAATTCAATTTTAATTTCAATTTAACCGTCAATTTAATTTTCCAACGGTTAATTCAAATAACAAGCTATATGACAATTAAATTTATATCAAACAACGACAAATAAAATTCATAACACTTCATGATGTCAAGTTAACTAGCATAAAGATATTTAGTACGTTGTGAGCGTTATAAAACACTCACCTTGATTTTTTTGTTGTTCCAGCGTTTTATTTCGAATAAAATTAAACGAGCGTTTAATTTTACCCGAAATTTCCAATAGCTCCAAACTACTCGAATCCAATTTCATAGCGTAGTCCTCGTCCATACGAATCCAACGCAAAAAATTCCGTCCGAATCCGACCTCGTATGAATAAGTTGTAGCTTTACAAAGTTTGAACGATTTAAATATAACTAATATATACAATTTCCATTATTATTATTATTACCCAATTCAATCAGGGCCGCACGTCCCTAACACCCAGATCCAAGCTGTTGCCTCTCTCTTCTTCCCTCTCGTTCGAACCCACGTACAGAACCCAAGCATCACGCTCTAGGGCTTTAGGCCGCTCTCTCCACGTCGCACTATAACTTGATCGGAGACCATCATCTCGAAGCCAACGTCGAGTGCTACCCACGCCTACCACCATCTGCAGCTCGGCCTCCCCCAGTGGCCTAGAAACGCGTGCGAACGGCAGGAAGTCACGGCCGTGTTTCTCCTCCAGCGATGCTCCAATGACGATCTCAGCCGTTGGATAGGTAGTTCGTGATGCGCTCTACACTTTACTAGTTGAAGGTTTCACGAATCGGTTAGCGGATTTGAAGAAATCGAGGGGGAAAGAAGTTTGAATTTCGGCCATTGGTTATAATAAGGGGCGGCGGCTGTAGCAAGTAGGGTTTCGGTGAAGAACGTGCATTTATAACAACTTTGATTATTATTTTAATATTAAAACCACTTATAAAGCATTTTCTCAAACGATCTCCAAACAACGCGTGCCGGCTGGCGTTTCTAAGGTTTATCCCACGTTCCGGACACAATGGAATAGGTTTCGAAAGCTAATTCGATCGTATGTGTGAGTTACGGCAATAAACGATCAATTTTAAATTAAACCGATTAAACGAATTTCTATGCGTTTTGGCTTGCCCCGGACAAACGGTAAATCCGTTTGACTTGAAATTTGAAACCTTACAATAATATCACATTACGGATCCAATGAAACTGGTTTCGTCTAAATCCGAGATCGTTTGAAAAATGACTATTTTAACCCGCCAAATTAATATTAAAACAATTTCAACGCGTTTCGAGCTGCCATGGTCAAACCGTAATTCCGATTGATACGAAAATTGAAATCTGGTAATAACTAACTATTACGGACCCAATGGAACTTGTTTCGTTCAATTCTGAGACTGTTCAAAAATTAGCTATTTTACAGTCGATAATTAAATATTAAAATATTCAATTTTCACAAATTAACTCAAAATTTAATTTTAAAATTTCTATAACATTCTTATAACTCCAATATGATAAGATAAAATTTTACAAATCATTTCAATCATATTCAACTCGATTTTCAATTATTTCTGAAATTTAACTTATTAAATTATCGATTTAATTACCTAATTAAATCCAATATTCGAAAGGTAAATTATTCGACTGTTTAATTTCAATATAAAATTCCCAATTTTATATTATTAACTTTTAAATCAAATTTCAATTGTTCACAAATCCTATTTTTAATTTCACAGTAATTAACAATCTTTTACAAGGCAGTTTTCCATTATAGATCCAATATAAAAGATTAGATTAGATTCAGCGTTCAATTATATTGTAATTCAAATTCAAGTTATTTAATTTCAGATGAATTCTTTTATTTCGATTTACACTTTCATAAATGAATCAACCATTTACTTATGCATTATTATCAATGGTTTATAATTCATTTACTTTCATTTTCTTCAGCAATCATCTTATTTAAATTCACAATAATATTAAATTATATTCATTTACGTTGATTTCCATATTATAACTTCAATATTAAATGTAACATTTTATTTATCCTTTGTTTACAATCATAACCAATTTGGTTTACAATCACATTCAATTCATTATCTATATTCACTATAAGTTAACATCCATATTTCATTTACAAATAAGTTATTTCAGAATTCAGTTTTGTATTTTAACTTGTAATTCACATTTAACAACACAAAATTTTATTTCCTTCGGGTTTTGTTTTTCTCTATCAAATTTTTTTTTTTTTTTTTTTTTTTATTTTAATTCGTATTTTTAAAGTGTTAAAAATACGGGTCGTTACATTCTCCCCCACTTAAAACTTTTCGTCCTCGAAAAGGAACGGAGAAGGGAAAAGAACTAAGTATAGAATTCAACATTAGATGTATTATATTCGAAATTCTCTACTTATAAAATAATGAAATTCCATTTATAAAGTCATTACTACGCTTTTACTAAGTTATTCCAAACGCCTTTTAACTTTAAACGTTAGTTATCAAAACAAGTTATAAAAAAAAAATTTAAATCTTGAAAAATTTTCTAACACCCGGATTTACGGAAAATTTCGGCAGCACCTCCTTTGCGCGGCTAGGACCGAAAAAATTTCACAGTGGTAAAATTGCATGATGTACATCTCATTACAAGAATGAGGCATCCCAAAACATGGGGAACACAATAATATACCAAAACATAAACCGAAATCCGAGAACGTACCTTTTATTAAGCGTTTATTAGCAATTTAACTTACATTTTGCATTTTAGCGCAGAAGCGAGCTCCACAAGCGAAGCGCAACCCCTTTGCTACCTACTAAAATGCTCAATAACCAAGTTAGAACCATGCATATAAAGATAGATCAATATACTTAGCATAAACAACATACATATAACATGTTTAGCTCCAAAACTTAAATTCCAATTCCAGGACAGCAACGAATCTCAGTTTTTTGGTCAGCAAAACGATAAAGTTTGACAATGGAATGTACACAAAAGTTGTTGCATTCGTTTCAGGTTTTCCGGAATGTCCAAAATCATCGAATTCGGATCATCCGTTCAAAAGTTATGGCCGTTTTACTTAAGGGATACGCTTCAGCCTGGGCAGTGTTTGCGCAGGTCCGCGACGTTCACCCACATTTCCGACCCTCTAAACCACATCAAAACACAAAACACTTAAAACAAAAGTTTTAGCTTAAGTTCTTAGCTTTCCATAAAGGGTAAGATCATAAAAATCCGATAAACCAGTCAAAAGATATGGCGAAAATACTAAGGTTGTATGCTTCAGATTTTTCTTATTTTTTTACACAGGACAGCGAGTAACATTCAAGTTTTTAACCTAGTATACGAAGGAATTTCTCAAGACACTCTAAATAAAAGTTGTGCTATAGTTTCTAAGCTTTTCGGAAAGTCTAAAATCGTCGAATTCCGTTCAGCCATTTAAAAGTTATGGTTGTTTTCATTTCAGCATGTATTGGACCATTTTGGATTTTTTTTTTTTTCTTCCAAAATTTTGCTTTTATTATTTCAAAGTACAAACCATCAAAACATCAAATTTTCTAAAGAACAATCATAAACACAAAGCTATTTATTTTCTTATTCATCCACACAATAGGTTTACATTCAATTTGTTTCCGATTTATTCAAGTTTGTTTCATTCATATTTTAAATTAAAGTCAATTTGCTTCAATTTAAATTGAATTCCATTATATTTAATTTCACTTTGCTTCAAACTTGAATTTTATTATTTTAAAATTTTATTCCCTTTATTCAATTCCATTAACACTAATGAATTCTACTTAATCAATTATCATCCATCTAACAACCAATGCATATCAAACATTAACATCCATCCAAAATCTACACTAAATCAATTATACATTTCCAAGTCAACTTTTTTTAATTTCATACACTTCCAAGTTTATTGACATTTAGTTATATTCAAATTTAATTAGTTTCCATTTACCAATTTTATATTTCATTAATTTTAAATTTTATTCATTCACTTATACATGTATCATTCATTTTACAGCTTAAATTTCTTTTATATTTACAACTATCAATTAGATCTTCACATTTTATTTTCATTCTCACACTGGTATATTATTTCTCTTCTTATCCTTATTAGCATTTTAAACCTTTTAAGTATTTGGTAAGTTATAGTTATGCAAATAGAATGTAGTTAAACAACATACAACTTCTTTCCATTTAAAGTTGAATTTTCAATTAATTAATTCTTAAGTCATTACTTAAATTTCACTATAATTTAATTTCACATTTACATTCACATATAGTATTTCCATTTTATATTCATCATAATTTTGAATCACCTTTAATGTCATTTAAATTCCAATTATTTACTAACAATTTTATTTATATTTGCAAACCATTAATTAAATGCATATTTCATTATTCAAACTTATTCGTGTATATTATCCAATTAACAATTCATATAACATTTTTGAACTTCTTAAATATTTTGGTAAGTTATATCTATGCTATAGAATGAAATTTAATACTATGTGAGTTTTACAGTTTCAATTTTATTTTTAACTTCATAGTTTCCTAATTTTGAGGATTTCTACTTCAATTGATATTTCACTTAGCTCTTAGGTTTATTTCTCATTTCACAATTCAGAAGTTCCTTAATGATTTAAGTATTAATTCATTACAATTATAAATTAAAAAAAAAAATCATTAATTATTAAAGAACTTAAGAATTCCAATCCCGGTTTCATTTCAAATCAAGTTTTGAAATAATATATACTTATATAATTTATATATCAAATCATACTATAGAGAACACAAAATAAAATTCAATTTGAATCAAACAAGGTTTAGACAAGCTAGTAAGTGGTCTCCCCCACTCGGACTCTCGAAAATAAACGCCGATGATGCGTGCACTCATCACCGAAATCATTTTCTAGCGTCAAGAGAAGGGAATATAACACTTATCATAAAAAAAAAAATCCTTCGAAAACAATTTCAACTCAAATATACTATCATATAATACTCATATTATATTTTCAAGTTCTTGTAAGTCAATTTCAAACACCGGAATTTAAATTCCCAAATCCAAGTTAAAATTCATTTATATTCATTATCAATTGTGTTTACAAGATTTCATTTTCCTAAATCCATTGTTATTTAATCAATTGTTGTAAATATTGACTAATCAAACAATAACGATAATAATCTAATATTATCACCTCCTAACAATCAATTCAATCAAAATAAATAAATATTCGAAAAATTCTTTTATATAAAGATATATTCCAAAACGATATTGTGTTGGTTTGTCCTATTCGAGTATTTAGAAATTCCTATCGACGCCTTGGCGTCCCAAGTATTGACTAGAATTCATAAATACTCAACGGAACAAATTAACACAATATAAAACCATTTTATATCAAATAACAAGTACGCTCTCCCATATACACTCAACTCATTCATATAGTTTACCTCTATTTCAATGAGTTATTCCCCACTAGAGCCAAGGTTTATCGCTAAACCAAAGCTCTGATACCAACTGTAACGACCCACCTTTTTTGGACAGTTTAAACCGACGATCAAATACACATGTCGATTTCAAACCATTAAAAGGGCAGATAGTTATTGGGGTAATTAAGAAAAGAAAAGGAAGGGAAATAAAGGAAATGAAACAACACAGAATCTCACAGCGGAAGGCTAAAGTATAATAATAAAATAACAGTTCATGAAGCTGTTAATTAAATGAATACATTTGAAATGAATACATTTGATTATTATTATACAACATTTATCAGAGTTACATACACAACAAATATCATACAACAATGCAGCGGAATGGAATGAATATAATAGTAGTAGATAATATACCAAATCTTCGTCTCCGTCCTCCAAGGAAATGATCTTCAACCTAAACTGAAAACTCAGGACTGACCCGAGCGTAATGAAAAGACAAAACACTCGAGTCAGGACTAAAATATCCTTATGAAAGTTAAATCAATCGTAAATAAATATGAGTGTAACGGCGTCAGAGATGTTTACGGGGTTTGACATCTCCTATCCAGTGTCAACGTGCGTGCAATAACTCAAGAGATGTTACGGGATTTTCCATCTCTCAAGGATCCGTGAAACTATCTACTATATAGTAATATACGCTAAGTAGATAATGTCTATCAGTAATATAAAGTATCAAAATAGCGTTAAGGCGTTACCATAATCCCCCTTAACACATTTTATATTCCCAAAAGCATATACAAGACCGTAGTTTCCCCAAAACCGGAAGTCACCAGAGGGCAATCCATATACTCAAGGTACAAATCAAAACGTAGTGGTCGCGAATAGGATAATCAGTATGACAAGGTACATGAGGCGATACCAACTAGGATACTAGTAGTTGCGTGATCCGGACTGATGTTGGGCATAGCCAGCAGCTACCCCAACACCGCGAAACAACACTCCGAAATCAAGGGGTGCACCCAAATCGCATCACAAATGTAATAGATATGGTATCGAAGAAGTGTGTCCGCTAGAGGTGGCGAACCTCAATGGCCCGGCGCGGCTCCTGTTTTAGTCATGTCAGGGGTCATCCAATATCGTTCTCTTTCTTCAGTCAACGCGTTCACCAAACCATCCACTTCATTCTGGATCAACACTCCGCGTATAATAGTTATTAAAGTGGTTTTCGGTATCGACAGAGAGTATGTCCATATCCGATCCCGGTCTCTTTAATAACTACGTATTATTACACCGTTGGCTCTTTTATATTCAAATCGATACATAATTGATATCAAAATATCATATTCGCTTCAAAAATCAAATCTATTTCCAATATCATCATATCTATTCAAATGTAAGATTTCGCTTCAAATTCATTTTCGCCTCAATATCTCATTTCGATTTCAAAATCATTTCGAATTTCAATTTAGATTGCAACTTCATTTAACCCAATTCATATTTAAATTCAAGATTTGAATATAAACAAATTCACCTTATTTACCAGCTTGAAAATTTTAGAAATAGTTTTAAGTAGTTTAAAAGTAGTTTAAATAATAAAAAGTTTAAAATAGTTTAATAGAAAATATTTAAATAGTTTAATAAAAGAAATTTGAATATAAAATGGTTTATGTAGTAAAATAGTTTGAAGAATCAAAACAATTTCAATATTTAAAGAATATAGATTTTAAATCATTTATACTATAATATTCATTAAAATAATAATTCCAAAGTCAAACCGGTCAACTTCCCAATTTCTACCCAAATCAATTTCAATTTCCATTTCGATTTAACTGATTCAATTCCGATTTCAACTCGAATAAATTTTGATTCCATATAAATCTCGATTTCAATAAACAAATTCCGTTCACTTTCAATTTCCAATTTCAAATTAATTTCCAATTTCAATTCAATCAATGTCAATTTTTACTTCGAATTAATTCAATTTTTCATTCACCCTTAATTTATTCCATTTCAATTTATATCGATTTGGAGCTTGATTTCTCAAAATATCAATTTATAACACTTAACAAAATTTCCAACAATATTTAAGTTTAAATCCAAATTCCAAATATGATTCAATTCCAAACTCGATTTCAAATATCATTTTTATATCACTTTTACTTAGTAATATTCAAAGCTCGAATTAAGGTTAAATCTTTAAACAAATCAATTTCTACATTCCATCATTTCCAATTTCAAATTTCAAAGTCTCGACTTAACTAATTAACAAAATTCCCTTAACCAAAATTTATTTCAACATTCCAAACTCAATTTTTTCCAATGAATTCAATTTCTATAAATTGATTTCTATTTTTAACTTTTAAATCAAAACATTTAAATTATTTCAAATCGACGATTCCAAAATTATTAATTTAGCCAATTCGGTGTCCGTATATAATTTTCTATCCTATGGCCAAGTAATTATTTATTTCAATTAAATGTCAGGGATGAATATATGTCACTTAAATTAAATCACGGTATCATATGTATGCATAACAGGATATATATAAGCAAATAAACATCCAAACATTTAAATATCAACTAATAACGTCCATCGAAATACATCATCCAATAAACAATACAATTCATGGCAATTTCATAGTTATCAATGTTAGGTAATTTATTCGCAATTCAATTTTAATTTCAATTTAACCGTCAATTTAATTTTCCAACGGTTAATTCAAATAACAAGCTATATGACAATTAAATTTATATCAAACAACGACAAATAAAATTCATAACACTTCATGATGTCAAGTTAACTAGCATAAAGATATTTAGTACGTTGTGAGCGTTATAAAACACTCACCTTGATTTTTTTGTTGTTCCAGCGTTTTATTTCGAATAAAATTAAACGAGCGTTTAATTTTACCCGAAATTTCCAATAGCTCCAAACTACTCGAATCCAATTTCATAGCGTAGTCCTCGTCCATACGAATCCAACGCAAAAAATTCCGTCCGAATCCGACCTCGTATGAATAAGTTGTAGCTTTACAAAGTTTGAACGATTTAAATATAACTAATATATACAATTTCCATTATTATTATTATTACCCAATTCAATCAGGGCCGCACGTCCCTAACACCCAGATCCAAGCTGTTGCCTCTCTCTTCTTCCCTCTCGTTCGAACCCACGTACAGAACCCAAGCATCACGCTCTAGGGCTTTAGGCCGCTCTCTCCACGTCGCACTATAACTTGATCGGAGACCATCATCTCGAAGCCAACGTCGAGTGCTACCCACGCCTACCACCATCTGCAGCTCGGCCTCCCCCAGTGGCCTAGAAACGCGTGCGAACGGCAGGAAGTCACGGCCGTGTTTCTCCTCCAGCGATGCTCCAATGACGATCTCAGCCGTTGGATAGGTAGTTCGTGATGCGCTCTACACTTTACTAGTTGAAGGTTTCACGAATCGGTTAGCGGATTTGAAGAAATCGAGGGGGAAAGAAGTTTGAATTTCGGCCATTGGTTATAATAAGGGGCGGCGGCTGTAGCAAGTAGGGTTTCGGTGAAGAACGTGCATTTATAACAACTTTGATTATTATTTTAATATTAAAACCACTTATAAAGCATTTTCTCAAACGATCTCCAAACAACGCGTGCCGGCTGGCGTTTCTAAGGTTTATCCCACGTTCCGGACACAATGGAATAGGTTTCGAAAGCTAATTCGATCGTATGTGTGAGTTACGGCAATAAACGATCAATTTTAAATTAAACCGATTAAACGAATTTCTATGCGTTTTGGCTTGCCCCGGACAAACGGTAAATCCGTTTGACTTGAAATTTGAAACCTTACAATAATATCACATTACGGATCCAATGAAACTGGTTTCGTCTAAATCCGAGATCGTTTGAAAAATGACTATTTTAACCCGCCAAATTAATATTAAAACAATTTCAACGCGTTTCGAGCTGCCATGGTCAAACCGTAATTCCGATTGATACGAAAATTGAAATCTGGTAATAACTAACTATTACGGACCCAATGGAACTTGTTTCGTTCAATTCTGAGACTGTTCAAAAATTAGCTATTTTACAGTCGATAATTAAATATTAAAATATTCAATTTTCACAAATTAACTCAAAATTTAATTTTAAAATTTCTATAACATTCTTATAACTCCAATATGATAAGATAAAATTTTACAAATCATTTCAATCATATTCAACTCGATTTTCAATTATTTCTGAAATTTAACTTATTAAATTATCGATTTAATTACCTAATTAAATCCAATATTCGAAAGGTAAATTATTCGACTGTTTAATTTCAATATAAAATTCCCAATTTTATATTATTAACTTTTAAATCAAATTTCAATTGTTCACAAATCCTATTTTTAATTTCACAGTAATTAACAATCTTTTACAAGGCAGTTTTCCATTATAGATCCAATATAAAAGATTAGATTAGATTCAGCGTTCAATTATATTGTAATTCAAATTCAAGTTATTTAATTTCAGATGAATTCTTTTATTTCGATTTACACTTTCATAAATGAATCAACCATTTACTTATGCATTATTATCAATGGTTTATAATTCATTTACTTTCATTTTCTTCAGCAATCATCTTATTTAAATTCACAATAATATTAAATTATATTCATTTACGTTGATTTCCATATTATAACTTCAATATTAAATGTAACATTTTATTTATCCTTTGTTTACAATCATAACCAATTTGGTTTACAATCACATTCAATTCATTATCTATATTCACTATAAGTTAACATCCATATTTCATTTACAAATAAGTTATTTCAGAATTCAGTTTTGTATTTTAACTTGTAATTCACATTTAACAACACAAAATTTTATTTCCTTCGGGTTTTGTTTTTCTCTATCAAATTTTTTTTTTTTTTTTTTTTTTTATTTTAATTCGTATTTTTAAAGTGTTAAAAATACGGGTCGTTACAATTATCATCTCGGTTAATTTGAGTTTATTTTAATTAAATCGTTATTTAATTTATTATTGAATATAAACTGCCAGTTAAATACCTGTTGTTGATTACCAGTTTATCTTGATATTTATTGATTGTTTTGGATGATGGTTATGATGGATGTTGACTGTTGATGTTGGTTGAACGGATATTGTATTTTATCGTTATAAACTGCAAGTTCCTTACGAATTTTTATTTAATTTGGGATTGCGGTTTGAAATGATATATAACCCTAAAATTTTAAATTGCAGATTGAAATGATAAATATACGTATCACTTGACCCTATGGTAGAAAATTATATACGGACACAAGCGTGAAATGAAATGATTTTAAAATCCTTAAATTTTTAAATTTTATCTATTGATGTTTTAAAATAAAACTTGATTTATATAAATTGAAGTATTATTAGAAAATCAATTTTTTTAATGAATGTGAATTGGTTTAAAAAAGAATATCTTTAAGAAATTAAATCACAAACTTTTATGTATAAATGAAATTCTACCGATGTTGAGTTATTGAATTTGTTTGAAAATAACTTTGAAATATTTTAAGATTTGGATCAATCTGTATTGATATTTTGAGCATGGATATAATGATAGTCTATTGTTTATTAAAATTTGGTTTGTCGATTTGGAAATTTGAAATGGTCCAAATATGTTGAAATGGAAGGAATAGTTTAATTTGATGAAAAAAGGAAATTCATATTTTAATATAAATTGCATTAAAATATATTATTTTAAAATTTCAAATTATTAATATTTTCAAATTTATTAAAATATATGACTAATATTCAATGTATAAATTATTTTGATCTATTTTAAACCAATTTAACTTATTTTAAACTAATTAAACCATTTTAATTTATTTTAAATCTAATTAATCTATTTTATGCTATTTAATCTATTTTATGCTATTTAATCAATTTTAATTATATTTAATCTAAATTAAATCTATTTAACTATCTTAAATCAATTTAAAAGTACTTTTCCTAGAATTAAACTATTTTGGATATTTTAACTATTTATAACTATATAAACTATTTCTAAATTTTCAAACTAAGTAAAGCGAAAGTGTTTAAATTCAATTCATTGTTTTAAAAAGAAAATAAGGCTAAATGATGTTATAACCTAAGTTGGAATTTAAATGTATAATGAATTGAATGATGATTTTGAAGTAAGGACTTAACCTGTTTTGGAACAATGATTTTTGGAAGAAAATATGATTTTGGAAACGATATGATTTCGAAAGTAAGTAATGATTTCGAAAGTGATATGGTTTGAATTAAATATGATATTTTGATATCAATTATGAAATGATTTTGGAAATGTAAAAGAGCCATCCAGTGTGTAATAAGCGATTGGTTGTCAAAGAGACTAGGATCGGATGTTGCCATATTCTCTGCCAATATCGAAAACCACTTTAACAACTGTGTACGCGGTGGAGATTCCAGAATGAAGTAGAATGGTTTCGACAATCCTATATGAGGTATATACGTGGACCTAACTCCCATGAGTTAGCTTAAGGTGGTTAAAACAGGAGCAATTGATGGGCCAAGTGAGGTAGCTCCTCCGATCCGACACACTCCATCGATACTAAATTCTGACTTTTGATTTACTGGCGGCCACCTTCGATTTTTGCTTGAGAGTGTGTTTTGAGTTGGGCGTTTGTTGCAGCTATGCGTTACCAATAGTCCGAAAGTGTAATTGGTATATCTACCCTGGCGTTGCTTAGTTGTGTCGTGTCACCTACCCTAGCATGCCTTCTACGAGTTTGTTTTATATCGTACCTATGGGGTATCCTCTGGCGGCTCCAGTTTACGGGGAGTTACGGTACTGTATAGACTATTGAAATTACAAAATGTGTTATGGTGGAAAACGTAAAGCCTTAATGTTATTTTAATACTTTACTGCAGACATATTATAACAGCGTATTGTACTACATAGTAGATAGTTTAACGAATCCTTAGGAGATGTGATTCCCAAACATCTCTTTAGTTGTTGCACTCACGTTAAACACTAGATAGGAGATGTCAAACCTCGTAAACATCTCTGATGCCGTTCCATTCATATTTATTTACCGTTGATTTAACTCGTATAAGATCTTTTAGTTCTAACTCGAGTGTTTTGTGTTTTCAAATCGATCGGGTCAGCCTGAGCATTTCAGGTTTGAAGACCTTATTTCTGGAGGACGAAGACGAAGATTTGTGCTACTACTATTTACTATATTTATTCCACTGCATTACTTTATTTACCATTGATAGGTATAACTCTGATTTTGTATTGTATAAAAATAATCAAATGTTTTGTATACAGCTTCATGAACTGTTATTTGATTATTATATTTTATCATTCTACTACGAGATTCTATTTTGTTTTCTTTCTTTCTCCTTCTTTTCCTATTCACCCCCCAATAACAATTCGCCCTTCTGTATGGTTTGAGTCTGACGTGTGTGGTTTATCGTTGATTTAAACTATCCAAAAAGGTGGGATGTTACAACTGTACTCATGTATAACATCAAAGATGGCATGCTTCGACTAGAGATGTCAACAACAATGTTCCCTTTTTTAGAATATACTGAATTTCCAAGTTATATGATGCAATGAACTCCATCCACTTCTACTGCCTATGGTTTAAGTTTTTTAGGAAAACAAGTATTCAAGAGACTTATGACCCGTAAATAACTCAAACTTTTCTTCTAAAATATAATGTCACCATAATTTCAAGCGAATATGATAGCCGTTAATTCTTAGTCATGAGTGAGATACCTCTTTTCATAATCCTTCAACTTCCTGCTTCCATAAGCTATCACTCTCCCTTCTTGAATAAGAACAGCTCTTAATCCTATGTCATATGAAATGGTGTATATAGTGAAAGGTTTCAATCTATCTAGGATCTTTAGTAGGTTTTCCTGCATTTCTGATCCCATGCAAAGACAATGTTTTTCTTAGTTAGGCAAGTCATTGATATTGCTATCTTTGCAAAGTCCTTAATGAAATACCTATAATAACCGGCCAAACATAGAAATTTACTAACTTCTATAGCGTTCTTTGAAATATTCCAATCCTGAACAGCTACTACCATAGTAGGGTCATTAGACAACCCCTTCTCGAAAATAATATGTAATAACCTTTTTGGAACAAACCTAATTTTTGACCCAACAAAAGCCCATTGTACCTTAGGTCTATTCCAAAGCTGGCTGTTGGTTGGTAAAATCGTTGCAATAAACAATATATAGAGCTATCAATCTATGCTTTCAGAATCTCATAGCACAAGGGATAAAATAAAATAACAAAAATAAGTACCCATATCATAAACCAAGTCTCAGATATATATCATCCTAAAATATCCATAATACATTATCTCAAAGTAAACATCGACATGTCCAAAGTATGGGTACATCTGAATACATCAAAAATAGAGATAAATAACTAAACTGCCACAAATCTTTACCGCCATCATCATCTTCTTTATCAGCATCATTTCCCTAACATGTGGGATGTGATTAAGAGGAAGTCATAACAATAATGTCCAGTGAATGAAAATCTCAAGTTTTACCATAATAGTATATGGGCATTATCCTTAAGGTAAGTAATATGTCTTTCACATTCTATACTTTATCCTACTAAGTATACCTCCATTGTAAGCCAAAGGCTGTTCCAGTCCAGCTACATGACTTACCTTTAAGTATGGGCCAAAGGCCCTTTCCAGTTCAACTTGATGAATCTAGCATAGATGCAATGCAACTATGGGGTCTAACGACCCATCTCCGCAAATCATGTCCCAACGATCCAAAAGAAAGCATCCAAGCCACTAGTACCTCTTTGATGCAAACTAGGCATATTCTAACCATTTAAGACCTATACCCTAGGTTAATCCTAATAATTTAATACTTAAACACCAGGTAAATCCTTCTTTGGTCTTCCTAAGTAACATCGTAATACTTCTTTGAAAAAAGAGGTGAATCCAACAATAGCCACTTAGTACCTCAATTTCGAAGTGGAGCTCCTTTGGAGTTTTCCGACTACCGCACCTAAAAGATAATCCCCACCATTCAATACTTCTTGAGTGGGAAGGATGCAGACCCTACATCAGCCACTTACTACCTCTAACCCAGCAACAGAACCATATTGGGATATCCATCCTATGACCCGTAACCTAAATCACGATGTCTTATATTAGTCCAACTATTCGTATATGTTGGTAAGCAGATTAGCTGGGCAGACTTACACTACAGAATTAGGACTAACCTCACATTCACTGTAGGTACTTATTATAGGCAATGTTTTAGATTAGTCCCAAAGCCACACTGATGGTAGCCAAATTAGTCGGACAGACTTTTGTGTGCTTTTGACTAACCTCGCATCCCTTTAACTTAGTCATATTTTCGCTTTTCGTATATAGTGTCATACATACATACCATATATCTATATATATACATATACATACATACATACACATATATACAATACCTCACCTACATTTACACATTAAGAACATATAAGGAAAGTTTCTTATTGCATCGCTATAACTTAGTCATATTTCCGCTTTCTGAATAAAATGCCATATATACATACTATATATGCATATATATACATACACACACACACACACATACACATGCATACATACATATATATATGATATAACTTACCCACATTTATGCATTAGGGACATATAAGGAAAACTTCTTATTTCGCCTTTAATTATGAACTAATTTCCATATTTATCCTTAACTTCCTTTCTATAAGGTTTAATGTTATTTGTTAACCAATTTATTCTATATGATATTATCTATACGTTACTATTTATATGCTACTAGTATATTTATACGTATGAAAATATTAGGCTAACTAACTATCCCTCAACGTGCATAGAAATATGCCTATTTCAAGATTTTCACTTATTAAAATAACGAAACTTTCTTATTCATACAAGCTTCAGTTCCATACAATAATTTACAAAATAGCTAATGTCCTTAGCTAGACAATGCAGACTGTTGTGTGTGTGTTTTCAAAAGTGGAAACAAAATACCAAACTTACTCTACATTAATATAGTAGAACCAATGCCTCTATTTTAGGAAAACTTTACAATTTAAACACTTTATATTCTATTTAACCTTTACATATACAAAATTGAAGAGAAAATGGGATTTATATTTATTTAATTACAGAAAGAGGCGATGCATACCACAATGAAGAAAATCCATATTTTGCAAACCATCCCTATGAAATTTCGTTCTAAAACTTTAATCGCAATTACAAAAATTAGAAGTTGAATATAATATAAATTATTTAAATTGTAAACAACAAATAAAATTCTACTATATTAAAATAAAACAATTAAAATCGAACTATTAAAGAAATTACATTTTACTTCGGAAATTTTGAGGGTTTAGATTTTAGGGTTTTTGTATGCAAAATTCCCCAAGGTATAAAGTAAATTCAAACTTTTACTCTACAAATTACTAAAACGTGAAAATTAAGATTTTCACTCATAAATAGCTTTTCCCGATTCCATTTGGATTCAACTTTGTGCCTTTTCCCGATTCCTCCTTTGGTTTTTTTGGTATATACAAATATTCAACTGTATACAGATTTAGAATTCAGATATTAGGGAGGAATAGAAATAGAAAAAACACACACAAATATGTGTGCGTATATACATACATGCATGCATACATACACACACACACACACACACACATATATATATATTTATATATATATATGACGTACCAATCGATTTCTTCCTTAAAAAATGAAATCTTGAAACTAACAAAGAATTAAGGAAGAGAACTGATAGAGTTTCCCTATCATTGCAATTTTTCTTATGAATTAAAGTGAGGGGGCTAGCCACTAATTAATAGTGGATATGATGCGCATGGACCTTTGGATTTAAGTCGGTTTTAAATAGTAAAATCTGGGTGTTCTTGGCCTAGCCAGATCCTAGCCATCACTTACTAACCGATCGATTGGTCTACCTTGGATAGGGGACCAGCCTACGTTAGGCAGTCGACCGACCTAATAAAGAGGTCGACCGATCTCCTACCCTGTAGCATTATATTAATGCTTGCCATTCTTTTCTTATTTATTTCCTATTTTAATGCCTAAAATCAATGTTTTCTTAAACATTAAGTTTCCTTTAACGTTAAAATATTAACTACCATTTTGATTTCAAACATTAAAGTTTATAAAGTTTTAAATTTGAATTTATGAATTATTTTAAATTTAAAAATTTCAAGCATCAATGACTTTTCCGTTTGAGCTCCAATCACAAAACTTTGTATATAAAAGTTGATCTGAAAATCGCCACGAACACAATGGTACAATTTTAGTAGCCAAATTCCAATGTTTGCAAAATTATCACTTCTAACCTTAATATTGGTTAACTAATTTCTAATTGATTTTTATGGGGCGTTACATTCTCCCTCTCACACTTAAAAAGGAATTCGTTCTCGTAATCCATGAGGGATGGATAATGTAAAATGTGCTCTACAACCATGTAATACAACCAATTTATCTACAAAACCATCTACTTAATCAAAAATACAATTTGATTATGTGTGCAACATACTATAGGTGAGCTCAATCCTAGCATGAATGCAAGATCATGACATATAGGCATGCAAACATCCTAAATATTTACTAGAATCTATATGGGTGCAAAAGTAATTGTAAAAAGTATGGCAACCATCCCATACCATCCTATCTAGCAACTAGATGCAACCAAAACCTGCACGATATTAAATTTTGGAGAGAGAAAGTTTAGCAGAGAAAAGCTCAGGATGATATAGCTTCATCTTTTCTTATATTTCTCATATGCTTTCCGCTATATTTCTCCCCATCGAAAATAGACCAACCTAAATTTCCTTGTTGCAAAGCTTCCTAACTTTGTGCTCCACTATATGTGCGGTTGCATAGGGTGCTATCAGCTTTGTCTCTAAATGTTTTAAATGATCAGGCTCTACTATAGTGGTTGTAACACCCTGTAAAATGAACCATAATTAAATGGATTAAATTGAATTAAATATGATAAGATTGAATACGTAATTTTTATAACAGTTGGAATTTGACGACGAAAGTTGTACCGTTGCATTTGTGGCGAAATTCTAGTTTGTTTCCACATGTAATATTTGAGAACGGAGCTCAAACGAAGAAGTTATAAGCATATGAAGTTTCTACATTTAAATTAATTCAGTTCGAATTCAAATACAAATGAACATCTTAATTTATGGTTTGAAAATTCAAAAGTTAACGTTGGACTAGTTTGGGTTTAAGATAACATTTAATTAATAATTAACATTGGATTTAAATTGGGGATGAAATTAAATAAAAAGTAATGGGATAAAACATTCCCCAAAAAGACGAATGGTCGAACCCTTTGACGAGGACTGGTCGACCCTATCGGTTGACCGGTAAATGGGGTTGGTCGATCGGTTAGTCGTGAAAATTGAGGGGGCAGCTAGGGTTTTGTGTATAAGAGCTGTTTTGTGATGACCCAGGATTTTGGCAATATTAATTTGATAATTTTCTAATATAATCATATAAATTTGCAAAACTCATCTTTCCAAACAAATTTAAAATGTGTTTTTATATTACAATTGTTTATATATATATATATATATGTAAGTTGTGAATAGGAAACTATGATTTAAAATTCAAAATAAATATCTCAAAAATAAATTAGATTTAAAATTCTAAATTTTTAAGCACTAGTATATATATATAAGTATAACTAGCTTAAGCTTAAAATAAGTAAATAAGTTTTATATTATTCTCTTTGAGTTATATACATATAAATAAAAAGAAAGTGTAAAAATAAGAATATAAAACATTAATAAATATAAAATGCACGCATAAAACATTTGTTAGCTAGGAAGGGATTCTTATTTACAAGTGTCAAGATTAATCATTTCCTTCATTTTTCAAAATATAAATAAAGTGTTAATGAGAAACCAGCCTGTACATAGCTTATCAGCTTTATTTCATAAAAATGTGAGTAAACATCTCTATTTTCTTACTGATTATTATACGTATATGTTAATTGACTATTTTTTGTAAATCTGGGATCTAGGTCAAGAATATGTAAAACTGTATGCTAAGATATATACATATATATGAGTGTGTCAACAAGTTAGCAGTTTACTTTATATATAAAAGCATTAGTTCTATTCAAAAAAAATCTACTATAAGTAAACTTTTCTTTCAAAAGCCAAATCTCCTTATTAACTTGTGCATGCTGTTGAATATGCGCTTATATGATTTTTGTTTGATGATAATAAACATATATACATTCGTTTAAATGTATTTGATAATATACTATGTTATTCTTCACAGATTAAATAAATATTTGCTGAAAAAAATAAATAACACGGAATTTGAATTCAAACGAATATTTTATTAAAACAAATATTTATTACAATTTTGAATAGTATACAAATTCAAGCTCTCACTATACACTATACAACTTTGATACAAATTCAATTACATCACTATTTTACATCAGCACCTCACTACATATCACTCACACTCGTATTTATCTTCAACTGCATACCAGTTTGAATCCAGCATCTGAGCAATCTGCAAAAATATAAACTAACGCAGTAAAATTGAAAAAGAAATATTTTTGCAATTCAAAAATAAAAGATAATTTTTGAATATATGATTTGCCTCAGTTATTTGGGTTGTTCGTCATAATTTAAATTTGAATTCATCATGCACGAACAACTTGTGACATACACAGTGTATTACTGTATATGCCACAAGGCCGTGCACGCCGATATATACACTTGATAATGCTACAGGGACAGGTGAGCACAAGGTCAAACCCAAATATACGGACAGGTTCAACTCAGGTGCAATAAAGTCAAAAATACGACACGAGCACAAGGTCAAATCCAAAACTGGATTCAACACAAGTGAACATGACAAGAAACAGTTCAATATGAAATGATGAACATGCAATCAACTAGTGATAACATACTTCAATGACCAAAGCATGGCCAATGCAAAATGCAGATACAAACTACAAAGAACATCAACAACTACAAAACAATCAAACTGCATCAAGTCCAGCAGCATGAACAAGTATGGCAGCATGTGAATGCATCAAAGCAAGTGAACAACAATGTCGAGCTCAAGACAGTACAGCTACAACATGGTGCAGAACCAAAGCCAAGTATAATGTACAGTGAAGCCAAAGTAGTACACAAACAAAGTATGGATGTACTCAATGTACACCAGAATAACAAGTGGCAGTGAAACTCAAATATGAATGAAGACAACAAGCTACATGATGAACAAGTGCAAACTGAACTCGAATGAATGCAAGTTCATATGTGCAGCAACCCAACAACAAAGACAACAGCCAGTTCAAATGCAACAAAGATGCAAGCTGCAACATACCAGATGTACACAAGTACAGACCACTTACATCATGAATGCAGCCCAATAGACCAAAGTATAACATCATACAATCAAACTACAACAGGCCAGAAGTAAAAACAATACAATGCTGAAGTGATGAAGTGTATATAAACAAACATTAAACCAGTTGCAACATCACTGGTACTAGTGAAACTAGACACAGCAGTGATCAGAAATGCAACATAGTGAAATGGAGATCACTGAGAATGCAATGCAGAACCAACAAAATCTGGCCAAAAACAAGACAGACCAACATACTACAATAAATCATCCAAGATTGCAACAGATGGAGCTACAGGAAAGTACAGCAAGCTACAGCATCAAGTTGACCAAGATTCATATGCAATGAAATGAACATCAATGCAATACACAGTATGAATGAATACAACAACTCCAGATACAAGCTAGTTCCAGTGCTAACAAATGAACCAACTGCAAGTGCAAATGACCAGAAAACAATGCAACAGTATCGAGTACAATATGCACAAGCGAAGAAACAAATGACAGTAAGCAATGAAGCAACAAGGTCAGAGAACCAAGCAACAATGTGCACAGGTGAATCAAGTGATCAACCAGAAACTACTGAAGCTCAAATATCAAATTCGACTCAAACACACTGATCAAATGAAGATATGAAGAACACAAGGGTCGAACTAATAAGTCCATCAGAAATTCACAAGCTAATATCAGTTGTGATCAAGTCAACAAAAGTCTGGTTTGAATCAAAGCATACTGAAGCAAAGCCAGCAGTAAATCTTTCACGAAATCAACATGGTCAAAGAAAATCAACACCGTGATGAGCACGACAATTCAAAGCTTTATACGAATTTGAATAAGTCACATCATTAGATCATA
This sequence comes from Allium cepa, assembly GCA_030765085.1. Classification (NCBI taxonomy): domain Eukaryota; kingdom Viridiplantae; phylum Streptophyta; class Magnoliopsida; order Asparagales; family Amaryllidaceae; genus Allium; species Allium cepa. The sequence continues at coordinate 370,983,849 of CM060944.1, read as the reverse complement.
ATCATACGGCAGAGGTAAAGGAAATTGACAAATTCAAACACGAATATACGAACGCAAAAATAGGATTTCAAATCCTATAAATTACCACAAATCATCATCGGCAATTGATAGAGTTCGAACAAGCCAAAATCAGAAAAGCAAAAGGATAAAATACATACCGAAATCACGAATCGAACTCGATCCAAATTGAAGAGCCGTGGGCAAAGCAAAAAGCATCGAAGCATACAATCAAACTGTATCAAGCGGCGAACATCAATTTGCACAACCCTAGTTTGAATTGCAAGGCGCAAACGAAAGCCCTAATTGAGTTGAGAAGCGGCCATTTTTCACGAACGAAAAAATAAAAGGAACGGGTTGAAGAAGTGAATAAGGGGCCGGCCTTTGGTTTATTAATTTGGGCTTTGTTCTTTTATTAAATAGGGTTTTGTTATTTTAAATTGTTTTTAAATTGTATTTTCTTTTAAACCGTTTTTAATTTTCTAGTCGTATGACTAGGGGACAAACTACGGTGTGTAGTTTGGGAATTCGCAACTCGGTGGTTGAGTTGTGGTCAGGGTTTTGAGCGTAGAGTTAGATTAGTCAATAGCGGGTATAGCGAGTTTACGTGTGTAAGCGAGGGACTATCTAATTTCTAGTAGAAACCTTAGGGGCAGCACGTAGGCAGGGTTTTGCCGAAGCTGGGTAAATTCTGTGTTGTTCTATTCTGTTATTTATATTCTGCTATATCTGTGCTGCTATTCTGTGATCTGAATTTAAATTAATTGATAAGCTTCCGCGATTAATTTTTATAATTTACACTATCACCCTATTCACCCCCCCTCTAGGGTGAAATCGATCCTACAAGTGGTATCAGAGCTAGGAACAAAAGCCGTTTTGTTTTAAAAATTTGATTTTACAAAAATCAATTTTTGTTTAAAAATTCGTGTTTCAAAAATCAATTTTTGTTTTTAAAAATTTGTGTTTCAAAAAAAATCGGTTTTTGTTTTAAAAATTTGAATTTTTAAAATGGCTTCTTTTAATAATGCTTTTGCAGAGGGTCAGTCGATAGTTAGACCACCAATGTTCAATGGTGAATATGCTTACTGGAAAAATAGAATGCAAATTTTTCTGAAAACCATTGACGCTTGGAATATTGTTGAGACAGGTTATAGAATACCAACTATAACTGTAGATAATCAGGAAATAGAGAAACCAAAGGAACAATGGACAGAACTAGAAAATAAATTACAGAATACTAATGCCAAAGCTATGAATTCTATTATCTGTTCATTAGATCAATTTGAATTTAATCGTGTCTCACATTGTCTAACTGCGCAGGAAATGTGGCACATACTAGAAGTGACTCACGAAGGAACATCTCAAGTCAAAGAATCTCGCCTTGCAATGCTAAGCAGCGAATACGAGAACTTCAAAATGGCGAAGGAAGAAAATGTTAAACAGATGTACGGACGACTCTCCAATATCGTATACAAATCAAAAGCTCTTGGAAAAACATACACCGAATTAGAAATAGTCCGGAAAATCCTCAGAGTCCTTCCACGAAGCTTTGAAGCAAAAGTAACTGCCATACAAGAATCGAAAGATTTAAAACAACTTAAAGTTGAGGAACTCATCGGAAATCTTACCACTTATGAGCTTGAAATGAAATTCAAAGAAGAGCGTGAAGGAGGTGACACTCAAAAGAAATCAATAGCTCTCAAAGGAACAACCGAAAGTGATGATGATAACGATGAAGATGATGGAGCAGCAGAATTGGAGCTGTTAATAAGGAAATTCAAAAAATGGAATCAAAAACATGGAAATTCAGCTCAAAATCAAAAAGCAAAAAGCAGAATAGCCAAAGCACTAGACTACTCAGAAGAACAAAAGTTTATTTGTTATAATTGCAACAAACCCGGCCATATCAAGCCCGATTGTCCACAAATTAAATCCAGCCATGGAAAGAAACAGAAAAAGAAAAGCTTTGCAGCCACTTGGGATGAAATAGACGAGAATGATCAAAGCACTGGCAGTGAAAGCGAAAAGGCAGAATTGTGTCTTCGAGGTGATACAACTGACAGTGACGATGACGAGCCAAGTGAGGTATAAAAACTTACCCATTCTGAGTTGCTTATATATTTTCATGAAGTAAACGGTTGTTTTGAACGACTTAGGGAAAAATATGCCAAACTTGAATCTCAAAAAGATACTTTGATAGAATGTAATAAACAACTTGATCAATTAGTTAAAACCTATCAAAGTAGGATCCCTAAGTGTGATAAGTGTCCAACATTTGATGAAGAAATTAAAAAATCAGAAATTAAAATAAAATCGCTTGAAAATGAAATTCTGATTTTAAAGGAGAATGAAAATACTAGGAGAGAGAATTCTATTAAAAAGTGCACACAGTTGTTAAACGAAAATGAATCTCTCAAATCACAAGTCCAACAATTGTCAACGACTTTAGATAAATTTTCAAAAAGTGAAAAATCGTTGAATATGCTATTAGGAAAGCAAACTGTTAATACGGTTAAACAAGGACTTGGATATAATAGTTCGAAAATTGTTGAAAACAAGATTAATCAAGAAAATTCAATGTGCACGATTTGTAGAAAATTTGGACACGATCACAATAATTGTTGGTATAGACCCAAACATGTGAAAACTATACCGATTTGGGTTCCAAAAGGCACAAATATAAAATCTCTCAAAGTTAAACAAATTTGGGTGCCAAAAGGAACAATTATAAATAGTTTTGGGTCTTTACAAAATTGTTTTTCGAAATATTCTGCCACTAACAATCATGGACCTATAAAAACAAATAGGTCACATAAATCTTTTCTCGTGTAGGTGTGGTGGCAGGCTAAGGAACAACAATAGTGTTCTCTGGATTTTGGCTGTTCCAGAAACACAACGGGCGACAAACCTAAGTTCCTTAGCCTAGTATAAAAGGTGACAGAATCACAACGGACAACAACAAAAATATCGTAAAGGTAAAACAGGTATGGTATGTTTTAAACGATATATTAAATGTGTTAATCTGCACCGTATTAATTCAGCCAATATTGAGATTGATGAAAAGATGATGATTTTTGATTATGATTTATTCAAAATAGTTAAGCCAATTATATTCTTATGCCAAAAACACTATAAAAATCTCTAAATTCTTTGAATTACTTCATATATATCGTTTTTGATTAAAATAGTGTTTTGTTGGATAATTATACAATTGGTTATAATTCGGCTAACTCTATATTCACGGTTTTTTGATTGTTTACACGGTTTCATTTCAAATTCAAAAGAATGTCATTTAAATCGTTGTTAAAATTGAATTTGAAAGTTTTGGTGTACACTTCATGTTTTGGTCAATAAAATTCAATTGATGAGAATATTGAGTGAAAAAGAAATTCAGATGCAGATTACACTGGTAATCTAGTTGATAGAAAAATTACTAGTTGAACGTGATTTTTGAGACACTTAGTAACTGCATCGTTTTTCAAAGAAAATATCTGCATACTCTTCATTTAAAATAATTTTCAAATAGCAGAAAATTTTCTTTTAAAACCCCTTGGAGAAAATCATTTTTGACCATATTTTCAGATTATTCATTTTTGAAAAATTAATTTCATAATTATTTTTGAATTTGATTTTAAATGACTATTATGACTAATCTGACTCCCAAATGATTATCGAAAAGAAAAATAGTGATTGAAAAAGTGATGAGTGTTGATATTGATTATATATTATAACTCGAGAAAGTATAATTAGAAAATTTCTTTAGAAATGTAAACAAGAGTTATAAAACTTTTTGTTGGTAAAATTTCTTTTAAACCGTTTTTAATTTTCTAGTCGTGTGACTAGGGGACAAACTACGGTGTGTAGTTTGGGAATTCGCAACTCGGTGGTTGAGTTGTGGTCAGGGTTTTGAGCGTAGAGTTAGATTAGTCAATAGCGGGTATAGCGAGTTTACGTGTGTAAGCGAGGGACTATCTAATTTCTAGTAGAAACCTTGGGGGCAGCACGTAGGCAGGGTTTTGCCGAAGCTGGGTAAATTCTGTGTTGTTCTGCTCTGTTATTTATATTCTGCTATATCTGTGTTGCTATTCTGTGATCTGAATTTAAATTAATTGATAAGCTTCCGCGATTAATTTTTATAATTTACACTATCACCCTATTCACCCCCCCTCTAGGGTGAAATCGATCCTACACATGCAAGAATTAAAGGGTAGAAATGTACAGAATATGTATTGCATGGATGGAACGTGAGTGTGCCTGGGTATATAAGCATGTAGATGTCTGTGTATATAGATTTTGGTCTTTGTTCATACTTATTTGTTTGAAAAACAATTAACTTAAAACTTCAAAAATCAACATTCTATTATGCAATTGAATTTAGGTTACGATGCTAAAAGGAAAATTGCTTGATTTTAATTGTACTTCATTTCAAAATTTGTTCTAGTAAAGATTATAGAGTATAGAACCTAAATCGAAAATTTTATTGTAAGTAACCAAATATTTATTGAAATCATATTTTCTTTTCTTTTGCTTATATGAATGCAATCGATAGTTGAAATGGTGAATTTTGTTGGGTGTTTTACAAATTTTAATCGCGTATATAGTGAGATAGTGGTTGGTGATCGGGTTTGGGTTTGGAATAAAATATAGCGACCCCGGTCGATTTCGTGGTCAGTGCGTCGGCGTGGAGGAGGTTAAGGTAGTATGGGCTCTATGAAAAATGGGTTGGGGATTTATTATTGGTCGTGGAGGTGAGTCAGAGGAAGAGTAGGGTTTCGGGTAGAATTTTGGTCGAGGTGGTTTCTTTGGCGATTACGGCGTCATGGTGGAAGAAGGCGGCTGTGGTATAAGGGGAAAGGATAGGGGGAAGCATGGCGAAGTTTTGAGTGAAGTGGTCTGGCTCCGGACGATCGGAGTCGGCGGTGTATGGTTGGAGAGTGATCGGGTTTTCTTCTGATGATGGTGAGTTTGATTCGATTTTATTTTGAGAGTTCTCGTGGGAAGCTGAGTAGCTGCGGTGGTCGAGAAAGTCGTAGGTGACTTTAAGGTGGTGTCGGAGGGGGACGACGTGGCCCCAGTGACGTGTGCACGTGCACACAGTGGCTATATCAAAAATTGACCGTGGGTTGGAAAGAAGCAGTCAAGTATAGAGAGGAGAAGAAAAGAAAGCGTAGAGGAAGTGTTGGGCCGGAAATAATAGAGTGAGAAAAAGAATTCGGCCAGCGAAATTAGGAAAAATAAAATAAAAGTAAAGTAAAAGAAATAAGGAAAGAAAATAGAAAAGAAAACGTAAAAGTAAAAGTAAAGTGGAAGGAAGAAATAAAAGAAAATATGGAAAGGGAAAACGTAAAATAAAGGAAGATTTTTAACAAGTTTTAAAGTAAAAGCACAAAAGAAAAATAGAAAGATATTAACAAGGTTATTTAGTAAAAGGTCTTATAAATAAATTATTTTAACTTAAATTAATTTTATTATTAGACCATTATTTAATTTAATTCCTATGTGTTTCAAATAAAATTAAATAATGTAATTAAAATAGATGGTTAAGGAAATAAATATTTTAAACCGTTAATTAATTTTAAAGATCTTAGTTATTTTTACATGTTAATAATAAATTAGTTCCAAATGTTAATTTAAATAAAATATAAATGGCTTATAAATAAGTTGATGATAATTAAGCAGGATTTATAAGTAAGTAATCTATCTTGTGTTAATTAAATTAATTAGAAATGGTGTGACCAATTAATCAAGCTTATAAATGTTTAATTTAAATTGAAGGCTCTAGATTTCTTAATATCTCTAGTATGTTAAATTGTGACATTCTGTGGTATGAATTGCCTAGGATTGAACTGTGATAAATGTGAGTTATTTATTGGTGGTGGAATTCTATGTGAATATGACATTCTGAAATTTAAATTAAATTGTAGTTTTACTTAAACAACTTGGCTTAAAAGATGGCGTTGAATTCGAAGAGATCGGGGCCAGATATCAGCGATATCCGAAGCCACTTCAACTAGTAACTACTATAATTCTTTATAGGTATGATTTCTGAATCAAATAGGATGGAATGGAATAAATTAAGCAAACCTGACCATTTAATTAAGTAATGGTACATAGATATCGTTTTGTGAAGTAAGTGTTTGACTATAGCAAGATAAAACTCGTAGTAATGAACGAGTCACCTAGGTTTTGAAAGAAGCTTTACAACTTAAGTATTTCATATTAAATGGGTTTCCTCACGCTAGTTTCCAGCCTGGCTCGGGTATTACTTTATTGTAATGCTTGGGTCGGACCGAGTGTTACAGATTTTCAGGTTAGGACGTTCTTGAGCTCAGGAGGCGAGATGGAAGGCATAAACGTATGTAGTATATTTCGCTGTGTATCTGAGATTGTATTGATAGTAGTCAGGGACAAGTTGTTACAACTGTCCAGTTTATTTGTGAATGGGTGTAGTCTAATATATTGTATAAATTGACATTTACAGCTTTCTTTGAGTAAATGTTGCTATTCGTGTATTATATTTTGTTCCACTGCGATTATAAGATTCTATGCTGTTGTTTTCTGTTTCTTCTTTGACCTTTTTTTCTTCTTTACCCTAACAATCTGGAATTTCCGACGTTCGATTGCTCGGCACTTCTACAATGAACGTATTAGTGTCGAATTTTCAGAGTCGAAAATTTTGGGTCATTACATTTGGTATCAAAGCAGAAGGTTAAGCGAGAACCTTGGCTCTGGTGGGAATTACTCATTAGAGATAGTGTAATGCCCCACCCCGAGACCCACCTTAGCAAAGAGAATTAAGAAGTAATTCCGTCTACTAAAGCGGAGAATAGGGCTGGTTAAGGGCGACCATCTATAATTTTGTCTTAAACACCCATTGAATACGTCGATAAATGCATTATAATTTTTCAACTCAAGTGGATCGACATACCCAGTAAATGCTTAATCCAAAACTATAGGTGGCTAACGGATCTATCGGAACAAAATACAATAACTGAATGTAAATCACATCACAGAACAGTAACCAACATCATATATATACATATACACTGATACACGTTCGGTACAATACAATATGAATACAATAAAGGTGGTGCACGACCACACAGTATACATCGAATCAAATGTAAAAGCATCAGAGTATGCGGAAGAAATAAACTACTCAAGCAAAAGAAGAGCTATTATCCAACATCAACTTCAAGCTAAGGCCAATAGATGATACCTGAAACAACTCGGTCTGACCCAAGTGAAAACACACGGGTCAGGCTAGCTAAAATCATCAGTTAAACAGAATAATCGATGAGGATAATTAGGTGAAAGCTACGGTATCCTTTTTCATAAAGGATGCCATACCCTAAACAGGGTTTCAACATCATAAGAAAGGACAACATCTCTTCTTGGCAAGTAAGGGAGATAATGATGATAAAGTCATACTTAAGTGGCATAACAGATACTTAAGAAAATGGAACATCGCCGAACAAAATTTTAAAGATAAGATTCAATAAACATCGCTTTCGCCTCATATCATCAGCGGTATAAAAAATATGGATAATGACTTCAAATGAATAAATTATCTTCTTAGAAGTGCTCGTCAATATAACAATACATCAAAGGTACATATCCTTCATACATAGAATAAAACGCATATGGATGTGCCTCATCTCATTGGCGCATCCTAATAATCATTCAAGGAAATATAAAACCCAATCATAAAAGAAGCATTGTACTTATTCATACCTCATCTCATCGGTATGAATATAGATACATCTCAAATCCATCACTAAAACTCATCATAAAAGATTCTTCATAATCATTTATACCTCATCTCATTGGTATAAATTTATAAATACATCTCAACTCCATCTTAACATCAAATAGTCTATGAAATCGTCAAATCGTCGATCCATAATGCAAATCATGGTATAAATATAAATATATCTTAAATCTATTATCAAAACTCATCATAAAAGCATTACCATAATTTATACCTCATCTCATTGGTATAAATATATATAATGTCTCAAATCCATCTTGATAGAGCCTGGAAAGAATCCAATACATCATATTCGAAATCACAAATAAAACCATGTATGTCAATAAGCCCTTTTCTTACATAAGGCTATACTAAAGCATCATCATTAAAACAGTGAAAACAAAACATCTAAACTTCATGGAAAACAGCACGTGCATTTACATCTTGACTAGTACTACCATTATTTGGTACCATTCATCGTGATGACTTGGGGTCACATAACATCATAACATCGTGATCATCTTGATTGACTATAGTCGGAAACATCTTGATGACACGCAGTCACAAAAACACGAGTAATAACGTCGTGATGATTGGAGTCGAGTAATAACTTCATGAACATCGTGATGACTCCAATCGAGTACTCGGTCTGTAGCACTAGTAACATCGTGAATGTGTCTCAACTTCTCGAATAGGAATCAAATAGGCGTCAACGTACGTCCTATACCATACGTTTGTACCTATTGGTTTACTAATCGTTAGTCGATGCCACATTAGAAAACCATCGTAAAACATCATCAAATAAACACTGCCTCATCTCATCGGCGAGTGTAAGATACCTAACTCGTCTTATCTCATACTTAGACGAATTTTAAGTGACATCGAGACTTGTCTCATTTCATCGACAAGTAAAAATTCATCATAAATATCGAAATCATCATCAGTCCATCATAACAACTTGCCTCATCTCCTGGGCAAGTAAAAGAACATCGTGATGGTTATTTCTAACCATAGTTGCAAATTAAAACTTAACATCAATATTGCCTCATTTCATCGGCCATCACAAAATGCATCTAGATTGGTTCGTCGTCGAATGTACTCAAAGAGTAATTCTCAAACCAATAATCTTCACCAAAATTTGGTAACTTCTAAATCAATTCAAAATAACACTTCAAATTGGTTTCGATGAAAACCATGCTCGAAAACAATGAAAACTAAGAGGGATATCTCAAAACCGATAACTTGAATTCAATACGAATTCAATTCAATTTTAACCCAAAATCAATTCAAATTCCATTTAAAATTTGAATTTAAAATTCTTCAAATATAGCTAGCCTATTGATAGGCATCATAGCTCTGAAAATATCTCAAAAACATCATTAAAATCGAAGAGAATGAAAGAAAAACGAGCTAATACAATTCTAAGGTCAACGATCGTTGTTGCTGTCATTTTGCTCTCAGGACAGCAACATACAACCATAATTCAACCAAATGAACTTCAAAATTCCAGAAAACACAATGAAAAAAACCTGTAACACACGAACTAAGCTTTTCAAAACATCTAAAATTAACAAAATCGGTTAAGAAACGAAGAAGTTATGGCCAACTTCGTTTCATCCTCAAGCGCAGAGCAATTATTGGTTTTGCTCTCGGGATAACAGTATAAAAATTCAATTTTGACATAGCTAACCTTAAAATTACAGAAAACTCAATGCATTAAAGTTTTAGTACATGATCTAGGCTTTCCGAAACATTCAAAATTATCAAAATCGGTTAAGAAACGAATGAGTTATGGCCAAAATAATTTCTCAGACTTGTAATTGTTGTTGCTGTCATTTGCTCTCGGGATAGCAACAAACAAGCACGATTTTGGTCCATTAAACCTCAAAATTTTAGAAAAATCAAAACATAAAACTTGCAGCTCTTTTTCTGGGATTTCTGAAACATCCAAAATTATGAAATTTGGATAAGAAATGAATGAGTTATGGTCAAAATAAATCCTCAGATTTTATGATTGTTGTTGCTGTCATTTGCTCTCGGGACAGCCATAAAAAAGCACGATTTTGATCAAGCAAACTTCAAAATTTTAAAAATCTTAAAACATGAAACTTTTAGCACTCTGTCTGCGCTTTCCAGAACATCAAAAATTATGAATTTGGATAAAAGATGAAAAAGTTATGGCCAAAACAATGTGGCAACAGAAAACAGAAAATACAAAGACGAAACGCAATCTTATTAATTCGAAAATTCAACTCAAAACCTTATTTTTGCCTAGCATTTGTAAGCTTTTACACTTACCAATTGATTTTCAGTGAATACGTAAGGATTTGCAAGCAAGATTGAACCTTTAGCATAAGATTGGAGCCCTAAACATCTGAAAATAGAAAAAAAACAATACATGCAAGAAGAAATTGATCAAAACAAAATTTACTAAACAATTCTAGGGTTATAGATGGATTATAAGATAGAATAGGTTGGATATTACCTTCTTTTATGATTTTTACTTAAATTAAGCTTTTAAATTTGCAAAGATTGAGCTTTGAAGATTAAATTTTGAAGCGGGTAGCCATTGTTTTGTACTTTGAAGCTTTTTCTTTTCTGATTTAGGTTTTACTATAACGAGTTTTGGGAGAAAAGGTACATACTTTATTAGAAAACTCTAGAATTTGAGTTATTGGATGTTTACTATACCCAATTAGTCCATTCTCATACTTAGAAAATTATTTAGGCTAATATACATAGGTTTTATACCATTTTTAGCATTACTTTCTCATATTAACTTCTTTTTACATGAGACAAAATGCATTCTTCATATTTTAACAACGTGAACATGATTAACACAATATATTTTTTTTGCACTTAAAAATATTATTTTCCCATTAAACTTTTAATTTACACAATATTTGACGATATTGTTATTTTTAGAACAAAAAAACAAATTTAAACAATCTGAGTCAAATAAAAATTATTTCTTAACTCAAATAAGTGTATTACAAGTTTTAATACTTTTTAAAGTATTACACCACTATTTTCAATCATTAATACACTTCGAAAAATACATTTTCTTCTCATTTGCCCTTTTTATTCACTAAAAAAGGCTATCTTTGGAATAAAATTCAAATACTTCCCATTTTGACTCAATAAATAACTATCATCATTTATTCTCAACCCACTTTCACAAATAAAATATTCTATGCTTATTTTCCCTCACTTATGTTTATTCCAACCATCAATATGTTGAAATAATATCTTATGAGATAAATTAACTCACATAAATTAAAAACCCAAGTTTTATTCATTAAAACATTGTTTATATAAAATAAACAACATTAACTCACATTTCATTCCTCCAATTCATTTATAATCACAAGATTAAATTATTATTTGCATTATAATTTAACATTAATGGTAATCTCCAAAATTCGGGTTGTTACAGACTCCCCTCCTTAACAAAATTGCGTCCTCGCAATTTCTAGAGGAAAAAGCTGTAAACAACACTCTCGATACAATCATCGAAGGATAAGGACAAGCTCGAATTCCAAACCATTCATACTCTCAATATAGAATGGTAGAAAGAAACAAAGAAAACTCACTTGGTTAATTCAATGGCCCATCATATGCTAATATAGTGATTAGCAAACCATCGAATTTTTCAAGAAACTCGAAAGAATTTCAAAGATCTCCTGTCTCGAATTAAAACTCAATAAAATGCTCAACAAATAATCAATCGAAAATGATTGATTACTCAAAATCCTATGAATAGAGTCGGCTTCAAACTCACTTAAACCCAAACACTAAGCAATAAAGAAGATCATCAATAAGATTTTCCGCATAAATATATGGAAAGAACATCCTCATAACAGGGTAGACACAATAGACAAGATTGATAAATCACAAGATGGCTTCTCACAAGGCCGCCAACTCGAATGGCCGCGAAAAATGCATGTCGTCAATAATAGCTCAAAGATAGAATATACTCAAGAATAAGGATATAAGCTCGAATTATCTTTTAATCCAAGATATTTAGAATTTTTAAATCTCAACATCTTTTAAATTTTAAATCTCAATTTTCAACATTTGCAAATTTTCAAACTTTTTACTATATTACTTAGTAGGTAATTTAAAACTCAAATTAAAAGTCCAAATTTCTTCTCTTACTTCAAAATTAATTTCCACAGAAATTTGTAAATCCATAATAATATTCCACAAAATAAATTAAGGGTTTAAATTTTCTTCACTCTTTTTATTAAACCACTTAAGTAGTTTAAAAACAATCTTCAAATTCTCTTATAACTCTTCTCTTAAAACATCCAATGTATATAATATAGATTCTAAAATCTCAAAATATACTTTCAATAAAGCACAGCTCAAAAATAATCTCATTTAAATTCTCATCTTTATAATTTAAAAATAAATAAATAGCATTGCCTCGCCATTGAGTCTGTAATAAATAAATATATATGTTGGCTGCAGAGTTGACCGAACAATCAAAACTGCCTTGCCACTCTATTACTGGTCTCTAAATTCAATGGCTGCAATTACCATTCAAAAATAAACTTAATATTTAATCTCAAAATATTATTTTCAAAATCTCAATTTTTAAAATACAAACCATCATGTATGATTGCCTCATCATAGCATTTAGGAAATTCCTATCGATAACGTTGATCAGGCGTATCGGCCAGAACTCTTAAATACTCGATGGATAACCCAACACTCTCATGTTATTTCTATGAAAGAATACTACTCGTATAAATATATTCTCAAAACATTCTTTGATTTTTAAAATATCTCAAAACTACAATTTCTCTTTTTAAAACTCATATATATAGCTTCAAAAACTCAAAACAAAGAACATTAAGAGAATGCATCGAGATATTCCTAGAATACGTGATTCTCAAAGTCAACAGAAGGAGATAAAGTGTTAGTCAATCTTACAATATCATGATCCACTCCTAAAAGTCATCAAGATACAGGATAAGCAAGATATTCTTCTCGAAGGAGATGAAGCACACAACAACAAATCATTACTTCAAACAAAGTAATGCTATAAAGATAACATTGATTGAGTATTTGAAAAGAACACTCAGTGAAGCTGAATGATAAACTCAATCAAACTCGAACAATCTAGAAACTCACTTCATTCCTTAGTGGATATCCTCGTGGAAGGATAACCGAAGAGCTAAGAGCCAGGATTAAGGTTACCTCAATACTCGATTGCCCGATTGGATGTCAAATCCAAACGGACTCCCAAAACTCAAAAAGTCACCTTGACTAGAATTTGTGATATATCAACAACATCTCGATACTCAAGAGTGATTATAGAACTTCAGAATCATCATTAACATTCCAAAGTGATAGAAATAATAACCCAATCAAATCAGGATGCCTAAATAAATATAGGATCCTATAACAACAAAAGGATCAGACTTTACATCCAATAAGTCAATCCATCTCAAATCAGATACATCTCAAGGTAGTGAGTAATAAACAAATACTCACTAAAGCAGCAACCAATAGAGAACTCAAAATGCTCACAACAAGCCAATCGTTGTGGATCCCTTTAATAGGATTCACAACTCTCAAAGGAATGCATAAGAATGCTCAAAGAAATCAATCAGCTCCATCGATACGAACTCACTCGTATCGACAAAAATAAGAATAAAATAATCCTAAAACTCAAAAAAGAATCAAGGCTCGATTCGAAATCAAGCTCGAATAAAGGACAATGATCCACTTGTATTGTACTTCGATGTATCATGATATACGTACCGCTCTGCGTTTATTATACTTTGTTCTGACCTAGCTCTGATACCAACCTGTAACGCCCCACCCCGAGACCCACCTTAGCAAAGAGAATTAAGAAGTAATTCCGTCTACTAAAGCGGAGAATAGGCCTGGTCAAGGGCGACCATCTATAATTTTGTCTTAAACATCCATTGAATACGTCGATAAATGCATTATAATTTTTCAACTCAAGTGGATCGACATACCCAGTAAATGCTTAATCCAAAACTATAGGTGGCTAACGGATCTATTGGAACAAAATACAATAACTGAATGTAAATCACATCACAGAACAGTAACCAACATCATATATATACATATACACTGATACACGTTCGGTACAATATAATATGAATACAATAAAGGTGGTGCACGACCACACAGTATACATCGAATCAAATGTAAAAGCATCAAAGTATGCGGAAGAAATAAACTACTCAAGCAAAAGAAGAGCTATTATCCAACATCAACTTCAAGCTAGGGCCAATAGATGATACCTGAAATAACTCGGTCTGACCCAAGTGAAAACACACGGGCCAGGCTAGCTAAAATCATCAGTTAAACAGAATAATCGATGAGGATAATTAGGTGAAAGCTGCGGTATCCTTTTTCATAAAGGATGCCATACCCTAAACAGGGTTTTAACATCATAAGAAAGGACAGCATCTCTTCTTGGCAAGTAAGGGAGATAATGATGATAAAGTCATACTTAAGTGGCATAACAGATACTTAAGAAAATGGAACATCGCCGAACAAAATTTTAAAGATAAGATTCAATAAACATCGCTTTCGCCTCATATCATCAGCGGTATAAAAAATATGGATAATGACTTCAAATGAATAAATTATCTTCTTAGAAGTGCTCGTCAATATAACAATACATCAAAGGTACATATCCTTCATACGTAGAATAAAACGCATATGGATGTGCCTCATCTCATTGGCGCATCCTAATAATCATTCAAGGAAATATAAAACCCAATCATAAAAGAAGCATTGTACTTATTCATGCCTCATCTCATCGGTATGAATATAGATACATCGCAAATCCATCACTAAAACTCATCATAAAAGATTCTTCATAATCATTTATACCTCATCTCATTGGTATAAATTTATAAATACATCTCAACTCCATCTTAACATCAAATAGTCTATGAAATCGTCAAATCGTCGATCCATAATGCAAATCATGGTATAAATATAAATATATCTTAAATCTATTATCAAAACTCATCATAAAAGCATTACCATAATTTATACCTCATCTCAATGGTATAAATATACATAATGTCTCAAATCCATCTTGATAGAGACTGGAAAGAATCCAATACATCATATTCAAAATCACAAATAAAACCATGTATGTCAATAAGCCCTTTTCTTACATAAGGCTATACTAAAGCATCATCATCAAAACAGTGAAAACGAAACATCTAAACTTCATGGAAAACAGCACGTGCATTTACATCTTGACTAGTACTACTATTATTTGGTACCATTCATCGTGATGACTTGGGGTCACATAACATCATAACATCGTGATCATCTTGATTGACTATAGTCGGAAACATCTTGATGACACCCAGCCACAAAAACCCGAGTAATAACATCGTGATGATTGGAGTCGAGTAATAACTTCATGAACATCGTGATGACTCCAATCGAGTACGCGGTCTGTAGCACTAGTAACATCGTGAATGTGTCTCAACTTCTCGAATAGGAATCTAATAGGCGTCAACGTACGTCCCATACCATACGTTTGTACCTATTGGTTTACTAATCATTAGTCGATGCCACATTAGAAAACCATCATAAAACATCATCAAATAAACACTGCCTCATCTCATCGGCGAGTGTAAGATACCTAACTCGTCTTATCTCATACTTAGACGAATTTTAAGTGACATCGAGACTTGTCTCATTTCATCGACAAGTAAAAATTCATCATAAATATCGAAATCATCATCAGTCCATCATAACAACTTGCCTCATCTCCTGGGCAAGTAAAAGAACATCGTGATGGTTATTTCTAACCATAGTTGCAAATTAAAACTTAACATCAATATTGCCTCATTTCATCGGCCATCACAAAATGCATCTAGATTGGTTCGTCGTCGAATGTACTCAAAGAGTAATTCTCAAACCAATAATCTTCACCAAAATTTGGTAACTTCTAAATCAATTCAAAATAACACTTCAAATTGGTTTCGATGAAAACCATGCTCGAAAACAATGAAAACTAAGAGGGATATCTCAAAACCGATAACTTGAATTCAATACGAATTCAAGTCAATTTTAACCCAAAATCAATTCAAATTCCATTTAAAATTTGAATTTAAAATTCTTCAAATATAGCTAGCCTATTGATAGGCATCATAGCTCTGAAAATATCTCAAAAACATCATTAAAATCGAAGAGAATGAAAGCAAAACGAGCTAATACAATTCTAAGGTCAACGATTGTTGTTGCTGTCATTTTGCTCTCAGGACAGCAACATACAACCATAATTCAACCAAACGAACTTCAAAATTCCAGAAAACACAATGAAAAAAAACCTATAACACACGACCTAAGCTTTTCAGAACATCTAAAATTAACAAAATCGGTTAAGAAACGAAGAAGTTATGGCCAACTTCGTTTCAGCCTCAAGCGCAGAGCAATTATTGGTTTTGCTCTCGGGATAACAGTATAAAAATTCAATTTTGACATAGCTAACCTTAAAATTACAGAAAACTCAATGCATGAAAGTTTTATTACATGATGTAGGCTTTCCAAAACATCCAAAATTATCAAAATCGGTTAAGAAACGAATGAGTTATGGCCAAAATAATTTCTCAGACTTGTGATTGTTGTTGCTGTCATTTGCTCTCGGGATAGCAACAAACAAGCACGATTTTGGTCCATTAAACCTCAAAATTTTAGAAAAATCAAAACATAAAACTTGCAGCTCTTTTTTAGGGCTTTCTGGAACATCCAAAATTATGAAATTTGGATAAGAAATGAATGAGTTATGGTCAAAATAAATCCTCAGATTTTATGATTGTTGTTGCTGTCATTTGCTCTCGGGACAGCAACAAACAAGCATGATTTTGATCAAGAAAACTTCAAAATTTTAAAAATCATAAAACATGAAACTTTTAGCACTCTGTCTGCGCTTTCCAGAACATCAAAAATTATGAAATTTGGATAAAAGATGAAAAAGTTATGGCCAAAATAATATAGCAACAGAAAACAGAAAATACAAAGACGAAACGTAAACTTATTAATACGAAAATTCAACTCAAAACCTTATTTTTGGCTAGCATTTGTAAGCTTTTACACTTACCAATTGATTTTCAGTGAATACGTAAGGATTTGCAAGCAAGATTGAACTTTTAGCATAAGATTGTAGCCCTAAACATCTGAAAATAGAAAAAAAAAACAATACGTGCAAGAAGAAATTGATCAAAACAAAATTTACTAAACAATTCTAGGGTTATAGATGGATTCTAAGATAGAATAGGTTGGATATTACCTTCTTTTATGATTTTAACTTGAATTAAGCTTTTAAATTTGCAAAGATTGAGCTTTGAAGATTAAATTTTGAAGCGGGTAGCCATTGTTTTGTACTTTGAAGCTTTTTCTTTTCTGATTTAGGTTTTACTGTAATGAGTTTTGGGAGAAAAGGTACATACTTTATTAGAAAACTCTAGAATTTGGGTTATTGGATGTTTACTATACCCAATTAGTCCATTCTTATACTTAGAAAATTATTTAGGCTAATATACATAGGTTTTATACCATTTTTAGCATTACTTTCTCATATTAACTTCTTTTTACATGAGACAAAATGCATTCTTCATATTTTAACAACGTGAACATGATTAACACAATATTTTTTTTTGCACTTAAAAATATTATTTTCCCATTAAACTTTTAATTTACACAATATTTGACGATATTGTTATTTTTAGAACAAAAAAACAAATTTAAACAATCTGAGTCAAATAAAAATTATTTCTTAACTCAAATAAGTGTATTAAAAGTTTTAATACTTTTTAAAGTATTACACCACTATTTTCAATCACTAATACACTTCGAAAAATACATTTTCTTCTCATTTGCCCTTTTTATTCGCTAAAAAAGGCTATCTTTGGAATAAAATTCAAATACTTCCCATTTTGACTCAATAAATAACTATCATCATTTATTTTCAACCCACTTTCACAAATAAAATATTCTATGCTTATTTTCCCTCACTTATGTTTATTCCAACCATCAATATGTTGAAATAATATCTTATGAGATAAATTAACTCACATAAATTAAAAACCCAAGTTTTATTCATTAAAACATTGTTTATATAAAATAAACAACATTAACTCACATTTCATTCCTCCAATTCATTTATAATCACAAGATTAAATTATTATTTGCATTATAATTTAATATTAATGGTAATCTCCAAAATTCGGGTTGTTACAGATAGGGTCAGTAGTACCTAGAATGAGTTGAGCGTATTATATGAGAGCGTACTTGTTGTTTTCTTATATAAAGATTTTAAAACATATTTAAAAATGAATGATTTTTTATATAAGCTTATATTTTGATACATAAAGCAATAATTTTTCTAATTATTATATATATTAAGGCAATTTGTTGTTGATTATTGAAATTGAATATAATTAAGTGGTAATGTATATACAAATAGAATTTGGGTAAAAATTAATTTGTAAGTAAGTTAAGTTTAATAATGGATTCAAAACTAAATTTAAATCTTTAAAAATTCAAAAGAATCGAAGTATTGAAATAAGCTATCTTGATTTGATTTTCCAGTAAATGATTATGGAATATATGGTGTGTATAATTTTTAGATATGATAATTATTATAAATTGATATTTGTATCTTAATAAAGGGATATTTATTTTTAAAATAAACAATGATAAAGCAAAATGAATTGTTTTAAGGAAGCAACAATTTATATAAGTTATAAATTGAAAAGTGTTTAAATTGTGAAGTTTTGAAATCTAAGTCCAGAAAATTTGAAATTGTTTCAAAATGTTAAAAGATATAACAAATAATATTATTCAGAATATTTTTGAATGTAGGAATCTTATTTTAAAAACGAGAGTTTTTTTGAAAATTTCAAGGGAAATTGCTAAATTGAAACCCAAGAATGGTTTAAAAGTTGAAAGTATGAGTGGGCGTGTAAACGAAATAGATTATTACATTAATGAATTGCAAATATATATATATATATATATATATATATATATATTTGGAAAATAAGAGTAAAAGTTGGAATTCTACTTATCAAGTATAATATAGGTTAGGAAGTCCCATTAGAATCCAGTCTAAGAGAGTTATGGCTAAAAGTGAAGAATTGAAGGATAGACGCATAGAGCGAAGAGCAGCTGCACGTAAGGAACGAGAAGAAGCATGTAACGATCCGTAAATTTTTATTACTTTTTATTTGTTTTATTAATATATTTAATTTAAATATTGTGAAATTTTAAAACGATAAAATTTTGAAATAAAAATTTGATATTTGGAATACGTCTATTTTAACATAACAACAAGTAAATTTTCATCAGATAATATAGGAGTTTATATCCTAGTGTTATTTTATTTCAGTTTATATCAGTTAAAAAAAATTGATGATAATAATTGTTTTCCAAACCTCAATATTTTTATATAGAAAATTTGTAAACCATCTTCTGAGTGATAAGTCATTCGTTTCTTCAAATTTTGACTACCGTTGCTCTGTTCGTCTTATTTCTGGCAAATTAGCAGCATTTTGGTATCGATATCGACTTTTGATAGGATGATCGTACCACTGATATCTGTATACCGTTTTGATCGTCTCGTCATGCTGATCTCTACGTATATTCAATTCTTTGTCTTGAAGCCCGGTTCGCAGCGAAATTCACAGTAACGGCTACCGTACCGGTACCGATTTTGTGAATTTTGGTTTTGTGACCTTTTGAATTCTTCGTCTGTTCAATTTCTAATATGTACAGCCATTTGATTTATTATTCACCGAATTCAGCACTGTCTTTCTACATTCTACGAGTTTCAAAATTTTATTGATTCATTCCGTTCAATATTATTTTGTTTCATACCGTTCATATTCTTCATTTTGAGAAAAGGAAATATAAAGCAGATGTAATTTCGTTCAAGCATTTAACAATCTCCACTTCATCCCGAGCATCTCCAATCCTCCTCCCCTAATTAATTCATCAGAACGTGACCCGCCTTCCCTTGTCAGAACCCCTTCGAACCAAGACTCCACCCACATCGACGCCTACCACCTCCACCTTTCTCTCTCCACCCATGCGGTGGACAGCCGCCTTTGTGTGCTCCCTTCGATCCATCCCTCCACATCATTCCCTTATACGATACAGTGAACAGCCATGCACATGCCATCGGCCTCACCTATTCGACTTGACTTAGCACGCAAGATATACATATATAAATTGTAAGTTGTATTATTTTTTAAAGAGTAATTTATATGTAGGTAGCAATGTTGTTGTTTATATAATATGATATGATATAGCAGCTTTATTTATTTTATAAGTTATGTTAGTGCTTATATGCGTATTATTTAAGAAGTTATATGTATTTTCTGTTAGTATAGTATATATGTCCTGTTTTCGTACGTATGTTGTATATAGTGTAAGCAGTTTATACATATCATATTATAATATATTCGTATTATATATGTTGATAAAATCTAATTATGTGGTTAGTTCATATGTATTTGCAAGTTGCAATTCTGTCTTATTGTCCTTTTTCTTTTATTTGGTTCCAGTTACTTAAGGTTAGTAGATCGAACCCTATACCTTTTGATGACATAAAATTTTCATTTGTAGTGATATATACACACACACACACGCGCACACACACACACACAGAGATCTCGCATATGTAACGATGAAATGGTTACTTTTGCGTTATGCATTCTGTTTAAGTTATATAGTAGTTCACATTATTCTGTTCTATAAAAACATATGATTTTATACGTTTTTTTTCTTTCTAATCTGAAAGTTAATTTGTCTCTTTATCTTATCTTTTATTATATATACATATACTTTTTATATAAAAGAATCCGACATAAGAAATGCTATATGAGTTGTTGTTTCGTATATGTATCTAGCTACAATACTGTAATATATATTACTTATATATATTTTTTGATAAATTATGTATGTTATATATTAGTTACGTGCGATAAATAAAGTGTTCATAGTATTGTTTTACTTTTGGTTTTAAAACACAAATAGCTATATGTTGTGTAAGTCTATATATATATATATATATATATATATATATATATATATATATATATAAGTTTATTGATATGAAACCTTAGAATGTGTCTCTTATATAGATATGACTCATACAAGATTATATATATGCATATGTACTTCCGTATACGTATACAATAGATAAGAGTAATTATCTAGATTTAAGGATTTTTTTATAAGTTGTTGAACCGAACTGCGAGATTTTAAAATACATTTATATAGTAGCTTACAGGCTACTATGTTATACTATATCTGTGATAAGCAGTGGGAGTGTTTCGTTTTTTTTGTTTTGCATATTATATAAATATGTATAAATATTACATTATAGAATTTTGTTTTGGTCATTTATATGTTGAGTATCTATATGCAGTTTTATATAAGGTATATGCTATGTTAGTTTCTATTATATAAATTTATTTATATGAAAAAATGTAGGTTAAGTATATATATCTAGTTCTATTTGTTTTCGCAGTATACATGTAGAATATCTGGCGTATGTTATATAGGGTTATGTATATATATTAAAACAGGTATGATATATATTTATTTATTTCAAACTATATTTTGATAGATATGTTTGTTTTATATGTGTTATTTTAAAAACAATGATCTTTAATTATATATATATTATTTTATTATTTGTTTTAAATTTAATATTGATTTTTTTATATAGTTATATAGGGTTATATCAACTATCTTCAGCAATCCAGTTTGATTGATTTCGTCTATCCTTATTATCGGCTTTAATCGTCGAATCGTGATAATCTAGCTTTGCTTTGGAATTCGCGCCTGGATTCGTAGCTTGTTCTATTTTCAAATTCTCTAATCTCGAAAGGTGAGCAATCACTTACGATTAACGTTCTTATATTTATTAAATTTGATTTCAATTGAAACGACAATTGAAATATGTTGTTGTTAGTTATTTACATTGCTATATATATGTTACAATCTATATCTGTCCACCTGTGACATCCGACACCATTATATGTTATTTAAACTGATGATATATGCCTGTTACATTATTATCATATATGTTATCACTCTGCAAGTTCCTTGTTAGTATAGAATTCACAATGTGTTGTAATGGTCCATACCCGAACGATCTGTAGAATAGGAGGAAATCGTTATGGGTTGAAATGATAAACCCAAGCGATTTTCAATGAATTGAATTTGGGATTGCGGATTGAAATGATATATACCCGTATTTATATTTAAATTGCGGATTGAAATAATAAATATCCGTATCACTTGACCATAGGATAGAAAATTATATACAGACACCATGGTCTATATATAAAAATATTTTGAAATGATTTCTATGGTTTTGGAAAGAAATATATATGGTTTTATATAGTACTAATTTTTGATATTATATAAATTTTATTTTGTATATAGTTAAATTCTTGATTTTAAGCTATGTATAAATTTGTTTTAATATAGAATAAAATTAATAGTAAGTTTGATATTATTAAAGGTAATACGGTTAAGTATTCAAATTATATTTTAATATAGAGTTTATAATGATTTAAATAAACTAAGGTTGGTAGATAAATTTGAAATTTATTTGAAATTGAATTTATTTATGATCTAAACCCAAATAAGTTTGATTTGAAATTTATTAAATTTAAGATTTTAAAGGATATGTTTTTATAACTTGATTTTGGTTTAAGGTGATTTAAATGAATATATCAAGTTTAAATAATTGAAGGAATATTCAGTTATTTAAAATTTAAAAGTTTTATTTAAAAGATATTGGACTTATTAAGTAAACATTTCAAAATAAAATAATAGTAAATTGAATTTGATATATATACGAAGCTATCAAATTTAGTATTGATATTATGGAATATTTAAAGCTTTGAAATATATTGATATTGGAATGGTTTATTTGAAATTCAAATCTGTTTTGAAATCGATATAGTTTGAAATAGCTTATTTAAAAACCGAACTGAATTGAAATGGATGATTTGAGATTTGATTAAATTTGAATTTTGGAATTTGAGTTGATTTGAAATTGATTTGTGGAATTTTGTGGAAACTATTTTACTTTATAAAATATTTTATTGTATATAAACTATTTAAGTGGTGGAAGTATGTTTTCGAAGTTATGAATTTTAAAGTATTATGTTTTGTAAGGGTTATGATTCCAAAGTGTTTTGGTTTCAAAGTATTATAACTTGAAAATGCTATGATTTTTGAAATGGATATATTTGAAATGGAAATTATATCTTATTAGGTTTTGAAGCGGAAATGATATCGTATTAATATGGTTTTGAAATGGCAATGATATTTTGTTTTTGAAGTATAAACTATTTTGAAATGACCGCGGTGTAATAATAATGTTTGGTTGTTAAAGAAACCGGGATCGGAAGTTATCATACTCTCTGACCACTCCGAAAACCACTTTAACAACCGTGTACGCAGTGGAGATTCCATAATGAAGTAGGATGGTGGCGACGTCCTGTTGACGTGTATATGCGGACCCGACTCCCGTGAGTTGGCATAAGGTGGCTAAATCGTAAGCGATTCCCGGCCAATAAGGTAGCTCCTTTTATCAGACACACTTCTTTGATAACATTCTATTACTTTGTGATTGATCGAGTGCACCTTTGATTTTTAGGAGTATGGCTCGAGGTGGGCAATAGTGGCTGCTATGCGTTACCACCAGTCCGAATGCGTAATTGGTATATCTACCCTGACATTGCCTCATTGTGCTGTGTCACCTACCCTAGCGCACCTTGTACGAGTTTAATTTGTGTCGTACCTATGGAGTATCCTCTAGTAGCCTCCCGATCTGGAGGTATTACGGCACTGTATAGACTATTGGCACTATAAAATGTGTAAAGGGGGATATGGGTAATGCCTTGACACTATTTTTAAATATATTGTACTTTACTTTAGACATTATTATAATAGCGTATATTACTACATAGTAGATAGTTTAACAGATCCTTAGAGGATGGTTATCCCAAACATCCTTTGAGTTACTTGTATCTCGGTTGTTATTTCATTTGAGTTGGATTTATTGATATAAGAATGTTAATCCTAACTTGAGTGTTTTGTGTTTTGCTTTACGCTCGGGTCAGACTGAGTGGCTCAGTGTTCGAGACTCACATTCGGAGTTGGAACTTCGCTTAGAGATCCAGCTTTCTTTTCAGCTTGGAGTTATTCAGTTGATTCCAGTGATGTATTCTAATCTTGTATTTGACTTTTGTATTCGAGACTTCTGTTGTATCTTATTTAACTTTGATATATATATATATATATATATATATATATATATATATTTAGTAGCTTCATGAACAACTATTCTCTTGTTTCCGCTGCATTATTGTTATATTACTCTGTGTTTGTGATCCTACGATTATTTTATCTACTGTATATGCTGAGTTTTGCCAAAAATAAATTAACAATTTGGTATTTTGAGCGATTCAAATCTAGCATGTTTGGATGCGAAGGGTCAAAAATATCAGGTCGTTACATTTGGTATCGTAGCTTTGGTTTTTGGAGAAACTTAGCATATGTAGTAAATTTAGTTTATAGAATCACTTTCGTTCGAGCTTGAATCACTTTCTCTTTGTCCCGGTTCTCTTTTAATTTTGGAACATTCTCCTCAGTTCCAAAATCCATTCTTATCTCCCCTATTCGTATTCATTGAGTCTGGAGCATCCCGTAGCTTTACTGAATGGTTTGTAAAGGGGTGAAACTCTTTTACAACAGACATTGATTCACCGGAGATTTATATATATCCTCTGTTTAGATGCTAATACCTCTTACTATGTTGAATTCTGTCCCTTGTGATTGAATGTCGATTTGCATCAGAATTCTACATCGATCTTATTCTTGAAGTCACGGTCGACCCGGTTAAGGTTGCCGCGATTTGTATAAACTTATCCATCTCCCTGTTTTGTTATTTAATCATTTTATCTTTGTTTTGAACCTATCTTTGAATAAAAATTCTCTTTGATTGAGTCCATCAAACTTGAATCTCTAATTTTGTTTTGAAATCCATTCTGTATTATCGAGTGAGGAAGTGTATCTGTAAATTAATATCAAATGTTTATATATATATATATATATATATATATATATTGTGTTGTTTGAGTTGTTGATGTTGATTTGGATTTTCGATCGATTCGTCTGATCAACGCTATCGATAGGATTTCCAAAACACTTGCATAAAGCAAACCGACAAAATAATATTTTCCAATTTGGTTAATGAAATAAATTTTGTATGATTATATTATATATATAAGTATAAATTTTTCGAAATTAAATAGTTAATGAATTGGTTGTCGAAAATAATAATATTTGATTTTCATTTATCATTTTGTAAACCATTGACTATTTCAACATCCAGATTTGAAAATTTTAGTAGAATTTAATTTTCGATGATTTCAAAACTATGGTTTTAAAGTTTTAAAGGGTATATTATTTATTTAAAGTATTTTGAATATAAATTGTTTCAAAGAATTTAAATGTTTAAATTAGTACTCTTCTCTTTTGTCGCTGAAAAATAATTTTGGTGATGGCGACCACATTATCGACATTCATTTTTGAGTTTCAGAGTGGAGAGACTATTTTGTAGCTTTGCTACGGTTTTGTTTTGGAAAATAAACTGATTTGAATTTCTAAAGTATGGCTTGAACAGGTATGTGATTATAAATTTGATTCGATATATCTTTTGTGTGTGTGTGTGTGTGTGTATGTGTGTGTGTGTGTGTGTGTGTTTATCTCTAAATTATTAAGCAAAAAATTTGAATGAATATTTAAAACTTGAATAGTTGAATTGGAAAATTTTATTTGAATAATACTCAATTGCACCCAACACAACTTACCTAAATTATTCAGAAGTTGAAAATGAATTGGATAATATACAATATAATGTGTTATGAATAAAATTTGAGTCTGTATAATAAATGTTATACACTTAAATTTTAATTATAAAAATGTCAATAGAGATAAATAGGATAATAAGTTAATGGAACAATAATAGATGAGATAAGTAAAAATAAATTTTGGTTGAAGAAAACTATAAATTGAAATTTAACCAACTTAATGAAATACCTTGACTTTAAAATCAATTATTGAATATTAGTTGAAATTTATATGGTTTTAAATAAATTGTTTTATTTCATTTTTCAACCTATTTTCTTTCTGGTTGTTTTCATTCTCCTACCTTATTCCTTTTCGAGGACGAAAAGTTTTGAGTGGAGGAGAGTGTAATGACCCGTAAATTTTTATTAATTATTATGTTTAATTTATATTTTATGAAATTTTAAAACGATAAAATTTTGAAATAAAACTTTGATATTTGGAATACGTCTATTTTAACATAACAACAGGTAAATTTTAATCAGATAATATGGGAGTTTATATTCTAGTGTAATTTTATTTCAATTTACATCACTTAAAAAAATTGATGATAATAAATGTTTTCCAAACCTGAATATTTTTATATAGAAAATTTGTCAATCATCTTCTGAGTGAGACGTCATATTTCGTTTCTTCAGATTTTGACTACTGTTGCTCCGTTCGTCTTATTTCTGGAAAATTAGCAACATTTTGGTACCGATATCGACTTTTGATAGGATGATCGTACCACTGATATCTGTATACCATTTTGATTGTCTCGTCGTGTTGATCTCTAAGGTATATTCAATTCTGTGTTTTGATGCCCGATTCGTAGCAAAATCCACAGAAACGGTTGTCGTATCGGTATCCTTGTCTATTCAATTTCTAATACGTACAGCCATTTGATTTATTATTCATCGAATTCAGCACTGTCTTTCTACATTCTACGGGTTTCAAAATTTTATTGATTCATTCGTTTAATATTATTTTGTTTCATACCATTCATATTCTTCATTTTGAGAAAAGGAACTATAAAGCAGATGCAATTTC
This sequence comes from Allium cepa, assembly GCA_030765085.1. Classification (NCBI taxonomy): domain Eukaryota; kingdom Viridiplantae; phylum Streptophyta; class Magnoliopsida; order Asparagales; family Amaryllidaceae; genus Allium; species Allium cepa. Next base: position 370,957,121 of record CM060944.1, on the reverse strand, counting down.
GTTCAAGCATTTCACAATCTCCTCTTCATTCCGAGCATCTCCAATCCTCCTCCCCTAAACAATTCATCAGAATGCGACCCGTCTTCCCTTATCAGAACCCCACCGAACCAAGACTGCACCCACATCGGCGCCTATCACCTCCACCTTTCTCTCTTCACCCATGTAGTGGACAGCTGCCTGTGCGTGCTCCCTCCGACCCATCCCTCCACGTCATTCGCTTATATGATACATTGAACGGCCATGCACACGTCATCGGCCGCACCTATTCGACTTGACTTAGAGCACAAGATATACATATATAAATTGTAAGTTGTATTAATTTTTAAAGAGTAATTTATATGCAGGTAGCAGTGTGGTAGTTTATATAATATGACATGATATAGCAGCTTTATTTATTTTATAAGTTATGTTAGTGTTTATATGCGTATTATTTAAGAAGTTGTATATATATTTTCTGTTAGTACAGTATATATGTCACGTATTCGTACGTATGTTTTATATAGTGTAAGCAGTTTATACATATCATCATATTTTAATATATTCACATTATATATGTTGATAAAATCTAGTTATATGGTTAGTTTATATGTATTTGCAAGTTGCAATTCTGTCTTATTTCTTTTATTTGGTTCCAGTTACCTAAGGTTAGTAGATCGAACCCTGTACCTTTTGATGACATAAAATTTTTGTTTGTAGTGATATATATATATATATATAGATATGTATGTATGTATAGATAGATATATGTATGTATGTATACAGAGATCTCGCATATATAACGATGAAATGGTTGCTTTGTGTTATGCATTCTATTTAAATTATATAGTAGTTTACATTATTCTGTTATATAAAAACATATGATTTTGTAAATAGTTTTATTTTCTTTCCAATCTGAAAGTTAATTTGTCTCTTTGTCTTATCTTTTGTTATATATACATATACTTTTTGTATAAAAGAATCCGACACAAGAAAAGCTATATTAGTTGATATTTCTTATATGTATCTAGCTACATTACTGTAATATATATTACTTATATATATATATATTTTGATAACTTACGTATGCCATATATTAGTTATGTGCGACAAATAAAGTGTTCATAGTATTGTTTTACTTTTGGTTTTAAAACACAAATAGCTATATGTTTAGTAAGTCTATATATATATATATATATATATATATATATATATAAGTTTACTGATATGAAACCTTGGAAGCTGTCTCTTATATAGATATGAGTCATGTAAGATTATATATATTTGCATATGTACTTCTGTATACGTATATAATAGATAAGGGTAGTTATCTAGATTTGAGGATTTTGTTTTATAAGTTTTTGAATCGAACTGTGGTATTTTAAAATACATTTATATAGTAGCTTACAGGTTACTATGTTATACTATATTTGTGATAAGCAGTGGGAGTGTCATTTCTTTGGTTTGCATATTATATAAATATGTATAAATATTATATTATAGAATTTTCTTTCGGTCATTTATATGCTGAGTATCTATATGCAGTTTTATATAAGGTATATGCTATGTTAGTTTCTATTATATAAATCCGTTTATGTGAAGGAATGTTAGTTAAGTATATATATCTAGTTCTATTTATTTTCGCAATATACATATAGAATATCTGACATATGTTATATAGGGTTATGTATATATACTTAAATAGGTATGATATATATTTATTTATTTCAAACTATATTTTCGTAGATATGTTTGTTTTATATGTGTTTTATTTAAAAATAACGATCTTTAATTATATATATATTATTTTATTATTTGTTTTAAATTTTGATTTTTTTTATATAGTTATATAGGGTTATATCAATTATCTTCAGCAATCCAGTCTGATTGATTTCGTCTATCCTTATTATCAGCTTTGATCGTCGAATCGTGCCGATCTAGCTATGTTTTGGAATTCACGCCTGGATTCGCAGCTTATTCTGTTTTCAAATTCTCTATCCTCGAAAGGTGAGCAATCACTCATGATTAATGTTCTTATTTATTAAATTTGATTTCAATTGAAACAACAATTGAAATATGCTGTTGTTAGTTATTTACATTGCTATATATATGCTGCAATCTGTATCTGTTCACCTGTGATATCTGTCACAATTAACTGTTATTTATACTGATGATATATGCCTGTTATATTATTATCATATCTATTATCATTCTACAAGTTTTCTGTTAGTATAGAATTAACTATGGGTTGAAATGATACATACTCGAACGATCTGTAGAATATGAGGAAATCGTTATGGGTTGAAATGATAAATCCAAGCGATTTCCATTGAATTGAATTTGTGATTGCGGGTTGAAATGATATATACCCGTATTTATATTTAAATTGCGAATTGAAATGATAAATATATGTATCACTTTACCGTAGGATAGAAAATTATATACAGACACCGTGGTCTATATATAAAAAAAAATTGAAATGATTTCTATGGTTTTGGAAAGAAATATATATGGTTTTATATAATACTAATTTTTGATATTATATAAATGTTATTTTATATATAGTTAAATTCTTGATTTTAAGTTATGCATAAATTTGATTTAATATAGAATAAGTTTAACAATAAGTTTGATTTTATTAATGATAATATGGTTAAGTATTTAAATTATATTTTAATATAGAGTGTATAATGATTTAAATAAATTAAGGTTGGTAGATAAATTTGAAATCGATTCGAAATTGAATTTATTTAAGAATTAAACCCAAATAAGTTTGATTTTAAATTTATTAAATTTAAGATTTTAAAGGATATATTTTTATAACTTGATTTTGGTTTAAGGTGATTTAAATGAATATATCAAATTTAAAAAAATTGAAGGAATATTCAGTTATTTGAAGTTTAAAAGTTTTATTAAAAGTTATCGGATTTATTAAGTAAATATTTCAAAATAAAATAATAGAAAATTGAATTTGATATATATATATATATATATATATGAAGTTATCAAATTTAGTTTTGATATAATGGAATATTTAAAGCTTTGAAGTATATTGATGTTGAAATGGTTTATTTGAAATTCAAATCTGTCTTGAAATCGATATAGTTTGTAATAGTTTATTTAGAAACCGAACTGAATTGACATGGATGATTTGAGATTTGATTAAATTTGAATTTTGGAATTTGAGTTGATTTGAAATTGATTTGTGGAATTTTGAGGAAACTATTTTACATTATAAATTATTTTATTATATATAAACTGTTTAAGTGGTGGAAGTATGTTTCCTAGGTTATGAATTTCAAAGTATTATGTTTTAAAAGGGTTATGATTTCCAAAGTGTTTTGGTTTCAAAGTGTTATAACTTTGAAAATGCTATGATTTTGGAAATGGATATATTTGAAATGGAAATTATATCTATTGGGTTTTGAAATGGAGATGATATCATATTAATATGGTTTTGAAATGATAATGATATTTTGGTTTTGAAGTATAAACTATTTTGAAATGACCACAGTGTAATGATAACGTTTGGTTGTTAAAGAGATCGAGATCTGAAGTTGTCATACTCTCTGCCAACTCCAAAAACCGCTTTAACAACCGTGTATGTGATGAAGATTCCAGAATGAAGTAGGATGGTGGCGACGTCCTATTGAGGTATATACGTGGACCCGACTCACGTGAGTTGGCATAAGGTGCCTAAAACGGGAGCGATTCCCGGCCAATGAGGTAGCTCCTCTTATCGGACACACTTCTTCGATACAATTCTATTACTTGTGATTGATTGGGTACACCTTTGATTTTTGGGAGTGTGGCTCGGGGTGGGCGATAGTGGCTGCTATGCGTTACCACTAGTTCGAATGGTAATTGGTATATCTACTCTGGCATTGCCTCGTTGTGTCGTTTCACCTACCCTAGCATGCCTTGTACGAGTTTGATTTGTGTCATGCCTACGGAGTATCCTCTGGTAGCCTCCCGATCTGGAGGTGTTACGGTACTGTATAGACTATTGGCACTATAAAATGTGTTAAGGGGGATATGGGTAACGCCTCAACACTATTTTTACATATATTATACTTTACTTTAGACATTGTTATAATAGCGTATATTACTACATAGTAGATAGTTTAACGGATCCTTAGAGGATGGTTATCCCAATCATCCTTTGAGTTACTTGTATTTCGGTTGTTATTTCATTTGGGTTGGATTTTTTGATATAAGAATGTTAATCCTGTCTCGAGTGTTTTTTATTTTACTTTACGCTTGGGTCAGACTGAGTGGCTCAGTGTTTGAGACTCACCTTCGGAGTTGGAGCTTTGCTTGGAGATCCAGCTATCTTTTCAGCTTGGAGTTATTCAGTTGATTCCAATGATGTATTCTGATCTTGTATTTGACTATTGTATTCTAGACTTCTGTTGTATCTTATTTAACTCTGATATATATATAGTAGCTTCATGAACTACAATTCTCTTGTTTCGCTGCATTATTGTTATATTACTCTATATCTGTGATTCTGTGATTATTTTATTTACCGTATATGCTGAGTTTTGCCAAATATAAATTAACAATCTGTTATTTTGAGCAATTCAAATCTAGCATGTTTGGATGCGAAGGGTCAAAAATATCAGGTCGTTACAAAGAAATGTAGGAGTATGAGAAACAGGTTAAGGAAAGGGCTGGACCAGGGCCTTATGATAATGTCACCTGCTACAGATGTTACAATAAAGGTCATTACGCAGCCAAGTGCAGTAAAACAAGGAAGGAATTGAAGGGTACATTCTAATGGTTTCGCTATGAGAGCTTAAGCTCCAAGTGTCATAAGAAAGGACATTTCCTAAACCATTGCCCTGAAGTGAGGAAGGTGAAGTGTAAACCCGTTGAACCAGCCAATGAGTCAACTATTTGCTATCATTGTAAGATGTCGGGACACATCGCTAGGAATTGTCCCAAGAGATGGAAGAAGAGTAAGATTGTGGATGGAAGAAGAGTAAGATTGTGGAACGTCCTGCAGGAGGTGTAAAGGTTATCCAGATTGATGGAAAGATGGAAACCTTTTGTGGTAAATATTATAGGTGGGGACATCTAGTTGAAAAGTGCATGTTCGGGCTTTGCCCATTGGACGGAAGTCCCTAGAGAAGATTCTTGTAAGAATACTAAGGCTCCGTTCTTTTCTAACCCCTAGGTGATGGAGAAGTCATCTAGATTTATGACTTCTATAAGACTCTTATTTTTGGATAAATGGATATAATGTTTGAACTACTAGTGTGTATTATATCAATGTATGGAATATTTTATTAGCAGTACAATCTAATATAAAATCATTTTTTATTTATTTGTGAATGAAATTGAAATTACTAAAATTGAAATTTGATTTGAATTAATTGGAATTGTAATTGAAGTTAAACAAGTTTGAAATTTAAATGTGAATTGATTTGAATTTGGAATGGGAATCGAAGTTAATTCAAATTGAATTGGAATTGAATCAATTTAAAAGCAAGTGGAAATTGAAAATTGATTGAAAGTGGAGATTGGGAAATTGAACCAGTTTGACTCTGAAACTATTTTCAAATAAATTGTTTTAATATAAACTATCTTAAATCTATTTTTCCTAGCTATTTACTATACAACCATTCTTTTTAAAACTCCAAACTATCTTATACTTATATTACAACTATTTTTAAAACTAATTTTATAACAACTTTACAAATATCTAACTACTCTACCACTATTTAACTATTTTATAACTACTTAACTATTCTACAGCTATTTTACAGCTAATAACTATTTTGCAAACACTTAGCTATTTTAAACTTTTCAAGCTATTTTCTAAATTCAAGCTGGTCAACGTGCAAACTATTTATAATTAAACGCCAAGTGAGATAAGAATGGAAGTGATAACCCAAATGAAAATTGAAGCAATCGTGAAAAAGTGAATACAAATTAAAAATGAAGGTGGATAAAAAAAATTTATTTAGCTAATAATCAATGAAGATAAACACGTAGATGTACGTATATTATTCTATTCGCATAGGGATTTGATCCAGATTCGAGCATAGAATTTCGAGATAGTATATCTATCCGAGTTAGGATTTTTCACTTGATTTTCGATGGCGAACCCTAGATATGGATTTTTGATTGATTCTGGAAATTCTCTATCATAGTTATGGCTATGTAAGGAGAACGACGGTTTCTGATCAAGAAACCAGATTTGAGTCCGCACTAGGAAGTCGGGTGGACGATACTAGTTCAGAAGTGAAATTATGTGAGTGAATGAGTGATTGGATTTGATATTGCGTACATGATATATCTACATCGTATGGGCTTGAATGAAATAGATATATAAAATTTAAAAAAAAATTGAAATGGAAAATTATATTTTAAGAAATCGAATTCGAATGTTGATTTGGCATAAATAAAGTTATTTATTTATATATATACACACATATATTTGTAATATACGATAAACTCTCCTTATTGAATCTATAACCAGAAGAAAAGATCTTTGAAAAATATTTGAAGTATAAAAGGAATTTATTTAAGTAGGAAGTGATCCAAAAGGATTTCGTTCTAGTTAAAAGAATAAACTTGTATGTGTGTGTGTGTGTATATATATATAAATGATTTTATGAAATTTGGAAAAACGTTTTGGAACCCATTGGTTTTGAAAGGCTTTTGATTTTTGGGAAAAATCAATTTTTGGAAATTTGGAAAGCCAAGTTTGGAACTATCGATTTGAGATATCGATTTTGTGTAAATGGGATTTAAATGTGATATATATAAAGAGTATGTTTTGAAAGATACTATACATGTATAGTATAAAATATTTTGAGAATGCTGTGGGGAAAAAGGTGCTCCTATTTAGAGTTGAAACTTAGTAGGAGATCCATGGGGTGGTTTGGTCTTGAGCCCTAAGGGGAGTTCTAAATTTGATCCTAAGAGGATGTCCGAACAAACTGAAGTTCTTGAGGATTGTGATTGGGGGTAGCGAAAGTCAAGGGTGTTGATGCCTACAAGGACATTTGGTTTATGCTGTGGCGACAGTGTAACTCAATGTAACTGTGATCTACTGCGCACTATAGTGGAAGTCGAGGGGTATAGATTCCTAAGTTCTACGTTTGATTTCGCTAGAGAGCGACGTAACATCGGCAGACTGCGATCTATGAAGACATAGCGAAAGTCATGTGGCAGCGAGTGCCTATAGGCTACATTGGGACTCGACTGATGTAGTCTGCGATCTATGGGGTCTATGTGGTGAAGTTTTATCTGGCAGCGAAATTCGAGGGCAATGATGCCTACAGTTACATAATTTTTACCATGACAGCAACGTAACCCTAGGTGTAGCTGCGTTCTATGGCGGCTCCATGGTGTAATTGAAGGGGGCGGAGGCCAACATTTTTCTATGGTTTTGCCGGGATGGCAACGCAATCATCGGGTTAACTACGACCATGGAGGGGGTGATGATTTCCAGAGTATTCCCACACACAAAAATTCTATATTTTCACAAAAATTTTCTAAGTATTTTCACTTGGTGTTGAAAACGGATCTGCTAAGTACTTATAGATCCTACGCCTGATCAACGTATGACCGAATTTCTATGAGAACAAGGATGGACTTGTTGGGACACCGAGTTATAAAAAGTATTTTTATAAAAGCTGTTCTAGTTATATTATGTAGATTTTAAAATGTTTTAAAACTTTAGAATAATTTAAATAATAGACTAATTAAAATTCTTTCTTTGTTCCTTTTTGGGGACGAAAAGATTTAAAGGGGGAGGAATGTGATCACCCGGGATTTTGACAATATTAATTTGATAATTTTCTAATATAATTATATAAATTTGCAAAACTCATCTTTCCAAACAAATTTAAACTATGTTTTTTTATTACAATTGTTTATATATATGTAAGTTGTGAATAGGAAACTATGATTTAAAATTCAAAATAAATATCTCAAAAATAAATTATATTTAAAATTCTACATTTTTAAGCACTAATATATACATATATAAATAAGTATAACTAGCTTAAGCTTAAAATAAGTAAATAAATAAGTTTTATATTATTATCTTTGAGTTATACACATATAAATAAAAAGAAAGCGTAAAATAAGAATATAAAACATTAATAAATATAAAATGCATGCATAAAACATTTGTTAGCTAGGAAGGGATTCTTGTTTACAAGTGTCAAGATTAACTGTTTCCTTCATTTTTCAAAATATAAATAAAATACTAATGAGAAACCAGGGTTGTATTTAGTTATATATATCTCCTTTCTTTCTTTGTCTTTCATTTTACAAATCAGAAGAAAAACCATTCTCGTTCAACATTTTAATGGTAAGTAAACTAAACTTTTCAAACTAAATCAAATTCAAGCTTTCATCTGAAGCAAATCAAAGTAGCAACTCAAGTTCAACTAAACAAAGAAGATCAGATCTAAATCTTGGTAGTTCCAGATTTCAAACTTTTGCTATGTTCAAAGTTTTAAGGTGAGTAAAACTTTATTTAAAAAAAAGCTTAAATCTTTATACAAATCTATGAAGTATGCTCAAAGAAATATCAGTACTTAATAAGTTGAGTATATAGAAATGGATGCATGTACATATGTGTATATGAATATAGTTGTCAAGCCTGTATATAACTTGTCTGTTCTGTTTCATAAAAATGTGAGTAAACATCTCTATTTTCTTACTGATTACTATACTTACATGTTAATTGACTATTTTTGTTAAATTTCGAATCTGAGTCAAGAATATGTAAAATGTATGTTAAGATATATACATATATATGAGTGTGTTATCAAGTTCGCAGGTTTTTTTATATATAAATGCAATAGTTCTATTCAAAAAAAATCTACTGTAAGTAAACTTTTCTTTTAAAAGCCAAATCTCCTTATTAACTTGTGCATGCAAGAATTAAAGGATAGAAATGTACTAAATATGTATTACATGGATGGAGCATGAGTGTGCCTGGGTATATATGCATGTAGATGCCTATGTATATCAATTTTGGTCTCTGTTCATACTTATTTGTAACTATTAACTTAAAACTTCAAAAATCAACATTTCATTATGCAATTGAATTTAGGTTACGATGCTAAAAGGAAAGTTGCTTGATTTTGATTGTGCTTCGTTTCAAAATTTGTTCTAGTAAAGTTTATAGAGTATAGACCTAAACCGAGAATTTTACTGTAAGTAACCAAATATTTTCAGAAAATCAATTATTATTTTCTTTTCTTTTACTTATATGAACGTAACCGATGGTTGAATGGTGAATTTTGTTGAGTGTTTTACAAATTTTAGTCGCGTATATAGTGAGATAGTGGTGGGTGATCGGGTTTGGTTTTGGTTTAAATTCTGGCGACCCCTGTCGATTTCGTGGTCAGTAGGTTGGCGTGGAGGAGGTTAAGGTAGTATGGGGTCTACGGAAAATGGCTTGATGATTTATTGATGGTTGTGGAGGTGAGTCGGAGGAAGAGTAGGGTTTAGGCTAGAATTTTCGTCGAGGTGGTTTCTTTGGCGATTACGGCGTCATGGTGGAAGAAGGAGGCTATAGTATAAGGGGAAAGGATAGGGGAAGCATGGCGAAGTTTTGGGTGAAGTGGTCTGGCTTAGGGTGATCGAAGTCGGCGGCGTATTGCCGGATGGTGAGTTTACTCGATTTTTTTCGAGTGTTATCGTAGGAAGTCGAGTAGCTGGGGTTGTCGAGAAGGTCGTAGGTGACTTCGAGGTGGTGTCGAAGGGGGACGACATGACTCTGGTGATGTGTGCATGGTGGCTGTATCAGAAATAGACCGTGGGTTGGAAAGAAACAGTGAAGTATAAAGAGGAGAAGAAAGAAAGAGTAGAGGAATTGTTGGGCCGAAAATAAAAGAGAGAAAAAAGAATTGGGCCAAGGAAATTAGGAAAACTAAAATAAACGTAAAGTAAAAGAAATAAGGAAAGAAAATAGAAAAGAAAAAGTAAAAGTAAAAGAAAAGTGGAAGGAAGAAATAAAAGAAAATATGGAAAGGGAAAACGTAAAATAAAGGAAGATTTTTAACAAGTTTTAAAGTAAAAGCATTACAGAAAAATAGAATGATATTAACAAGGTTATTTAGTAAAAGGTCTTATAAATAAATTATTTTAACTTAAATTAATTTTATTATTAGACCATTATTTAATTCCTAAGTGTTTCAAATAAAAGTAAATAATGTAATTAAAATAGCTGGTTAAGGAAATAAATGTTTTAAACTATTAATTAATTTTAAAGATCTTAGTTATTTTTACATATTAGTAATAAATTAGTTCCAAATGTTAATTTAAATAAAATATAAATGGCTTATAAATAAGTTGATGATAATTAAGCAGGATTTATAAGTAAGCAATCTATCTTGTGTTAATTAAATTAATTAGAAATGGTGTGACCAATTAATCAAGCTTATAAATGTTTAATTTAAATTGAAGGCTCTGGATTTCTTAATATCTCTAGTATGTTAAATTATGATATTTTGTGGTATGAATTGCCTTGGATTGAACTGTGATAAATGCGAGTTATTTACCTGTGATGGATTTCTGTGTGAATAAGACATTTTGAAATTTAAATTAAATTGTTGTTTTACTTAAACAACTTGGCTTTAAAGATGGCGTTGAATTCGAAGAGATCGGGGTCGGATATCAACGATATCTAGAACCACTTCGACTAGTAACTATCATAATTCTTTATAGATTTGATTTCTGAATCAAATAGGATGGAATGGAAGAAATAAAGTAAACCTGGCCATTTAATTAAGTAACGGTGCTTAGATATCATTTTGTGAAATAAGTGTTTGGTTATAAAAAGAAAAAACTCATAGTAATGAACGAGTTACCTGGGTTTTCAAAGAAGCTTTACAACTTAAGTATTTCACTATAAATGGGTTTACTCACACTGGTTTCCAGTCTGACTCAGGTATTACTTTATTGTAATGCTTGGGTCAAACCAAGTATTATAGAATTTTAGGTTATTACGTTCTGGAGCTCAGGAGGTGAGCTGGAAGGCAGGAACGTATGGAGTATATTCCGCTGTATATTTGAGATTGTATTGATGGTAGTCAGGGACAAGTTATTAAAACTGTAACGATTGAGAACTTTTCACGCTCGAAAATCGACATACATACTTGTCAGGACCCGATTCTTCGACTCCCGAATATCGACTTCAATACGTCCACTGTATCGAATGTCGATCAGTCGGATGCCGAAAAACCGAACACTGAGGGTTTTAAGAAAGAAGAAAGAGGTAGAAGAAGAGAGAAAGAAAAACAGAACAGAAAGAAATAACAGAACAACATCAGAATATCACAATTCGCAGCGGAACAACATATAATAGATAAATGAATAATCTTTAAACAAAGAACTATATCAGTTATTACATTACATTTCATTACATTACGTCAGAGTTTACAACAACAATAACAAACAGCGGGAAAAAAATACTATATACTAATAATACGCCATGCCATCCAGTTTGCCTCCAGCAACTCCTGAATTCCAGAATATCCTGATAAACCTTAACTCTTGACTGCCCGTATAGAAATTGGTGGGCACCCAGAGTTTAGGAAGGAAAACAATAAACTCCAATTCAGTCATGTGACTGGTATGAGAACTCAAACAGTTTATTTTTCTTTAAAATCAAAATAGAGGAATATTTTTAAAGTCAATTCGCAATGCTTTTAAAAAATGAGACTACCATAAGACCTCCCGCCACACACACAATGCAAACGCAGACTTGGAGGAGATTTCTTCTTATGTTAGTCAAAGATGCTTGATACGTATTAAAAGAAAACATTTGATATTATTACTAGTGCATAGTGTAGAAAACATTTCGAAAGTAGAATATAAATCTTAGCCAGCATAGGTACCATTATATTATGCTTACTATAGCTACCATTTTAAATGGCAGGTTCTACAACTAAAACCGTACAAGTCTCGTATTGTTTCTTTGGATTTCCAACGAATGGTCAGGCCAAGGAACTTCCCATTGCCACATGGAAACGCCTCTGGAAGGACGTCCCCGAGAACCAAACCGGATCTCTGCCAACACAAGGCCGGGTTACCCCTAACTGGGTAACTACTGACACGAGCATGCCATCCCCCGGTCCTTTGGGACCTTTAACCGAGAGCTCTCTAATCAACATCACACCATAATAATAAGTGTTTCAACATGAGTAAGCATATGGGCATCATAACATGATACCACCCTTTTCCAGAAGGAAATGCACACACCCTAAAGGGAGCTACCCCTCATAACCTTGCCGCATCTTTCCTGTTTTGACCATTCCGGGGTGTGAGGCTCGACGAAGTCACGTCCACAAAGCCACGCTTTATACAAAGTCATGCTTTGAGTCAACAAATGATCGTAGAAATGATCACCAAGATAGACGATCAAACAAATGATCCTATCACAAATAATCAACACAATGATCATTTCACAGCAACACTCAGCATGTCACATTACCAAATTGGGAGTATATTGCTAATAACCTTCAACTATATAACCTCTGAGCTCGTACGTCTCAGAGAAGGGTGTTAAGCTAAGAGAATAAATTCTCCGCCACCAACAGAAATATATTTGAAAGAAATCGGCTTTATATCTCAATTTGTAATGTTAGACAAACTATCCAACAAGTCTGTTCCGGGCTCGAACAGAACCGAAGGCACTTACAAAGAAGTCCTTGCAATCCGGATAATCTCTAATCACGTCCGGTTTTCCCATCACATATGGAGATCTCTATACCGGGGATCAGCCAGTGCAGAGACAATCAACAAGAAACCCTTTCGTTTTCGAAAATATCCGGTCTTCAACACCGATCTTCAAATGCAATTCATAACGACGTATCACATATTCGGAATGGGTTATACGACCCCAAGGTCCTTTCCCGGTTAACCCGAATAGTGAGCGCTTATTTTTAAAAAAAATAAGTGTGGCATTCAAATTCAAGCAAATCACAACAAATACCTATTCAAAGGTAAATATTGATAGTCGGTTATTGAACTATCAATGGATATGCCAACATCACCAGATTCCAAATAATTTATTTCCCAAAAATATCTTTACAAGATATATATATATATATATATATATATATATTTTCCATTCTTCAAAACCATTCGATATTTATTTTTAAAACCAGTTCCAAGTTTCATTTATAAATTCCATATTGAATTTATATTTCCAAAAATATTTATGAATATACATTTCCATTATTCATTTTCAATTTATCTTCAAAAAGATAAATTCACAATATTCACTTAATATTGGAAAAACATTTCCATACTTATTTATTTATAAGTAATTCACAAGCCTTTTAATTTTCTACACTTGGAAAATATTCAATATACTCTAATCGAAATTAAGTATATATTTCATTCTTTAAGGAAATTATTCTCCTAAACATATTTATTTGGGCCAAAACGAATGTTGCGTAAAACATTGTTAGACAACCCAAAATCACTAGTATAGGGATTCGAAATTAAAATAGATATATAAAACCCAATACTATACAAAACATTTCCTTTCGGAAATCATCTATTATAACAACAGTGTTATAATCTACTATTTCCTTCTATTTCTCGAAAACGTCTATTTCAACAATAAATGTTGGAATCTATGGTTTCGATAGTTAAGGCATTTTAAAACATCTTTAGATCGTTTTAATTCTGTTTAAAACATCACATTCAAAACATTTCTTTAACATATTATTCACTATTCAAAAACGTGAATATACTTGTTAACCAATTTCATCATTTATATTCCTTTTATTTTAAAGGATTATTCACTGTCTAAAACGTGGATATAACTCCATAAATAAATTACAACAATTTTACTTATCAAAATAAGTCGTTGCGGATTTATAAAATAATGTTTATAAATTTCATTTCTATTTATTTTATAACACTTCCTCTTATAAATTTCCTTTATTAACTTATTCGATTTATAACTCAATTATATACCGAAAGTCCATATTATAAGTTAAATGCTTATAATTTATTTGTTTACAAAATTGTTCTTTTAACTTCATAATTATAAATCTTATAACTTATAAGATTTATTTATTTATCCAAAATCTATTCTTTAAAATAACTTTACAAATTTTATAAACCTACTTTTATAAAATTCCTTTTATAACTTCACCGTTATAATCCTATAGATTTCATTCATTTATGAAATTCATTCACAATTCATTCTAACACTTATAAAAGCTCGTTTTATAGTTCCAATATTTTTAATTTATAAATATCAATTTATAAATCTTTTATATGGATCAATTCATATTATTCTTTTAAAACGTCTTTAAACTCCTTTATAATTTCATCATTTTGATTTATAAAATAATCAAATTTTATAAATCCAATTTTCAAACTTTTTATAATAAATTCATAAATCTAAATTTTGGCTATTTTATAAAATCATTAATCGCATGTTTTCAAAAATCAACTTTTAACTATATTTCTCAAAAATCATAATTTTTATAACATTAAAATTATAACGTTTATTTATTTAAGATGAATCAATTCCAAAAATATTTTATAAACGTATATTTCCAAAAATCACTTTAGAAATCCCTTAAAATCAAAATCGTTATTTTTAAACTTCAAAATTGGATTCGATGATGCAACACATCAAATAGTCAATCACGACTTTCAAATATCATATATCGATATGATAAACAATCAAATATCACAATATTTAAAATCAATAAATATTTGTGAGGAATCTAGTTGGATCCCTCCAACCTGTTTCCCTGCATCCACAGACATTAGCACAATACCCATTCCACTTCGAGGTGGAATATCGCGGTATATGGGATTTATAAAATATTATCCGCTTACTAACGGCGTAATAGGGTCTCATCTGCTATACAATGCGGGAAATCAATCAACTGCAATATATACATATGCCAATATATATATATATATTGCTATATATATAGATATATCCTACTATATCTAATATCACAACCAAATAGCAATCAATAATTAACTGCAAATCCAACTTATAAATTTTTTTGAGTGAGAAGTTCTCACATTTGCTTTTATTAGCAATCCATTTTCCATCTTGACTCGTTTTTTCTTGATTTATACCTTGTGTAAATATTTACACAATTTACTAATATTCGAATCAAATCGAATAAATCAATTTCATTTGATAAGTGTAAATTTCCCAGTGGTTTTATTTTGAACAAATTTTCCTTTCAATAAATTTATTTAACTAAAAGTTTAATTTTAAACAAATGATTTCCCGTTTAAATAAAATATTTTTTACCATTTAAAATGATGAAATATTCTTATCAAACAAATCAGTCACCATATATACATATTTCTGCTTTCTTAATCTATCATATAAAATTAAATAGATTAATCAACTAATATTTTAGTTAAACCAAATTTTCCTTTACAATTACTTTTTTAGTAACTAAATAATTTAGATAAGTTTATGTACTTTCCGCATAAAATCTTCCTATCTACCTAAATAAAATTAAATTAAAATAGGCATGATAAACATTTTCCTTTTCACAAATGGATATTTTTTTCACTGTAACTACAAATAAAATTCCATATTTAACTTGTATAGGTAAATATTAAAATAGAAAAAAATTCATACTTTACTGTAAAAATTTCAAATCCTATACATCTATATTTATATTAAAACAAAATCAACTCACTGTAATGAACATTCCTAAACTGCTCAATTACCTTCACTGGCGAGTTCGAAAATGAATGAAACCCACGCAACCCAATGAACCACCGAACCCACTAGTCTCGGTCAGACCAAAATCTACCCCTGCTTCCCTCGACTTGGCCTCGAACAAGAACTGCTCGCGAATCCCCTTATAACCTAGCCTCGTTTGCCAAGATTGACGCCGCCCCAAAATCGCCATCGCCTGCATTGCTACATCCTCATCGACGCCACCCCCCTCCACTTCGAGATGCTCGAAATCGAGCTCCCCCAAAAATCGCGACAATGCGCCACCGCCGCTTCTTGATAGCTCAACGCGACCCAAAAAAAAAATCTCGCGACTAGCCTGCTTGAAATTTCGAGCACGATCGAATGAATCGCGTTCGATAACCTTTACGAAGTCGAGTTGACTTCGATTTGGATAGATTAAACTGAGTTTCGGCTCTGATTTTTGATTTGAGAAAGAGGGAGAGATAGATTCCATTATTAATTTGAAGTTACTGTAAACAAAAGGGTTTTTTGGATTTGGTCACGGCTATTATTTGATTTTCGAACGAGCAAATGGAATCTACTAATTCGGCCATTGATTTTGTTAGTAGAGAGGGGCGACTATCCTTTGTTTAGAACAGACGAAGGGAGAGGAGGATTTAATATTGATCAAGGCACGTTCTGCACGATTTCTTTTGCGTGATTGCAGTCGTAATTTTAGGCATGTTTTTAGGAACGAAAAGCAACTGATGTGACCAATTTAAATTTAAATTTAAATCGAATTCGTTTTAAAATTCCAACGCATTTAAGCGTCGTACGCTCGCACGGCAACTCCGAAAAATACAAAATTTGAAATCCGACAATAATTCAATATTACGGACTCAATGAAACTGGTTCGTCGAATTCCGAGACTGTGCCTCGGACGGCTATTTTTAAATATCGATTCAAACGATATATTTTTAAAACTGATCAAATCACTTTCAAATTAAATTCTGAAGCTTCGAAAATCTTCAGTATTATCAATATGAATTTTACAAGCCTTCAAAATATTTTTAATTGGCTTGAAATTGAAGATTCAAATTTTTATTCAACCTCAATAGATTAAACTCTATAATTTAATCGCCAAATTCAAAGTTATATTGAAAATTCAATCCAAACCATCATTCAAATATTTAAAATTAATTAAATATTTTCAAATTAAATTGTTCAAAATTCTGGGTCGTTACAATCTTCCCCCCTTAAAAGAATTTCGTCCCGAAATTACAAGTTAAGAAGAATGCCCTTATCCCGTCTATTATTTTTTCACAATTCAAATAGTTTTATCAACTTTCTAAAACAAATCTTTTTACTAGAGATTCACTATCATTTCAACTAGCTTTCCAACTTCAATTATAGGTTTCAAACAACATTGTTCTCCTAACAATTCAAATTTAAATTTAAATACAAATTTTAAACTTTCAAAATTTTCTCAAAAATTTTCTAACACCCTAAATTTCCGAAAAATTTCGCCAGCGTCTCCTTTGCGCGGCTAGCTCGGTACGACTACAAAATGACACCACGACCCCTCAGAATCAAAAAGAAAAGAGAAAGCCAAGTGGCTGGAGAAGAAAGTCATCAAATTTCATACTGAAATTCAAATACGTACCTTTTTGTCGAGCCATTCAATTTTATCTTTGAAATCAAAATCCCAATTCCTTTATACACCTGTATATCTTGCTAGTCATAGTATCCAATTCCAACATTCAACTATTTGCCAATTCCATTACAAAATTTTCAATATTTGCTTCCTATACATTTTTACTTCACTATTGAAGTTACACATTCATTTCATTTAATTTTACATTTCAATTTCATTTGAATTCAATTCACAATTTCACTTCTATTCGAATTCAATTCATAATTTAAATTCCATTCGAATTCAATTCACAATTCTAAATATTGAATTCTAACAATTAACTTTCATTTTCTAATTCATATTACCACTTTAAATTAGTTTCATTCACTAATTCATTTCTATTTGCAAATTTCGAAATCGATTTGTCGTTAACTAAAATTTTCCAAAAATTTTCAAAAATAATTCTAACTCCCAAAATTCACAGAAAATTTTGGCAGAGTCTCCTTTGTACGGAGGAGCTTTTGCAATTTTACAATATGTATAAATATGTATACATGGACCCACACGGTCGGAAAACAGAAAAACAGTTCATATTTCCTATTTTTATTGCGTAGGCGTACCTTATTAAGCATTTTTAAGCAAAGCGGCTAATTATTAGCTTATTAGCACAATCAAATCCAGCCCAATGACTTCGCTGAACCTGTACTTACTCAGTTTAAACATGTCAGTGACAAATATAAGAAATCTATTAACACTCCATTCATTTTCAATAACAAATATATAGATTTCATTAGCCATACATATGGTTTTAATTCATCTTTAGTCGCTTACGACCAATTCACATGACATTTCCATTAAATCAAGTCGGTTACAACTCATTTTCTTCATTCTATTCATTTCTAAGCAAAACAAATTCATACTATTTTTATTGATTCAAAAATCAATTTTTATTTGCTTTCATTAACTCATATAATTTTATACAATCTTGTTTGTGTCAAACGACAATTATTTCTATGCAAATTTAATGATATTCACTTAATAGAATATCCATTCTAGTTTATAACTAATTTAAGTTGATGCCAACTCAATTTATTTTAATTCCACTCCAGTTCAATTTGCATTTCATATTTTCATTTCGTTTATTTTATCAACCAAACAAATTTCATTCAAACCTTTTCAAATCTATTCCATTCACTAATTTAATTCAATTAGTACATTCACTTATTCATTTTAAATTTCAATTTCCATATTCAATTCATCTTGAATTTACTTAATTACTAACAAAGGGAATTTTAATTTATTTCTTTTACTTACTTGAATTTATACACAAATTCAAATTTATCTTAACCAATTCAAATTCCAATTCATTAGTCCATGAATTAATAATTTATCAAGTTAGTTTACTTGAATTCATTCCATTTTATTTCTTATTTAATTCCATATAGTAATAATTTAATATTATTAACAACCATGCAACCATATACTATAATAATTCATAGAAAATCATTTCTTCTCTATACAAAAATAGTTTTGGGCAAAATTATCTTATTTACCCGATTCAAAAACAATTTTATATTCACTAACAAATACGCGCTCATATCTATTATTACACTCAAACTCATTCTAGAGTACTGCTGACTCTATCTCTAATGAGTAATACCCAACAGAACCATGGTTGTCGCTTAACCATATGCTCTGATACCACATTGTCAGGACCCGATTCTTCGACTCCCGAATATCGACATCAATACGTCCGCTGTATCGATGCCGATCAGTCAGATACCGGAAAACGAACACTGAGGGTTTTAAGAAAGAAGAAAGAGGTAGAAGAAGAGAGAAAGAAAAACAGAACAGAAAGAAATAACAGAACAACATCAGAATCTCACAATTCGCAGCGGAACAACATATAATAGATAAATGAATAATCTTTAAACAAAGAACTATATCAGTTATTACATTACATTTCATTACATTACGTCAGAGTTTACAACAACAATAACAAACAGCGGAAAAAAAAATACTATATACTAATAATACGCCATGCCATCCAGTTTGCCTCCAGCAACTCCTGAATTCCAGAATATCCTGATAAACCTTAACTCTTGACTGCCCGTGTAGAAATTGGTGGGCACCCAGAGTTTAGGAAGGAAAACAATAAACTCCGAGTCAGTCATGTGACTGGTATGAGAACTCAAACAGTTTATTTTTCTTTAAAATCAAAATAGAGGAATATTTTTAAAGTCAATTCGCAATGCTTTTAAAAAATGAGACTACCATAAGACCTCCCGCCACACACACAATGCAAACGCAGACTTGGAGGAGATTTCTTCTTATGTTAGTCAAAGATGCTTGATACGTATTAAAAGAAAACATTTGATATTATTACTAGTGCATAGTGTAGAAAACATTTCGAAAGTAGAATATAAATCTTAGCCAGCATAGCTACCATTATATTATGCTTACTATAGCTACCATTTTAAATGGCAGGTTCTACAACTAAAACCGTACAAGTCTCGTATTGTTTCTTTGGATTTCCAACGAATGGTCAGGCCAAGGAACTTCCCATTGCCACATGGAAACGCCTCTGGAAGGACGTCCCCGAGAACCAAACCGGATCTCTGCCAACACAAGGCCGGGTTACCCCTAACTGGGTAACTACTGACACGAGCATGCCATCCCCCGGTCCTTTGGGACCTTTAACCGAGAGCTCTCTAATCAACATCACACCATAATAATAAGTGTTTCAATATGAGTAAGCATATGGGCTCCATACCATGATACCACCCTTTTCCAGAAGGAAATGCACACACCCTAAAGGGAGCTACCCCTCATAACCTTGCCGCATCTTTCCTGTTTTGACCATTCTGGGGTGTGAGGCTCGACGAAGTCACGTCCATAAAGCCACGCTTTATACAAAGTCATGCTTTGGGTCAACAAATGATCAAAGAAATGATCACCAAGATAGACGATCAAAAAAATGATCCTATCACAAATAATCAACACAACGATCATTTCACAGCAACACTCAGCATGTCACATTACCAAATTGGGAGTATATTGCTAATAACCTTCAACTATATAACCTCTGAGCTCGTACGTCTCAGAGAAGGGTGTTAAGCTAAGAGAATAAATTCTCCGCCACCAACAGAAATATATTTGAAAGAAATCGGCTTAATATCTCAATTTGTAATGTCAGGCATACTATCCATACAAGTCTGTTCCGGGCTCGAACAGAACCGAAGGCACTTACAAAGAAGTCCTTGCAATCCGGATAATCTCTAATCACGTCCGGTTTTCCCATCACATATGGAGATCTCTATACCGGGGATCAGCCAGTGCAGAGACAATCGACAAGAAACCCTTTCGTTTTCGAAAATATCCAGTCTTCAACACCGATCTTCAAATGCAATTCATAACGACGTATCACATATTCGGAATGGGTTATACGACCCCAAGGTCCTTTCCCGGTTAACCGAATAGTGAGCGCTTATTTTAAAAAAATAAGTGTGGCATTCAAATTCAAGCAAATCACAACAAATACCTATTCAAAGGTAAATATTGATAGTCAGTTATTGAACTATCAATGGATATGCCAACATCACCAGATTCCAAATAATTTTCCAAATTATTTATTTCCCAAAAATATCTTTACAACATATATATATATATATATATATTCCATTCTTCAAAACCATTCGATATTTATTTTTAAAACCAATTCCAAGTTTCATTTATAAATTCCATATTGAATTTATATTTCCAAAAATATCTATGAATATACAATTTCCATTATTCATTTTCAATTTATCTTCAAAAAGATAAATTCACAATATTCACTTAATATTGGAAAAACATTTCCATACTTATTTATTTATAAGTAATTCACAAGCCTTTTAATTTTCTACACTTGGAAAATATTCAATATACTCTAATCGAAATTAAGTATATATTTCATTCTTTAAGGAAATTATTCTCTTAAACATATTTATTTGGGCCAAAACGAATGTTGCGTAAAACATTGTTACGACAACCCAAAATCACTAGTATAGGGATTCGAAATTAAAATAGATATATAAATCCCAATACTATACAAAACATTTCCTTTCGGAAATCATCTATTATAACAACAGTGTTATAATCTACTATTTCCTTCTATTTCTCGAAAACGTCTATTTCAACAATAAATGTTGGAATCTATGGTTTCGATAGTTAATGCATTTTAAAACATCTTTAGATCGTTTTAATTCTATTTAAAACATCACATTAAAAACATTTCTTTAACATATTATTCACTATTCAAAAACGTGAATATACTTGTTAACCAATTTCATCATTTCTATTCCTTTTATTTTAAAGGATTATTCACTGTCTAAAACGTGGATATAACTCCATAAATAAATTACAACAATTTTACTTATCAAAATAAGTCGTTGCGGATTTATAAAATAATGTTTATAAATTCCATTTCTATTTATTTTATAACACTTCCTCTTATAAATTTCCTTTATTAACTTATTCGATTTATAACTCAATTATATACCGAAAGTCCATATTATAAGTTAAATGCTTATAATTTATTTGTTTACAAAATTGTTCTTTTAACTTCATAATTATAAATCTTATAACTTATAAGATTTATTTATTTATCCAAAATCTATTCTTTTAAATAACTTTACAAATTTTATAAACCTACTTTTATAAAATTCCTTTTATAACTTCACCGTTATAACCCTATAGATTTCATTCATTTATGAAATTCATTCACAATTCATTCTAACACTTATAAAAGCTCGTTTCATAGGTCCAATATTTTTAATTTATAAATATCAATTTATAAATCTTTTATATGGATCAATTCATATTATTCTTTTAAAACGTCTTTAAACTCCTTTATAATTTCATCATTTTGATTTATAAAATAATCAAATTTTATAAATCCTATTTTCAAACTTTTTATAATAAATTCATAAATCTAAATTTTAGCTATTTTATAAAATCATTAATCGCATATTTTCAAAAATCAACTTTTAACTATATTTCTCAAAAATCATAATTTTTATAACATTAAAATTATAACGTTTATTTATTTA
Organism: Allium cepa; assembly: GCA_030765085.1. Taxonomy (NCBI): domain Eukaryota; kingdom Viridiplantae; phylum Streptophyta; class Magnoliopsida; order Asparagales; family Amaryllidaceae; genus Allium; species Allium cepa. The sequence goes on along the minus strand of CM060944.1, from coordinate 370,934,761 downwards.
AGATGAATCAATTCCAAAAATATTTTATAAACGTATATTTCCAAAAATCACTTTAGAAATCCCTTAAAATCAAAATCGTTATTTTTAAACTTCAAAATTGAATTCGATGATGCAACACATCAAATAGTCAATCACGACTTTCAAATATCGTATCGATATGATAAACAATCAAATATCACAATATTTAAAATCAATAAATAATTGTGAGGAATCCAGTTGGATCCCTCCAACTTGTTTCCCTGCATCCACAGACATTAGCACAATACCCATTCCACTTCGAGGTGGAATATCGCGGTATATGGGATTTATAAAATATTATTCGCTTACTAACGGCGTAATAGGGTCTCATCCGCTATACAATGCGGGAAATCAATCAACTGCAATATATACATATGCCAATATATATATTGCTATATATATAGATATATCCTACTATATCTAATATCACAACCAAATAGCAATCAATAATTAACTGCAAATCCAACTTATAAATTTTTTTGAGTGAGAAGTTCTCACCTTTGCTTTTATTAGCAATCCATTTTCCATCTTGACTCGTATTTTCTTGATTTATACCTTGTATAAATATTTACACAATTTATTAATATTCGAATCAAATCGAATAAATCAATTTCATTTGATAAGTGTAACTTTCCCAGTGGTTTTATTTTGAACAAATTTTCCTTTTAATAAATTTATTTAACTAAAAGTTTAATTTTAAACAAATGATTTCCCGTTTAAATAAAATATTTTTTACCATTTAAAATGATGAAATATGCTTATCAAACAAATCAGTCACCATATATACATATTTCTGCTTTCTTAATCTATCATATAAAATTAAATAGATTAATCAACTAATAATTTAGTTAAACCAAATTTTCCTTTACAATTACTTTTTTAGTAACTAAATAATTTAGATAAGTTTATGTACTTTCCGCATAAAATCTTCCTATCTACCTAAATAAAATTAAATTAAAATAGGCATGATAAACATTTTCCTTTTCACAAATGGATATTTTTTTCACTGTAACTACAAATAAAATTCCATATTTAACTTGTATAGGTAAATATTAAAATAGAAAAAATTTCATACTTTACTGTAAAAATTTCAAATCCTATACATCTATATTTATATTAAAACAAAATCAACTCACTGTAATGAACATTCCTAAACTGCTCAATTACCTTCACTGGCGAGTTCGAAAATGAATGAAACCCACGCAACCCAATGAACCACCGAACCCACTAGTCTCGGTCAGACCAAAATCTACCCCTGCTTCCCTCGACTTGGCCTCGAACAAGAACTGCTCGCGAATCCCCTAATAACCTAGCCTCGTTTGCCAAGATTGACGCCGCCCCAAAATCGCCATCGCCTGCATCGCTACATCCTCGTCGACGCCACCCCCCTCCACTTCGAGATGCTCGAAATCGAGCTCCCCCAAAAATCGCGACAATGCGCCACCGCCGCTTCTTGATAGCTCAACGCGACCCAAAAAAAAATCTCGCGACTAGCCTGCTTGAAATTTCGAGCACGATCGAACGAATCGCGTTCGATAACCTTTACGAAGTCGAGTTGACTTCGATTTGGATTGATTAAACTGAGTTTCGGCTCTGATTTTTGATTTGAGAAAGAGGGAGAGATAGCAGCCATTATTAATTTGAAGTTACTGTAAACAAAAGGGTTTTCTGGATTTGGTCACGGCTATTATTTGATTTTCGAACGAGCAAATGGAATCTACTAATTCGGCCATTGATTTGTTAGTAGAGAGGGGCGACTATCCTTTGTTTTGAACAGACGAAGGGAGAGGAGGATTTAATATTGATCAAGGCACTTTCTGCACGATTTCTTTTGCGTGATTGTAGTCGTAATTTTAGGCATGTTTTTAGGAACGAAAAGCAACTGATGTGACCAATTTAAATTTAAATCGAATTCGTTTTAAAATTCCTACGCGTTTAAGCGTTGTACGCTCGCACGGCAACTCCGAAAAATACAAAATTTGAAATCCGACAATAATTCAATATTACGGACTCAATGAAACTAGTTTCTTCGAATTCCGAGACTGTGCCTCGGACGGCTATTTTTAAATATCGATTCAAACGATATATTTTTAAAACTGATCAAATCACTTTCAAATTAAATTCTGAAGCTTCGAAAATCTTCAGTATTATCAATATGAATTTTACAACCCTTTAAAATATTTTTAATTGGCTTAAAATTGAAGATTCAAATTTTTATTCAACCTCAATAGATTAAACTCTATACTTTAATCGCCAAATTCAAAGTTATATTGAAAATTCAATCCAAGCCATCATTCAAATATTTAAAATTAATTAAATATTTTCAAATTAAATTGTTCAAAATTCTGGGTCGTTACAATACTTTTCATCATACTCGAATGTCGTAGATTCGACCGTTAAAATCCGAATCGCCGGAGATTATAACACAGTTAAGCAAACAACATAGCGGAAGAAAAAGAATAATGCATTGATATACAACATTGATACAATATCTAATACAACGGATGATACCATAGATATCGATACACATCAGAGATATGATACAATAAAATAGCAGCGGAAAAGAAAATAGCTAACACCAGCAGCGGAACAAATAACTCCAGATATTCTTCAAGAAAGAACTCCAGCAGCAGTTCGAACCAACATCACGATTCACTAAGACAAGCAAGTCTCGTCCATATCCAAGGATTAAACTAGCTCCAGATAATCTACCAAACCTAACTATCTGAAAAACCCAACTCTAGACTGCTAGTGTGGAAAATAGTGAGCACCTAGAGTTTGGGAAAGGAACAATAAACTCCGGATCGGTCATGGGACTGGTGTGAGTAACAAAAACAGTTTATCTTTTTACAAACAAACAATAAGAGAATTTTAAAGTAAATTCGCAATGCTTTTTTTTAAATGAAACTACCATAAGACCTCCCGCCACACACACAATGCAAACACAGAATTGGAGTATATTTCTTCTTATGATAGTCAAACATGCTTGATACGCGAATTTCTTTGATATTATTATTATAAGTGCAAAGTGCAGAAAATATTTCGAAAGTAGAATATAAATCTTAGCCAACATACGACCATTATCGTATGCCTACTATAGCTACCATCCAAACAGTGGGGAGCCACCATAAGTAGATGGCAGGTAATACAAATAAAACCGTACAAGGCGCGTATTGTTTTGATTGGATTTCCAACGAATGGTCAGACTAAGGAACTTCCTACCGCTACATGGGATCGCCTCTGGCGGGACGTCCCGAGAACCTATCCGGACCTCTGCCAACACAAGGCCGGGTTACCTCTGTAACTAGGTAACTACTACTCGAGCATGCCACTCCTCGGTCCTTTGGGACCTTTATCCGAGGCGCCTCTAAGCAACAACCACACAGTAAATGAGATTGGAGCAACCACATAGGTTAAATATCAGGGCTCCATACCTAATACCTCCCTTTACCAGAAGGGAATGACATACCCTAAAGGGCGCGACCCTCATAACCTTGCCGCATCTTTCCTGTTTCGATCATTTTCGGGGTGTGAGGTCCTAATGCAGTCTCGTCCACACAGCTACGCTTTATACAAAAGCCATGCTCCGATCATAAATGATCAACAAATGATCAACACACAGCAGCACTCAGCATGCCACACTACCAAATTGGGAGTATATCGCTGAGAACCTTCAATTACATAACCTCTGAGCTCGTACGTATCAGAGAAGGGTGTTAATGCTAAGAGAATAAATTCTCCGCCACCAACAGATATGTATTTGAAAGAAATCTGCTTTATATCTCAAAGTGTAGTGTCAGACATACAACCATACAAGTCTGTTTCGGGTTCGAACAGAACCGAAGGCACTTCCAAAGAAGCCCTTGCAATCCGGGTATTCACAATCCCGATCGGACTTCCCATCACTTAAGGAATCTCTATACCGGGGATCAGCCAGTGCAGAGACAATCGATAGGTTATCCTATCATTCTTACAAATACCCGGTCTTCAACACCGGTCTTCAAATGCTATCCATAACGTCGAATCACATATTCGGAATGGGTTATATGACACAAAGGTCCACTCCCAGCTAAACCGAATAGTGAGAGCAATATTTAAAACATATGGATATGGAATTTCAATTAAGTCACAACTTAATAATTGAAAACTTTCCTTCAAATGGTTTAAACAAATTACCATTTTCAAATTTTTTAAACAAAAGTTTTATTTCACAAAGTTCACCCAGTTTTCAAAAAGATCCATTCATAGAATTTCAAAACAATTTCTATTTCAATTAGGATTAACTCATCCACTCTTTTAAATTAAAGGTTTAACTTATAGCTTTCAAACTGTTTTCATAACTTGGATATTATCTTCATTTCAAACTAGAAATCATTTCAACACAAATTGGAAGTTCATTTCTTATGTGAAAGCTTTAATTATTTGAAAACAGATAGTTTTCGTTTTGGAAAAATCCAATTATATTTGCTCGAGTTAAAGCCCTTGAATTTAAATTATAATTCTCAAATCAACACATTTAAAAATGGTTTAATTCATATAAACTCATAAATAAGTGGAACGGCCTTTTTTTTAAACCCTAGTTCCTAAACCATAGAATTCAATTTCAAATATTGAATTCAGATTTAAATCAAATTATTTAAATTCCAAAACTTAACCAAGTTATTCAAAAATCAATTTCATCTTTGAAATTCCATTTCAAAAGCTTTCCACTTTAAACCGATACCATTTCAAAAACATTTGAATTCAAATGGTCTATTTAAAAATCGTTTCAAAAATCTGTGGCTTAATCGATTTCCTCGTGAAATCCATTTTTTGTGTGTGTATAAGTGTGGTCCAGGGGTTTTATACAATAGTGCAATATCACAAATCATCACATCATCCCAGATTCAAGCATATCAATATCGATAAGCGGTATAATCCTATAACGCTTGTCTATATACAGAATCACAGATAGATAATATAAATGCATTATAGATAAATAAATTACAGCTTGAATTAAAACAATTCAAATCACAAAGCATCACACAGTAGAGATCAAACAATTCACAGCATTCAAATAGAATACAAACATCTATAAATAAAACCAATCAAGTCATCTGATTAATTTAAACTAGAATCATTTGCCTATGGATAATTCCTAGTCAAGGTTAATTAATAATCAATTAATTATCAAAAACATTTAATTAATTAATTACTCCAAATTATTTAATTCATTGAGTAATAATTGCAACTTAATTAGTTCTCAATTACAAATAATTAATTTCTAATTATTAATCAAAGTTGAAATTCATGATTCTTAAATTACAAATAATTGTTCTAAGAATAATGAATATCAGTCTTTAGATTTAAGCCCTTAATTACTTTAAGTAATGATCCATTTCATTAATGTATTAAATAAATTAATTATCCATTCTAGTAACCTAATAGCTGATGAATTACAAATCATTTCAATTTTTTTTATAAAAGAATTCAAAAGAGTTCAACATCAATTTCTCTTTGAATTCACATATCAAATGAATCCTTTGCATTTAATTTATTTAAATATTTTAAATTTGTACAACCTTATTTAACTCCAAAATCTGGAATTCAAAGTAGATTTAAATCCAGGTTTCTAAAATTTGATTCAACTTTTAAATGCTTCCTTTCCAATTTCAAAACCCAAGTTATATTTATATTCTTTTAGTTCCTCTTAAACACTTAAACACCTTTAAGTTAGTAAACTATTTAACAATGAAAACTTATTTAATTCCCTGATTTAAATATTAGTTCTAAACTTGCTTTAAAACTTTAAAATTTAATTTAAACTTCAAATAGGAGCAAATTTTGTTTTAAAACCTGAACAAAAGGAGGAAAAAAACTACCCGAGCCACTTCTATTTTACTTCGAGTCGCACAGGCATCCACGCGAGACCTAACCCGATGGAACATCATCCCTCCCCTGGACGCGAAACTACCCAGTCACAACGATGGCACGGTGCACGTGCACACCGTTGATGATCGACTCCGGTCATCATCGCATCGCCGAGCAAGTCGACCAAGCCTCAGATACCAACTCCAGATCGTCATCACCCCTTCCTTTCCTCGAAAACGAAAATGATCTCGGCTATGAAACCTGGAACCACCACAGTACTCCTCACCCCAAACCTGAAACTTCGCCGACCTTGCCCCCTCGTCCACCGGAACCCTTGAAATTCTGGTCACCGCTACGTCAACAACTCCCCTACCAAACCCCAAAAGCATGTTGCACTCGGTCGTCCAACGATGATGAACGAGACGAAAAAATCAGCCTCTCTAAAATTATGTTTAGAAATTCCAAACACTTGCCGCTGCCGCCACCGTGGCCGGGGCCACCTCCAATTATTTTTCCTCGACTCACCGTAGGGTCGCCCACCTCCACACGAAACTTCGATCATCAACCACCCTCCGATCGCCTTGATTTCGAAAAAAACCCATCTTCGTTCAACTAAAAACTGCTCTCAGTTCCTAATTCGAAAAATCATGATTAAGGTTTTAAAATTCATGTTATAGTGTATGAATTTAGATTACAAACCTGAATTCGAGAATAAAAATGTTTGGAAATTTAACTTATTTAAAGTTTGCTTAGGTTCCTTTGATTTCCAGAGCTAATATGACATTGTTTGAAAAAAAAAATCTTTTAAAACTTAGTTTACAATCAACAAACAACTTTTGTTTATCTTTTAAGCTCTAACAATGATTAGATCAAAAGATAGGAATTTATTTGCAAATCTGAACTGGGAAAAACAAGAACAGAGATATCGTCCAGATCACGAAACATGCAGGCATCACATATACACAGAATTTCATAAATATGTATACATATAAACATATTCATTTCAGACATAAGCAATATATATGTGAATCTACTTAAGCATTATTAAATTTAAGTTACTCACCGTTGTTTAAGAAGTGAACAGAGAAGCTTTTATCTTGAAATAACTTTGAACATGCTTACTGAAACTTCTTTCCTTGATTCTCTGGTTGAATTGATTTTGATTTTTTTTTCCAAGTTGAAACTTTGTTTAAGTTTGAAATAATTCTTACTTCAGATCCTTAGTTTTGGTCTTACGAACTAAAATGAGAAGACAGAGATATATAAGAAGAAAATATGCAGGTGATAAAATTTGTTTGTACAACCTAACAGAGATATTTTCTTTTGTTTATTTGACTAAGCCAATATTTCTTCTGCTTAGTGGCTGAGATGATGTGCTTTGTGTGCTAACATTAATTGCCATTGTCTTATTATATAAGTTTATGCTTATCGTATATTTTTCTTCTTTTCGGCTGAGATGATATTAGAAGTATGGCATTAAATGCTCTTGTACAATTTATACTTGAATATTCTTTTGCCTTGTTGCTTCCTATGTCTACTTGAGTATTCATGCATCATGATCTCACTTAGCTTTTGTATATGTACTGAGATGATTTCATTTTGGTGCTGAGAAGATGCAATGTTTCCCATTTTGTTTACAACTTATATCACTTGTTTTGTTGACTATGCAGCAGATTCATTTCTTGCTTTGGATGGCTGCATTAATTATCACATACAAATTTATATATATATATATATATATATATATTTATCTTTTGTATGCTGATATGATATTGCATTAATTGTTGTCTTGTATTATGAGCTAATGCTTATTATATTATTATTTTTTATTTGCACAGTTCAATTATCCTTATGTCTACATACCTATGCTTATTTGTATATGCTAAAATGTATATTTCTTTTGTCTCTTTTGTATTCACTTTATAATGTAAATAAGTTTCTATTTAATTATGTTGTTAAGTTATTAGTTAATGTATTTACTTACTTCTTGTTTTGGCTGAGCATATATATATTGCTTTGTAATTTTGATGAATGACATGTTGTTAGATTTAATTAATTTGTTTCTATGTTATACTTTACTTTATTCTTGCCTATCACTACTTATTATTTTTGCCCACTTTTCATTAGCTCGGCTGAGATGGTGTTAAGAAGTACATATGGTTACTTTTTTGTCTACATGGATTATCTCTTTTATTTTGTCTTTGTCTCATTAAAATATAAATGAATTCCTATTTTGTTCTATATGTTGTTATAATTTATCTTTATATTCTAATGTGTTTGTTTTCTATTTTACAATTTAAATTCTATTTCTAGTTTAATACTTATTTGTTAATGTATTTTATATCAATTTCCAATTAATTGCACAAATTTTTTATTCAAAAATTAAATTAATTATTAATTTACGCTTAATTAAAATCCGGGATCGTTATAACAACTGTCCAGTTTATTTATGAATGGGTGTACTCTGATATGTTGTATAAATTAACATTTACCGCTTTCTTTGTGTAAATGCTGCTGCTTGTGTATTATATTATGTTCCGCTGCGATTGCGAGATTCTGTGCTGTTGTTTTCTGTTTCTTCTTCTACCTCTTTTTCTTCTTTACCCTAACAATCTGGAATTTCCGGCATTCGATTAGTCGGCACTCCTAAAGTGAACGTATTAGTATCAAATTTTTCGGAGTCGAAAATTTCGGGTCGTTACATGTTTAATGGCAAATTTTCTATCGAGTTAGAAAACCGTTGATAAATTTTTAATTAAAATAACTACCAGAGCACAGCGTACACTTGTAGTACGTGGCGAATACGGGTCGACCGCAAGGAGTTGATGATTTTAAAAATTCAAATTAATCAAATTATACCAATTTCAAGTGAAAGTTAAGCTAGAGAGTTAGAGAATTTACTAACTGACTAACTAAAAGAAAAGAGAAGCAAATATAAGACTTAAGTGACAATTTAGAGAATAAATCCACTCTAGAGATCATGTAGTTCAACACATATGAAATCATGATCTCTCTTTTATGGTCATTAGTGCTTTAATTGATGTGCTTATCATAAGTGTGGCATATTTGTACTATTGATTAGCTAATATAAGCCATCGAACTATAACACACCCCTTAAACCACTTACTAACTTTCATGAAACAATGAAAATGAAATCTATTTTAAGTATGGCCTACTAGCTATTGATTAGAAATATAGATCATCAAATTTGAATTTTGAATCACTTTCTTGAGCCATAATCATATTTTGATGAAGAGGCATTTGTGTTAGTGATTATTTAAGCATAGCCTATTCGCTGTCAACAATATAGGCTATCAAATTCAAAGCAAGAACAACAAATAAAACACTTCATTGATCATCATTAAGCACAAAAAGAGAGCATGAATTAACAAATAGTCGAAGCTACATAATTAGAGAGCTTCATTACCCCTAAATTGAATGGGTTTAGCCTCTCAAATTTGTCATTTGATTAACAAATATAGCTAGCAACATGAAAGCAAAAGGAAAGAAAAATGAAAGCTAATGAAAAAGAGAAACTAATTAACAAGAATTAAAAACTAATCTACTTTGCATGAAAGTAAAACTACACTACAAACATTAAAGTAAATAAGCATAAAAAGGAAAGAGCATGTATTAAATTGCAATAAAAAGAAAATTACATGAAAATAACAATGAATGGCCAAGTAGCCATGAAAAGAAATAAAAGAGAACTAAGCTAAATTAAGAGAAGAGATGGCCTCTATGAGAGGGCTTAAGTGGGTGGAAGAGGTTGCATGAACATAATGGGTTATTTATACAAGCATGAAACTTTAATCCATAATTTGAGGAATGTCCAAACTACCCTTGAGAAAGTGTGGAGGCCAAGTAATCATTAGTTTCTACTAATCATCATTTAAGTGTACATGAAGCCGTTAATTCCATAAGCATGTGCATTAGCCTTTAATCTGTACATTAAGGTAGGTGGGTAGGTGGGGTCCTCCATGTTCTTCACTTTGAATTATTTCCATCTTCATTCCTTTGTATTCATTTTTTTACATGCATGTGTCTTCATCAAACCACTTTTATTAAGATCAAATTCCTACACTAATATATATGAATTTCTAATTAATTTTTTTCAAAGAAATATATGCACACAAATGACTGTTTTGTCTCTATATGAAGATGAATATGTGACAATTTGGAATTAATATGGATTTTGGTTAAAACAAGTTAAATACCCAATATGATCATTCATTTAATTAAAACTGATTAAATATGGTGGTAAAAATATGCACATTTATGTGCACATCAAATACCCTTACACTTATCTTTTTATTCGTCCTCGAATAAAGAAAAAAACTAAGATAAATCTGTTTTCAAAGGGAGCGCGATTGCATTGAGCATATGCAACAAGTCGTTAAACCTCTAGTTGTCCCCAATAGGACGAGTGTTGTCTCATGAGGGTTTTCAGCGGATACTACCCACAAAATCTAAATATAGGATGAATATATTTACAACACGCAAGATTTATTTACAAAGAGATGAATGCGTGTTTTTGAAAATATTTACAATGAAGGATTCACTTTTAAATCGACACGAATAAGTTAAATATAGGTTTTGGTCATTATCTTGAAAATTCAAGTCATTTACTCGTCAAAATTTCCAACAAAAATTAAGTTATCATAACAAATAGACTATAGTTTAACTTGTTGTTTTCGGTTGATAACAAAGTTAATTATAAAATGGATCCTTAGTTGATTATCAAAGTTTATCAAAGTGGTATATTCATTAATTTTCAATAACAAGAGAAATCAAATAAGTTAAAAATAGTGCTAGGATTTCAATTGCTTATGCTCTCTTGTATTTTTGAAAATTTTATTGATATTTTTACTAATTATATGCCTAACTCAGGTAAACTGAGGCCAGATATATTACCCATGCACTGCCTTGCGGACTGATGTAACAGGAATACAGAGCGGCGATTGAACACACAAGTTTGAACACCTATTGACTACTGGTGCTATTAAAAAGAATTTTTATATATACACCTAGCTTAGATAAACTAAGGCCAAATATACCGATCTTGCACTGCCTTTCGGGATTACGTGAGAAAGGTACAGAGCATAGCGAGTATGCACACAAGTCTGTACGCCTGTTGACCATAGGTGTTAATAGAAAATATTTACGTATATACAAACGTTTTGCTGTTTTTTTATATGTTTTATTTCAAATTTTTTCTGAAAGAGAGAGTTTTGCAAAATAATCTCAGCACTACTTAACTTAGAAGACAAAAAAAATGTTATATCCTTTACTTTAAATCAACCACTCTTTAAAACAAAGATTTTCAATTAGGATGTATTTCATAATTAACACGTATGAATCTTCCTATATACTAGTTAAACATTGTTATTTGTAATCAAACTTTATTTTTATTTTTGTTAAGACAAATAAACTTTCAAAATTTAAATTTAATAAGCCAAAACCATATATTTATCCTATATGTGTTTCTTTAAAAATAAATCAGAAATGCTTAAATAATTTTTTTTTTTTAAGGTTTTTTTATCTTGGAAAGAAAATGTAAAAATAAATATGAAAAATTAAAATGAAGATGAGACTCCACCCCGCACTTGATTTTGACTGTGTCCCCCACAGTCAACCCAAGTGAAAGGAGAAAAAAATAAAAATAAAATAAAAATGATCTATATTTACTTGAAAACAAAAGGATTATTATTTACAAGAGTTCAAAAAGTATATTGCCAAAAAGTAAATGAAACGGTCTTCCAAAAACTGATTCATTTGTCTCGTCAAGTATGCGAGGCACGGCTCAAGCGCAGAAAACCGACAATAAAAGATTTTTGAAGTTGAATGTTGATTTGGAAAAACGAATGTCATCTTATTATAAATCATACGTGTTGTTTTATTTTCGATGATTTTTGGGTTCGATAAAGCAATTGATTGAAATTCAAGTTAATTTCACCAAGTTGAAGTTCAAACTGATCATCGAAAACTTTTGCAAAATTATCGATTTCAAAATCAAAATGGCGATGTAAATCTTCCCCTTCAAAATTTAACAACTCAATTTTGAAAATTCCAAAGAAATCATGCTCATTTAATTCATCTTTATTTATTGGATTATCAACAACTTCATTGCGTATTTCAAGTTCAAAATCCAAAGTTGTATTTAGAATTTTGAAATCGAGAAAAGGAAGGTCGAATTTTAAATTTGGTTCCACACCCTCAAAAGAATTAAAATCTAACTCAATTACCGTGTTTTCAATAACTTCATTAAGATTTTTATTTTCAGTTTCAAAAGTTGTTATTTGAAAATCGTCGATTTGGGTAAAAGGTGGATAATCGTTTGACTCATCACATGTTGGGATTTGGTTTCGCTTCTCACGTTCTTTGATACATGTTTCGAACAACAAATCCATGTGATCATCATAGATTTCATCCATTTGTTCAACAAAATCCAATTTATAGTTATTAACTTGAGAATTTTCGATTTGGATTTGTTGAGAACAAAAATTTCCACTCGTATCGTAGTCGAGATTATTACCATTGCCAAATTTATTTGAAAATTTATTACCATTTTCATTTTGAGTTTGAAATTCATTTTAGATTTCAAAATTGAACTGGCATGGGTTATAATTGAAATTGTTTAAATTTTTAATTGAACTCAAATCTTGAAATCCTTGACTCGAGTTATTACACAAATATGAATTACAAAAATCATTTATACTTTGATTTTGTTGTGTGGAGAATCAAGTAAAGATGAAATGAATTACACAAATATGAAATCCAGTGTTCAAAAATTGACATCAAATACCACACTTGTATTCGAATGCCGAAGATTCAACGTCGGACTCTAGTTCGGTGGAGCTTATAACAACATTAGATGATACAAAATAGTGGAAACAAAATGAATTTCATTGATAAACAATACATGGATACAACATTTGATTACAACAACCACCATCATCAGAGTGCTATATACACGATACAACAACAAAAAATAACACCGCAGCGGAGAAACAATGGAGTCTTCAAAAAGAGAGATAGAGAAAATACAAACTAAGCACCTTCAAACCAAACTTCAAAGCTTCCAAAATATCCTACAGCTTCCAAAACCAAAGACTCAAAAAGACTTCCAGAATCTACTTCTACTATCCAAGCTAGCTACAGAACACGAATAACCTGCTTCTAGGCTGCCCATGTGAAAAATTATGGGCACCCAGTGTTTAGGAAGGGAACAATAAACTCTAGGTTAGTCATGGGACTGGTATGAGTAAACAAAGATAGTTGTTTTGAACAAAACAATTTAAAAAGAAATCCGTTATACTTTTTGGAAAATGAAACTACCATAAGGCCTCCTGGCACACACACAATGCAATCGCACACTTGGGGGAGATTTCTCCTTATGATAGTCAAACATGCTTGATATGAGAAAAATCTTTTGATAGTATTATTAGTGCATAGTGTAGAAAACATTTCGAAAGTATAATATTAATCTTGGCCAGCAGATGTACCATTGTATTATGCCTGCTATAGTTACCACTTGAGGTGGCAGGTTATATAACTGCAATCATAAAGGGCTCGTATTTGGTGATCGGATTTCCAACAACGGTCAGGCTAAGGAATTTCCTTCCTGAACGAGTACGTCTCTGGAGGGATGCCTCGAGAACTTAACCAGCTTTCTACCAACACAAGGTCGGGTTACCTCTGTAGCTAGGTAACTACTGACACGAGTATGCCATTTCCCGGTCGTAACCGACCTTTATCCGGGGCCCTAACAACAACAACCAACAACCACATAAGTTAAGTATCTAAGCTCCATACCATGATGCCACTTTTTATCCAGAAGGAAATTCACATACCCTAAGGGGAGCTACCCCCATTACCTTGCGGCATCCTTCCTGTCTCGACCATTTCTGGGTTGTGATGTTCGACGAAGTCTCGTCCACAAAGCTACGGTTTTCACAAAAGCCATGCTTTGATCAACAAATGATCAGCACTCAGCATGCCACGCTACCAAATTGGAAGTATATCACTAATAACCATTAACTACATAACCTCTGAGCTCATACATCTCAGATAAGGGTGTTAAGCTAAGAGAATAAATTCTCCACCACCAACAGAAATGTATTTGATGGAGATCAGCTTTATATCTCAAAGTGTAATGTCAGACATTCAACCATACAAGTCCATCCTGGGTCTGAATGGAACTGATGGCACTTTGTTTAATAAAGGAAGAAGCCCTTGCAATCTAGATATCCACAATCCCGATCGAACTTCCTATCACATATGGAGATCTCTAAACCGAAGTAACTCAGTGTAGAGACAATCGACAGGTAATCCTTTCGTTCTCGAAAATACCCGGTCTTCACCACCGTCTTCAAATGCACTCCAATTCGTCGTATCATTAATTTGAAATGGGTTTTATGACACAAAGTCCTCTCCCGGATAATCCGAATAATGAGCGCTTATTTTAAAACATGTGGATACACGAGTCACAAAGATTTGACATTAAGATTCAATGTGGGTTTCAGATAACCAATTGGAATCCGACTCCCTGTCGCATCGAAATTCAAATGCCATTTAAAGGCTAACGGCTTTCACATTTACACACGAATAAATCATAGATATCATAGTTCAATTCACAACAGTTCACATCACAAAGTATCACAATCACATATCAGGGGTATCAATCAGTTCAAGGTATTCAATAATAATTCAACATCTATAAGCAAGATTAATTAATCGTGTGATTATATTTATTAATCACATAATTATTTTCATTAATCATCCTTAATTAATAATTAATTATCCTTAATTATAAATTAATTAAATCTTAATCACTTTCATTAAATAATTATTCTTTAATTAATTACATTATTAATTAATCCTTAATTATGAATTAACCTTTAATTAATAATTAATTAACCTTTTATTAATTATTATTTAATTATTAAGTAATTATAAATCATTCATCTTAATTAATCATTAAATTCATTAATTAATAAACCTCATAATTAATCATCATTAACACATAAATTAAATCAAGAGATTAAGATTAATTAAAGACAACATTTCATCTTAATTAACTCTTTAAATGCATTATTTATTTAAAATAAATTAAGAATTTATTTATAAATAATGTCAAGTAATCAATTAATTAAACTTAATTAATTCAAAATAATTTACTTTTAAACTTTAAACTAATCCCATACTTAAAACAAAACAATTATTCGAAAGAATGAGTTAAACATGTTTTAATTTGAATTTGTTTTAAAATTTTAAAAACTATTCTACAACAACCGGAGACCTCCCCGAGTGTCACCCTAAGCCCAGACAAATTTTCTTCGAGTCTTCCCCGAGCCACCTATTTTCTTTCTTTTTGAAACTTTGATTTTTGTTTAAGATTTTAAAACTCGATACTTATACGCAAATACCCGAACTAAATCTCGAGCCAGCAACATAATTTCCCGAAGTCTACTTCGAGTCTTCACCCTTCTTCCCAAACTCCTTTCTACTGATACAACCAAGCACTTATTCACGTTGCACACCGCTCCGACCACCTCTGGTCGATGCTGCGACACTCGGCACGTCGGCAACAATCCACATGAGTCTCACAAACACCTAAAAAACGAAACTACGACGAACTCAACATTGAGCCACTCGACCCAAATTGGAATGAAACTGGATCATCAAAGATTTGACTCGCACTACCATCACCGACCATCAAAGGTCACGCGAACGTACTCGAAGCTTCATCGATATCTAACGCCTTGATTCCCCCATATCCGGTGTAGTCCGATTCGACGACGTCGTCACAATTGCCTTGAAAACAAGATCGACTAAAAACTGGGTTAAAACCCTAAATCGAACTCGCACCGTCGCCTCGGTGAATTATAAATTACCGAGCATTTTTCTGATGATCCTCGACCACCAAACGTGCTCCAGCTTCGATCAAGAGATGAATCATATCATCGATCATCAGAGTTTGCCAGTAAACCCAAAAAAATTTAACTCGCTAATTCCCCGTGAGTACTCACTTAAAAATTTTGATTTCATTTTTAAAAATCTTTGTTTTCGAAAACATTTCAGATGATATATTTGAAGCCATAAATCATGATGCTTGAAATTTCAACATATAGTGAGTTTCCTTGTATTTTTCAATTTCTAGAAAAAGATTTAGTTAATTTTGCTTAAAATTATTTTTAAAACTTAAAACATGATTAAACAAACATGTTTTGTTTGAACCTTACGGCCTAAAGTAGATTAGAGAGAGCGGTTGAATTATTTTTACAGGTTTGAAACTTGAAAACTTGAAACAGAGGGCATTTTCATGTGTACAGACATGCACACCTCATTTTCATGTACATACATACATACATAGATATATATATATACATGCGAACACAAATTTACAATCCAAACTTCAACATTATTCACAACAGGTTTCAGTTCAGATCTAAAAGGGTTTACTCACCTGGGTTTTTGAAAACAGAGAACTTTTTGAAAAGCCTGGAAGTTGATTTTGTTCCTGAATTCGAAAACTTGAGTTGTTCCTGCTTTTAACTTGAAACTGATGGTTGTTTGATATTGTTGAGTTGAATTACTCTTTACTTGATTTGATTTAATTTGAATCTTTGCCTTAGCTTAAATGAAAACTTGATATAGGTTTTGAATCTGATCTTGGTTTACTGGAACTGCTTGGTATTTGAGATAAATTATCTTCTTGGATTTTTTTTTCAAAATGTTGAAGAGGTTGTTTGCTGGTTTGAGTTTTGATTTGTTCAGATTTTTGAAAGTGAAGATAAAAGAAATAAGAAACAAGGAGATATAGTGTTTATATATTCTTGTTTCTATTTTTGTTAATTATCTCAAAAGTAAAAAAATAAGAGTGACACTTGTAATTCCATGTTTAATTTATGTTTACACTTGCTAATCCTTATGTTACTTAGCTTACACTTGTATTGTGCATGAATTAAATTTTTATATTACATTTTCTTATTTCATAAATACATTTCCTTTATTATTATATACAATTTAAAAGAAAATGTTTTAAAACTAATTATATATAAAATAAAACACATATATATTATTTTTAAATCCAAATATTTTAAGATTTTTACGTTTGAAGTTTTTAAATTCGAATTCAAATTACAATCTATTTGTATATATATATATATATATCGATGCTTATGTTATTTATTTTTTAAAAATTCAAATTTATTCCAAAATTATAGTAATTGCTAAATTAAATTTGTTTTAAAAACGGAACCGTTACAGATTCCCCCTTAAGAAAATTTCATCCTTAAAATTTGAAAGAGAGAGAGACAAACAAAGAATATAAGAACACATAAAAGATAGAGAAATTGCTTACCAGATTAAGCCGAAATATCCACTCTGCACTTTGGATAGGACTTTTGCATTTTATCCTTTGTTTTGCAAGTACAGTCATTTGGATCTCCACTCCATTGCACTTTTACTAGTTTGACCACTTTATTTCTCAGCTGTTTTTCATCTCGATCAATGATCTTTAACGGTTCTTTCTTCACTGCCAGATTTGGTGTGATCTCTAAATTCTGCTGAGAAGCTTCCTCAATGATACGGTCTGGATCGTGCACATATTTCCGAAGATGTGAAACATGAAACATATTATGTACGCCAGATAACCAATTGAGTAGCTGCACTTGATAAGCCAAAGGACCGATTCTCTTCAGTATAGGAAAAGGACCTATATATCGCGGTGCCAGCTTACCAGTCTTTCCAAATCTCAACACTCCATGACTTGGAGAAATTTTTAGGAAAATGGAATCTCCAACTAGGAATTCTAAATTTCTTCTCTTGCAGTCAGCATATCTCTTCTATCGGCTTTGGACGGTTTTCAATTTCTTTCGAATAAAATCAACCTTTTCAGTAGCTTCCTTTATCATATCTGGACCAAGAACAAGTCTATCACCTGACTCAATCCAACACGCAGGCGATCTACAGGAACGCCCATACAATGCTTCGAAAGGAGCCATCTTAATACTAGCCTGATAGCTATTGTTATATGAAAATTCAACTAGATGCAAATGGTCCTCCCATGAACTTCCAAAGTCAAGTATACAAGAACGCAAAAGGTCTTCCAAGATTCGATCGACCCTTTCCATTTGGCCATCAGAATGTGGGTGGTAAGCAGAACTGAAGTTCAACCTGGTTCCTAGTGCGGCTTGAAATGACTCCCAAAATCTGTTAGTAAAGATCGGGTCACGATCACTCACTATACTGCTTGGTATTGCATGGAGACGAACAATTTCTTTCACATACAATTCTGCCAAACACGCTGGTGTTCGGATGGATTTTACTGGTTAAAGTGGGCAGCCTTGGTCAGAGGATCCACAATAACCCAAATCGCTTCATTACCCTTATGAGTACGTGGCAACCTATATATGAAATCCATAGATACTTGATCCCATTTCCACTTAAGCACCTCCAATGGTTGGAGTAAACCCGCCATTTTCATTAGATCACTTTTGATTTGATGACAAGTTGCACAATGAATGAAATAAATAGATATATCCCTTTTCATTGTTTTCCACCAGAAAGTCCTTTTGATATCTCTATACATCTTATTAACCCCTGGATGGATACTGAGCTTGGACTTATGACACTTGTCCAAAACTTCATGTTTTAGATCCGGGATGTCTAGGACATAGATCATGCCTTTCAGTTTTATGATTTTACTATCATCGACTTCAAAACTGGTATCTTTACCATGACGTATTTCTCTCATAAATTTCATGAAGAAACTTGTCTTCTTTATGCTTACTAGCAATCTTCTCAAGAAGAGTAGGAGTGACTACAAGATAAGCAAGAACAGCATGTCTTCTACTCAAAGCATCAGCTACCACAATGGCTTTTCCGGACGTATATATAATATCCATGTCATATGACGCTAGAAATTCCAACCAACGTTGCTGCCTCAGATTCAAATCCTTCTGGGTAAAGATATATTTCAAGGATTTATGGTCGGTGAACAATTCAAAATTTTCACCTAAAACAAGAAGGATTTATTAAGTGTACATATTAAGTTAAGTTAAACTTTTAAATTTTTAGGAAAGCTGAAAGAGATTTTTACCCCAAAGATAATGACGTTAGATTTTCAAAGCAAAAATAACAGCAAAAAGCTCAAGATCGTGGGTTGGATATTTTTTCTCACGTGGATGCAATTGTCTACTCTCATAGGCAATCACTCTACCTTCCTGCATTAGAATAGCACCCATACCTTAACCGCAAGCGTCTATATAAATAGATAAACCTTGGTTCCCGTTAATAATAGTAAGAACAGGAGCCGTGGTCAATCTTTTCTTCAACTCCTAGAATGCTTCCTCGCACTTCGGAGTCCAATCAAATTTAGCATTCTTCACGGTCAGCTTAGTCAATGGACTGGCTATTTTAGAGAAATCCTAGACAAATTTTTAGTAATACACGGCAAACCCCAGAAAACTTCTAACTTCCGTCAGAGTTGTGGGTTGCTTCCAGTCTAGAGTAGCGGAAACCTTGCCCGAGTTTACAGAAATTCCCTCTTCAGTAACAATATGTCCGCGAAATCTAACTTTCTTGACTAAAAAAGGACACTTAGAAAATTTGGCGAATATAATGTTCTTCCTTAATATTTCCAAAACGATCCTCAAATGTTCAGCATGCTCCTCCTCAGCTTTGGAGTAGATCAAAATGTCACAATAAATACAAGAACAAATTTTTTCAACACTTCTTGGAATATACGGGTCATCAAATCTACGAAATATGTGGGAGCATTGGTTAGTCCGAAAGGCATAACTAACCATTCGTAGAACGTGTTTGGATCCCTAAAAGCAGTTAAATGAATACAATCTTCAGTAATTCTCAATTGATGGAATCCTTGGGCTAGATCCATCTTTGAAAAGAATCGAGCACCGTGTAACTGATCGAACAGGTCGTCGATTCTACGAAAGGGAAATTTGTTTTTGAGAGTTAATTTATTGAGATCGTGGTAGTCCACGCACAATCTTAGAGATCCGTCAGACTTGGCTACGAAGACAACAGCTGAAAGACAACTGGAATAACTGGGACATGTTAATCCTTTCTCCGGCAAATCTCGGGTTTGCTAGACTAGCTCTATTCTTTCCCTTGGTGCCGTGCCATCCTGTAGCTTGCATGAATAACAGGACGAGCATTGGGAACCAAGTCGATTCTGAATTCAATTTCCCTGTGCAGAGGTAAAGATTTAACCTCTTCGAATACATCGGGAAATTCCCGAACAATAGGTATGGATTCCAAATTAAGTTCGGGATACCCCAAAGTATACATTAACATATCCCTTTTCGGACTCGGGTCATCACAAGAAATCACGACAAAATTTTGAAGTTTTGTTTTGACCAAAATCGTTCGATTGTTACAATCTAATTTAGCTTTGTATTTCGTTAACCAATTCATTCCGAGTAAGATTTCAAATTCGTTAAAGTCGAGAACAAAAAGGCTGATAAGAAATTGATGATGAGAATACGAGATAGGAACGTCTCTACAACATAGACAAAGATTCGCAGGGCCACCAACCGGATTCTTCACGCAAACGATCTCTTTGACAAATTTGGGTTCAAGTTTTAATTCATTTACGGTTTGTTGGGAGATAAAGCTATCTGTGGCTACCGTGTCAAACAAAACTCTAACAACTCTATCATAAATAAGAAGGTTACCTTCTAAAACTCTTTTCCCTTTATCCGCCTTTGAAGTTGAGGGGTCATCTTTGATCGCATACACCTTCGCTACTTGAGCTTGCTTTATTGCTGGGCAATCTTTAACTACATGTCCAGGCTTGTGACAATAATAGCATTCTCTGGCTTCCTGACTAGTCTTCATAGGTTGTTCTTTCTTTTTTTGTTTCTTAAGCTTCTCGCATATACTTGAGTAGTGTCCCTTCTCCAAACAATTGTAACAAGTAATATCCCTCACCTAGTTCTCCTGATTATTCTTATTCTCTTTGCCTTGCCCTAGTTTCTTTCCTCTAAACTTCCTTTTCTTCCAATTCGGATTGCTTGCACTTCCTTTTTCCTCCGAAACTTCCTGCTTATCCAAGGTAGTGTTCTATAACCCATGCCTATCAAGTCAGAAAAAGATTCCTTCACGTGGACAGCCATCCTCTCATGGAACTTCTTATTCATCCCTCGAATAAATCTTTCATTCTTCTTCAGGGGTGTATTCACCAACTCCAGACCAAACCGAGATAAATCATTGAACTTGTTCAAGTATTTCTCAAACGATAAACTCCCTGCCTCAAGTCTATGAACTCTTGGTACATTCTAGAGATACCAGTAGACGGCATATAACCCTGCTCAAACACCTCTTTGAATCGATCCCTTGTGAATTCATCCTCTGGCTTATCCACTGTAGTAGTTTCCCACCATGCTAAAGCCTCCTCCTAGAGTTGCCAAAAAGCTATCAATCTCATCTGATCGTCCTACAACTTCAATCCCCCGAAAATCCTTTCGCACGATCGAATCCAGGCTTATGCTTCAATAATAAACTCCTTGCCTATGAATGGCTTTCCACCAAGTCTTGCAAAACTTCGATATAAATCAGCCAGATTCAGCTGAGGTTGAGTGGGAATAGCAACTTCCATTGTTGCAGGGCCTTGACCAGTTGTAGTTGTACTTCCACATCCCCTACCTCGTCCTCTTCTCGCGCTCATTCTCACTATCTGTAAATAGTAAGAAAACTTGATTTAGGCCATACGGACGAGATATCTTGGGGAATATACTCATTGTAGGGTATTTCTAACCCTATCTCTAATGAGTCTCCTAATGTGTTATACTCCGAAGCAAAAGTTCTTACTCAACCTATAGCTCTGATACCACTTGTCACGCCCCGAAATCCAGCGTTCAAAAACCAACATCAAATACCTCACTTGTATTCGAATGTCGAAGATTCAACGCCGGACTCCAGTTCGGTGGAGCTTATAACAACAGTAGATGAACACAAAACAGCGGAAACAAAATGAATTTCATTGATAAACAACACATGGATACAACATTTGATTACAACAACCACTATCATCAGAGTGCTATATACATGATAAAAAAACAAAACAATAACACCACGGCGGAGAAACAACAGAGTCTTCAAAAAGAGAGATAACGAGAATCCAAACTAAGCACCTTCAAACCAAATTTCAAAGCATCCAAAAATCCGACAGCTTCCAAAACCAAAGACTCCAAAAGAATTCCAGAGTCTACTTCTGCTATCCAAGCTAGCTTTAGAACACGGATAACCTGCTTCTGGGCTGCACATGTTAAAAATTATGGACATCCAGAGTTTAGGAAGGGAACAATAAACTCCGGGTCAGTCATGGGACTGGTATGAGTAAACAAAAACAGTTGTTTTGAACAAAACAATTTAGAAAAAAAACTTTTATGCTTTTTGGAAAATGAAACTACCATAAGGCCTCTCGGAATACACATAATGCAACCGCACACTTAGGGGAGATTTCTCCTTATGATAGTCAAACATGCTTGATACGAGAAAACTCTTTTGATATTATTATTAGTGCATAGTGTAACAACCCAGGGTTTTTTGCTAATTTATTAGCATCATTAGATGATTTATTTCTGCCGGCTAATAGCTGTGTGTTGATGGAGTTTTTTATCAGCTGAAATTCTTTTGAAAATTTAGTAAAGTGTTTTGCGGGCTTTCAATTGAACCTTGGCGCAAGTGTTTATGGTTGTATCATAAGGCAGTGACCCGTTCGTTTCCCCCTTCAATCATTATTCACAAGCCCTAAACCTAAACGATCGAAGGAAAAAAAATGGCTGCTTTCTTTATCTTGTTCGTTCCTCTTTCAAGTGAATTAGGGCTCGTTCAAAATCGAGGTCGCCATCTTCTGTAGCCTAATCGCATGATGATTTGTGTCGCTTGCCTGTCGATCGACGATTCTTCGTTGCGCTCGTGGCTACTTCAATTCGCCGAGACTAAGGTGAGTGACTTCTCACTCATATCTAATTTGAACAATAATGGCACTTGCTTCTCACAGTATTGATTTTGACTGGTTCATTTTTATGGTTTTGAGGATTTTGGATTTTTGTTCGAATTCAAAATTTTGTGAATTATGAGGGGTTCAAATTCGTGAATTTCTTGCTTGATTTCTGACTTGGTCAATTTGTGCCTTGGTCGTCACGGCACTGTTTTGATTCCGTGGTCGCAACTGCTTGATTTGTTTGATTTTTACTTGATGTTCCACTTTGACTTCGGCCATGGTGATGATTTCTGACTTTGTCACTTCGTATATTTTTTATTGTACGTGATACTCACGGCCTTGAATTACCTTTCTCAACACGGTTTCGATTTTCTGGTTCGATTGTGGCACTGACTTGTCCAATATTGGCTTTCGCACTGCGGTTGATATCGTTTAAACTACTACCTGATGCTTTATTCAAAACCGCTATTACATTTGAATTTCTGACATTTTTTAAAAATTGATTTTGGTATAAGGAAAATTGTCTTTGACTTGTTCCACTTGGATATGTGTTCGCACTGCATATGCATGTGCTAGTGCTGTGCGCATTGTTCTGATTCTATATGAATTCACATATGTACACTGGTTGGTGCACTGAACTTTGTAGACATATGCATTGACTTCGCCTCTGATTTGATTTTGAGTTGTTCAATATCTCGTGACCATCACGGTATTGATTTCTTATTTCTGGTTATCTCGGCACTGATGTATCTCGTGACCATCACGGTTTCGATTTTGTTGACTTCGGGGACTTGATTTTGGTGTTGATCATGTTCGACTGTACTTGCTATTTTAGCCATTATGTTCTTTACTGCCATGCTTACGTGATAGTGTTTGATGATGTTTTAAAAAGGAATTGTTACATTTGAATTTACCAGTGTGCTTCAATCTGTAGCTTGAGTTCTATTTGCATAACAATGTCGGCATACGTTGTTCATGTCATTCTGCTTTGTATTGCGCTTCGATTTCAGAGTTGCGTACTCTCTGGTGCATTCCTGTATTCCTGCTTGAATCATGTTTTCTGCTTCGAGTCCTTTGTACTTGAAGTTTGGTACTTGTGCATTTTGAAGTCTCGTTGCATTTCAAATCTGCATTCTCTGTTTCATGTAGCCTATTTTCATATTCGTGTGAACTGACATTTGAACTTGATTTCCTTCGAGTTAAATTTGTCTGCACCGTGTCTTGGTTGAGGCTTCACTTGATCAGTGGTCTTGTTTTATTTCTTTTGATTGGGTACATTTGTTGAACTTTCATTGATCTTCATGTGCATATGCAGACTATGCTTGTGTGGGTTTATGCCTTCATACTTGTGAACTGGTCTTTGACCATTTACTTGTAGCTGACCATTCATGTTTGCACAAAAAATGGGCAAACACCTCCAAGTCGTATGATTTAGTTGATTATACGTTGTTCTTAGTGATTTGGGTGATTTATGCAAATATATAAAATAGATGGACTAAACTGTAAAAGACGCACAGATTTATAGTGGTTCGGCCAGAATGTGCCTACGTCCACTTTATATGTTATTCTCCTTTACTTTTCAGGTTACAAGTACAAAGCTTTGATTACAAGTATCTGAAAGTTGTTTGAAAGTTCTATCCGTGCTTGAGCTCTCAAACTTGTCTGCCATTGTTGTACCCCTGCCCCTCTATTTATAGAGTCAGGCTGGGGCAGGGGTCCTCGATGTATATAGCAGTTGGTGGGCCTGGGCTGATGCAATCTGGCCTGGCAAAGTTGGTCCGGAATGTCTTGATTCGGTGGGACTTGGTCCGGTGGTGAGTGATCCGGTGATGGTTGGTTGGAGTTTGATTCGGCTCTGTATAGGAAGTGTGTTGGACCGGTAGTGCTTGGGAAAGGAGTTTCTTCGGTGGTGAGGGCGTAGCTTGATCCGGTGGTGAGTGGTTCGGCAGTGCCTAGAGGTGAGTTGGTTCGGCAGTGCCTTAGGATGAGTTGGTTCGGTGGTATCTTAGGGGTGAGTTGGTTCGGCAGTGCCTAGAGGTGAGTTGGTTCGGTGGTATCTTCCTACTTCTTGGTTCGGTGGTGGTGGAAATGCACCCAACATTTTCCCCCCAAAGTGGGGCATATGCCAGCATATGTCGCGCTTTATTTTAGGTCAGTTAGCTTGGGGGAATTCTCATTCAGTTTCAAGTGTCGAAACTGTTGGTTCGGTCGTCCATGTTTGCCTATAAGTATGGGTTTCGCGTCCCTGTTCACCCTTCACCGTTTGAGACAACCGAATCAATTGAGCACCGAACCAAACTTGACTGCTTGAAATAGCCGAACCAATCAACTACCGAATCAACTCGACTGCCGGACCAGGTGAGTTTTCTTCTGCCGAATGATTTTTTATGATTGAACTACCGAATGAACTCAAAGACTTTGATTTACCGAATGAACTTGGGGGGCTTTGATTTACCGAATGAACTTGGAGGGGCTTTAAGTACCGAATGACACTCTTATATATATATTTATATTTACTATGAATGAGATCTCCGACTATAGGCGTTTGCTCGTCTCCATCTCTATACTCCTTGTTCTAACAATACGTTTGCTCCTGTTGCAGATAATGTCTTATAAAGTGGAAACCCGTTCCGACAAGAAGAAATCTAAGGACAGAGAAGAGTCCTCCACAGTGCCCCCAGCTCATCCAGGACCGGGACGTCATGGACCCACCCCGAGATCACTATAGATGGGTACGGCCCTCAGGAGCTCCTGAACTCGCCACCTGACTGCTTTCCTAGCTCCCTTAAAGAGGAACAACTTGATGTTATATCTCGTTCTTTCGGGATTGACAGAGCACACATGGTGCTGCCAGGGAATGGAGTTATGCCGTATGACCCTCCTGAAGGGTATTTTGCTTATAGCAATTGTATGTATGGGGCCATTCCCCCGATCAATGCTTGGATAGTCAGCTTCATCACCTACTTGAAGGTGACCCCTTTCCAGCTTCAGCCCAACTCTTACTCTATCTTGGTGAGTATATTCATCATTTTCCAGAGAAAATGCAGGCGTCCCCCTTCCAACCGGGAGATCCGATATTTGTACAACTTGAGAGGCTACAAGAAGGGGTCTCCATACATCATCTTGGAATCGGTCGTGTCCTTCAAGCCGGTCCTGGACTTATATTCGAAGTTCAGCATGTTCAAGAAAGAATGGTTTTTCGTCAAGGATGACTCTGTTTCTATTCATCGCTTCACCTCCGGCTGTAAGTTGAAGCTTATTTATAATTTCTGTTCTGACTGCAATGCTTCTTCTTATGTGTTTTTATTTCTTGCTAGCGACAGGTGGCTTTGCGGTCGTGGAGAACGATCGCCTGGTTCAGATGGCTGCGGAGATAGAAGCCATTTTGGGAAGAGAGAGGTTAGCTTCTTACATGATCAGGAATGCTACTCTTCTACAACACAACTTGATTCTACCACGTCAGTCTGTGGTCAAGCAGAGAGACACAGACGAGGAGAGGGTTGTCAAAGCCAAAGGAGGGGCCACGTCGAAGAGCGGCAAGAGGAAACCTTTCTCGATACCTCTAGTCGTCGGGGGGAAGAAGCTCAAGAAATTTGATGGACCCTCCCCTAGCACATGTCCAGATGTTCCGGAGGAGGAAAATGTAGAGGTGGAAAGAAGCGAGGAGGAGAGCGGTGGTGACGGAAAAGGTGATGGTGGTGATGGTGGCGAAGGACAGAGCGGTGATGGCGCCAGGGCTTTGTCTTCTGAGCAAGCAGGGGAGATCCATGAGTGGACAGATGATGCTTTCTGCCAGGCTTTTGAGGGGTTGGAGGAAGGATCGACCTTGGTGGAGAAGCCAAAGAAAACTGATAAGGCCGGGACTGGTGCCGATCCATCTTCCAAGATCATTTCAGCTAGGGCAACTCCGGCGATTCAAGGTGAATTTTTGACTCCTCTTTTAACTTCACATGTTCCTTGGGTTACAGTCCCATGCATGCTTGTAACACTTGGTTTTTATTCCAGGAACGGATAAGGTGGCCAAGACATCAGACATTCGGCACCGTCTCGAACAATTGAAACTCCTCAAAGCTTCCGCTAAACCAAAGCCTCCGACCAACCGTTCCGGGGACGTAGTCGGCTACCGTCCTCTTCTCGGAGTTATTGAAGAGGATATTCAAAAGAAAAGAGGAGGCGCTCCTTATTCGAACCTTCACCTGGACCTCAGCCCACAACCCAGCCTATTCATGATATCACGGGGGAGGATACTGAGTTCATACCCTCTCCGCATCCGTCATAGAATCCTACTGTTACTCATATTGATCGTCTCGGCTTGGCTCGTAATCCATTTGCGGGTCATCCAGATCTGGATCCGGGTTCTCATGATATTTCCTTTGACGAGGTTACTGGTGAGCACCTTCTCCCTTGCAATCCTATGGTAAGGGTGCTTGATGAGTCCAAGTCCCTGGACCTTAATTTGCTTACTACTCGGATTGTAACTATGGGGGATGAAGCCAAGGCAAATATCGACCGGATTGCTGAGGAGACTAGGAAGTTGATGGGGCATCACGCCCGACTGGTCAAGGCTGGGGAGGAAATTGGAAGTGCCAACATAAGATTGTGGCTAGTGGTTGCCGACCAGGCCAAGCAACTCGCCGATCAGGCCATCCAGATCTCTCAGCACGAGGCTGCCTCCAGACGGCTAAAGAAAACTATGGAAGAGTGATGCAGCACGATCTACAAATGCACCAGGCTTAGGTCGCTCACGACCTAAGGGGGAAGTTTTAGGTCGCTCACGACCTAGTGGAGTAAGCTCGCAAGTGCAATCTGTAGAAGGGTTTGATGGGAAACGGCTTAATATGAAGTTGGCTCGTCCAAACGACCTAATTAATAAAGGCAAACGACCTATCGAAGTTCGCTCGGAGTTAAGTCGCTCGGAGTTAAGTCGCTCGGAATTAGGTCGTTTGGGATATGCCGCATCTGTTGGGTTTGGTGAATCATTAGGTTGCCGACCTAACGGGTTACGACCTAACGGAGTAGGTCGCTCAGAAGCTTAAGTCGCATCTATTTTAGGTCGTTGGACCTTGTGCCGTTGGAAGAAGGAGTGCTGCATATCAGTTGAGTCGCTTGTGTCATAAGTCGTAAGTCGTTGTATCTGTTAGGTCGTTAAGGCGTTTGGTGTCTGTATTGTTTTTGTTTTAAGGTCGTATGTCGCTTTATGTGCTAAGTCGTGCACTATGTTATAATGATAGGTCGTTGCCGACCTTGTTTAGGTCGTAGGTCGCGTCTCTTGTATGTTGTTAGGTCGCGTGCGACCTGGGTTGTGTTGTGTCTTGTATTTTAAGTCGTTAACGACCTATGGTAGGTCGGTGGTGTTGTAATGTGTTGTCTGGAGTGATGTAGCCTATAAAAAGACGAGTTAGGGTCATTGTGGAGTTGATTTTTTGTTGAATAAAATTTTTATTGATTGCTGTGTGCTTTCATCTTAAATTGGTAGTTGAGTGTAATCTCCTATCTCCACTTTCGGTTATTCGAGTGCGCTCGAATCAACGATTGTTGAAGCCGATTCGCGGAATCAAGTGCGCTTGATCAACGCTTGAAGAATTGAAGATCTTCTTTCAAGGTATCGTGCGTGATCAACGTGACGAGGATAGCCAGAATTCGGTATCTTCGGATCAACGAATTTGGGCATTTCAGTATTCATCAATCCACCGATTGCTACATTTCATCGATTTCATTTGTTTTCGAAATATCCGCTGCATCAGTTTTGGTATCAGAGCTAGACTTAGCCAATCATAGCTAAGCCGAGTCTTGGAGCCAAGGAATTCGAAGTTGAAGTTCATCGTGTTCATCTTGAAGTTGGAACAAGTTAGAAACTTTCAATCCATTTCATTTTGGATCAAAGTTGGAAAGGTGTTTGAGTTGAGCCGTGGTGAAGTTTGTTTTGAAGTTTGAGGCCGTGACTTGTTTTACAAGTTAGAGTTGGAGTTTGAATTGTGAAGTGTTTGTGATTGTGTAATCATGCCGTCGAGAAGAGCTAACCGTCATCAGAATGTTGAAGCATTGTATAGAAGAGAAGAAGCCGAGCAAATGGAACAACGTATTAATGAGAAATTTGATGAAGGCATTGGAAAGTTAGAGAAGTTGATGAATGATTTGAATCAAAACAAAGGAGGAGATCACCAATCTCGAACCATGGAGGAAACAGAGTTTCGCCATCGGTTACGAAAGCGAGGAGGGTATCACCGCAATATTTTAGAGAAAGAAGAGAAACATCCATTTCTTCAAGAAGAGATCACCATGACTATGGACATGAAGAGAGGATAACTCCATGAGAGTTTGAAAATGAGCCATATAGAGATGAAGACAGACATAGTAGAAGAGACATGCGTGATCGAAGGGATGTTGATAGTCGACATCGATATAGACGTACATTTGATTATGATGAAGAGGGTGATAGAGCTAGCATTCATTATCGTGATCGAGACCAAGTTTGAAATTCATATCGAGATGTAGATGATGATCGTCGATGGGAATCGGGTATGAAGATGGAAATTCTTGAATTTAAAGGTGGAATGGTAGCTGAAGAATTTCTTGATTGGTTGTCTAATGTTGAAGAGATCTTTGATTTCAAGGAGGTTCCGGAGAATCGACGAGTGAAGTTGGTTGCTACTAGGTTGAGGGGGAGAGCTTTAGCATGGTGGCAGCAAACTAAACTTACAAAGGAGAGAATGGGAAAGTCAAAGATTGAATCATGGGAGAAGATGAAGAAGTTGATGAAGGGCACATTCTTACCTTACAATTATCAATCACTCATGTATCAGAGGTTGCAGAATCTGAGGCAAGGGACGAAGACTGTTAATGATTATGCTGATGAATTTTATCAACTGATTGCCAGAAATGATATTATGGAGACAGAAGAACAGCTGACTGCTAGGTTTGTTGGAGGGTTGAGGATACAGATTCAAGATATGGTGAATATGTTTGATCCTAGATCTGTAGCAGAAGCACATCAGAAAGCGTTGGCTTGGGAGAAGAAAGGAAGGCGTGGAGGTGGTGTGTTTACCAATTCCAACAATCAAGTGAAGGGTGTTAGTGGAAGTTCTAATGTTCCTAAATCTATCAATAAACCAGTTGTGAATGAAGTTGCAAAGCCAAAGATTAATAGCAGTTTCAAATGTTACAATTGTCAGGAGTTGGGTCACAAAAGCAATGAATGTCCAAAGCCGAAAAGGAGAGCAATGGTTGCAGAGATTGAAGAAGAGGCTCTGGAAGCTGAACGTTCTAATTCACCTTATGTTGAGGAGAAAGAAGAGTTGTCCGGAGATGAAGGGTGTAATTTAATGATGAGGAGAAGTTATTTGGCACCAAAACAAGAAGAGGAAAACGGTTGGTTGAGGAATAACATATTTCAGTCCACATGCACTGGGAAAGGTTTGCAAGTTTGTCATTGATGCTGGGAGTTGTGACAATATTATCTCTACTGAAGCAGTAAAGAAGTTGAACTTGAAAACTGAGAAGCATCCTAAACCGTACAAGTTAGCATGGTTAAGGAAAGGTGGTGAGGTGAAAGTTGGACAAAGAGCTTGTGTGAATTTTTCAATTGGGAAGAAATACAAAGACGAAATTTGGTGTGATGTTGTAGACATGGATGTGTGTCATCTGTTGTTGGGCAGACCATGGCAGTTTGATAGAGCAGTACAACACGATGGTCGTGCTAATAGTTACAGTTTCATGTTTGAAGGTACTAAGATTATTTTAGTTCCTAAAAAGCAACAACATAAGGAAAGCAAGTTGGAGGATATTGAAGAGCTGAAAACTTTGCTACCGTTAAAGGAGTTTGTCAAAGAAGTTTAAGAGGAGCCTGAAGCCTTTTTGTTGACTGGACGAGAGTGTAATAAAGTGGTTGAAATTCCTGATGAAGTGAAGCCAGTATTGGAAGAGTTTGACGACGTTTTTCCTGAGGAGTTGCCAACGGAGTTACCACGGTTGAGGGATATTCAACATCAAATAGATCTCGTTCCAGGAGCTGTGTTGCCACATCGACCACATTATCGAATGAGTCCAAAGGAACATGAGGAGTTGCGAAGGCAAGTGGAAGAACTGTTAGAACAAGGGCGTGTGCAGGAAAGTCTAAGTCCTTGTGCAGTTCCAGCCTTATTGGTACCAAAGAAGGATGGAACATGGAGGATGTGCACTGACAGTCGAGCATTGAATAAGATCACTGTGAGGTACAGATTCCCAATGCCGAGGTTAGATGACTTGCTAGATCAGTTGAGTGGGGCAACTATCTTTTCGAAGATTGATTTAAAGAGCGGATATCATCAAATTCGTATTAGACCAGGTGATGAGTGGAAGACTGCTTTTAAAACTAGGGAGGGTCTATACGAATGGCTGGTTATGCCGTTTGGTCTATCGAATGCACCAAGTACCTTCATGAGGGTGATGAATCAAATTTTCAGACCATACATTGGGAAGTTCGTGGTAGTTTATTTTGATGATATTCTGATCTATAGTGGAAGCACAGAGGAGCATGTAGAGCATTTACGGAATGTGTTAATTATTCTTCGAGAAGAACAGTTCTATGTCGCAACAAAGAAATGTGTGTTTATGACGAGGAGTGTTTTATTTCTGGGGTATGTTGTGTCAGGAGAAGGTATCCAGGTGGACCAGAATAAAGTTGAAGCAGTCAGAAGTTGGCCACAACCGAGGACAATTACAGAAGTGAGAAGTTTTCATGGGCTAGCGTCATTCTACCGAAAATTCATTCCACACTTCAGTAGCGTGATGGCTCCAGTTACTGATTGTATGAAAGGGAAACAGTTTTCTTGGTCGGAGGAGGCAGGGTTTGCTTTTGAACGAATCAAAGGACTTTTGACGACAGCACCAATTCTTGTATTACCAGACTTTCAGTTGTTATTTGAGTTACACACTGATGCTTCTAAGGTTGGGATTGGAGGGGTGTTGAGTCTGAAGGGACGTCCTATTGCATACTTTAGTGAGAAGTTATCATGGGAAAAGATGAGATATAGTACGTATGATGTGGAGTTTTATGCTGTGGTGCAAGCAGTGAAACATTGGAGACACTATCTGTTCCATAAGGAGTTTGTTCTTTACACAGACCATGAAGCTTTGAAGCATTTGCAGGGGCAGGACAAGATTTCAGCAAGGCATGCATCATGGGTTGCCTATTTGCAGCGGTTTACTTTTGTCGTGAAGCACAAATCAGGGGTAACGAATTACGTGGCTGATGCTTTGAGTAGGAGGAGTCATTTATTAACGACAATGAAAATTGAGTGACAGGATTTGAATTATTGCCAGAATTATTTGAGGAGGATCCTTACTTTGCAAAGTTCGTTGAGAAAGTTAAGGATGGAAATACTGATGAATTTGTGTTGATTGATGGTTTCTTATTCAAGGGGAATCGATTATGTATACCAGATAGCAGCTTGAGAATGAAAATTATCAAGGAGTTGCATGAGGAAGGACATGTAGGACGGGATCGTACGTTGCATTTGATTTCTCAATCTTATTTTTGGCCGTCGATGAGGAAAGAGGTTGAACGGTTTGTGGAGAGATGTCATATCTGTCAGGTTTCGAAGGGAACAGCGACCAATGCAGGATTATATATGCCATTACCTGTACCGACTATGCCTTGGGTTGATGTGAACATGGATTTTGTTTTGGGTTTGCCTAGAACTCAAAGGGGTAACGATTCCATTTATGTGGTGGTTGACCGGTTTTCAAAAATGACACATTTTATTGCTTCCAAGAAGATGGCGGATGCTGTTCATGTTGCTCAGTTATATTTTAAGGAGATCTATCGACTACATGGGTTACCAGAGGCTATCGTGTCAGATAGAGATACTCGTTTTCTGAGTCATTTTTGGCTAAGTTTGTGGAAGATGGTCGGAACGAAGCTGAATTTTAGTAGCGCTTATCATCCGCAAACTGATGGACAAACGGAGGTGGTAAACAGATCGTTGGGAAACTTATTAAGATGTCTTGTGAAGGACAATTTGAAGAGCTGGGATTCGAAATGGTGTCAAGCGGAGTTTTCTCACAACCATGCGGTTAATCGAAGCACAGGATTCAGTCCATTTCAGGTTGTTTATTCAACAATTCCAAAGGGACCGTTGGATCTAACAACAGTGCCATATCAGAAGGGAGTTGTTAAGAGGGCTAGTGACTTCATAAATGAGTTACAGGAGTGCCATAGAACTGTTCATGACAGGTTGCTTGCATCTAATGAAAAGTATAAACAGTCGGCGGACAAGAAGCGGAGAAGTGTGAGTTTCGAGGAAGGTGACTTGGTTTATGCAGTGTTGACAAAAGATCGTTTTCCGGTAGGAACATACAATAAATTGAAGGCGCGAAAAATTGGTCCAGTTAAAATTTTGAAGAAAATCAATGAGAATGCGTATCAATTGAAGTTACCAGATGATGTTCATACTTTTGATGTTTTCAACGTCAAATACCTAATTCCGTTTCATGGAAACGAACTTATTGTGGAAGAAGATGGTGAAAATTCGAGGTCGAATTTCTGCCAACCAGGATAGGATGATGTGGCACGATCTAAAAATGCACCAGGCTTAGGTTGCTCACGACCTAAGGGGGACGTTTTAGGTAGCTCACGAACTAGTGGGGTAAGCTCGCAAGTGCAATCTGCAGAAGGGTTTGATGGGAAACGACTTAATATGAAGTTGGCTCGTCCAAACGACCTAATTAATAAAGGCAAACGACCTATCGAAGTTCGCTCGGAGTTAAGTCGCTCGGAGTTAAGTCGCTCGGAATTAGGCCGTTTGGGATATGCCGCATTTGCTGGGTTTGGTGAATCATTAGGTTGCCGACCTAACGGGTTACGACCTAACGGAGTAGGTCGCTCAGAAGCTTAAGTCGCATCTATTTTAGGTCGCTGGACCTTGTGCCGCTGGAAGAAGGAGTGCTGCATATCAGTTGAGTCGCTTGTGTCATAAGTCGTAAGTCGTTGTATCTGTTAGGTCGTTAAGGCGTTTGGTGTCTGTATTGTTTTTGTTTTAAGGTCGTGTGTCGCTTTATGTGCTAAGTCGTGCACTATGTTATAATGATAGGTCGTTGCCGACCTTGTTTAGGTCGTAGGTCGCGTCTCTTGTATGTTGTTAGATCGCATGCGACCTGGGTTGTGTTGTGTCTTGTATTTTAAGTCGTTAACGACCTATGGTAGGTCGGTGGTGTTGTAATGTGTTGTGTGGAGTGATGTAGCCTATAAATAGACGAGTTAGGGTCATTGTGGAGTTGATTTTTGTTGAATAAAATTCTTGTTGATTGCTGTGTGCTTTCATCTTAAATTGGTAGTTGAGTGTAATCTCCTATCTCCACTTTCGGTTATTCGAGTGCGCTCGAATCAACGATTGTTGAAGCCGATTCGCGGAATCAAGTGCGCTTGATCAACGCTTGAAGAATTGAAGATCTTCTTTCACGGTATCGTGCGCGATCAACGTGACGAGGATAGCTAGAATTCGGTATCTTCAGATCAACGAATTTGGGCATTTCAGTATTCATCAATCCACCGATTGCTACATTTCATCGATTTCATTTGTTTTCGAAATATCCGCTGCGTCAAAGAGGCAATCAGAGCCGAGCTGCGGAAAATGGAGGCCATCTGCAAGGAACAGATCAATATGGCCATTCCAACGGTGGATGAGGTTCGGAAAGCGGATCTCGAGCGGGTAGAGGAGTTATCTGGGAAGCTTGAAGCCGCGAAGCTTGCTCAAGCCAAGCTGAAGGAGGAGATGGAGGCGATGACGAAATCCCTTCAGGCTGACCGCTCGCGATATCGATCGGAGAGGGATGCTGCCGTTGCAAAGCTGTCGGCTTCTGAGGTCCGAATGAGGGAGTTTGAGGAGAACGAAGGGATGATGGATGAGATGTTCCAGGATATGTATTTTCGTACTTGGAAGCAGGGCAACTTATCCTGGATGGATGATTATCCCCGGATCATGGCCAGGATTTATCTCCGGGCTCTGGAGGAGGCCAAGGCTGATGCGGATAAGGAAGGTGGCATGGCCTTCATAATGGATGTGGTTACGGCCCAATTCACTAAGGAGGAGAAAGTGGCGATGAAGAGGGCATGCGACTGCTTGCTGCTGAGGAGGTGGGCATGCAGTTGGGGGATGATGATCAAGGAACAGATGCTGGTAAGTCTTCCCTTTTAGCCTTTTCATAGCTTGGTTGCTTATTGTTCATTCAATGAATTCTTCTCCTGAATTGGACAGGCGGGACCTCTGAAGTGCCAACTACCTCTGGTCAGCATGCTGGAAGTTCTGATCCGGCGGTTAAGTAGACCTCGGAGGGCCAGCAGGATAGAGGCGATGCCCCGATGCAGTCGGCTCCTTGGCTTGATCTGAACATTTTTCAATTTACTTGACATCGTTGTCTATGTTAGTCTTAAAACATTAATGTAATTTTCAGGCTGTGATTATGTAACGAACAACTTGATTTTTGGCATGTAACTTTATAACATAAGCTGATTTTGTCATGTTTGAATGCTGTCGTTATTTCGATGTGTTGCATAAAATATAGCTATGCATGTGTTAGTAATTCAATTGTGTTTGACGCTAAGTTCTTGCTTAAAATATAATTCTATGTCTTGCAATGTTAGTGTGATGTGTGAACAAATTATAGTTACATATTTATGTACAAGAGAAGAAAGTACCGCCCTTCAAGTTTTAGCTGTAGACGGTAGCTTTGAATGCCTTATGTAATCGAATATGGAATGCAGCTGAATGACCTGCCACCCAGCTGTGAGTTCTTATTCTCATTAGCGAGTGTCTCCTATTTTGTGTCCTCTACTTTAGTGATCGTTATAGAGGATAGAAGGAAAGTTTTTATAAGTAAAATGGAAATATAAGAAATAGTAAAACTTCCAATCATGGAAGGCCTTCGACACGCTTAAGTTCGTGGCGAACGGGCTTTGTAGTCACTTTCCCTAGCTGTGGGTCTTGGAGACATTTGTCACCCATCTTACGCCTCCGCGGGGAGTTTTCTTTTTTACCACAGCCGTACTTAACACACATCGGAGCCGAGATCGCACACGGTAACTACCCGGGCCATTATGGCCCGTAATCGTGGGTATTATTCGATTTACTGTGGCCGACTAGCGTGGGTGCCGATCGTCAATTGTGAACTGCCCCTGGCTGGCCACACCTTATGTTGGGGCTTATAATCGGTTCACAGTTGCCGGCGAGCCGAACGCCGTAATGAGCTGCCTAGGCTATTTTCGGCCTCCTCGGTGGCTTATAATCGGCTCATTACAGTTGGCTTTGAGGGCCGTTGTAAGTAATGAGTTAACCCACAGCAGAGGGATGCTGGAGCAAAAGTGTCTCATTGGCGAGGGCATAGATTCGTATAGTACCTGTTAGGTCTTGTCCAGGTGAGGTTGCGCCGTGAAGTGTCTAGAATGGAAATGCCATTACACAGGATTTTGTTCAACGGAAAAGGATAAAGCTTAACAAGCAGCCAAGATATAAAGGAACAAGTTAAAAAAGACAAGATTTTTAAAGTGGTTCGGCATGAAAATGCCTACGTCCACTAATTCTCTTTGTTAATCCACTTTATATGGGCAGTACAAGTTAAGAAAAGTATCGACAAAGGTGTTGGATGTTCCATGCCCTCTAGAACACCTCTCTGTCCACTGTTGACAAAATATAAGCTCCGTTGTGGAGATCTTTATGAATTACATATGGTCCGTCCCAGATGGTATATAGTGCTCCGGGGCGCAGGAAGATTCGCTTGAGGACAAGATCTCTTCTTGTAAGCTGCGATTCTTGAATTTGTATTGTGCTGCCACCTTTTGCTTGTGAATGCTGCTTTGAGTGCTGCATCATTTCTTCTTTCTTCGATTAGATCCAAAGACATGTGGAGGAGTTCTTCGTTCTCTTCTGGGTTGTAGTGGATCCTACGATGGGATGGCACTACAGTTTCAACTGGGAGCATGGCCTCTGATACGTATGCCAAAGAGAAAGGAGTATGCCCTGTTGATGTTCTGAAAGATGTGCGGTAGGCCCAAAGTGTCGTAGGAAGTTCATCCACCCAAGCGTCTTTTGACTTTTCAAGCTTCTTCTTGATTAGAGTTTTAAGAATTTTGTTGACAGTTTCGACTTGTCCATTTGCCTGGGGATAAGCCACAGATGAGAAACTTTTGTGAATTCCGTGCTCTTGGCACCAGTCGGCGAACTCCTCGCTGTCAAACTGAAGTCCATTGTCCGATATGATTTTGAGTGGAACCCCGTACCAGCATAGAACATTTTTGATCAAGAAGTTAATAACTTTTGCTG
Organism: Allium cepa; assembly: GCA_030765085.1. NCBI lineage: Eukaryota > Viridiplantae > Streptophyta > Magnoliopsida > Asparagales > Amaryllidaceae > Allium > Allium cepa. The sequence goes on along the minus strand of CM060944.1, from coordinate 370,897,624 downwards.
AAGATATTTTATTTAGAGGTTCCGCTTCCACCCATTTGGTGAAATAGTCGACTTCCACTATAGCATATTTGGCCCCGCCTCGGCCCATCGACAGTTCACTAATCAAGTCAATTCACCATACTGCAAAGGGCCAAGGGCTGGTCATTTGAGTAATCTCATTTGTTGGTAGTCGAGGAATCTTAGCAAATTTCTGACATCTGTCGCATCTTTTGACAAAGTCTAAGGCGTCTTTGTTTAAAGTGGGCCAGTAGTATCCATATCGGAGCGTCTTCTTCGCCAGTGTCTGCCCACCAGTGTGATCTCCGCAGCTCCCTTGATGAATGTTGGATAAGATTTTCTTGGCTTCCCTTCCAGCAACACACCTTAATAAGGGGTTAGAGAAGCCGTGGCGATAGAGGATGCCTTCATGTATTGTGTAGCGGGAGGCTCTCCTCAAGATTTTCCCGACTTCGTTGCGCTCGTTGGGTAGTGTGCCATATTGTAAGTATTTCCGGATAGGAGTCATCCAGGTTTCTTATTCGATTGCAGCTATCAGATCTTCTTGTTCAAAACTTGGGGCTGGTTGTTTCGAGATGGCTACTATTCCGGAAATGGTGCTGTTCTTCATGCTAGCTTGCTTTGCCAGTTCGTCGGCCTCTCGATTCTCTTCTCGAGGAATGTGTTTGATTAAATAGTGATCCAATTGATCGAGCAGCAGCTTGATCTTCTTTAGATATGCTGTGAGTCGTTCTCCTCGAGTCTGAAACTCTCCTAGTAATTGGTTTACGATAAGTTGAGAATCACTATGAAGACATAAAGAACTGACTCCAATTTCTAAGGCAAGTTCTAATCCTGCTATTACTGCTTCATACTCTGCATCGTTGTTGGTGGCAGCGAATTCCAACCTTAGGGCATAGTGCAGCTTCCTTCCCCTAGGGGTGATTATCACAATAACTGCCCCCGAGCCCTATTCGTTTGATGCTCCATCTACAAAGAGATTCCACTTGATATCTCCTGTTATTTCAGATTGCTCCTTACCATCGTTGGTAGTGGATTCGGCAATGAAATCGGCCATGGCTTGTCCCTTGATGGCGGTGCGAGAATGGTAGGTGATATCATATTGACTTAGTTCAATGCACCATTTAAGTAGTCGCCCAGAAGTGTCGGGGCAATGGAGTACCTGCCTTAGCGGTTAATCGGTTAAAACTCTGATGGAATGAGATTGGAAATAGTGTCGCAGTTTCCGTGACATGATTAGCAAACAGTATGCTAGCTTCTCAAGTTTAGGGTATCTGGCTTCTGTCCCTGTAAATCTCTTGCTTACAAAGTATACGGTCCGCTGCGCACGGTTGCCTTCTCTCACCAAAGTGGCACTTAGAGCATGGGACGATACAACAAGGTACAGGTATAGTTCTTTGCCTTCATTTGGAGTTGAGAGTAATGGTGGTCTCTGGAGGTGTTCGATTAGGTTACAGAAGGCTGTCGAGCATTCATCGGTCCATTCGAACTTTCCTTTGTCTTTTTTTAGGGCTTCGAATAAAGGGATGCATTTGTCGGTTGCTTTAGAGATGAATCTGCTTAGGGCGGCCACCTTCCCATTTAGGCTTTGTATCTCTCTTCGAGTGGATGGTATCTTGATATCTTGCAAAGCCCGGACCTGTTCGGGGTTTGCTTCAATCCCCCTGGCATGGATGATGAATCCCAAGAACTTTTCCGGCGATACTCCGAAGGAGCACTTTGGAGGATTCAGCTTCATTCCATATTGGCGAAGTACTTGAAACATCTCGTCCTGGTGGCTTACATGATCGTTGGCTTTCCTCGATTTCACCAGCATGTCGTCCACATAAACTTCCATAGTTCGTCCTATTAGTTCCACAAACATCTTGTTGACGAGGCGTTGATAAGTAGCTCCAGCGTTTTTAAGTCCAAAAGGCATTACCCTGTAGCAGTACAATCCCCGGTTAATGATGAAACTAGTGTGGTCTTGATCGGGGGTGTGCATAGGAATCTGGTTATATCCTGAGTATGCGTCCATAAAAGATAAGAGTTCGTGCCGGGCTGTGCTGTCTTCAAGCTGATTGATTCGGGGGAGTGGAAAGCAATCCTTCGGGCAAGCGTCATTTAAGTTGGAGAAGTCAATACACGTTCGCCACTTCCCATTAGCCTTTTTTACTAGTACCGGGTTGGCGATCCACTCTGAGTAGATGGCTTCTTGGATGAAGTTATTGGCAAGTAGGTTCTTTACTTCTTCATAGAGGGCTGCTGATCGTTCTGCCCCCATGCTTCTCTTTTTCTGTTTTACCGGCACCTTGGTAGGATCGATGTTCAGTACGTGGCATGCTACATCCGGGGAGATTCCAGTCATGTCAGCGTGCGTCCATGCAAATACATCCAAGTTGTGGTGGAGAAAATCAATGAGTTGATTCTTTAATTCTGCCTTTAGCTAAGATCCGATTTTCAATAGTCTACTCGAGTCATGTTTGTCTACAGATACAAACTCCATAGCCTCTGCAGGCTCGGCGGTAGCCTCCTCCTCCCCGTTCCTGGGGTCTAATTCGTTGAAAGGATCACTGGTATACCGAAGAGGAGGGGCTTTCTTTAGTTGCTATGCTTTCAGGTTTTTTGTGCAGAGAGTAGTCTCTGCATTCTTCCCTTTATCCTTCCTGCGGTTATTGCGAAGTTCATTTACATAGCAATCTCGAGCAGCGTCTTGATCTCCCTCTACTTCTCCTATTTCGTTGTCTGTTGGAAATTTCATCTTCAGGCACCACGGGGCTAGGACAATTTGGAAGTCAGACAAGGCTGGTCTTCCCAAAAAGGCATTGTAGGCCGAGTGGTTCTCTATTAGCACAAATGTTTGTTTCCGCACAACGGAGCAGGGATGACTTCCTATTTCGACAAAGAGGTCCAATTGTCCGAGGGGCATCTTCGCATCTCCAGTGAAACCGTGTAGTGGTTTGTTGCAGGGAGACACATCCTTCATTGACAGCTTCATTTTGTCGAAAGCATGCTTGAATAGAATGTTGACGGAGCCTCCAGTATCTACCAGAATTCGAAAAACTTCGGCTGGGCCGAACCAGGCAGAGATAACCATAGGATCCATGTGAGGGTACTGCCTTCCTTCTAGGTCTCGCCTACTGAATGTGATGTCATTATCCTCTTTCTGCTTTGGGCGGTGTTCTTCCATGACGGAATTGATGCAGTCTACATTGTTTCTAAGTGACTTTCCATATCTTTCCATTTCTTCCCAGTTTATGTTGGCGATGTGTGGTCCTCCCAATATTGTAGGACCACTATCTTCTCTTGATTGAAAGCGTTGGTGTTGTGATTTCTTCCGCCTATCTCTGGGTGAAGTTGCCCTGGGTTCTCCTTGGCAGGAGCTGGAGTCCTGTCCTGACCCTTTACATAGTGTTCCAATCTCTTCCTTCTGATGTTTTCTTCAATCAGGTCCCGGAGATGACGGCATTCATTGGTATCATGTCCATGGGATTCGTGGAAATGGCAGAACTTTCCAGACTTGATTGCGTGATCTGATTCCTTCTTGTACGGGGGGCATTTGTATTTAAGCTCGTCTTGGGTGGCCAGGAAGATGTTTTCGACTGTTTCATTCAAAGGAGTGTAAGCGTCAAATCTTGGTCCTGGCCGATATAGGCGTTTTTCTCCCTTCCTGCCCCCAACATTGTCTCGAGAGTTATTTCTTCCGACGTCCTTTGCTGCAGCGGGTGCGTTGCCATGAGCTGCCTTGGCTTGTTGCCCTGTCTGCCTTTCGGTGGCAGCGTCTTCAAGTCTCATATATTTTTTGGCTTCATGGAAGAAGTCGGGTAAAGTAGCTGAATTTTCTTTCGTTAATCTTCTAGCAAACTTGGTATCCAGATGTACGCCACTACAAAGAGCCATTAGGATAAGTTTCTCATCGGCATCTTGGACTGCGGCCGCTGCGGCGTTGAATCGGGTTAGATATTGTTGCACTGTCTCTCCGGGCTTCTGTTTGATATTAGATAGGGAATAAGCGTCCTTGGGTTGTTCCACATGAATAGGGAACTGGCTGATGAACTTTTCTTTCAACATTTCCCACGAGCTGATAGATCCTTGGGGTAGATAGCAAAACCAGGAGGTAGCTAGGTCTGCCAAGAATGGTAGGAAGCATTTACACAACACTCCCTCTGTTGCTCCGCTCATGAGCATATGCTGTGTGTATCTCTGCAAGTGTACAACGGGGTCATAGGTTCCCTTATAAGGTTCCATTGTTGGCATTCTCCATTCTCGGGGGGTGATGGCAGTTTCGATACTGCGGGTGAAGGGTCCAGTTACCCTAGCGCCTATCCCGCGATCCCTTTGATCCCGTTGGACGCACTCTCTGAGCAATCGCGCCATCCTTTCATCAGAATTTGGGGTGGATAGAAATGAGTTTGGTTCTTCTCTACGAGATTGATTTCGTCCTGATGACCTATAGGGATGGTATCGTCTATCACTCCTAACATTTTCCGGTGGTTGTCTCCAGTCTTCTGGGAGCATGCTGGGGTCAGCCACAGTTGGCCCTTGTCTCGATCTTCCCCCGCTGGGCTTTGTTCTAAGCATTTCCTTGGGCCCAACTTCGGGCTGGACTCCAGCTCGGCCCTGTTCATTGGTGTTCCCATGGTTAGGTAGCATGACAAGCTCAGCCATATCCAACCCCTGCCCGGTACCTCCCCCGTTGGGTTCGGTTCCAAGTGTTTCCTCGGGTCGGAATTCGGGCTGAGTCTGTGCTCGACTCCTACCATTGTTGTTTCTGTTGTTATCCTCCTTGAAGAAGAAAGATCTTTGTCGCCTCCCAGATCCTTCAGACTGGGACTCGCCCCATAATTCGGTGTTGCGGTTGGATTCTTCAGCATCTCTTAAGCGTGACATGAGTTGGTCCACCAAGGCTTCTTGTTGAGATGTGAAGCCGTTAGTTACTTCAGCCACAACCCTGTCCAGATCTGCCCTAGTAATTGGTTGCTCCGTGGCAGGGGCTGTCGGATTTGCTTGATTTCGATTTGCTGTTGGAACGGAACGATTCCCTTGATCTGTGATTACTGGATCCAGAATACTGCTAGTCGCGGTGTTCTTTCCTTTGTTAACATATTTCTTCTGCCTGGGAGGCATGTTTTCCAAGCAATGAGCGAAGCTGTTAGGAAGAAGGTTGAGGGGGAGAAGCTGAAGCTTCTAGCTCGAGTTCCCAGTGAAAGCACCAAAAATGTTTGCACAAAAAATGGGCAAACACCTCCAAGTCGTATGATTTAGTTGATTATACGTTGTTGTTAGTGATTTGGGTGATTTATGCAAATATATAAAATAGATGGACTAAATAGTAAAAGACACACAGATTTATAGTGGTTCGGCCAGAATGTGCCTACGTCCACTTTATATGTTATTCTCCTTTACTTTTCAGGTTACAAGTACAAAGCTTTGATTACAAGTATCTGAAAGTTATTTGAAAGTTCTATCCATGCTTGAGCTCTCAAACTTGTCTGCCATTGTTGTATCCCTGCCCCTCTATTTATAGAGTCAGGCTGGGGGCAGGGGTCCTGGATGTATATAGCAGCTGGTGGGCCTGGGCTGATGCAATCTGGCCTGGAAAAGTTGGTCCGGAACGCCTTGATTCGGTGGGACTTGGTCCGGTGGTGAGTGATCCGGTGATGGTTGGTTGGGGTTTGATTCGGCTATGTATAGGAAGTGTGTTGGACCGGTAGTGCTTGGGAAAGGAGTTGGTTCGGTGGTGAGGGCATAGCTTGGTCCGGTGGTGAGTGGTTCGGCAGTGCTTAGAGGTGAATTGGTTCGGCAGTGCCTTAGGGGTGAGTTGGTTTGGTGGTATCTTAGGGGTGAGTTGGTTCGGTGGTATCTTAGGGGTGAGTTGGTTCGGCAGTGCCTAGAGGTGAGTTGGTTCGGTGGTATCTTCCTTCTTCTTGGTTCGGTGGTGGTGGAAATGCACCCAACAATTCATTTGTTGTCTGTCTCTGGTTTTGAACTTGTATTCAAAACCGGTCTATGAATCACCATGTTTTCATGCCTCTTCTTTGTTCAAGTTCACTCTGAGTCTGGTTACACTTGTACCTGAAACATTGAGTGATTTTTGTGTGCAAGTGTATGCTTGCTGCGCATTTGTTTTTTTTGTTCCATGGTTTGCATCCTTATACTTCATTTTGGTTGTTGTTTTGCACTATTGTCATGTGATCTTAAAGTTTTTTTCAGTTGCATGAACATACTGTTGGTCTGTTCTTGTTCCTGACCATGTCCAGCTGCCTTTGTTCTTGAAGTGATACATGTATGTCAGTGTATATCCATGTACATTTGATCATTTTCATTTGTTTTGTTAGTATGCCATATGTTCTAGTTCATTGGGCTTTGATTTTGACGTGAACCTGTTACCTACTTGGTTTGGTTCCTTCTTGACTTCGGCTTTGGCTACTAGGTTGCTCTGTAGCATATGCCTATATGCTGTGTGTCACTGCATTTATACACACAGTATAAGTGTAATCGAGTTAGTGTGCTGTTTTATGGCCATTGATGTCTCTATTTGAAATCTCATTTGTCTTGTTTCGACCATATTGGTAGTAATTGGTCCGGACATTGTTGTATTGTGACTTGTACATTGATTTGTACATTGAGTTGAATCCAGCTTAAACGCTCGGGTTTGACCTTGTGCTCGTTTGTGAATTTTCCATTGGGCTTTTGTGTATTTCATCACTGTAGTGGCAAGGCAGCGCACGCAAGCGTGTACTGCAGCCACACGGTATTGCTTTTATTGATATTGTATTGCTTTTGAATTATTGATCTTTTGCGTATTTAATTACTGTAGTGGCGAGGCAGTACACGCGTGCGTGTACTGCAGCCCTACTCGAGTTGGCATTTTAATTGATATTTCAATATGTTTTGGATTGTATTTTGATTTGGTTTAATTTGATGTTTTTTCGTTAATTGTCATTTCGGCAATTCTATTGTTTCCTAAATTATCTTCATTAATAATCTTTTTAAATTACCTTCATTGATAATCTTTACCTTCGTTGATAATTTGGATTTGCTGATTTGTTGTTTAACACTGTTACGTGTTATATTTATCTCTATCCGATTTCCTTGTTAAAGGATTGGATAGACGAGATTTATTTTGACTGTCGTCTATTTGTTATTAATTATTATTGCTTCTGTGCATTAATAACTGAGTTTGAATTATACTGACCCGTGTTTATTTTCTTTTGAATTTAATACTCGAGTCAGACCGAGTTATTACAGGTTGTTGATATGTTACTTTGGGTTGCTGCTTGAGCTATGAAGTCTTTTCATATCTTTTGGAGTAGTCGTCGTCATTTTGTAGTAGTCAGAGTATTAGTATAGGAAGATATGTATTCATGTATATTATTTACGATAATGTACTTGTATATGTAACTTCCAGAGTCGACAGTTGTAGTTATATCATATGTACTGTATCACATGTATTGTAACTGTCATCAGTTATATATATATATATATATGAGACTTTTGTTATCTGCGCTCCGCATTTATATATATATATATATATATATATATATATATATATATATGTATATATTGTCCTAAACTATTATGAACCATCGTAGTTCGTTTTATACTAGAATTGGATATGTCAATGGGAGTAAATAAGAGATGAAAATTAAAAATATATACCACTCCTATCGAGGTAACCAATACTAGTTTAAGGCCTAAATACGGATGGACGCTACTATCCAGCCTTATTCTTCATGATAACAGACAGTATTTAATTTAATACTCTTTGTTATTGTGAGCATAGAGGTGGGGCGTCACACATAGTGTAGGAAACATTTCGAAAGTATAATATTAATCTTGGCCAGCATATGTACCATTGTATTATGCCTGCTATAGCTACCACCTGAGGTGGAAGGTTATACAACTGCAAACGTAAAGGGCTCGTATTTGGTGATTGGATTTCCAATAATGGTTAGGCTAAGGAGCTTCCTTTCCGAATGAGATGCCTTTGGAGGGACACCCCGAGATCTTCACCAGCTCTCTGCCAACACAAGACTGGGTTACCTCTGTAACTAGGTAAATACTGACATGAGTATGTCATCCCCCGGTCGTAACCAACCTTTATCCGGGGCCCCAACAACAACAACAACAACAACAACCAACAACCACATAAGTTAAGTATTTTGGCTCCATAACATGATACCACTTTTTATCCAGAAGGAACTGCAAATACCCTAAGCGGCGCTACCCCCGTAACCTTGTTGCATCCTTCATGTTTCGACCATTTTCGAGTTATGAGGTTCGACGAAGTCTCGTCCACAAAGCTATGCTTTTCACAAAAGCCATGCTTTGATCAACAAATGATCAGCACTCAGCATGCCACACTACCAAATTGGGAGTATATCACTAATAACCATCAACTACATAACCTTTTAGCTCGTACATCTCAGAGAAGGGTGTTAAGCTAAGAGAATAAATTCTCCGCCACCAACAGAAATGTATTTGATGGAGTTCAGCTTTGTATCTCAAAGTGTAATGTCAGACATACAGCCATACATGTCCATCCTGGGTCTGAATAGCATCGAAGGCACTTCGTCCAATAAAGGAAGAAGCCCTTGCAATCCGGGTATCCATAATCCCGACCGGACTCCCCATCACAAATGGAGATCTCTATACTGGAGCAACTCAGTGCAGAGACAATCGACACGTAATCCTTTCGTTCTCGAAAATACCTGGTCTTCACCACCGTCTTCAAATGCACTCTTATCCGTCGTATCATTAATTCGGAATGAGTTTTATGACAAAAAGTCCTCTCCCGGCTATCCGAATAATGAGCGCTTATTTTTAAAACACGTGGATGCACGAGTAACAAAGATTCACCATTAAGATTCGATGTGGGTTTCGGATAACCAATCGGAATCCGACTCCTTGTTGCATCGAAATTCAGATGTCGTTTAAAGGCCAATAGTTTTCACATTCACGCAGGAATAAATCACAGATATCACAGTTCAATTCACAGCAATTCACATCACAAAGTATCACAATCACACATCAGGGTATCAATCAGTTCAAGGTATTCGATAATAATTCAACATCTATAAGCAAGATTAATTAATCGTGTGATTATAATTAATTAATCACATAATTATTTTCATTAATTATCCTTAATTAATAATAATTATCCTTAATTATAAATTAATTAAATCTTAATCACTTTCATTAATTAATTATTTTTTAATTAATTACATTAATTAATTAATCCTTAATTATAAATTAATTAACCTTCAATTAATAATTTATTAAACTTTTATTAATAATTAATTAACCTTCTATTAATTATTCTTTAATTATTAAGTAATTATAAATCATTCATCTTGATTAATCATTAAAATCTTTAGTTAATAAACCTCATAATTAATCATCATTAACACATAAATTAATTCAAGAGATTAAGGTTAATTAAAAACAACATTTCATCTTAATTAACTCTTTAATTACATTATTTAACTTAAAACTAATCCCATACTTAAAACAAAACAATTATACAAAAGAATGAGTTAAACATGCTTTAATTGAATTTGTTCTAAATTTTAAAAACTGTCTTACAATAACCCGAGACCTTCTCGAGTGTCATCCCGAGCCTAGGCAAATTTTCTTCGAGTCTTCCCCGAGCCACCCATTTTTTATCTTTTTAAAACTTTGATTTTTGTTTAAGTTTTTAAAACTCGATACGTATACGCAAATACCCGAACTAAATCACGATCCAGCAACATAATTTCCCGTGGTCTAATTCGAATCTTTGCCCTTCTTTGCAAACTCCTATTTACTGACACAACCAAGGACATGTGTAGGTTGCAAACAGCTCCGACCAACTTCGGTCGATGCTGCGACACTCAACATGTTGGCGATAACCCCCAAGAGCCTCACGAACACCCAAAAACTCGAACTACGACGAACTCAACATTGAGCCACTCTACCCAAACTGGAATGAAACTGGATCATCAGAGATTTGACTCGCACTTCCATCTTCAACCATCAGAGGCCACGCGAACGTACCCGAAGCTTCATCGATGTCCAACGCCTCGATTCCCCCTTGTACGGTGTAGTCCGATTCAACGACGACGGCGTAATTGCCTTGAAAACAAGATCGACCAAAAACTGGGTTAAAACCCTATATCGAACTTGCTCCGCCGCCTCGATGAATTATAAATTCACCGAGCATTTTTCTGATGATCCTCGACCACCAAGCGTGCTCCAGCTTCGATCACGAGATGAATTATGTCGCCGATCACCAGAATTTGCCAATAAACCCAAAATCGTTCAACTCGCCAATTCCTCGTGAATACTCATTTAAAAATTTTGATTTCACCTTTGAAATCTTTGTTTTTGAAAACATTTCAGATGATATATTTGAAGCCATCTTGAAATTTCAACATATAGTGAGTTTCCTTGTATTTTCCAATTTCCAGAAAAAGCTTTAATTAATTTTGCTTAAAATTATTTTTACAACTTAAAACGTGATTAAACAAACATGTTTTTTGAACCTTACAGCCTAAAGAAGATTAGAGGGAGAGTGATTGAATTTTTTTTTACAGGTTTGAAACCTGGAAACCTGAAACGGAGGGCATTTTTATGTGTACAGACATGCATACCTCATTTCATGTATATATATGCATGCAAACACAAATTTACGATCCAAACTTCAACATTATTCACAACAACAGATTTCAGTTCAGATCTAAAAGAGTTTACTGACCTAGTTTTTTAAAAACAGATAAGTTTTTGAAAAGCCTGGAAGTTGATTTTGTTCCCGAGTTTGAAAGCCTGAGTTGTTCTTGCTTTTAACTTGAAACTGATGGTTGTTTGATCTTGTTGAGTTGAATTACTCTTTGCTTGATTTGATTTAGTTTGAATCTTTGCCTTAGCTTAAATGAAAACTTGATACAAGTTTTGAATCTGATCTTGATTTGCTGGAAATGCTTGGTATTTGAGATGATTTATCTTCTTTGATTTTTTTTCTTTTTTTTAAATGTTGAAGAGGTTGTTTGCTGCTTTGAGTTTTGATTTGCTCAGATTTTTGAAAGTGAAGATAAAAGAAATAAGAAAGAAGGTGGTGTAGTTTTTATATGATCTTGTTTCTATTGTTGTTAATTATCTCAAAAAAATAAATAAATAATAAGAGTGACACTTGTAATTCCATGTTTAATTTATGTTAACACTTGTTAATCCTTGTGTTACTTAGCTTACACTTGTATTATGCATGAATTAAATGTTTTAAATAAATTTTTATATTACATTTTCTTATTTCATAAATACATTTCCTTTATTATTATTATATACGATTTAAAAGAAAATGTTAAAACTAATTATACATAAAATAAATCACATGTATATTATTTTAAATCCAATTATTTTTTAGATTTTCATATTTGGATTTTTTAAATTCAAATTCAAATTACAATCTATTTATATATATATATATATATATATATATATATCAATTCTTATCTTATTTATTTTTGAAAAATTCAAATTAATTCCAAAATTTATATTAATTACTAAATTAAATTTGTTTTAAAAATGGGATCGTTATAGTTGGTCACCGTTTTGAAAATTTTGTTGTTCGAAATTCGAATTATTTACATAGTAGTTGTTGTTAAAATATCCATACGAATTTAAAGTGAAATCATATGGGTTATATTGATTTTCAAAACTATTGTAAAATTCAAGTGAATATGGAAATTTGGACAATCAAGAATTTTTTTGGTTTTTTTATAAAGGAAAAATATTTACAAATAAAATTTATTTTTCAAAAGGGAAATTGATTTTTGTTTTATTTATGATTTTTGATATTTTTTTATTTTTGAAAATATTTTATATATTTTTTGGATTTTTGAAAAAATAATTCAAAATAAATGATCTGAAAACAAAATTAAGGAATATTTACAATTTTTTTGTTTTGGATTTTGAAATTTTTTTGTTTTTGTTTTTGAAAAGATTATATATATATATATATATATATATATATATATATATATATATATATATATGTTTTTGTTTTTGTTTTTTTAAATTTTTTTGGATTTTTGGAATTTCAAACGAAAAGGATTTAAAAAAATGAAAGGAATATTTACAATTTTTTTTAGTTTTGGATTTTTTTTTTAAATATGCATGACTAATGCAACTAAATGAATGCAAGAGTTAATTGCAAATGATTTATTATACGTTAATCTAAAATTGTATAATCACACTTTGTCTTCAATCAACAAGTAGTTCCTAGCCAGGTAATGGACAGGATTTATTGGTGCACCACGAATCACCTTTGCAATGCAGCCGAAGGTTTAAGTACTTTCAGAGGGACAACTACTATAATATTTACGAATCACCGTAATATTTATAAATGGTTATTACTCTGTTGTAGCCCAAACACCAAGAAATTAAATTGTTCAAAAAAAATAAATTGTCAATATACAACTAAGTGCTATCGATGTCTAATCGTTATCAATCAAAATTCTAGAATGAAATGCTAAGCTGAAATTAAACGTGTATTAACAAGCAAACATCAATGCAAAGCAAATAAAAACAAGGGATAAGAGTGCTATTTTTTTAAAGCAAGCAATTATTTTGGCAAGCATAGCGGTAGTTTTCAACAGGCTATTCTTCTCCTTGCGATTTTCTACTTCTACAACTTAAAATAAAAACAAGATATATATACAATTTTTTTTGTTATTTTGTTTTTTGTTTTTTGTTTTTTTTTTGAAGAAAGAAAACAAAGCAAAACCAAACAAAACACTTAAATTGTGTTATATATGTGTGTAAATATATATATATATATATATATATATATATATATATATATATATATATATATTAAGAAGCTAAAAATAAATTGAAACAAAACTAATTAAACAAAACAAAATAAAAGAAAACAAATAAAATAATAAGAAACTTGTTTTTCTTGAAAATAAAAGAAAACAAAATTAAACTAAAATAACTTATGAGAGAAAGAAAAGAAAAAAAAATAGCTTGTTATTTGAAACTTGTTACTTTTTTTAGTTTTGAAACCAAAGACAAACAATTTTTTTTTTTTTTTTTTTTTTGGAAAGTCAAAAAAACAAAACAAAAGAAATAGAATAAAAATTAGACCTGGCTCGTGTTGAAACCCAAGTCCACCAAGTGAATTGTGAAAAAGAAATTCGAAATCTCCTGTATACTGATACATACGATCACAGTTCAACAGAAAAGTTGCAGCACCATTCGATTGAAACCGAAAAAAAAAAGAACTCCAATTCGAAATCGTTTGCAACAAATAAAAAAAAATATTCGAGTCGCCTTATGGTGCTTGAGTAGTGCGGTGAGGGTTCATGTGATTCTCGATGCGGTTGGAGAAATTGGCGATTTCGAGTTGATTTGTTGATGGCTTTTGGGCTGCGACGTTGCAGTGGTGTTGAGGTAGGGCGATGGAGGGAGGTCGTTCGATTTTTGGCAGTCAATTGGAGGTCAGAAAGGTCGCGGTTTGATTTCTGGTCTTCGTGTATTCAAGTTGTTCGTGGGACAGCAGTTGTACGGTGGAGGTTGTAGAGTGACTGCAATTGTATGGTGCAGGTTAGGTTAGGCAAAAAGGAGGTTGTGTTGTTTGATTTTGAAGTGGAGTTTGCTGATGCGATTTGTGGTGTGCTGTCGGTGTGTTAATGGTCGCGATTTTTAGGAGGAATGATGATTGTTTCGGTATCGTTGGTTATGAAGGAGGAGGATTGGGGGTATTTGATGAGCAGACAGTTGGCCAGTGAGTGGAAGTGAAAGGGGATCAACAGATAATTTCTGGTGAGGGCAGAAGGGATGAATTGGGAAATGTGCGGTAATAGGGTGGTTTGATCATGATGCTTTAAGAAGGGAAGTTTGGTGATGAATGTGATGTAGCAAGAGGGGGATGGGAAGTAGGTTTGTTTGTACAGGCAGTTATGTGGAGATAGCGGAAGACTGTATGTAGAAGACAGATGGTTGAGGAGTTGTGAAGTTTGAAAGGAGTTGCTTATTTTTGGTGACCGAGTTGTACGAGATTGGTTTGCGATTTCGGGCAGAGGCAAGGTAGGAGAGTGTAAATGTTTGGCAATGTTGTGAAGAGGCTGGTCACAACAGGACTGTGCAGCGAAGTGGTATGGAATTAGGATGTATGATGACTGTACTGATGCAGACTTGTGGAATAGAGGTGCTGTTTTGAATGGGGATGGGATGAAGTGCACTTATGTGTAGGGGATGCAGGAAGGTCAAGGAAAGCAATATGGTTGAATTTGATGTTATTGGTGAAGATATGCACAGAGGCACAGTGAAGATTTGCATAGAGGAGATGTGTGAAGGAGTTTTGTGTTGTGGATGGGTAAACTATATAACAGGTAGGTGTGGAGGAAACAGATACGAGAATAGGATGAATGAATTGTGCACTTTTAAAAGAACAGGCAAACAGAGAAGGGGGAATATGCAGAGTGATATGTAGTTTGTAAAAAGAAAAGAAAAGGAATGTAATTGTATATGAAAATGCAAATTAAATGCAATAAAATATGTTTGTTTTTGAAATGAAATTGTGTATTTATTTTAATATGGAAATGGAAATGAAAAATGAAAAGAAAATAAAGAACGCCAACAAAATACCACAAAAATCCCTCATAAACATTTTTTTTTTTGAACTACAAATTAACATAACAACAAACACACAACGAAAATCAAACAAAATAATTTGAAGAATATAAAATCAAAATCAAAGCAACTCCCTAGCAACGGCGCCAAAAACTTTTTTAATGGCAAATTTTCTATCGAGTTAGAAAACCGCCGATAAATTTTTAATTAAAAAAACTGCAAGTGCAGGGTGTACACTTGTAGTACGTGACGAATAGGGGTCGATCCGCAGGGACTTGATGATTTTAAAAATTCAATTCAATCAAATTATACCAATTTAAAGTGAAAGTTAAGCTAGAGAATTAGAGAATTAACTACTAACTAAAAGAAAATAGAAGAAAATATAATAGTTAAGTGACAATTTAGAGAATGAATCCACTCTCTAGATCATGTAGTTCAACACATATGAAATAACGATCTCTCTTTTATGGTCATAAGTGCATTAATTGATGGGCTTAGTATGACATATTTGTGCTACTGATTAACCAGCATAAGCCATAAACTATAACACACCCCTTAAACCACTTACTTACTTTCATGAAACTTGCCAATGAAAATGAAAATGAAATCTATTTTAAGTATGACATATTAACTATCGATTAGAAATATAGACCATCAAATTTGAATTTCAAATCACTTTCTTATACCATAATCATATTCTGATGAAGAGGCATTTGTGTTAGTGATTGTTTAAGCATAACTTATTTGGTGTCAACAGTATAGGCTATCAAATTCAAAGCAAGAAAAACAAATAAAACACTTCATTGATCATCATTAAGCACAAAATGAGAGCATGACTTAACAAATAATTGAAGCTACATAATTAGAGAGCTTCATTACCCCTAAATTGAAGGGATTTAGCCTCTCATATTTGTCATTTGATTAACAAATGTAGCTATCAACATGAAAGCAAAAAAAAGAAAAATGAAAGCTAATGGAAAAGAGAAGCTGATTAACAAGAATTAAAAACTAATCTATTTTGCACGAAAGTAAATCTACACTACAAACATTAAAGTAAATAAGCATGAAAAGGAAAGAGTACGTGTTAAATTGCAATAAAATGAAAATTACATAAAAATAACAATGAATAGCCAAGTAGCCATGAAAAGAAATAAAAGAGAACTAACTAAATTAAGAGGAGAGACAGCCTCCATGAGATGGCTTAAGAGGGTAGAAGAGGTTACATGAACATAATGGGTTATTTATACAAGCATGGAACCCTAATCCATAATTTGGGACATGTCCAAACTACCCTTCAGAAAGTGTGGATGCCAAATAATCATTAATTTATACTAATCATCATTTGAGTGTACATGAAGCCATTAATTCCATAAACATGTGCATTAGCCTCTAATTTATACATTAAGGTAGTGCATAGGTGGGGTCCTCCATGTTCTTCACTGTGAATTATTTCCATCTTCATTCCTTTTATTCCTTTTGTGCATGCATGTGTCTTCATGAAACCACTATTATTTGAGATCAAATTCCTACACAAATATAATGAATTCTCAATAAATTTTTCTCAAATAAATATATGCACACAAATGACCGTTTTGCCTCTATATGAAGATGGATATGTGACAATTTGGAATTAATATGGATTTTGGTTAAAACAAGTTGAGATACCCAATATGATCATTTATTTAATTTAAATAGATTAAATATGGTGGTAAAAATATGCACATTTACGTGCACATTAAGAGCAGTCCAAAATTCTTCATTATAAAATTATTTTCATCCTACGGTTTTTGTACATTTTAACAACTATAAATAAGACCCTCACTTTTTATTCACAAATATTTTGGAGAATTCAGCAAAAGTCTACCATTGTTATCTCTCCAAATTAGATTTAGAAACTCCATAGAGAATTCAGGTTAGAATCCAGTCTATTTTCTACTTATTTCTTCTTCCTCCAACCTATTCTTATTTTATGCTCCTCCAACTATCCGAATCTAATAAATATATATACTCATCTTTATTGTGTGTGTGCATATATATCAAAAGAGAGAGATTCTTGAAGGGATTGAATGGATACTAATTCATTGAAGTGAAGATAAGGCTAATCTGCTAGTGAAAACCTTAATATTTACTTTTTAGTAATTGTTAGTGTATCCCTTTTGCATCTGAATATGTCTAATGGATTTTGGAATTGCCAAAATACGATAGACAAAATCCTCCGAAATTCCTTATTAGTTCAAAATGTCACTTCTTTGTTGAGATTCTCAATTATTTACATTAATTTGAAGGAATTTGTTTCGTTTATGCAATTTTTGATAAATTCATAGTCTAATCCACTTCTCCTACTTCTTTGGTACAAATTGTTATTCTTTAATAAAATAAGGGGTTTAGATTACGAATTCTATTCGCATTTTACACCGGTTATTCTTACCTATTTCTTTGTAAAAGAGGCGATAAGTAGAATATAGATTTTTATTCCTATTGTTTAGGATGTTGCATTGAATTGGTGTAATAAATTGAGTTTCCATATTATTTATAAGTCTGTTATTGCAGTTTTGGATATGAATATTTATTCCCTATTTTGCATATTAGAATCTCTTATTTTGGTATGTTGAAATCTTAGAAATTTGAAGAATAAGGACTCGTAATAGCATTTAGTTAAAGAATTGACATTTAACGATAGTTTATGGCGTAAAATCCGAAAGTTTAGAATCTCTTAGGTGCAGATATTTATTTATCTCTATTAGCGTAGTTAACGTATAATTATTGCATATGTGGGGTGCATAATATGGTGATCGTTTTCATTTATTTCCCTAATTAGGAAGGTAATTGATTGTTAGGCGTAAATAAGAGCAAACATAGCCTAATTATTATCTTAAGGCATAATAAGGAAGTTTTCTTATAAGGCCTTATTTATGAAATGGTGAGATGAATATATATATATATATATATATATATATATATATATACATGGAGAATATTTGTGGCTAAGTCATAAGGATGCAAGGTTAATAGAATCACATGAGAAAGTCTGCCCTTCACTTTGAAGCTACCAGCAGTTTTTACACTTTGATTGATGTGCGATATCCTTATGATAGTATTTGTAATGACGCGAGGTTAGTCCCAAATCCTGTAGGGGAAATCTGCCCAGCTAATCTGGCTATTGTTCTTATGTATAATCGGACTAATTTGAGACATCATTATGAGTATGAGCCATAAGCCGAAGGGCATGCTGTGAGGTCTTGAGGTATTAAGCGGTTGTTTGAGGGTCTGTCTCATTTCCTCAAATGAAGTATTAAATGATCAAGAGGTTACGTTAGGTGGTATCTGAATGGGGGGGGGGTCCACTTCTGGAAATAAGTATTAAATGATGAAGTCTACCTTAATTAAGGTATTAAATGACCAAAGTTTTCCTATTTTCCACAAAAAAGTATTAAGTGATCTTGGAGATTCCATATGATGTCAGCTAGATAGTACCATTGAGGAGCATGCCTTAGAAATGGGTATTAAATGATGGGGACTGCGTTAATTAAGTTATTAAATGAATAAAATCTGCCTATTTTCCAATAAAAAATATTAAGTGGCTTGGTTAATGTCCCTTATATTATTAGCTATTTATGACGTGTGATTGGTAAATGGGATTCTAGAAACTTGCTTCTAGAGTGGAAGGTATTAAGTGGTTGAACCCACCTCCTTTTCTTATAAAGAAGTATTAAATGGTTTTTATTGGTTTTATGTTCATAAACATATTCTTATTTTAAAACTACCGCCCAAGTACTGAAAAGGTATGGCTCGAGATTTTATTCACTAGACACTTATTGTTCTAACTTCCTCCGCATTACAACATAGATTATGGATGGAGTGATGGCGATGATGATGCCTAGAGATGGAGAAGCTTGGCTTGTGTCAGTATTTGTTATTATTACTTTCTTTTATGTGTACCCATGTATTTACACAATTTTTGTAACGGATATTATGTTATGTTTTTATGGAATTTTTATTATAACGTTTTTATGATTTTAAAATAAATGGGTACACTTTGTTACTATATTTTGTTCCATCCAGTGTGAGTTCTGAAATTTTAGTTATGGCTATATACTATTATTTTCTTAGTTCTACAAACGGCTTACCTTAGAATGGATCTAAGTTTCATTGTGCCTTTCCTCGGTCGAATTTAGGCCTGCTCCTTGGTGGGTTGTTGCATTTGGTATCAGAACCTAGGTTACCTGATCAATGGAAAAGTATACCATGCGTATGAGCGGTACATTTGTTATTTTCGAAAGGGTTTTTCAAAAGATTTTTTTGAAACTCATACTATATATATATATACTTATTTTAAATTTACGCTTAACTCTATAAATTTCGACTATAGAATTTGTTGTTATTACCAAAATGGTAAAGGAAGCAACCATGAGTTAGAAATAAATAGAGTTAAATTTATACTTCTTTGTAGGACTTAGATGTCCTTATCATTGTAGGACCTATGAGTATTATGGTAGGAGGGATATGAATCGTAGATGGAAAGGTTGATAGGAAATAAATGACCTTAAGGAAATGTTCGTTTGGCTAGGAATTAAAACAAACAAATTAACATTTATAGAGGTAACAAATGAAGGTGTCAGGTATTAATAAAATATGGAAGCAAGGAAAGGAGCAAACTCGTAAGAAGGAATACATTTATCAACACAAGGAGGAATTTGATTTTTAAAGGGTAGATTACAAAGGTTTAAACGAAAGAACAAATTTTAATCCTACCTTTTAGGACATAATTTGATGAAAAGGTTTCTTTAAAAAATCCTAGAAAATTTTGACAGTGCCTTTTAAAAGATCTTAAAATAAAAGTATTATGAGTTTGAAATTTTTGATAAAAAGTGAACTTAGACGAGTTTTAAATTATACCACCGTTTGTTTTTTTAAAAGTTTTAAAGGAGGTAAATTTAAAAGGGTGATGAAATATTTTGGTAGGTGATTTTAATTTATAAATTTTCTGACTTGAGAAGTTGAAAATGAAGTTTCCATTTATTAACTTCTCAATTCAAAATTTGATTGAATTAGATAAGCTTTCAAATTGTTTGGTTTTGTATTCTATTATTTTTCTATGTTATATTTCCTATGCAATAAATTTGGTAGTTCTTTCCTCTATAATTTTTTAGAGGCTGTATAAGTTGGAAATTTTTAGAAATATAAAAATGGTTTTAGACAACTTTGGAAATATACCACCATTAGTTTTGAAAAAGTTTGGAAAGGTAATGCAATTTTTAAAAGCGGTGAATTTCCTTAAAGACAAAATGGTGGATGCTTTTAATTATAAATTAATGACTTGAAAAGTTTTCATTTGTTAACCTTTTTAATTTGATTAAAAATATTTCAATTTTTGGTTCCTCGATTCTTCTATTTTTTCCTTGTTTATAAACCTAAAACTTATTTCTTTAGAAGTCTATTTCAAGGTTTATAAATGGAAACAACGCCTATTTGGAATAGTGAAATCGATAGGATATGTAAGAGGGACATTCTTATACAAGGCAATATAGAGAATAATGGCTAGAATTTAGGCAATAATAAAATTATGAATTCTGGAAGATGAGATATTGAAAGGAGTAATAGAATAATATAGGACTTATCTTGGTCTACTCCATCTATTTTCTATCGTATAAAGTTATAAAAGGTATCTTTGACCGTTAGTTGGATTCAAATGATGATTGATAAATATGTTAGATGATTTTGTATAAGAGAAGCATTTACGTAAAGATGAGAATTTTATGTGTTTTACCTATCAAAAGTATTTGAATAATTATATTATGGATTTGATCACGAAAAGTTTTGCAAGAGATAAAGTTGCAAGATATATTTCTTCAAATAATAGTATATTTTGAGTGATAATTTAATAAATATTACTGTATACTTTAGAAGGAAATAACTGATATTTTCAAATAGGGAAATTAATTTAAAGGACATAAATTTGTATATTTTTAGCCCTAAGGACACGACCTCAAAATTTCAACCACAAGGATAAACATTCTTCAAAAAATTATTCATAAGGACAAACATTCTTTTAAAATTATTTATAAGGACAAACATTCTTCCAAAATTGCTACCAAACTAAAACTAATACCTAAAAACTGCTATCGATAACAACAAACTGATACCTAAAAAATGCTATCAATAACTAAAAACTGGTACCTAAAGAAAGTTGTCTTTCAGGCTAAAATACTGAAGGTCCGTCCTTAAGGCTAAAATGCTAAGAAATTTTGTACTTGACAATAATTTCCTGTTTGAAATAATGATTATAGAAAATTTACTACTTTTTAAACGACGACTCTTGTAGCTAGAAACCTCTTTGAAATAAAAATGATCTAACATATTATTTTGGAAAGATAATTAAGTTTTGAATCTTTTTTGTTAGAAAAAAAAATCCTTCTTTAAAAAGAAGTAAAACCTTATTTTAGTAACAATTGAAAGGAAAGATTTTCATAAGTTCTTTTTTTCTCGAAGAGCCAAGAAAATTTTGAATGTAATAAATTAGAAAGTATAAGTTTTAAGAGAAAATGTTTTGATAAGGAAAGTTTTAAAAGGGAGATTATTTTATTCCTATTCGAGAACAAAGGAATTTTGAATCTTTGATAAAGGGTTTTTTAAAGTCTACATTTTCAAAGATGGAGATATTGGATTTGATACTTCATGTTTTAAGTGTTGTAATAAATGAGTAATAAGTGCTTATTTTTAAATAATTTTATACTATATTTTATGTGTGAAAATTTTGATTTTATAAAAAAAATTTATGGAGTAGATATGAATCAGGACCAAGGTAGGATATATTAAGTTTTTAGGATATGAATAAAATTGAAATAGAATGTACAACCTGATCTGGAAATTCGAAGTCAACCCCAAACCTCTATTTGAAGAAGTTAGTAACGTGTAAAGATATTCTAGATCTATAATTGGATTGTGAATTAGGTTACCTTTAAGATATGAAATTCTTTATTTTAATTTTGGAGCAATTTCTGTGTAATTTCCATAAATTATTCAATTTCAGAAAATTTGTATAAAAATGCATTGTTTGAAATAACAAGGAAAGAGAGGTGTAAGAGATGGATATTCTTTTCCACAGTTTACACTGTATATTTCAATTATAAGAAAAGAAATAATTCCTTATAATTTCAAATCTCATTTGTAATTTATTTATGAGAAATTGTGATGGTAATCTTTTGGAAGGATAGTTTCGATAAATTTAGATATGGAAATGAGTATTTTAATTGTAGAAATGGCAGTTAGACATAGATATTTTATTGTCCCGTAATTTTTATCACTTTGAATTGGAATATCTAATGAATTTTAAATATTTCGAGTATTGGTTTAATAAACACAAATAATCTTATTTGGTATGATAAAAAAAGGGTAACTAATTCTTGGAATATGTTTACAAATATAGATAATTTGGATTTTTGTCAAAATAGTGACAAAAATTAGTTTTCGATGATAATGAGTTTTTCTCAAAACACATGATGAATAATCTGTTTTAATTGTTGTATAACGATGATAATTGATTTATAATAGTTATATATATATATATATACTTTTTTAATAATGATATATAAGCATCGTTGCATTTTGGCAAATAGGCATTGTATTTTTACAAATGGATTTTAATACTATTTAATATTGTTTTATAGCTTAAATAATCTTTTTTTAATTATTTAGAGATGATAAGAAATTTATTTTTAAGTTTTGTTTACACAAATAGTACTTTGATAAAAAACTGAAAATGTGACTGAAAAATGTTTAGTTAAAAATCCACTTTTTATCAAATGGAAATTTTCGCAACGTTGTTGCACCTTTGTTAACATGTATAATGTACACAATCTACAACATAGAATGTGAGAAAAAATGACTAAATAAGTTTACTTTTCCTGAGCATGAGTAGAAAATTATAGAATATAATTAGTGATATTAATTAAGGAAGATATTTTCACTAAAAGCAAACATCAAATCATATCATTTCATGCTTTGCTTTAGTGATATGTAAGGAGACAAGGGAAATGTGATGTATAATGGAGAGTGATGGAAATGATGATGTGTAAGAGATATTTTGAAAAATATGTAAGGGTAATTTAGTAATTTTTCACTTTTTCCATGCTTACAAACAAGCCCGCTCACTTCTTCAATTTTGCCTCATCTTCCTTCTACCATAACTTCGTCAAAAAAGGTCCAAATTGAGAATTTATTGTTTTCACAGTGGTTAAAATTTTCATGCGTACGACTTCTTGAAATTTTAAGCTTAGCTATGTCCAAATCTTATTCTTTATGTCCGCGGGTGCGGCGCAGTGGAAAGAAGGCTTGGGTTCTGGTAAAAAGACCCAGGTTCGATTCCTACCAAGTGCTTCCCTATTATATAAATTTACCCGGGGGTATGGGGGCTTGGATCAGTGGACGACTTTACTATACCCTCCTCAGGAGTTTACCGACCCGCCGGGTTCTCCTAGGTTTTCAAAAAAAAATAACTTATTTTTTGTAGAGTGTTTTTGGACCCATATTTTCAAAACCAAGAATATCCACCCTTATCTTGATCATATCTCCCACAAAAATAATCGAAATCAAATGTTTCTTTTTTTGAAATTGTAAAGGAGAAAATTTGGAGGACTTTCTCTTAAACCATTTCTACAAATTCAGAATGGACGACGGCTAAAAGTTTGAGTAAATATGACCCATTTTCGGGTCAATTTTTTGTGAACTCAAGGCCTCTTATTTTTATAATAGCCGAGCTCCTTGACACTAGAACCTTGGGCCATGAACCTTCTTTGCAAGGCCGAGCCCACACAGAGAAAAGTGATGGGGTGATTGGTTCTTGTTTTGATCGGGAGCATTTTTAGTTGGTTTCGGAGGAGTTATTGCAAAAATAATGAGAATCTCCCTCTCTTTTCTATTTATAAGTACATATTAATCATATTGATTTTATTTCATGGTGTCTGGTCATTTATTAGCTATGTTATTTGTGACATGTTGATATATGATGTAGCATGGTTACTCGATTTCAGTATGTGTACTGGCTATGCTTTTGGACTTGATATAATGTTATGAATTTGAATGGTATGTGTATGGGTGGTAGAGCCTCTTTTATAATTTAAAAAAAAAGGAAAGCATTTTTGAAGTTATGAACTTGTTTTGAAATTAAAAGGCGTAAATGAGATAACTTTATGTATAAAGTTTATGTTTATGTTTGAAGTTGATATCTTGAAGTTTATATCTTTAAAATAATTTAAAGTTGACATTTTAAAGGATCTGTGTCATATGGTTTTAGTTAAAGAACTTAAAGATTGAATTTTGAATGGTTTTGAAAAGTTAGCACTTTAAAAATACGAACTTGAAAAGGTTGAATTTTGGAATTTTTTTTATAGAAATTCATAGAAGTGATTTTGAAGATTTTTCTTTATGGATATTTTGTACTATATGCATACTTGCTTACATAAAATTTTGGGTAAAAAAGTGATTTTTGACTTTTTACAGCATTTCTAAAGTTCCGTCTTTTCTATATGGTGTTTTAAAAGATGATAAACCGTTTTAACTTATCTTTTTACCCTTAAACTTTTCCTGAATCTTTCTAACACGTTATAAAGGATAATTAAAGGTGATTTAGAATTTAAATATACTTTTAAAATGATTTATTTTGAATTATTTAAATAAATTACTTTTAAAACATATTTCCTTTAAAAGCGGAGCTCGAACTCCACCTTTCACATATGTGATTATTAATCACGTTATTTTAAATATTTTGTGATGCTATTTATGTGGTGATTATGTTTGATGTTGTACAGTATGTGATTGAAATATATGCATATGTGAATGGATGATATGTTAAGCGAATACCCACTTTTCTTTAATTACTCTTTCGTTAAATCATTTCGGTTAATTAAGAACTCGGTTTCACAACATGCCACCCCTTCTCGTTTGAAACTGAGTTCTCCTTTTACTTCATCTCCAAATAAAAATCCTTCTCTGATAAAAAAATAAAAATAAAACCACGATCTCCATGGAAGTACGCACGCTACGATGCTATGGCTTGGAGGCTAGAGGCGAGAGGCAAACATATGTTAAGGGGAGAGGTCTGTGGCATTTTCGCAGCATGGATGGGGGAAAGCTCGCGACCGAATCATGATAGAGGAGATCGACACTAACAGTCTCTTAGGGCTTTGATTCAAAATAAAATGGAGGCAGAGTTGGTGGTTTGGAGGAGTGGTGCCAAATGAGGTAATCTCGAACTCGAGCATAGGAGCGTCACGGGTGAGCGCATGGTTGGTGGAGCTCGAGAGCATCGAGGCACTGCAGTTGGAATGGTGGAGTTCTACATCGCAAGTGCGCACGCGTGGGGATCTCGAGCTGTCAGGTGGAGGGCGCCATCGAAGCTAGAGACAGGGGTTGTGGCAATGCTCAGTGACGAGGGTAGAGAGGAGGATTAAGGTATAATGTCAGGTAATGACTATAATTCAATTCGATCTAAATTATATATTCATATTGTAAAATATTGTTATTCGAGTGTTGAAAAAAAGGAAAGTTATAATTTAATTAATTATCAATTAAATTATTTCAAAGTTTATTAATGCGATATTAAATTCGTACAAGGTCGGATCCGAGGGTGGATTGTTGCGTTGGATTCGTGATGACGTGGGATGCGAAATAGAAATTGGAACGAGTTGCAATTAGAAATCAAGGAGAGTAAACCTCACTCCTTTTGGATTACTGGGATTTAACTAAAAATGATTTTTTGATTCTTGGTTGAAATTATAAAATAATTTTTTGTTGAATGTTATGTTATACAGTATATATATTAGTATTTGTAGTGACATTCTCGCACAGTATAGCGGATGAGACCCTATGCCACCTGCATAATAGCGGATGGCCCTATATACCGCGATATCCCCGTTGAAGTGGGATTGATATATTTTTATATTGTATTAACATCTGTGGATGCAGGAAAACATGTTAGAGGGATTCGGCTAAGTTCCTCAAAAATGTTAAATTTAGTTTCATATATTGCGATATATGGATTATGTTGAATAATCTACAAAGATTATTGTGGTGTTTGGAAATTATTGGATGCTATTGTAGCACTGGCCTGAATTTTGATAATTTAAATACCATAAAAATAATTATAAAATTTAAGGGATAAAGGGGAATTTTTGGTATAAAAATACTATATTGGAATTGGGGTTATTTTAAAGAAGTTAAGTTAGAAAAAATATTGACTTTTGGGTAACATTAACTATTGAGAATTATTAAATGGATATTTTAAAAATGATGTATTTAAAAAGAATTATAAATGGTATTCTGAAAATATAGAAAGGAGTTGGAGTCGATGTTAAAATAGGTTGGAAGTTATAAATGGGATTTTTAAAGTAATGGATTTATGAAAATGGGATTTTATAAACAAGATTGTTTTTATAAACAAGAAAAATTCAAAGAAGTTATAAAATTTTATAGAGGATGTTTATACATAAAGGAAATTGATATCAAGATGATAAATTGGGAATATAAAATTCATAGGTCAAATTATATTAGAAAATGAAAACTGGGTGAGAAAAATAGTGGATTACTATTTTTAAGCGTGAAAATGGTTAAGGAAATCAGAATGGAAGCGATGTGATGAAAATCGAGAGGAATTTATTATTTGAATTGGTTATTGAGATTATAAAAAAAATATTTTAAAATTTTAAAAAGTGGGTTTGCTTAAAAGGAAAATTTTATTATTTTAAAACTATGGAATTTTAAACTAGTTGAGTTTGAAATACTTCAGCAAGCAGGTTTTCAAATATTAAGATTTATTTAATAAAATTCTGACTTTTAAATCCTGCTTGGAAATTTATTTGTTTATCTAAAAATGAGTTATTGATGATATAAAAATGTTTTCAATATTTAAAATAACAACTTGAACATATTTTAAATAAATTACTATTTTTAAAGAAAATACACGTTATATATATTGTTGAAATGATTGCAAATTTATTTATAAATTCTCTCGAAATGTGTAATTGGGGTTTATATAAGGATGAGATTCTATAAGATCTTATAAACGGAATGTTACGGTCTTAAGAAAATTTTCGATGTCTAGATGCGATAACTTTGGAAAGAATTTGAATTCATTTAAAGGAGTCATAAATGGTTGGTTGGGATTATAATTAAGTATAATCGGTCTGGAAATCGTAGGAAGAATTTATTAAATTCCGGAGACTTATAAGATAAGTTGTGAAATATTTCCATGTTAAATCTTAAAAATGGTTTCGGAAATTATACGTATAAATATTTTTCAAAGTATTTGAAGGAAGGTTATGGAAAATATTTTTAGTGGTAAAGATTTGGAATAGAAGTATTTTATAAGTGTTATCAAAATGGAAGTTGGAAATATTTCTAAGTATTGAAAATAGTGAAATATTCGGTTATGAATACAAGTGTTGAAATTTGTTTTCAAATATAGAAATATTGAAAGAAATTGAATATATATATATATCTTGGTGAAGGTGTTTTGCAATAAATACTTTGGATATTTATAAATTTGGGCATAATGACGGCTAATGGATGTTTTATTGATAGTTGAATAACTGATTATCAATATTGGCCAATTTCGTAAATCGTTTTGAAGAGACAGGGATCAGATTTAGTTATCCAAAAATCAATTCGATTCGGTTTGAACATCACGAATGAATACCGTGAAGATGAAGAAGAAGGTGATTCGGTTTATCCAGACCCAAGACAACTTGTATGGATGAAAGCTATCAAACATCGTCATTGGAGGACGATGAGCATTCTAAGTAAAATTATTTCTTTAAAGGTAATTCTTAGCCTCGAGCCTCGTCAACCGGGAATGACTAAAATAGGGGAGATGCAGCAAGGCTAAGTGGGTCGCACTCAATTAAGGTATGTTATCACCATTCTAGATGTCCTTGGAAACCTATATATTGTGGATATGGTTGTGCATGAAAGAATGAGTGCTCGATGGTAAGGGTAGAAACACCCGGGGTGATAACATATTCGATCTATCCAGGTTAGGGGTAGGCCGGTCTTGTGTAGCAGGTGATCCTGACGTGGTCCTTGGTATATTGTTCTAGAGGTATACTGTGGTGGGCGGTACCCCAGTTTCCTAGTCATTCAATGGAATCCATTCTCTAATAAATTCCGTACGGTTTTGATTGTGCCCAACAATGCTGAAACGTAAGATGCAAGCATTTCGACTATTTTCTATTTACTCTCTATAGACACTATTATAATATCATATGATTTTGATAAAAATCGTTTTGGTTATTGTAAGGTAAAAAACCATCATGTTTATATGTGACATGGTCTTACAGGATACCTTTTTTTTCAAAGGATTTTTTGGAAAAGTTAATTTTTCAAATTTAGTGTGTTTTCTGACGCTAGTTTTCTAGACTGACTCGGGTGTTATTTTATTATAACACTCGGGTCAGACCAAGTATTACAGATTCAGGTGGATGCTACGAAGCTCAG